>OY787660.1:65685227-66885227 GCA_963678985.1 Spisula subtruncata
GATGGTCTATTAGTTGGTGTCAAAAGGTGAATGAGTTTGAAATTTTCCTGTACTCTTATTTTTTGGTTTTATTTTGTTACTTCAGTCTTGTACTTGAAAAAAAGTTTTGCCCTCAAATTTTCATGTCAATATTTTGGCGGCCATCTTGGATTCAAAATGGCCGCCATGTAATTTTGTGATAGGACTTCTAAAATCTATATATCTTGGTCAATTTTAAATGTACATGGGTCAAAATGGTGTCAAAATGATTGCAATGAACAACCCTATGTGTTAGATTTAATTTTTTTAAATACCTCATTTGCATATTCATGAATATTAATTAATATGTAAAAATAATCACATTTTTTTCATAAAATTGACTAAAATCAAAGTTTTCCCAATATTTCTTTCAAAATGTGACACATCGGAGTAGACTTAAATAGAACAGAAGTGAAGATTCTAATATTGATATCACAAAATAGTGATATAATGAAGAAAATTACACAAAGTTCAAGTATTAGTGGGTGGGGTATAAAATGACAATTAGCAAATAGACATACTATGAGTTATCTTGGTGGCTTTTTTGGAATATAATGATCTAAGCAGAGTATTAACATTCATGGAGTATAGCTTTTTGAAGATTTGTGATTTATTAATTGTTAATTATACAATTTACTACAGTGTTACAAGCACGTATGGTTCATTTTTTATGAATCAATCAGTCTACGAAAACAAAAACAAACACCTGCATTATGACTTGTAATTAGGTTACCTCCACAATTACCTGATGCTTAAACATTCTTCATTGTCTATACATTTACATATTAGTTATTGCTAACATGTAACATCTTTTATATTTGGTGACTGTGTAGTTATGACGGTTTTACATGATGTTGTGGTATGTTAGGGAGTGCCATTTGGCCCAACATCGCTGATTTCAACTCCCTGGGTTTTCTGTCGGGCTTAGCCTTTGTTAAACCAACAACTAACCACAAGGCAGTGGTTTCCTACTTGACCCGGTAGGCGGAGAACCTATAACCCTGGGTATCACAGGGACCACATAACCCAATGACTGAGGAACCATTGATGGGCAATTGACATTGCGCTGCTGTCTGATCTTTAAGAGTGGTTCTCTTCCGAGTCCTCCATAGTCTAGCCGTAAGTTGCCCAGTTGATCCATGCCGCCACTGAGAGGCACTTTGGTAGGACTTGCTACGGAGAGGCTATGTACTGACGGGCTTTGACTTACGAAATTGCCTTGCCAGTGGATTACCCCACTTGTCAGCAACCAGAGCTGAGGTGTTGAAGTGCTAAGCACGACTCACCCGGCAAAGGCACTAGGACGCATCCTGTAACCATTTGACATCGCCTTAACAGGTCAGAACAAGTGATAATGGTTCGACTACGCCCGGGTCACAACAGGCTGAACTCTCACATGTATCGAAAGTACAAATTGGTGCCATCTCCGGCCTGTCCATTCGGGGAAGAAGAACAAACTGTCGAGCATGTCTGCAAAGATACAGAAGACACAACCAGGAGCAATCCGCAACGTGGCACACAGACAAAACTATTCAAGAGAAGCTCTATGGAGATGCTGATGATCTGGGGAAGCGCACAAAGTTCGTTGCAGACACTGGGAGGAACGACTGAGGTGAGATATTCGGTGACAGCACTGTTGCACTGCACCAACTGTGCCAAAGTAGCGGCAGATGCTATGTCACTACTGAATGTCAATACTTGTAAGAGTTTTAAAGTTTTACCATTTAAAAAAATAAAAATAAACGTGTTGTAAAACACCAGTTCAATCACTATGTCTTGGCATCTGTACATTTGCTTGCAAATGAGAACACAGTTTATGTTCATAGCATGCACTGTAAGTTGAGGGAACCTTTTCAAAACATAACAGATGAAGGAGATAAAATGTCTTCGAACACAGTTCACCTGGGCGCGACCATGTAATTTGAGAACTGAGCAATTTCCATAACTAACACATACATGCAGCAATAGTTTGAGGTCCTGGTAAATCATATGTTCCTAGTTGAGCTAAGTTTTTCTTTCAAACATTCATTAAGCATGATGCAGTTTTCTTCTTTTCAATGTTATTGATATTCCCAGTTAAGTATATGAACATTGTGTGGACATAATACCCACTGAAATACTGAATAGTGATATATCTATTAGTACTTACTGTCTTGTATCAAACAATCTTGAAGAGAAGAACATTAGACAGTATGTCCAGTCACCCCTGCAATATCATGCCCAAAGTAATCATATTATAGGGTTTGGCATGATGACAGTAATTGGTGTCAGACAAGTCTCCTACTCTGACAATTATTATTTAACCTCTTGCACGATATAATAATGCAAATTACACCACTCTAAGAACATGTCCCATGTCTATATCTCTCTCTCAATCGATGGAAGACCAGTCTCCAACCAAGTGTTGGCGAAGACATATATCTAATGGAGGAAGTAATGGCAAGCAGCAGGACTTGGTAAACAATCTGGTTACCAGCTTTGTTACTAGTTGGCCCAAAGGAACCCTTGCTAGCAACCGTAAAGAGGAGAAAACTCCAGTGGTTTGGCCACATCACAAGGCATGGTAGTCTTAGAAAACAATATGTAGAATGAATAGGACAGAGAGGAAGACATCACAAGAGCTGGTCTGACAACTTCAAGAAGTGGATAGTACTGCAGATGCCTGGCCATCTAGTGCAAGAAGCCGATAATCCTGGTTGCAGACAAACACTACTTCTTCGGCTACAGACTCGTCCCTTTAAAGCCAAATATACAATTAACCTGTCATCAGATTTACAGTCTGTGAGAATATCATCTAATGGTGTTTCATTTGCAATTACAGTCCATTTAACAATTATTACTTTCTTACCCTTTCTACCTGTGGTTTACAGCTCACTGATAGCTATACAAGATTCTTTCTTCTAGTGCTATAGTTGATATATACATGATTTTCAACAAAAACCTTGGACATAACCAAAAATGTTCTATATATACAAAATGTATATGTTTGCAAGGAATTCCAACTGACAGTACAATATCCATGACGTCAAAAAGTATATACTGGTATACATGTATTTCATTATTACTGCTGGTACTGTGTCCAATTTTTCAATGACATGTTTCGATTCACTTTTGTTTAGACCCACCACTTTTCATTATAGTTTCATTTACATAATATACAGGTAACTCATAACTAGAGAATGCTTTTTAGAGATATAATAGTAATTGTCGGTCATATTTGCAACAATTAACAGTCTGAATAATAGTGTTGTTGGTTTTGCCTTCCATTGTCGTTGAAAATAGTCTTGGGGTTTTACTTCCCTTGATTTTATTCACCACAATGATTTACTTTCATCATGTCACCTACGTAAGTGTTTCACTTTATCTTCTTTTTTTAAATCCATTTATTGTCTCATTTCCCCTTTTTCTGTGTTAAGAATATTTCTATTCGCTTCACCTGTCAATATCTTTTTCAACAGCAATGGATTGGTTGAAACATTTTCTAAATCTTCGAATCGATGGTATTGTTTTCATCTTTTGTGCTCTGTTTTGATTGTGTCTTCGGCGGCTTTAATTAACAGAGGGTGTGTGTCGGTGATATAGATTGTGCTGCATTTCCAATGATTGCATCATACTGTTTCCTCTGATATTTTGACTATCCCCAAGGCAGCTACAATGCTGACAACCAAAGATTAATATACCACATGTGTATTTTCATGTGCCTTAAAAGCTCTAATATAGTGTATATCGTTTATCACTATATATTGCTACCTTTAAGTAGATCTTTATAAGTTCGTCATTGTAAAAAGACCAAGACAATCATATAAATGAGATAAAAGTGAGTAATTAAACTAAATTTGATAAAATATGTTTGATTATTATGAAGCGCAATGAGTTTTTGTTGGGCAAAAAAAATTGCTTAAATATGGTTTTGAATATTTTGTTTTAGGCACAACTCTCTGGCACCCACATGCATGACTTAATCCCATCCTAGGGATTGCTAGATAGGGACTTTAAGCTCTTCATTATCGCAAAAATCAGCTCATTATAGACTTCTCATGAAATAATTGGCTTCATTGGGACTAGAATTCCTCATGATAGTTTCTTGTATTGACTGAATATGCTAAATATGTTTTTAAGATTTTACTTAATAGTGTTATATTGTTAAAATGCTTTCAATATGTATAACTATGCAAATGAGCTTATTCATAATGATGTAGTGAGTTTTTAAATACTACGAGCATTTTGACACTATTTGAGCTCACTAACTCCAAGATATACAGGTTTTAAAATAGTAGCTGTAATGAAAATTCACACTATTTTGTCAATTCTCATTTTATACCCCACCCACTTGTATAATTTCTACATGATATAATTATGTTATGGTAGCATTGGTATCTTTGCTTCTTTTCTATTTAAGAAAACTATTCCAGTGTATCACATTATGCAGAAAATATTTGGTAAAACTTCAATTTTAGCCAATTTTATGACAAAAATGCTATTATTTTTACATATTCATAAATATTCACGAAAATGCAAATGAATTAATCAATCCATAACGATCGGAAAAGGCAGGGTTATTCATTTCAATCATTTTAAGATCATTTTGGCTCATTTCCACTGACAATTGACCAAGCTGTATAGGTTTTAGTAATCTTATTACAAAATTGCATGGCAGCCATTTTGTTAATTGTCATTTCATACCCCACCCACTTATAACTGAACTTTAGCGTAATTTCTACATGATATCATTCTGTTATGGTAGCATTGGTATATTTACTTCTTTTCTAGTTAATAAATCTACTCCGATGTGTCACATTATGCAGGAAATATTTGGTTAAACTTCAACTTTAGCCAATTTTATGACAAAAATGCTATTATCTTTACACATTCATTAATATTCACGAATATGCAAATAAAGTAATCAATTAAAAATGATTGAAAAATGCAGGCTTATTCATAACAATCATTTTGACATAATTTTGGCTAATTTCCACCAACAATTGACCAAGCTGTATAGGTTTTAGTAATCTAACCACAAAATGAATGGCGGCCATTTTGAATCCAAGATGGCCGCCAAAATATTGACATGAAAATTTGAGGGCAAAACTTTTCTAACCGCATATGGTCTATATGATAAAATGAAACCAAAAAAGTAGAGTACAGGAAGATTTCAAACTGGAGCCCATTTTTTAACCATTCAAAACCTACTATATGCTGTCAACGACCAATCAGGAAGTGACTTGTTCCATCTTGGCCTGGGCACTGGAAATTCCAGAAACACTTTTCAGGGTTCCCAACCCAACTAGAGATTAACTGGTTAGAAACCCCGAGGAAATCTCCCATTGTATTGGTGCTTTACATGGGGCATGTCAAAGAATCTGTGAGTATTTGGGAAGTGTTAGAGCAGGGTGCTTGATTTCCTTTATCACACAAACAGCTCTCGTCTCTAATTCCTAAAAGCGAAAGATTATTGGTCAAATAGGTTGGGATAAAACAGTAAGACCATGCTCTATAATGGAAATTACCCCAGTCGTCAATCAATACCCTTTAAACCAATGAAAATGGTGAATTATAATCACATGGTCCAATGGATTAATTTGAAAACCTTTGTCAAGCAGCTATTGACAAACAAACAGGTGGGGGCGATCTCTTCTCTGGCATTATGTCAATTGTCTCAGATAAACACAAAAAATGATTAAATGTGGTTTACAGTTGAAAAAGTTGATAAAAATCTATGTTATGTGTTGTTTACAGCTGCCCGGGAGTGGGAACAATATGTGCCGACAGTAGCT
The DNA here is from genome assembly GCA_963678985.1 of Spisula subtruncata. Lineage (NCBI taxonomy): Eukaryota > Metazoa > Mollusca > Bivalvia > Venerida > Mactridae > Spisula > Spisula subtruncata. The sequence continues at coordinate 65,691,020 of OY787660.1, forward strand.
GGCGTTTGTGAACTTCCTGTTGCTCTAGTATTTGTTGTTGATTTGTCACTGAGCATTACTGATGTGGATATAGCTTTGTTCAAAGCTCAATTAGTGAATTTTGTCGTAGGGTAAGTAACTTCTGATGTGCATGTATGCCATACCTGCCAAGTACTCCTATTAAAATGGAGTTATTCCTATTTTAGTTCTTAATTTCTGGTTTTCCAAGTTCACCTAACTTTGAACAAAGTTCTTTTTTTTCTGTCCCATATTTATAACCACTCAAATTTACATTTCTTGTGAATGCATCTAAATCACATTTGAGTGCATCTTGCAACATGTTTGTCTTAGCACTCCTATTTTGGATTTAACTAGCTTGGCAGGTATGGTGTATGACTGTATAATGTTTGTGCAGACTCCTCATCTTTCCAATGTTTAATATGCTCCCATCTCTGATGAGAGGTATATTGCTTGCACACATCAGTTGGTACGATAGTAGGTCAGTCAGTTGACCAAATGGTTTCCGTTTAATTACTCAAAAAATATTTGTTCTCGGATATTCAAACTTAAGATGGTTGTTAGCCAACAGTAGATGACCCCTATTGATTTTGAGGTCAAAGGTTGTCAAGGTCGCTGTGACCTTCTCAATTTCGAACTATTGGGCTGCCTTGGGGACATTCATCTTAAGCAAACATATCTTGGTTGACAACCATTCTAAATGTTTTTTACCAACCTGTATATGAAGGACCCCTAGGTGTTCCGCCGCCTCTTCTTATGATGGTATCACCTGTTTCAGTCAATCCAGTCCGCTGCATTTGTGGGTCATAGGATAAAAATAACTAGGTATTTTGGTCATAGGATAAAAAGAACTAGTTTTTTTGGTCATAGGAAAAACATAACTAGTTATTTTTTAGTGAAAACTCTGTAAACATCATCTCTTAAGTACTGAATGGATATTTGATATGTACAGAAATTATCCTTAGGTGATAAAAATGGTTCAACTCTGTTATAAAAGTCTGCATCTATTATTTAAATCTTGAACATTTTGAAAATGACTAAATTTTTGCCACAATTATCTTGTTTGAGTTTTTATGTTTTCTTCGTCTGTATAAAATTCATTATATTTTTGTTTACTTTAATTGCATTAGCATTTTGTACTCATATTTAACTCTTTTTTTCCAGACTTTCAATAGAAGACAATGGATGGGGCGTGGGTTTCATTTTTTACGATGCAGCTATTATAGGTTCAGCAGATATTTCATATGTTGAAAGTGAGGTCGTGTCAAACATACAGGCACTATCTACTACCAGTACTGGAGTTGGTACTGCCACAGACGTGGCGCTCGATTCAGCTAGAACTCAGTTACAGGAAACTAGACAAAATCTTCGTCATATGATGGTTGTGTTAAGTGATGGTTCTTCGTCGGATCCAGAAAAAACAAAGATATCAGCTGATCAGGTAAGTTTTTTTAATTTAAGACATAAAACAAAGACATCAGCTGATCAGGTGAGTTTTCTTAATTTAAGACATAAAACAAAGACATCAGCTGAGCAGGTGAGTTGTCTTCATTTAAGACATAAAAGAAAGATATCGGCTGATCAGGCGAGTTGTCTTAATTTAGGACAATCTTTTGGTTGGTTTGGGAGCCAATTTAAGCTCGACTATTTGAAGAATACAGTACTCTTGGTATTCACTCACCCATGTGTCGGCATCGGCATCCTGCGAAATTTGTGTATGTTAAGATTTTGTATGTAAGCTGGTATTTCTGTATCCACAGAATGAACTTGTTTATTGAAACTTCACACACTTGTTTACTGTGAATATCTATAAGCTCATAGGGACAAGTCCCATAACTGTGATAAGTTTTTGCAGAATTAAGCCCCTTTTTAGACTTGGAATATTAATGTTAAGATTTTGTATGTAAACTGGTATCTCTGTAACCACCAAAGTAGTCCATGTGACAGACCGAAATCCATTACCAAATTGGTGAACAGATCCAACAATGATTTTCGGTTAGCTTGATATCTAAGCTGTCCGAAATCAGTTGATGGACTTGCGGGACATTTTGCCAAATGACCTTTTGGCGGCCATCTTTAAAGATGGCCGCCGTTATTTTAAGCAAGCAGAGGGTTTAGGAAAACTTCGATAATTCCTCACTCACACGGGCTATCGGCTTGTAATATGTCTTAAAATGTTTGCAATTGATCCCCGCATTTGGTAATATATAAATATAAATATTATAATATGGTTATTAATTAATAATTATTGATTTTTTAAGGAAATTATGATATTTTTCGATTTTTGTCGTTAATTTTTCTCTTTCAAATCGGATCTGAGTGTGTATTTGACCATTTGTTGAATGTTATATGCAGAGGTTGGTTCTAGGCATCCATAATAAATATTACATTGACAGATTTTCATTTAAAAATCCTTCATGAGCCAGGAATATTGGATACCTAAAAGTTTAATAATAGTTCTGTCTATAAATGGGATTTTTAGGTTATACCTACATTGGATTGTATTGTAAATATTTTTTGGTTTTCTGTGAGGGAATATGTTGCAATTGAAGAATATGAATGATGACCAGCTGTCATCATTGAGTATTTTGTGAAAATCAAAATGGCGTCCAAAATGGCCGCCAAAATCAGAAAAACAATCCGAGATGCTAGAAATTGGTTACAAATTTCTTGTTTGCCGATTGGTTGTAGTAAAAATGTTTTTAACACATGTATTCATATTTTATCTATCGTTATTTGTCGATTACAATATTGTGGGATGGCATCCAGGTCGGCTGAAATCAAAATGGAGGTTACAACGGCCGCAATAATTGACATATTGATATATTCTATTAAAACATTTATTTAAATGATTTTTGTTGATATCGGAATTAAAATAGTTAACTAACATTCAAAAAAAAGTTCGATTCGACTCAATTGATTCGTTGCCTAATTCATAATGGCGTCCAAGATGGCCGCCAAAATCAGGAAATATGTCGGTGGTGCAAGAGATTAGTTACATAAATTACTATTGTTGCTAATTGGCAGTTGTGTAGATGTTAAATATAGTGTCTATTCAATCATATCATTATTAATTGTTTGCTATTATTTAAGAAAGCATACTAAGAAATCAACTACCGGCTGTAAAGGCCATCATAATTGCTGAATAAACATATTATATTAAAATCGTATAGTGTGTTCAAATAGTTTTTACTTGTTTTGAACATTATATTTATCAGACATGCATTATGGTTTAACTTCAAAATGGCATTAAAGATGGCCACTTAACATTATATAAGTGGGGATAAATTGTAGATTATTCTTCTCTCGTAGTATACATGGTCGTCCTCTTGGGCATTATCGTACCATTGATATTTTATTGCAAGATCGTGTGAGCGGCGAGTTATTTTTGTTAAAAATAAATAATCATGATTATCCACTATAAATAAGACTCCTCGAGAAGGCATAATCGCTGTCGACAATGCTCAAGGATCTGGTTCTAGAGTTTCCAACCAAAGTCACCAATGATCTGCCTGATGTTGCTTGTTGTGCTCAAGTACCGTTTGACGAATTGCGTCCAATATGCTGAACTGCCTCAAGATGACATATATTTGCCCTGGTTGATCCTTTGCCGAATTTGCGTATTCAAGGATTGATTTGACACGTGTCTGTTAACATTGTACCCTAATCTGTTTCGATAGTTTGTCAAGTTTGTCTAGAAGAAGGTGATGCTGTTGTTGTCTTTCCTAACAATGGTAGCAACATTTATACTCATGGGGACATCATCTATGTATACCCCGATGTACTTATCTCTGCCACAACTTGTAAAGTCTTAACATGAGTTCTCTTCCTAGTGATGCGGGTGACCATATACTTGTAAGGATTAAATGACATCAACCATGGACCCTCCCATTCATTGCTGTAGTCTGTCCATGTCTTGTTAGGCTTAAGCATTTTCTTTAGTAATTACCTGTTTAAAAGGTTGTTGTCAGCAAGCAGATGGTGAGTAGATGTTGCATGAATTAGAAGGTGGTAGATTTACAACAAAAAAGTGGTTCAATGGCTGATCCCTGAGGTACGCCTCGTGTGACTGGTGCTGTGTTGGTGGACTGTTCTCCGACCAGTACATGTTGGGTTCTGATTGCACGAATTATGCTAGTACTATTCCTGCCCAGCAGGTTCCACTGATATTGTAATAATTCAGTTTGCTGGCTTGCCTCTCCTTAGTCCGAAGGCTTTGTTGAAGTCCTGAATGACGGGCCAATCTGATCTCCACCATCTAGATAACAGTTGTAGTTGGTTATGGAGTGCAGCTGGCTCTCAGTGAATATCTTTCTGAACCATATTATTAGTCAGCTAGTATATAAAACGTGTCTAGAAGGACCATAGTCTGGCTTTGAAGTAACGGTGTGTGCTCGACCAGTTCACTTCACGCAGACGTGATTGAGATGGACCAGTAGTTGCTAGGTCGCTATAAATTGGTATCCCGTTTTGATGATGGGTGTGACGCTCTAGTCTGATGGGAGTATAGTATTCCAAAAACTTTGTGGATGTTGTTTGGAATCGTTGCTTCATGCGGACCGTGACCAGTTATATTCTTTCTTGCATCCAGTTTGTCTTCACCTCACCTCAGTCGTTCGTCCTACACTATCATCCCAGTGTCTGAGATGAACTTTCTGGTCTTCCGCAGATCATCAGCGTCTCCATAGAGCTTCTCTTGAAGAGTTGTGTCTGTGGGCCACATTGCAGTTCTATCCTGGTTGTGTCTTCTGCATCTTTGGAGGACATACTCGACAGTTTGTTCTTCTTCTCCGCATGGACAGATCGGAGACGGCACCAATTTGTACTTCCGATACATGTGATCGTTCAGCCTGTTGTGCCCTGAGCGTAGTCGTACCATAATCACTTGTTCTGACCTGTTAAGGCGATGGTAGGGATCAGCATCTTGTCTTGGTAGTGTGAATGTCTTGATAATGGTAACGTTCTCTTTATATATCACGTGTTCTGGTGGTTGTGCTGACTGTGCTCCCAGATTTGCCAATTCATCTGCTGTTTCATTTCCAGGCATTCCACAGTGGGCAGGAATCCACTGTAGGGCTAATTTGCAGTGAGTACTAACTTAAAGGTTATGTAGTATTTTGGCTAGTTCTGGTGTTTTGTTGTGAGCTTCGGTCTACGATCTGTAGTTACTACAGTGCTTCCCTGTGGCTCTGTGATGTCTCTCTTTGTTGCCCGGTGTATATTGGATGAATATTCCAGCATCTCCATCTTTGATAGCTTTGGCGGCTGAGCCATCAGTATAGACACTGATCCATATATCAGGAGGGTATTCTTGGCTTATCATGGCTAGTATCTGGCTCCTTCGAACACATTCATCTTCTTGCTTGTCTGGCTCGAGTTGAGGGACTTGGAGTCTCACAGTTACTGCAGACCGATCATTTGCTAATGGGTTGACTATATCATCCCTGACAAGAGGTGTGCTTGCTATGGTCAAATCAGGTGCAAATCATTAGTCTAACTCCTGGTTTCGTGTACAAAGCTGCTTCGCTTGATCCGATTTGTGGTAAATCCAGCTAATCCTGTTGCCATTGGGTGGTTCGGTATTGATCTAAACTTCTCCGCTTGAAGCATGACCTTGGCTTGCCTTCGTTTGTATAATGCCTGGATACCAGTAAACTTTTCCATGAATTCAATCGGTGTAGAGTTCGGAACACCAGTAATTATGCGCAACGCTTTGTTCTGGACCTTATCGAGAGCTTGGTTGTTTGTATCTCCAGTTTGTCTATACTGAAGTTGTGCGAAATGCCCACTTCTTCATCATAGACGCTTGACTTTTCTGATTACTACTAACAATGGTTTGAAATACCTGGGATGGTATATGGTTTTATAATTGTATATGGTACGTTGGCATAGTCTCTAAAATAACATTAATAATGTGTCAATATCAGTATTATGAGAAAAGTGCTAGGCAAGGTCAATGCTGACGCCATGGACCATACTTATGATGGTAATATCAGCCTTCTTCCACAAAAGTGTCGTTCTTGCCGGGATATTCCATCTTGCCGCTGTGGTCTTCGCCACTATGAATACAGCGCTACGGTCGCTAACCCAAGATAGTGCTGTACTGATTATAAAGAGGATACGTTTGTTGTTTACCCCTATCATGAAGTTGACAAATTGTTCTGAGCTTGTTTCTGTGACCGTGTCTATAAATATTGAGCAAGTATGGCGATGGTAAGTGTTGTCTGTAATCATACCAGTTTCCATAAAAGCTGGGTTGCTGATAGTGGTAGGCCACTGCTGGGTGATCGGTAGATTAGTGTAATGGTGAGCGGATCGCTTCCGTGGCATATTTATGGTGCTGCTGTGAATTCGGTGTATGCGTCGAGTTTGATGTATGTGCAGATTAGCTACTACTATTGTTTGACAGCAATGTGTAAATAAAACACGAAGAATATCTTATACATATACCGTACCACGTTACCAACCAAACATACATTGGACAATCAGTACCGGTGGTACACAATATTGATCGTACTTGACTTAAGGATAAGGACAGCCAACCAGATAACCATAGTAAACGCTTGGTCAGTTACAGGCGGTGTGACTATGTGGCTATCCTTATTCTCCAATTAGATAAGATTAGTACTGAATACCACTCTCATTTGAACATACTTGGTTGGCAATCATCTTAGAAGTCACATCAAATATACTGCACATTAACTGTTCTAATGTTACAGTAGATCTATATTTTTAACCTATAGCAGTATTCACATTAACACATTCCATTACGATAAATGTTTTAATGCAATTTTTCAGTTTGACATACCTGTATGTTGCGTCCATTTTGTCACATGTATGATTTCAGCCTACATTGATACCATTTTAAACGGGATAAGTCGATCACCAAATAGATATAATGTTATATTTATTACAATGAATTGAAGTTGTAATTATGTTTGCAAAACTTACACTGCTATGGATATAAAAGTATAAATTTGTAACTTCCTTGGACCACAAACATAACAAATATTTAATTGATTTTGGAAGCCATTTTGTCGGCCATTTTGTATCAGCTAATGGTTCAATGCTTGAAACTCAAAGACTTCTTGGTGCATTTATTACATATTACAGTTCAATAATTTATTTTACACCACTTCAACTTAAATTGTGATAAAAACAAATTATTTTCCTAACAGCTTGTCATTTAAGCCACCATATTGATTCCAGCCACCACGGATGCCTTTTTACATTCACTAACTCAATCAATAGTATTGAATATAAAAATATAATTATGTTTTAAACATCTAAACTACAACCAATATGCAAAAAAGCGATTTGATCCTATTTTCCGGCACCTCTGAATTTTGGCGGCCATCTTGGACGCCATCTTGATTTTCGCAAAATGCTTAATGGTGCCAGCTGGGCATTATTCATATTCTTCAATTACAACCAATTCCCTAACAGAAAACCAAAAAATATTTACTATTCAATCCAATGCCTGGTATAACCTAAATATCCCATTTTTAGACTTGACTATTAATCAACTTTCAGTTATGCAATATTCCTGGCTAATGAAGGATTTTCAAATGGAAATCTGTCAATGTAATGTTCATTATGGACGCCTAGAACCAACCTCTGCATATAACATTCAACAAATGGTCAAATACACACTCAGATCCGATTTGAAAGAGAAAAATTAACGACAAAAATCGAAAAATATCATAATTTCCTTAAAAAATCAATAATCATTAATTAATAACCATATTATAATATTTATATTTATATATTACCACATGCGGGGTTCAATAGCAAACAATTTAAGACATATTACAAGCCGATAGCCCGTGTGAGTGAGGAATAATCGAAGTTTTCCTAAACCCTATGCTTGCTTCAAATAACGGCGGCCATCTTTAAAGATGGCCGCCAAAAGGTCAATTGGCAAAATGTCCCGCAAGTCCATCAACTGATTTCGGACAGCTCAGATATCAAGCTAACAGAAAATCATTGTTGGATCTGTTCACCTCTTTGGTAATGGATCTTCAATTTTCAAGACCTGGGACATGGACTAAAGGGAATTGTTTGAAACATCATACACTTGTTTACTGTGAATATCTAAGATCATAGGGACATACACGATATGTTTATCTTGGAAGTTGTTGCTAGATGATATACCTGGTAATAAAAATTTGATTATGTTAGGGCATTCTTTCTAGTACCACTCTGGGAACTTGTAGAAAACAATGGATTAATCGAGTGCATTCTGGACCTTCTGAGATACCTTATTCAATATTTAGCCGGACATGATATATTACAAAACAACACAATTCAGTTATTATTACTTGTTCTTGCACAAGTGCCCAATTTTGAGATTTAACCTGATTGGGAAGACTATTCTAGACCAACAATTATAAATTTTGTTTGAATTTTTTCCAACAGTAGATGACCCCTATTGAGTTTGATGTCAGTAGGTCAAAGGTCAAGGTCACTGTGACCTTTACTATTTTCAACAATTAGACTGCCATTGGGACAAACCTGTTTTTACGAAACGTCTCTTGTTGGAATTGCATCTTGTAATGTACTTTCTATGATACAAACAATGTGAACATAACTTGCTATATATATATATAGTATAAGCATTCAATTTGACCAGTTGTATGCTAATTTGCTATTTTTCGTTGAACTTTAATAATCATTATCGTTCTAGGAATGAGTCTAAGTCTTGCTATCATGAGTATAAGCATTGACTTATAAATGCTAAGGACTTGTGCTCTGTAAGTGATATAGTACCATTGCTAGAAAAGGAAGTCCAACTTGAGATCTATCATGTCACAGTCTAGGGCTGGGCCTCCCTGCCCTATTAAGAATTAGATTTAATTGCTTCTTTATTTCTTACAGGCTAAGGCTGATGATATTGAGATAGTAGTAATTGGTCCTGCTGGTGTGTCAACTTCCAGTGCAGCAGAGCTACGATACTTAAGTTCATCAGGAAAATTCCAGCAAATTGATGATGGCTATCTCACAGTGACATCCACTCAGCTAACAACAGTTACGGATTGTCAAACATCCACAGTGTGTCATCAACCGATACAAACTGCATTCATTTGGTACATCAATGATGACGTCAACTTGAAGTCACCAGCTGCTCAAATTACACAAGACCTTTCAAAAATGTATGTATGCTTATAACCTGTTCAAGAATTATACTACTCAGTGGCTTTGGAGTTACTGACAGCCCCAAACTTTTGGATATCCCCACGTATGTCTATATGTAATGCATAACATCTATGTAAGTAATGACTTATCTTAATTGTATTATTTAGCTGTTCACTTAAGGAAATTTTTGGATTTTCCGAAAATCGTAAATACAAATCATAAGTTTTGTACTGCGATGCATACCTGCCATGATAGTTAAATCCAAAATAGGAGTCATAAAGCAAAACATGTCACAAGGTGCACGTAAATGTGATTTAAAATGGGATTTAGATGGATAAACAAGGAAGGCACTAGTTCTTGTGGTTGAGAATATTGGACAGACAATTATAAAATGATTCAAAATTTATGAACTTTAGTGCAAGGCAGGTGAACTTGGAAACCAGAAATTTATCAACAAAAGCAGGAGTAACTCTACTTCTATAGTACAATGTACTTGCCAGGGCTGGTATTTATAAAGCATTTTAAGTGAAAACTTAAATATGTTGACTTAAGTTTAAATATTGAGCTGCCCTTATTTCACAAGAAACGAAAAATAGCCCATGATTTCTTTAGGATTACTGTAGCTTTTTGCATAATACTGTCAAACAATGTAAATAATTGTTAATATTGGTTTTCCTATTTAGCTGATACACTTCAGGAAAATTTGAAATTTTAAGGAAATTCTCAGTTTTCTCTTAAAATGCTTCATATATACTGGCCCAGGTAGGACTTTGATGCTTCATAAATACTGACCATGGCTATATATTTCAGGATGGCAGACGACAATTCTGGATTAGTTGTAGTCGATCCAGCAACCAGCATTAATACTGTAGACAAAGCTTGGACACAAGCTGGTGATAACATGAAGGGTAATGATGTGGTTAGAGTTATTGTCACGGTAACCGATCAAGGCCCTACCGATGCCGATCTAGATGTTGCTGCATATTGGATGGTAGGATATTATATAAATAATTACATTGTTCAAATTAGTTATTGAAAACTTATTATTAATTATGCCCCAATACACATGTCCTGAGTTTTCAACAGTTTTCTCACATGAAAATAGGCATGATAATAATGATAAGGGCCATTTTAACTTGATTGACAATAATGGTGCAGAACAAAAATGGTGTTGTAAATAAATAAAAGTGGTGTTTAACTTATATTTGAACAAAAAAATAACGCCCAAGTATGCCATGCTAGCTTAACATCAGGTTTCAATCTCAAAGGTCAAGGTCACTGTTTGAGGTCAAAGGTCAAATTGAAGTTTGACACCCTATAACTTTTTCATGCCTTGACGCATCAATTTTAACCTCCATCCGTGAAGCAAATTTCCATGCCCAACCGCATTTTGTATAACCAAAAGACATAATTGTATGATATAGCAAAAGATACATATGTTATGATAATGTCATACATAGTACTAACTTTGTTATAGTGCGCCCAAGATGATGAGAAGGCTGGAAAGTTTGGTATATTCCACAAATGTGGATAAATAAGATGGGCATGCTTGTCAGTGATGTTTTTAAAACATATATAAAACTGACCACACCTGTTTACTTTAGTATTATTAAAAAAAAACACATCTTGCTACAGTTGACCAAACAGATTCATGTTTGTAATTAAACAATCTTTGAAGAGGGGGTATATTGCTTTGCTTATGTCTGTCAATCAAAAGGTTGGTCAGTAGACCAAGTGATTTCTGTTCAATAACTCAAGAACGCTTTGCCCTAGGATCTTCAAACATTACATGGAGGTTGGTCAGCATCAGTAAACTACCCCTTTTGATTTTGAGGTCAGTAGGTCAAAGGTCAAGGTTGCTGTGACCTTTACCATTTGCGACTATTGGGCTGCTATGACAATTGTGTGCTTTATGAACATTTCTTACCAACATCTCATGTTATTGTATGTGTTGAACAGGACGAGGGAGTGATCATGGTATTTGTGACATCTGATTCTATAAACGGATGGGAACCATATGCTTCATCCTACTCACCATCATCAGCGAAGAAAATGGTTTTTGTCAACAATGGATTCACCGAAGATCTTGTCACAACTAAAATTCTTTGGAGTATCTGTAAAGGTAATGTAACTTTAGGCCTGTATAGATTAAATGCTGAAAGAATGTCTCAGGTTTTATCCCCCCCCTCATATGTAACTTAGGCCAGTATAGATTAAATGCTGGAAGAATGTCCCAGGTTTTATCCCCCCCCCCTCATCTACTGACGTTGGCGGCTGTCAGTTGGTCTGTTTGTTCCTCCATCCTAAAATGTTCACTAAAATTTTCAAGTTGTTGAAATTCAATTATTTATCAAGTGGCCTTGTTGTGTTATTAAAGATCATTGAACTTCATTATCAATAATAATGGAATTTAACTTTCATAAATCCTTTATTTCAGATTGTTATTAAAAACTTGAGTAAGGTTCCTGGTTTTGTTTTTGCTGAAATCAAGTTATTTTATAAAAGCCCAGTTAATTATGAATTGCACAATTTTATTTTAGAACCATGCAACAGTGGATTTGAATTTGCTAGTAGCGGACTGTGTGATGAGTGCCCCTTGGGCTTTTACAGAGATAGGACAAAATCTTACCAATGTGAAGAATGTAGTCGTAATCCTGATAGAACAACTGATGGACCTGGAAAGACCTCAAGTGTTGATTGCAGATTAATCGAAGGTTTGTCTATACAGTGAATCACTGCTTGTAAGGAGGCAAGCTAATTATGCCCCCCCTTCCATCTTTGATAAGGGGTGTATTGCTGTGTTCATGTCGGTCGGTCGGTTGACCAAATGGTTTTCGTTCAATATCTCAAGAATGCTTTGTCCCAGAGTCTTCAAACTTTACATGGAGGTTGGTCTGTCAGTACCCCTATTGATTTTGAGGTCAAAGGTCAAGGTCACTGTGACCTTTATCATTTTTTGAAGACCAAATGGTTTCCGTTCAATAGCTCAAGAACGCATTGCTCTTGAATGGGAAAACTTTACGTTAAGGAGAAAGTCCAAGTAACTGTCCATTCCTGAGAAATAATGGAGACGAGGCCCCGAAGGGGCCGAGTATTCATTATTTTTCAGGAATGGACAGATACGCGGATTTTCTCTGACTTAAAATACACCAATACTGTCGAATGTAAATTTGATTTTCTGAAAAGATGCTGTAAATGTCAAAATTGAAAGAAAGTGCATTTTTTTCAAAAAAGTCTCCCCTGATATACCTCTTATAAATAGAAGATTAAAAATATGATCATGACTTAGCGAGAAGATCATGCTTTTTTCATGAAACCAGTGAACTTATACAATAACTCTCCATTACTTTATAATGGTGTGTAGTCCATGTAAACACATGCTGTGAGTTATGTGTTACACGATAAATCAGTGGTCATTTACCCAGAGTGTCACTTGATGTTATAACACGGTGGACATTATTAAAACTTTGTTTCGGTCAGAGGATATATTTCCGTGCATTAACTATACATGGATATTTATAATTGATATGCAACTTGACGGACATAACTACAATGTTTTTAGCATGTTTTTTATCCTAGCTCTGTATTTGCACAGTATTAATTAATGAACTCAAAAATTGGTATATATGCTTGTGAGGGCAGTGTCTATTCCTATGCGCCGCAGTTCGATGTTGACTGCCACGCCCGCAAAAGAGAAAAAGCCTCCCCTTGAGACTCGAATGTTTCATTGGATAGTGCAATGATCAGGGGAACTTAATGTCAAAGAGTGATTTAGCGGCTGAACTGGATTATAAGCCTTGTATGACCAAAAACAATTAGAAATTAGCTTTGTACATGTACGTACTATTATATACAAACAGTTTTCATCTGATCATCTCAAACCCTAAATTGCAATGTTTATGGACATTTGAATGTAGGTCAAGGTAGATTATTTCATTTTCAGTATCATGCTGAAGACGGGTGTCATGATTTAGTGATAATGTTGGCCCTTGTGAATGTATAAAAGCTGTAATTGGAACTTATTGAATAGTCATGATCACGCGAAAGTGCAATTGCCAATTATTAACGGTATTTAATATCATATCACACTAGCATCATCGTGATTTCTTTATTTCTTGCGCGCATACCACCTCGATAGCTGAAATTATATTAATGTTAAAAGCTATTTAGTAACAGCGGGTTGATTTCATTTTCTAGTTTCGTTGTGTTTTGAGCATTTTTATCTATCTTTTGTTTTCTATTTTGTGTTCAGCTCTTTCAGTTGAGTGCCGCTTTTCCTGCAAATTGTATTTCCCTTTTTGTGAACACATACATTGTGTAATGCACCAGTCAGTTGCATCCACGGCCCTAACCCCCGCGTATGGCTGCGGTGTTCTACCCTCCAGCTTCCCCCACACTGTCAGGGAAATGTTGGGATTTTTTTCACCGAACCAATACCTTTGGGACAATGTTATCTATAAGTAAATGTCCAGACCCATCTATTTGGGATGGCGGGCAATGAATGCAACTCACTGGTGTATAATTATACATTATTTACAATAATTCTCCATAACCTGTTAATACATTTAATAAAAGTAACTCTCCATTTTTTGTTAACACTACATATGTGTGTTATGTTTTTTAGGCATAGAGAGTTTTCTTAACAATAACTCTCCATTATTTCGTATACACATTTAATGTAATGTGTATACGAAATAATGGAGAGTTATTGTTAAGACAACTCTCCATTCCTGAAAAATAATGGAGAGTTTATGAATGGGTTAATCCTCTGGGTGTATTTTAAATGGAGGTTAGTCAGTGACGATCAGCAACAGTAAAGATTGCTACATTCAGAATAAAAAGGATCATTGAGAAGATTCATTTCGCAGTATTTCTGGTTTATCTTATCTTGAATAAAAAAGGCCATCTTCTGAGTTGTTATATTTTTCAAAATTTTGCTGTTTGCATGAATAAGGAAATAGAAATATATCATGCGGCATAAAGGGCCATACGTTCATGACATCCTGACTGCATGGTTGGGTCATTTTTTTAAGCATTTTCATTTTGTTCTGGATATCTGTCGAGATATTTCAAGGATAATTATATGTACTTGTTTTCAGTTACCGTTGTTCAAACTTTAATGAAACTTCACATGCATACTATGTGCCTACCTAAGTTGAATGTTCTTATAATCAAAACTTTGGATAAAGGATGATTTTGTTGGAGCAATATGTAGGTGACATGCACTTATTTATGTCCAAAAGCACTAATTTTATTGGACCATGTTGTAACTGGAATTATAAACTGTTTTAGATGATTGCCCAACCGGATTTGAGAAGAAACCTGATGGTATATGCTACCCTTGTCCAAAGAACACGGGCCGAGACCAGTATGTACAAGAGGAATGCACTAACTGTCCTAAGGATTTTTTTACATTGTTTACGGGTTCATCTTTAGAAGCCTGTCTACGTAAGTGTACCCCTGATTACTTGTAATAAACCTGTGTAAGTTTACCTCTGATTACTTGTAATAAACCTGCGTAAGTTTACCCCTGATTACTTGTAATAAACATGCGTAAGTTTACCCCTGATTACTTTTAATAAACCTGCATACGTTTGCCCCTGATTACTTGTAATAAACCTGCGTAAGTTTACCCCTGATTATTTGTAATAAACCTGCTACGTTTACCCCTGATAACTTGTAATAAACCTGCGTAAGTTTATCCCAGATTACATGTAATAAACCTGCGTCAGTTTACCCCTGATTACATGTAATAAACCTGCGTAAGTAACTCCTGATTACATGTAATAAACCTGCGTCAGTTTACCCCTGATTACATGTAATAAACCTGCGTCAGTTTATCCCTGATTACATGTGATAAACCTGCGTCAGTTTACCCCTGATTACATGTAATAAACCTGCGTAAGTAACTCCTGATTACATGTGATAAACCTGCGTCAGTTTATCCCAGATTACATGTAATAAACCTGCGTCAGTTTACCCCTGATTACATGTGATAAACCTGCGTAAGTTTACCCCTGATTACATGTGATAAACCTGCGTCAGTTTACCCCTGATTACATGTAATAAACCTGCGTAAGTTTACCCCTGATTACATGTGATAAACCTGCGTCAGTTTACCCCTGATTACATGTAATAAACCTGCATAAGTTTACCCCTGATTACTTGTAATAAACCTGCGTCAGTTTACCCCTGATTACTTGTAATAAACCTACGTCAGTTTACCCCTGATTACTTGTAATAAACCTACGTCAGTTTACCCCTGATTACTTGTAATAAACCTGTGTCAGTTTACCCCTGATTACATGTGATAAACCTGCGTAAGTAACCCCTGATTACATGTAATAAACCTGCGTAAGTAACCCCTGATTACATGTAATTAACCTGCGTAAGTAACTCCTGATTACATGTGAGAAAACCTGCGTAAGTTTACCCCTGATTACTTGTTATAAACCTGCGTCAGTTTATACCTGATTACATGTGATAAACCTGTGTAAGTTTATACCTGATTACATGTAATAAACCTGCGTCAGTTTATACCTGATTACATGTGATAAACCTGCGTCAGTTTACCCCTGATTACATGTAATAAACCTACGTAAGTAACTCCTGATTACATGTGATAAACCTGCGTCAGTTTACCCCTGATTACATGTAATAAACCTACGTAAGTTTACCCCTGATTACATGTGATAAACCTGCGTCAGTTTATCCCTGATTACTTGTAATAAACCTACGTAAGTAACTCCTGATTACATGTGATAAACCTGCGTCAGTTTACCCCTGATTACATGTAATAAACCTGCGTAAGTAACTCCTGATTACATGTGATAAACCTGCGTCAGTTTACCCCTGATTACTTGTAATAAACCTGCGTCAGTTTACCCCTGATTACTTGTAATAAACCTACGTCAGTTTACCCCTGATTACTTGTAATAAACCTGCGTCAGTTTACCCCTGATTACTTGTAATAAACCTACGTCAGTTTACCCCTGATTACTTGTAATAAACCTACGTCAGTTTACCCCTGATTACTTGTAATAAACCTGTGTCAGTTTACCCCTGATTACTTGTAATAAACCTGCGTCAGTTTACCCCTGATTACTTGTAATAAACCTGTGTCAGTTTACCCCTGATTACTTGTAATAAACCTGCGTCAGTTTACCCCTGATTACATGTGATAAACCTGTGTAATTAAGTAACTCCTGATTACATGTAATAAACCTGCGTAAGTTTACCCCTGATTACATGTAATAAACCTACGTCAGTTTACCCCTGATTACTTGTAATAAACCTGCGTAAGTTTATACTTGATTACATGTAATAAACCTGCGTAAGTTTACCCCTGATTATGTAAAAAACCTGTTAATGTAAACCAAGAAACTGTTTCGAGCTATTGAAGAAATTTGCGAAAGTAAATAAGTCACGAAAATGGTCAGAACAAGCATAACACGAACTGTCTTGTTTTTTTTTATGAAATTCCTAGTTTCTTGGTATGAAGTTTTCTAAGTAACAAGATTTGCCTATCAAGAAGAAAAGTGTTTCCATTTAGTATATAATTGTGAAATTTTGAGAAAAAAAAACTAACATTAATCGTTATTATATGTGCATTTTAAGAATGCAATAATTGTTTACTACTTTTAAACTATGTATCACAGTTGCTGCATAATTGTTATTACCCAGAGCAGAGATCGCTCCTCCTGGTTGTTTGTCGAAGGCTGCTTGTCGAAGGTTTTCAAGTTAATCCATTGGACCATGTGATTATAATTTACCGTTAAAATTGGTTTTAAGGGTATTGATTGACAACTGGTGTAATGTCAATTACATGGTCATTAGACACACATAATGCGATATTTTAACACTTTGATGAGCAGTTTGTGGCAGTTTAGATAAATTGTCAAAGGGACAAAGGATTTTAGTAAGGTGAAAACTTTGATTAAGAGGCAATTGTATATGAAACTAGCAATATTTGTGACAGATTGTTATGAATTTGTCACTATGTTACTCATATAAGTCTTTGCGGAGTTAGTGGGAGACTAAAAATAGGGAATGTATTAATTCTAATGGTTATAAATATGGGACAGAAGAACATTAAATGAATCAAATGTATCTTTGTTCAAAGTTAGATGAACTTGGAAAACAAAAAATTAACAAAAAAAATAGGAGTAACTCCAATTTAATAGGAGTACTTGGCAGTTAAACCATACTATACAAGGAAACGTTGACATACATGTCAATTTGTTCGATGTACTTGGTAATTTGTTGCTGTACATGTTAATTTGTTGATGTACATGTTATTTTGTTGAAGTACATGTTAATTTGTAACATGTACATTTCAGCTCCCTGTGATAAAGGAGAATACTGGAATAAGGATACCGAGACATGTGAGAAATGTGCCACAGGGACATATAATAAATTTACTAATCAGTTTAAATGTGAAGAGTGTCCTGGTGATGGCGACATGTTGACAATAGATATAACAGGAGCCATGGTTGATGGAGCTACTGATGAAAGTCAATGTATTGGTATGTAATATCTGTAATACTTAATAGACCAAAAAAGACATTACTCCTTTCCCCTACCGACTCAATTTTTTTACCCCATACCCTAGGGTTTTTTTGCCAAATTTGAAAAGAAGAAAAACTATCTTTGAACTTTACCTATTCTTTCAACGCATTTTGGTTCTTTCTTTTTTTTTTTCTTTATCAAGGGAAGTGTCTGTGAGTATTCTAAACACACAGGTGGATGATTTAAAGGTCAATTGAGTATTTTTTCCTAAAAAAGAAATAAATAAAAAAAGTTATTTTCTACCTACCGACCCTAATGTTTTCTAAGACGGTAGCGGAAACAAGCAATTTTTTATCCTTAATAACAGTGCTCTGAGTACCGCAGTATTTTGGTGGGTTAAGTAAATTCCAAAATCAGTTTGATCAAGAAATGAGTCAAATTTTCACCTTATTTATCAAAATCATTAGTATTTAAGAAATAATGAATATAATTTATATAAAGCTGTGCTTTGTTGAAGAATAAAGCTCACAAGTTCTGATGCATAGTAATTATAATACGAGTGTGATGCATGGGTGAAATAATGAGTGCATGCGTTATATTCTAACGAAGCTTTGCCTTATATTCATCATTTCGATTCTAACATCGCTAGAACTAAATGCTCGTCTGTTTATAGTTCAACAGGATAGGTTGACGTTAAACTACATTCTTTCCTATGAACGTTTTAACTTACACTTTTTGTCATACCTCATAATATTATGACATCACCAAAAGCTGAAATGTTTTCATTTCCCCCTTCATCTTTGCAGGTACATTGTTTTGCATAAGTTTGGTGGTCAGTCAGTAACTCAAGACAGCTTTGCATTAGGAATCTTCAAATTTTATACATGGAGGTTGGCCAGTATTGTTGGCCTCCTATTGTTGTTGAGTTATAGATCGCTGTGACCTTTAACATGAATGACTATTGGGCTGTCATGCGTGCATAAATGTTTTTAAAAACATCTCTTTTTTCTTACACAAATATGGAAATTCCACTGATATAAATTAGCATTTTTCTTACACCAATATGGAAATTCCACTGATATATTAGAATATTTCTTACACCAAATGAATATGGAAATTCCACTGATATAAAATAGCATTTTTCTTACACTAATACAGAAATTCCACTGATATATTAGCATTTTTCATACACTAATATGGAAATTTCACCGATATATTAGCATTTTTCATACACTAATATGGAAATTCCACTGATATAATTATAAGCATTTTTCTTACAGTAATATGGAAATTCCACTGATATATTAGCATTTTTCTAACACTAATATGGAAATTCCACTGCTTTATTTACAGGTGGTTGTGAGCCAGGATCTTACTGGGACAGAGATCAGAATGATGGTGAATGTGTTCTCTGTCCGGAGGATACATTCCAAGATAATGTTAACAAAACTTTCTGTTTGCCTTGTCATCCTGGGACTACCACCTCTACTCAAGCGAACCCTCTTGGTTCAACATCACGAACTAATTGTGATGGTAATTATACAATTATGTAATTATGCAAAATAAATTTTCGTTTATATAAACAGTACTACCTCTGTAGAACAAACTTTTATGAGCTGCAGATATTGTCCATGCATAGCGGTTAAATTTATAGTAAATATCAGCTCAGAGAGGTTTTGAAGATTTTTTATACAGAGGTTTATGATCTATAGAGGTTACATTTACAGTAAAAATCAGCTTAGGAAAGTTTGTTATTCCAAGGTTGTTGCTCTATAAAGGTTACATTTATAGTAAATATCAGCTTAGGAACGTTTGTTATACAAAGGTTGTTGCTCTACAGAGGTTACATTTATAGTGAATATCAGCTTAGGAACGTTTGTTATACAGAGGTTGTTGCTCTATAAAGGTTACATTTATAGTAAATATCAGCTTAGGAACGTTTGTTATACAGAAGTAATATCAGCTTAGGAACGTTTGTTATACAGAGGTTGTTGCTCTATAAAGGTAACATTTATAGTAAATATCAGCTTAGGAAAGTTTGTTATACAAAGGTTGTTGCTCTACAGAGGGCCTCTCTGGGGAGGTTGTACTATTCAAACAATATATCTTCAATCAGAACATACACGATACAACAAATGGATAAAAAAGATACGCTGCACTCGGCAACATTTCTTTAATTTAAGTCCACTCATATATTTTTGTAGGTTAAACCATATATATTTCTAATTTGGCTATTATATGGGTCAACAATCGTTTTACATCAAAATGACAAGTTTGATATACATATACATTTATTGTGATATCTGATGCATAACTGTGATATTAAAATGATAATGAATTATTATCATATGCAGTGAGTCTTTGAACATAATTTGTTAGTGTTTGCAACATATTCCGTGGATGCATAACTGCACGGGGGGCACAAAAACACAAAGCATGAAACACACATGCATCTAGCGTCCTACAAACCAAGAGACATGCAGCCAGTTTGGTGACATGGAATTTTTGTCCACCGTGTATTTTTTGTGTCACTTTTCATAATAAAAAAAGTTATTAATCAATGAAAATGAAGACTAAATTAATGTATACAATTGTATTCATTTATTATCAAAATTATCAATTTTAGATCCGTGTCCAAGTGGGGAAACTTGGGATTTTGTTAATAAAGTATGTGTACCTTGTGGAGAAGATAAGTACAAAGATAAGGATGACGGGGACAACATATGTAAGAATTGTCCTGCTGGCCTGGGTACTGATAATGAAGACAGTGCTACATCTGTGAACCAGTGTTTACGTAAGATAAAGATTCTTTATGTCCTTTCTTTGAGTTTCTATGTAGTCATATGTTTTTAAGACTTTTTACTTTTAAATCGTAAAGCTGATCTTAATTTTAAACCTATGTACTTTGAACAGTTAGGCTTTTGATAGCCCTTATACATGTAGACTTTCCTTTTTATACACCTGAAGGGGTCATATTATATTATGGTTACCATCGTCCGTACGTCCGTCTATCTGTAAGCAATTCCGTGTCCGGGCTGTATTTTCTTCACTTGGGATTTGATTTTAAAATAACTTGGTACAAATGATAAACATGACCCAGGTCCCTTGGTGAAAGGGCAAGGTCACAGGGGGACTTTGAAATTTTGCACTGCTATTCTGTGTGTGCGCTGTATCTTCTTACTATCGGTAGGCTTTTAAAATAGCTTGGCACAATTGATTACCACAGGAAGACGATGTGTCATGTACATGACTCAGGTCCCTTGGTGAAAGGTCAGGGTCACTGTGTTCAGCTGTTGCATAATTGTTTTTGCTTCGTGCGTATAATTTGCTGTCCAGCAGAGCTCTTGTTAGTGGTAAAAATAATCTTAATTTTAAATCTATGTACTTTGAACAGTTTGGCTTTTTATAACCCTTATACATGAATACAATGTATATATTGCTTGATATATTCTACAGCTGGCTGTGCGCCCGGGGGTGGTGAGTATTGGAACACTGAAAAACAGAAATGTTTCAAATGTGAACCCAGTACCTACCAAGGTTCTTCGTCTGCATTCACCTGTCTTGACTGCCCTGCTGGCTGGAGTTCACCGACCGGATCTACTAGTGTGGATGACTGTTATCGTAAGTGACCTTGAAATAATACAGAAATCAGGGGTGTAGAAAAGAGGCAGAACATGGTAAAAGAACACGGTAAAGGAGGTGCTTGAAAACATATAATGACGTGCATGACATGGTTAGCCCACAGGGGCTGTTAAGATGTTCAGACTTCAAACAAGAATTAGCTATTTGAACATGCTTACTGGCTCCTTTTTTTTGTGACGCCTAGGGGTTAATTTTGTCCGCGCCCGTGGCAGCAATGTCCGGATTAGCTTGTCCGTGCCATATCTTAGTCACCATAAGTTTGAATGACTTGAAACTTGGTATGCATGTTTCTTACAATGACGCGAAGTGCAGTGCACAAGAAGTGTTACTCTACCTTGTGCTGTATTTAAATTATTTCCCTTTGATTGATTTTAATGGAGCATTTCTTGTCCAGAGCAGAACTTGGTCATCATAAGGTCAGGTCAAATGACTCGAAATTTGGTATGCATGTTTCATGCAATGTCATGAAGAGCATTGAACAAGCAATATTTGCCACTATTTTAGCACTGTGTGGTAAGGGAGAAGCATGGAGCGATGCGGATGACCAATGTGTACTATGTTCACTAGGAGAATACGGAGATGAGGAGAATCAAGAGAGCTGCAAGTCGTGTGCCAATGGCGGGACTACACCATATATGGGTGCTACGGATGCTTCCCTGTGTGATGGTATGAACAATATATGGCATTATCTGTATTTATTTGAATAGGATTGTATGAGGGCTGTACAAAAACAAACAGGACTATATTGACATAATTGATTCATTCAAATATAGTCAACTCACCTATAATCTTGAACTTACTTATATCGAATTTTCAGTTCTGTCGAAGTTTATTTTAAGTCCCAATTTTTCTCCTCCTTAGTCTATATGAAAACTCAAGACCTATCTCGAAGTTTTGGCTTGAATTTTTCATTATATCAAATTATGTTTTAGGTCCCTATTAATTAATTAATCTCAAAGTCGGGTCAAAGTGTTAGAACATTAGAGAACGTATTACAGACTTATACTCTGTGCTCCAATTGGAGCATGTATTTAGTTACAAAAATTGCTGTAACTTCTTTATAACTGAATGGAAACATATCATATGGGGGGGTTTAAGTTGGTGTGGGTTTTGACGCAAAATTCAGAAAAAAACCCAATGTTTTCAGAGTTTGAGCACCGAGTATGGTGTATAAGAATGAGAACACGTATATAAATTACCCGGCCTGAAAACAGGGTCACTATACAGCTGACTCTGCGCACTAATTCAATTGGACGTCATAGATGCCTTACTATCTTCTTACAAGGCATTGGTGCTTCAAATTAGGCTATAAAATATGCTGTTGATGAATATATTCTTGTACACACTTAGTCATATATGATAAACGTTAGTAAAAATCGCATATATTTTTACGGATTTTACTTCAAGCATCTTTGGAAAAATCCGTACTGAACTTGAACTTTGGTATGTCTTGGTTACTGACATCACAAACATTTGTGTGTTTTCAATTACTTTCTTCAAAATCTTTCAAGTCTCTTTCCATCATCCCTAAACTGTTTGTGTCTTTCTAAAATTATCAAACGACTTGCCAAACTCTTTCCAACTGTAGTTACGATTAGTTCATATGATACATGTTATTTTGCTGTTGACAATACTTGGTATTTACTATTACCAGTAATATTTCCCCCATGAATTATGAATGTTGAAATGCAAGATGTTTAATATTTGTATTAGTCTGTTAACTTCTGTTCTAGTATAAACCTTTGAATGTTTACTTTAAGACACATGCAATGCTGGTGAATGGAAATGTGCAGATGACACCTGTGTGCCAGGGACTTCTAGATGTAACACTGCTTTTGATTGTCAGGCAGATACATCAGATGAAGATGGCTGCGGTAAGACATTTAAATAAATAGAATACTAAGTATTTAGATGGCCTAGTTTTTTTAGTTTTGTTTTAGTTTTTTGGGGAATTCCTGTAAATTTAAAAAAACATTGGTCTAATTTTGAGATTTTTACTTTATCTGCAGGTAAATAGTAATCACTCATTCCACATTAATGGTGGCTGCTATGCATCAGACTTTCACTGGATAATTATGATTTATATTGTTCATTAATATTTTTGTGTACCCCTGAAACAGTCAAAAGTGCATGGCCATTTGGTTTTATCCCTACTGTAACATGGCCAATGACCACTTGTTTGGAGGGAATTGACTAAAAGTTTGTGCGATACAAGGAAAATGAGCTTAAGTACTGCTCACTCTTTCAGAATATACTTCATGGTTATTTACCATGCCTGATCTTAACTTAACATTATCTGTCCAAAATAAAGTTCATGTTCCAAAACCTAGACTTGAGTTCTTAAGAAAATTACTTTCAAAGATGGGTGCCATGCTGTGGAATCAACATCCCACATTCAGTGCAGAGTGCTATACTGTTTCCCAGTTTAAAATTTGTTGCATCAAGTGGAAATTAACTGGTATTTTCATTTTGATGGCTATATTCATCAAGCTGTATGCTGTATTGTTACATGATTACGTATCTAGTATTTATCTTATTTCAAGGCTAATTTGTACCTATAGCTGGGAGAGCATCTATTGATGAGAGAGCATAATATATTATAGCGATTTGTCTTGTCTGCTCATTTGTTTGAACTTAAATATTTTTTAAGTACATCAAGGCATTGCTTTTAAACTTGGCCTACATGCACATCATCCTGAACCATTAACAGAGGTTTACAGGTGTGTAATTACATCTTAGCCTATCAGAACATAGGATTTGCCTTCTTTGAAATAGATGCAATCTGGAATGTACAATATTGTGGGGTTTCTGCAAATTTACATGTGGTACAAAAAGGGTTTACCTTAATGCTTCACGAATGTAATTGTGATTTAAATAAGCATCTCTTATTTCGATGGAATATTTATCGTACGAAAACTTGAATAACTGCAAAAGTTATTTGTACCTCAGGATTAGTGTAGAAAACCCAAATTGCATTGAATTCCGGAGTATATCTATTAAATGATTATATGTATTATATCCACAGAATGTACACCAGGTCAATTCTTTGACTTAAATTTGGGAGCATGTGTGAATTGTGAAATTGGAGACTTTCAGGAATTTGCGGGTCAATTTGAATGTATTGGATGTTCAGATGGTAGGACTACTGCTACAGATGGTTCAACTAGCAGGAACGACTGCATAGGTAACTTTTATCATCGTATTTACATGTAGTAGTACTTATCATGATTACTAGCATAATCTTTTTTTTGCTCAAATACCCTAGAAACCTTTAAAAGGTTTTTCTGTCAAATGTGACTTGATTCTTTAACTATTTTCTGAACGGAAGTTTGAGGCATCCAACATTACTGCTGCTTTCTATTTAAATTTATCTGTTCTTGCATGAGCAAACCAGTAAGATGATAAGTGGTGACATGGACTCAAACTAACGGCCTCCTCGATAGCCTAGTGCCGGAGGTCCCAAGTTTGAACCAAGGAAGAAATATAAAATGGTGCTAGAAATTCCCTTGCTACAGCATATAATAAGGGACACTGACTTTTCTTCTCTCATACCCTCGTGGCAATGTATAACATATGGAATAAGGTGTCGAGAGCGATTAATTTAAGTTGGAAAAACTTGTTTCACAATTGTCTAGTAATAAATTAGTATAAACTAAAACTAAATGTTCTCCTCATGTGGAGGAGTTAGTCGGTTGCTCCCAGATGTGAAATACTGTAAAATCATCAATTTTCTAGGGGGATTAAATTTCCTGGTAGAGGATTTCGTCGTTCATCTTCTACCACAAAATTAAATCCCATCAAACATTAATTTTGATCCTTGTATTTGTTACCTGAAATGTAAATTAATGTCTTATCGAAATGGTGTTTTTTACCAAAACCACTTAGAAATTAATTGATTTACAGTAATAATAACAAATTCCAAGAAAACCTGGGTAGATACTCAGTTAATTACTGTAGCCCTTGGATATATGATCTAACCTTTAGGACTCCTTGAAGACTTGAGCCTCCTTATTGAGGTGGTCTTGATGAAGTGGTTTTTTGCTACAAGGGTCAAAGTTCAAGGTAACTGAGACAATAACCATTTTGTACAATGTGACTGCCTGGAGGGCTTATATGTGTTACAAACATCTCTTGTTTCCTTTATCGTCCCTCAGACATGCATTCTGTGTGACAGTTTGGCTTTTGTTTAACTTATATTTGAGCCGTTCTCCTGGAAAACCGTGCTTAATGACATTGTATTGAAATTATGCAATATGATTAAGAAAAATGCCTAAAATGAGAAAAAACATTGTGTCCTTTGATTTCATATTTAAGTAAATGGACAGTGTAGTACTATCCATTAACTTCAAGTTTTCTTTAAATTTGTGTTGAAATAATTTCTGCTGTTGCTATGGTGATCGGTTTCTAAAAAGTACTCATATCAAGAAAAACAAGGGTTAAGTGGCTATAAACACTTGCTATTTTTCCCTGTAAGCAAACACTCACAAGTTGGACATGTTTTATTAAAACAAAAATATGATTCTAAAGTGTGTCACAATTTTAAAAGTTTACGTCAAAATTTTATCAGATACGGGATCCTTGAAATGCCAGTTAACATTACGTCAAAAACATAAAGAATGATGTTCGAAACGTCACTCAAAAAGTAGGTGGTAGTGGTTGGTTTAAAAAGTATATAACTTTGTAACTGTATGAAATAATTTGTTCAGTTGTTAGAAACTGTTCACAAGAGTCTCCTCTTTCTAACCATATATTATCCACATTTTCACAATTTTGTCACTAAGCCCGGTTTTCCTGGAGAACGACTCATGTATAATTTTGTTTGCTGTTGAATATTGTAAGATTTGTGGGGGATGATTTTCCGACCCCCATAAAACCAACAGACAGGGACAATAAATGGGGTTACCCTTGTTGACCCGAAAAGTAAAAGAAAATTATTTCAGATATCTGTGACTCTGGGTTAAGACATACTGGTGTTGAATGTGAAATATGTGCCATAGGTACATTTCGTGAACAAAACGTAGACAACCCACTTGAATGTACCAGTTGTCCGGACCCATTCAGCACCAGGAATGAGGGCTCCGCTAATGTTGAGGCTTGTATCTGTGAGTATTTGTTTTGTAAGATTTTGTCCATAGCTCGACACTAACACTGGTCCCCTGGCACAGGGCCAGTGAAAATCATGAAGGACCAGTTGCTGTTGTTGTTTTTACAAATTTTACTGTCGGACCAGTGACCAAAAAAAGTTCGTGTCAACCCTTGTTGTCTATAGCAATCAATGAATATGAACCTGCATTTTATGGTATATTCTAACGCAACCAGCTGTTTTGTCAATATAACTATGCACATAGACCAAACCTGCAACCTGTGCATGGATTACCCTTGATCCTTAAAACACAGCTCCTGCAAATCATTCGATACAGCTAATTTCTTAATAGTGTTCTATGGAAGAAAATAATCCAGCAGTTAATATTGCTTGATGTGTTGTAATAAAATTATGCAGTATACGCTACTAAGGCTGTATTAGAATCAAAATAATGCATAATGTACCTGTGTTTTATTGTGCATATTCATTATTTCTTAAATAAAGCATAGTCACCAGTTCAGGTGCAAAGTGTGAGTGAAAAATGGACGTATTCAAATAAGTGTCTGTGCTTTATTTTAAGTCCCCTACAGGTTATCAACCTGTAAACTGCAAACTTATTGAAATTATTTTGCCTTGTTTGCAGCTGTATGTGATGAAGGGAAGTATTTTGATGTGGAAATTGGAAGTTGTACTCTGTGTGAGCTGGCCTCCTTTCAGGGTAATACATTTAATGAGTACGAGTGCACTCAATGTCCTCCCGGTACAACGACACTCCAAACAGGTGCTAAGGAAACTTCTCAGTGTATAGGTACGGAATGTAATTGTATTTTAACATAACTTTCTATTATTATTATTTTTTTTTTTTTTTTTTTATTGTTGTTGTTGTTGTTGTTGTTGTTTTTGTTGTTGTTATTTGTATTAATACTTTCTGCTAACAAGAACTCTTCAATTCTTATTCAACTTTTTCCTGTCTAATACATACACCATTTGCAATTACTTATATTATGATATAATTTTGAAACATACAACTTCATTGTCCAGTCAGTTAACATACAACTTCATTGTCCTGTCAGTTAACATGCAACATCATCACTGTCCTGTCAGTTAACATACATCATCATTGTCCTGTCAGTTAACATACATCATCATTGTCCTGTCAGGTAACATACATCGTCATTGTCCTGTCAGGTAACATACATCATCATTGTCCTGTCAGTTAACATACAACTTGTTTGTCCTGTCAGTTAACATACAACATCATCACTGTCCTGTCAGTTAACATACAACATCATTGTCCTGTCAGTTAACATACAATATCATTGTCCTGTCAGTTAACATACAACATCATTGCTCTGTCAGGTAACATACAACATCATTGCTCTGTCAGGTAACATACAACATCATTGTCCTGTCAGTTAACATACATCATCATTGTCCTGTCAGTTAACATACAACATCATTGCTCTGTCAGGTAACATACAACATCATTGCTCTGTCAGGTAACATACAACATCATTGTCCTGTCAGTTAACATACAACATCATTGTCCTGTCAGGTAACATACATCATCATTGCTATGTCAGGTAACATACAACATCATTGCTCTGTCAGGTAACATAGATCATCATTGCTCTGTCAGGTAACATACATCATCATTGTCCTGTCAGTTAACATACAACATCATTGCTCTGTCAGGTAACATACAACATCATTGCTCTGTCAGGTAACATACATCATCATTGTCCTGTCAGGTAACATACATCATCATTGTCCTGTCAGGTAACATACATCATCATTGCTATGTCAGGTAACATACAACATCATTGCTCTGTCAGGTAACATAGATCATCATTGCTCTGTCAGGTAACATACATCATCATTGTCCTGTCAGTTAACATACAACATCATTGCTCTGTCAGGTAACATACAACATCATTGCTCTGTCAGTTAACATAGATCATCATTGTCCTGTCAGGTAACATACAACATCATTGCTATGTCAGGTAACATACATCATCATTGCTCTGTCAGGTAACATACATCATCATTGTCCTGTCAGGTAACATACTTCATCATTGTCCTGTCAGGTAACATACATCATCATTGCTATGTCAGGTAACATACATCATCATTGTCCTGTCAGGTAACATACATCATCATTGTCCTGTCAGTTAACATACAACATCATTGCTCTGTCAGGTAACATACAACATCATTGCTCTGTCAGTTAACATAGGCCATCATTGCTCTGTCAGGTAACATACAAGATCATTGCTCTGTCAGGTAACATACATCATCATTGCTCTGTCAGGTAACATAGATCATCATTGTCCTGTCAGTTAAAATACAACATCATTGCTCTGTCAGGTAACATAGATCATCATTGTCCTGTCAGTTAAAATTCAACATCATTGCTCTGTCAGGTAACATACAACATCATTGCTATGTCAGGTAACATACAACATCATTGCTATGTCAGGTAACATAGATCATCATTGTCCTGTCAGGTAACATACATCATCATTGCTCTGTCAGGTAACATAGATCATCATTGTCCTGTCAGTTAAAATACAACATCATTGCTCTGTCAGGTAACATACAACATCATTGCTATGTCAGGTAACATACAACATCATTGCTATGTCAGGTAACATACATCATCATTGCTCTGTCAGGTAACATACAACATCATTGCTATGTCAGGTAACATACAACATCATTGTCCTGTCAGGTAACATACATCGTCATCATTGTTCTGTCAGGTAACATAGATCATCATTGTCCTGTCAGGTAACATACATCATCATTGTCCTGTCAGGTAACATACAACATCATTGTCCTGTCAGTTTACATACATCATCATTGCTCTGTCAGGTAACATACATCATCATTGTCCTGTCAGTTAACATACATCATCATTGTCCTGTCAGGTAACATACAACATCATTGTCCTGTCAGTTTACATACATCATCATTGCTCTGTCAGGTAACATACAACATCATTGTCCTGTCAGTTTACATACATCATCATTGCTCTGTCAGGTAACATAGATCATCATTGTCCTGTCAGTTTACATACATCATCATTGTCCTGTCAGGTAACATACATCATCATTGTCCTGTCAGGTAACATACAACATCATTGCTCTGTCAGGTAACGTTCTGTTAGGTAACATACATCATCATTGCTCTGTCAGGTAACATACATCATCATTGTCCTGTCAGGTAACATACATCATCATTGTCCTGTCAGGTAACATACATCATCATTGCTCTGTCAGGTAACATTCAACATCATCATTGCTCTGTCAGTTAACATACAACATCATTGCTCTGTCAGGCAACATACAACATCATTGTTCTGTCAGGTAACATACAACATCATTGTTCTGTCAGGTTACATACAACATCATTGCTCTGTCAGGTAACATACAACATCATGGTCCTGTCAGGTAACATACAACATCATTACTCTGTCAGGTAACGTTCTGTTAGGTAACATACATCATCATTGCTCTGTCAGGTAACATACATCATCATTGTCCTGTCAGGTAACATACATCATCATTGTCCTGTCAGGTAACATACATCATCATTGCTCTGTCAGGTAACATTCAACATCATCATTGCTCTGTCAGTTAACATACAACATCATTGCTCTGTCAGGCAACATACAACATCATTGTTCTGTCAGGTAACATACAACATCATTGTTCTGTCAGGTTACATACAACATCATTGCTCTGTCAGGTAACATACATCATCATTGCTCTGTCAGGTAACATTCAACATCATCATTGCTCTGTCAGTTAACATACAACATCATTGCTCTGTCAGGCAACATACAACATCATTGTTCTGTCAGGTAACATACAACATCATTGTTCTGTCAGGTTACATACAACATCATTGCTCTGTCAGGTAACATACAACATCATTGCTCTGTCAGGTAACATAGATCATCATTGCTCTGTCAGGTAACATACAACATCATGGTCCTGTCAGGTAACATACAACATCATTGCTCTGTCAGGTAACATACAACATCATTATTCTGTCAGGTAACATACAACATCATTGCTCTGTCAGGTAACATACAACATCATTGCTATGTCAGGTAACATACAACATCATTGTTCTGTCAGGTAACATACAACACCATTGTCCTGTCAGGTAACATACAACATCATTGCTATGTCAGGTAACATACAACATCATCACTGTCCTGTCAGGTAACATACAACACCATTGTCCTGTCAGGTAACATACAACATCATTGCTCTGTCAGGTAACATACAACATCATTGCTATGTCAGGTAACATACAACATCATCACTGTCCTGTCAGGTAACATACAACACCATTGTCCTGTCAGGTAACATACAACATCATCACTGTCCTGTCAGGTAACATACATCATCATTGTCCTGTCAGTTAACATACAACATCATTGTCCTGTCAGTTTACATGCAACATCATCACTGTGCTGTGAGGTAACATACATCATCATTGTCCTGTCAGTTAACATACAACATCATTGTCCTGTCAGGTAACATAGGCCATCATTGTCCTGTCAGGTAACATAGGCCATCATTGCTCTGTCAGGTAACATACAACATCATTGCTATGTCAGGTAACATACAACATCATCACTGTCCTGTCAGGTAACATACAACACCATTGTCCTGTCAGGTAACATACAACATCATCACTGTCCTGTCAGGTAACATACATCATCATTGTCCTGTCAGTTAACATACAACATCATTGTCCTGTCAGGTAACATAGGCCATCATTGTCCTGTCAGGTAACATAGGCCATCATTGCTCTGTCAGGTAACATACATCATCATTGCTCTGTCAGGTAACATACATCATCATTGTCCTGTCAGTTAACATACAACATCATTGTCCTGCCAGGTGACATAGGCCATCATTGTCCTATCAGTTAACATACAACTTCATTGTCTTGTCAGGTAACATACAACATCATTGTCCTGTCAGGTAACATACATCGTCATTGTCCTGTCAGGTAACATACAACATCATTGTCCTGTCAGGTAACATACATCATCATTGTCCTGTCAGGTAACATAGATCATCCACTCTAACTCTTGAGTCCTTGAAGAAGCAGAACATTATATGATGGTTACCACATTGTAGTATGAAACATTTACAATTAATCAGTACCTTCTTCAACAGTTTGTTAAGTTAAGGATGTAATAAACTCTAATTTTAGATTGTCAACTTGGAAGAAATCCATTTTTAGCTTTGAAACACTGCATGTCGTCCATTGGCTTGAGAATCTGTAGAGATGTGTAGTTTCTGGATCTAAGTTATAGTAGAGTTATGTCCCCTTTGTTGATACACTCGATTTTCATGTAATTTCAATGTTTCTGGTTAGTATCATTGTTCAATTTTGATTTACCATGTAGATGTGTGTCTACCTGGTAAGGAACTGCCAATCCTAGGTACAGTGGAAGCTGATTGTGTCGACTGTCCAGCTGGCTCTTATAAAAGTGCAACAATGACTCAATGTGGACTCTGTCCAGATGGAGGGACGTCGGAAGAAGGAAGTGACTCTGAATTTGATTGCTATCGTAAGTATGGTACAACCTCTCTAGAGCAACACCCATTGGGAATCACAAAGTACGGTTGTTGTACAGAGGTTGTTGCTCTTTGGAGGTCAAAATATAGTAAATTTTGGAACATAATGATTGTGTTGCTTAAAATCGGTTGATGCTTTATGGAAGCCACTCTTGATAAGTTGCACTGCTCCTTTATATTGATATATCGCTGATAATTTATTGTGTGTACATTTATTCTGGGTACATTTTATTCATGCCTGGATCCAAAAGGGTGATTGAGCGTCTGGACCCCCTTCAGACTCCCTCAATCTTTTGTAAAATATCTCTGCACTATAATATGTATGTTTTGAGCGTCTTGACCCCCTTCAGACTCCCTTGATCTTTTGTTAATATATCTGCACTGTAATATGTATGTTTTGTAACAGCTAATTGTTCTGATGGAGAGGAATTCAATGATCAATGGACAGGATGTCAGATTTGTTCATATGGATCATACAAGCCAAACAAAGCAACACCAGATAACCCATTCTGTGAACCATGTGGTGTTGGTAAATCTACACAATACGAGGGTTCAACTTCTTCAGACGCTTGTATAGGTAACACACACTCACATTAGAATCTCTTAACTTGTATCTTGAACTTGCTTAATATATCATATTTTACAGTTATAGAATAAATCAGTTCAACTATTTTTTTATTGTTATGATTCGGCAGACTTAAAATGACCACAACTTAGTCAATTCTTTATCTGCCTCCCTAGCTCAATAGTAAGTGCATTTTGGTGTCTAATCTTGCGACACATATATATGAGCCGTTCTCCAGGAAAACCGGGCTTAATGACATTGTATTGTAAGTATGCAATAAGATTTAGAAAAAGGTCTAAAATGAGAAAAAAACTCGTGTCCTTTATTTCATATTTAAGTAATTGGATAGTATAGTACTATCCATTAGCTCCAAGTTTTCTTTAAAATTGTTTAAAAATAATTTCTGTCGTTGCTATGGTGATTGTTTTCTAAAAAATACTCATATCAAGGAAAACAAGGGTTAAGTCGCTAAAAACACTTGCAATTGTTCTCTGTTAGCAAACACTCACAAATTGGACACGTTTTATTGAAATAAGAATATGATTCTATAATGTGCCACAATTTTAAAAGTTTACGTCAAAAATTTATCAGATACTGGATCTTTGAAATGCCAGTTGACGTTACGTCAAAAACGTACAGAATGACGTTAGCGACGTCACTCAAAATGTAGGCGGTAGTGGTTGGTTTAAAAAATCTATAACTTCGTACGTGTATGGAATAATGTGTTCAAATTTTCCGAATCTGTTCAAAAGAGTCTCTTCTTTCTAACCATATATTCATCAACATTTTCACAATTTTGTCACTAAGCCCGGTTTTCCTGGAGAACGGCTCATATATTTGCCTGCCATATTTCAGCAGAAACCTGACTGGTAAATAAAGGCTAGGCTCGGCATTCAGATTTTTATAACCCCTGTTTTTTAATCAAGAAATTTCAAACTGTCAAGTTTCATTCAGATATGTGTCAGGCTGGTATGGAATTATCAGGAGATAAAACTGCATGTAACAAATGCCCTCAAGGAAGTTATCGCGAGCCACTTGTTGATGATGTGTGTACAGACTGCCCGGATGGTTTTTCTACGCCCACAGATGCAGCAACATCTTCAGCAAGTTGCTCTTCAAGTAAGTTCAGTAGAAGTAAAGCAAATAAAGGCTATGCTCGGCATTATATGACCCCACCTTTGATGATGGGGTATATTGCTTTGCACTTGTCTGTCGGTAGGTTGGTCGGTAGACCAAATGGTTTCCGTTCAATAACTCAAGAATGCTTTACCCTAAGATCTTCAAACTTTTCATTGAGATTGGTCAGGAACAGTTGATGACCCCTATATGTTTGGAGGCCAGTAGGTCAAAGGTAAAGGTCATTGTGATCTTCACCATTTTCGACTACTGGGCTTCTATTGGGGCATACATGCGTGTTTTACCATCATCTCTTGTTGTGTCTACCACATACAGCATAGAATTTAGACAAGTCCTATTTATTAAAAATAAATACTTCGTGTTAGATATCTGAATGGTTGTCACAAAGTTTGTTGCAGTTTGTTGTCTTTCAGCACCTGTCTTTTTTATATGAAATGTAGCATGAAAGCTTGCAGCTGATTTAATCATACTATCAGAAATGTATGTTCTGATGATTTTTGCTCAGTAATGAATGACCCCTAATGGCAGACATACATTTCTCATGAAAACCCTTCTTATTCGATCCTGTGATTCTAAGTTTTGTGTTTTTATGATTAGAGGCGTAGCCAGCAATAGGAAGGTGGGCATGCGAGAAACATTAATTTGAAAAATAAATAATTGTATGGCTGGCCAAAATGGCATTAAAGCCTAAAATTTCCACAATCATGAGGACTAGTATTTATAAACATAAATTATTGTAATTTCAGTGATATGTCCTGCTGGTAAACAAGTTAATAATGTGGTTAACCCAACAGCATGTGTGTCTTGTGGATTTAACAATTATAGAGGCCCAAATGATGAAGAATGTAAACCATGTGAAGATGGGAAAAAAACTTACACACGACAAGCAACCAGCGCAGCACAATGTTATGGTTAGTACAGTACTCCGGTATATTATTTCTTATTGCTATCTTTAAATGTTGAGTTTAGACTGTCCATAAATTCTAACTTTTGAGCCATATCCTTAGGAGATTCACTATATCAAGCTTTTTGTTAAAAGTGCAGTAATTTACATATCGATGGCTTAGAACCAGAAGGTCGTAACTACCTCTTACGACCTTATAAGACTCATACATATTTGAAATCTGCTTCACAAGGCGCTTCTTATGAACATATTTTCATGAAAATCTGAAATTGTTATGTTGACCAAAATAAAGTTTTAAAAACGTGTTTTCCCATAGGTAAAGAGTAAATTACAGACAGCTTTCTCTTGTTTTCTCAATATATCAATTTGGTAGTTACGACCTTCTTGTTCTAAGACAGCGATATATGTATATAGAGTCAGACCTTTAAAGGGATTAAATTCCATTTCGATATTAAAAATATGTTTTGTAGACGTTTTAATCACAAATATATATTTTGCTGTGTTAGTCACGTCTGGGTGGCCATAAAGCCCGGTTCCCGATCTTTATGTTGTGGCGCTATTTTTGCCCAGATAAAACAAATATAATACTTTCATTAGTTTGATTTTTGGTAGATGACATGAAAATCTTTCCTATTACTTTGGTGTACATACTTAACCATTTGTTTTTATGTGTTTATATGTTTTACGGCTTTAATAAAAGCCCATTTTCAACTCAGCTACCTGTTTATTATTGTTTTACCAGCTTCGCAAACTGTAGGAGTACCTTTACCCCTGAAGACTATATAAACCAACGTTTTGCGATTATTTTTTCTTCTTGATGAATAAGTCCAGATTTGTATATAAATGTATTAGTTTGGTCAAGTAAAAGAATGTTATACCCTACTCTTTGTGGTAGAGGAACAAATGCCAGTTTAGGCCTCTATTTTTGGAGTTACCCTACCATTCATTTTAACAAGCTGAGTCATACCTTAAAATGTTCCTAAATGTTTGTACTTTATGACAAGGGTAATTTTTTACCATACTCATGGTGGCATTCTGAGAAATCCAAGATGGCGTCCAAGATGGCCGCCCAAAAAGTAAACATCACCTTTTGTCAAATTACAGCCTCTGGGACATTTGATATGGCATTTATTATGGGAATAAGTTGTTTTTACAATAGAATGTATGTTGCTCTTGTCATATTAGGTGATTTTGATGGAACATTGGTGTGATTTATTTTTTTTCATCATATTTATCTCCAAATAAAGGCAAAAAATAGGGGGTAGGGGTAAGATTTTTAACTACCCAGGAATTTTTTTACGATACATATAGCATTTCTATTGTTAAGTTTATGCTATATAGTTGGAGGAATGTCAATATTTACAAATACCGTAAAATAAAGGTACTTTAATGATGACAATTGACAATCAAAGTGGGTGGGGTACGATTTTCTTAAAATCTGAAAAGTGGTAATATTTTACCTTTGATACATATTTGAGACACTATACCATAAATTGGTTTAGTGTTCACACTCCTACAGTTAAGAAAGTTGGCATTATGTGTTATTTATGTATTGTTAACTAATATTTGATGCATTTACTCAATATTTTTCTTGATTTGGCTCCAATAAATGACAATTTCCTTAGGCGTAGGGGTAATTTTGGTAATAATGAAAACCCTTCCAGCGATGGCACGAACTAAACTTGTTAACTAACTTTGTGAAATTATGAACATGAATTTTAGCATTAGTGAACTTGTTACAATATTTGTAACAATATGGCCTTTGTCAATATTAATGTCAAGGTCAAATGTCAAATTCTGAAGGATTTTCAGAACTTGCAATATGTATATATAACCACAAAAAGGTACATGTAAAATGTACTGGCAGGACTAAAGTATATATTTAACAAAAATAAAAAATAACAAAATACGAACACTATCTTGATTCTTTGATATAAGAAAACAGTGTTACATTGTGTAACCATTGCGTCCCGGAAATATGGTTTCCGATATGGCCGCCATCATCTTATATATATACAAACAAATATAATGTACATAAGACATAATTTATAATCCAGCCAAATTCGTATTGAAAGTGAAACTAATTGCAACAGAAACATGTTTGCGTTTTAAAAGAAATTTATTCCTAAGCTGATCAACAGAAAAAAGTCCTTAAAAATGCAGTTGGGAAAGGTGAAAAGTCCAAGATGGTGTCCAATATGGTTGCCACGAATGGTGAAATGCATAAACTCTAAATAGTAAATGCCAAAGTGATAATTTCATAAATAGATATAATGACCACATACTTAGATTGAAAGTGTTTATTAACTAGTGGTCATCATATTGAATTTCAACAGTAACTACAGTAAGTGCAAGGTCAAGGACTTTTCAAGGTCAAAATGGGAAAAAATTAAGTATACATATTTCTTCTATATTTGTGTTGACATAATATACATTCCTGCCTTTCAATATGGTATAAACTAAGTTGTTTAGAATGTATTTCTTCAGTAGAAATTGTATGTTTTATTTAGAACATTACAGCTTAGTGATAAAAGCCATTTGAATGAAATAAATGATACCCAAAGGAATCTTAAATTGATGGTTCATATCATCAATATATGTTATTATTACATTAGCTGTGGCAGTATTACCGTTAAATGCTACAAAGTGTGTACTGAATTCAGTTTTAATTTA
This sequence comes from Spisula subtruncata, assembly GCA_963678985.1. Lineage (NCBI taxonomy): Eukaryota > Metazoa > Mollusca > Bivalvia > Venerida > Mactridae > Spisula > Spisula subtruncata. The sequence goes on from OY787660.1 coordinate 65,728,270, forward strand.
AAGTTACTCAAACCAATATCTTTTAATGACCATTTCAAGGTTCAAATTCTAGATACCTTCAAATATGTTGGAACTATTGACTTATATTAGGTTATGTGGGACTCATGCATGCTGGAAATAATCATACAATCCCATATATGGGGACTCAAAGTTCCTAAGAGTCATTGTATATCTTATGAGGGACTTGCCAATGTTGAAAACTGTCACTATGGGGACTCACCAGTGTAGCAAACAGTATTCCAAGGTCCTATGAGGGACTCGTTAGTATTGAAAGTTGTCATCCTTCGTTCTATGGGGGACTCAGAAGTTACAGAACAAGTTATTGTATGCCAATTGGCAACTCGCAAGTGTTGGCACTTGTCATTCAAGGCCCTGTGGGGACTCGCCAGTGTAGGCTTTTGTCATAATAGGTCTAATGAAGATCTCAACAGCGTTAAAAACTGTCATTCGGGTCTATATGGAGAACCCATCAGTGTTGCTAACTGTCATTCTAGGCCCTGTGGGGGATTCTCCAGTGCTGGGAACTGTCTTCCAAGGCCCTATGGTGGACTCTTCAGTGTTAGGAACTTCATTCTAGGCTCAATGGAGGTCTCAACAGCGTTGAAAACTGTCCTTCTGGGCAATATATTGGACCCATTGGTGTTGGAAACTGTCATAATAGGCTCTATTGAGGACTCGCCAGTGTAGGCTATTGTCATATTAGGTCTAATGAAGGTCTCAACAGCGTTAAAAACTGTCATTCGGGTCTATATGGAGAACCCATCAGTGTTGCTAACTGTCATTCTAGGCCCTGTGGAGGATTCTCCAGTGCTGGGAACTGTCTTCCAAGGCCCTATGGTGGACTCTTCAGTGTTAGGAACTTCATTCTAGGCTCAATGGAGATCTCAACAGCGTTGAAAACTGTCCTTCTGGGCAATATATTGGACCCATTGGTGTTGGAAACTGTCATAATAGGCCCTATTGAGGACTCGCCAGTGTAGGCTATTGTCATATTAGGTCTAATGAAGGTCTCAACAGCGTTAAAAACTGTCATTCGGGTCTATATGGAGAACCCATCAGTGTTGGCAACTGTCATTCTAGGCCCTGTGGGGGATTCTCCAGTGCTGGGAACTGTCTTCCAAGGCCCTATGGTGGACTTTTCAGTGTTAGGAACTTCATTCTAGGCTCAATGGAGGTCTCAACAGCGTTGAAAGCTGTCCTTCTGGACAATATATTGGACCCATTGGTGTTGGAAACTGTCATTATAGGCCCTATTGAGGACATTCCAGTGCATGTAACTATCTGCCAAAGCCCTTTAGAGGACTCTTAAGTGTTAGGAACTGTCATTCTAGGCCTAATGGAGGTCTCGACAGCATTGAAAACTGTTATTTTATGCTTAATGTAGGTCTCCACAGCGTTCACAACTTTTGAGCCATATCCTTAGGAGATTCACTATATCAAGCTTTTTGTTAAAAGTGCAGTAATTTACATATCGATGGCTTAGAACCAGAAGGTCGTAACTACCTCTTACGACCTTATAAGACTCATACATATTTGAAATCTGCTTCACAAGGCGCTTCTTATGAACATATTTTCATGAAAATCTGAAATTGTTATGTTGACCAAAATAAAGTTTTAAAAACGTGTTTTCCCATAGGTAAAGAGTAAATTACAGACAGCTTTCTCTTGTTTTCTCAATATATCAATTTGGTAGTTACGACCTTCTTGTTCTAAGACAGCGATATATGTATATAGAGTCAGACCTTTAAAGGGATTAAATTCCATTTCGATATTAAAAATATGTTTTGTAGACGTTTTAATCACAAATATATATTTTGCTGTGTTAGTCACGTCTGGGTGGCCATAAAGCCCGGTTCCCGATCTTTATGTTGTGGCGCTATTTTTGCCCAGATAAAACAAATATAATACTTTCATTAGTTTGATTTTTGGTAGATGACATGAAAATCTTTCCTATTACTTTGGTGTACATACTTAACCATTTGTTTTTATGTGTTTATATGTTTTACGGCTTTAATAAAAGCCCATTTTCAACTCAGCTACCTGTTTATTATTGTTTTACCAGCTTCGCAAACTGTAGGAGTACCTTTACCCCTGAAGACTATATAAACCAACGTTTTGCGATTATTTTTTCTTCTTGATGAATAAGTCCAGATTTGTATATAAATGTATTAGTTTGGTCAAGTAAAAGAATGTTATACCCTACTCTTTGTGGTAGAGGAACAAATGCCAGTTTAGGCCTCTATTTTTGGAGTTACCCTACCATTCATTTTAACAAGCTGAGTCATACCTTAAAATGTTCCTAAATGTTTGTACTTTATGACAAGGGTAATTTTTTACCATACTCATGGTGGCATTCTGAGAAATCCAAGATGGCGTCCAAGATGGCCGCCCAAAAAGTAAACATCACCTTTTGTCAAATTACAGCCTCTGGGACATTTGATATGGCATTTATTATGGGAATAAGTTGTTTTTACAATAGAATGTATGTTGCTCTTGTCATATTAGGTGATTTTGATGGAACATTGGTGTGATTTATTTTTTTTCATCATATTTATCTCCAAATAAAGGCAAAAAATAGGGGGTAGGGGTAAGATTTTTAACTACCCAGGAATTTTTTTACGATACATATAGCATTTCTATTGTTAAGTTTATGCTATATAGTTGGAGGAATGTCAATATTTACAAATACCGTAAAATAAAGGTACTTTAATGATGACAATTGACAATCAAAGTGGGTGGGGTACGATTTTCTTAAAATCTGAAAAGTGGTAATATTTTACCTTTGATACATATTTGAGACACTATACCATAAATTGGTTTAGTGTTCACACTCCTACAGTTAAGAAAGTTGGCATTATGTGTTATTTATGTATTGTTAACTAATATTTGATGCATTTACTCAATATTTTTCTTGATTTGGCTCCAATAAATGACAATTTCCTTAGGCGTAGGGGTAATTTTGGTAATAATGAAAACCCTTCCAGCGATGGCACGAACTAAACTTGTTAACTAACTTTGTGAAATTATGAACATGAATTTTAGCATTAGTGAACTTGTTACAATATTTGTAACAATATGGCCTTTGTCAATATTAATGTCAAGGTCAAATGTCAAATTCTGAAGGATTTTCAGAACTTGCAATATGTATATATAACCACAAAAAGGTACATGTAAAATGTACTGGCAGGACTAAAGTATATATTTAACAAAAATAAAAAATAACAAAATACGAACACTATCTTGATTCTTTGATATAAGAAAACAGTGTTACATTGTGTAACCATTGCGTCCCGGAAATATGGTTTCCGATATGGCCGCCATCATCTTATATATATACAAACAAATATAATGTACATAAGACATAATTTATAATCCAGCCAAATTCGTATTGAAAGTGAAACTAATTGCAACAGAAACATGTTTGCGTTTTAAAAGAAATTTATTCCTAAGCTGATCAACAGAAAAAAGTCCTTAAAAATGCAGTTGGGAAAGGTGAAAAGTCCAAGATGGTGTCCAATATGGTTGCCACGAATGGTGAAATGCATAAACTCTAAATAGTAAATGCCAAAGTGATAATTTCATAAATAGATATAATGACCACATACTTAGATTGAAAGTGTTTATTAACTAGTGGTCATCATATTGAATTTCAACAGTAACTACAGTAAGTGCAAGGTCAAGGACTTTTCAAGGTCAAAATGGGAAAAAATTAAGTATACATATTTCTTCTATATTTGTGTTGACATAATATACATTCCTGCCTTTCAATATGGTATAAACTAAGTTGTTTAGAATGTATTTCTTCAGTAGAAATTGTATGTTTTATTTAGAACATTACAGCTTAGTGATAAAAGCCATTTGAATGAAATAAATGATACCCAAAGGAATCTTAAATTGATGGTTCATATCATCAATATATGTTATTATTACATTAGCTGTGGCAGTATTACCGTTAAATGCTACAAAGTGTGTACTGAATTCAGTTTTAATTTAAAGTTACTCAAACCAATATCTTTTAATGACCATTTCAAGGTTCAAATTCTAGATACCTTCAAATATGTTGGAACTATTGACTTATATTAGGTTATGTGGGACTCATGCATGCTGGAAATAATCATACAATCCCATATATGGGGACTCAAAGTTCCTAAGAGTCATTGTATATCTTATGAGGGACTTGCCAATGTTGAAAACTGTCACTATGGGGACTCACCAGTGTAGCAAACAGTATTCCAAGGTCCTATGAGGGACTCGTTAGTATTGAAAGTTGTCATCCTTCGTTCTATGGGGGACTCAGAAGTTACAGAACAAGTTATTGTATGCCAATTGGCAACTCGCAAGTGTTGGCACTTGTCATTCAAGGCCCTGTGGGGACTCGCCAGTGTAGGCTTTTGTCATAATAGGTCTAATGAAGATCTCAACAGCGTTAAAAACTGTCATTCGGGTCTATATGGAGAACCCATCAGTGTTGCTAACTGTCATTCTAGGCCCTGTGGGGGATTCTCCAGTGCTGGGAACTGTCTTCCAAGGCCCTATGGTGGACTCTTCAGTGTTAGGAACTTCATTCTAGGCTCAATGGAGGTCTCAACAGCGTTGAAAACTGTCCTTCTGGGCAATATATTGGACCCATTGGTGTTGGAAACTGTCATAATAGGCTCTATTGAGGACTCGCCAGTGTAGGCTATTGTCATATTAGGTCTAATGAAGGTCTCAACAGCGTTAAAAACTGTCATTCGGGTCTATATGGAGAACCCATCAGTGTTGCTAACTGTCATTCTAGGCCCTGTGGAGGATTCTCCAGTGCTGGGAACTGTCTTCCAAGGCCCTATGGTGGACTCTTCAGTGTTAGGAACTTCATTCTAGGCTCAATGGAGATCTCAACAGCGTTGAAAACTGTCCTTCTGGGCAATATATTGGACCCATTGGTGTTGGAAACTGTCATAATAGGCCCTATTGAGGACTCGCCAGTGTAGGCTATTGTCATATTAGGTCTAATGAAGGTCTCAACAGCGTTAAAAACTGTCATTCGGGTCTATATGGAGAACCCATCAGTGTTGGCAACTGTCATTCTAGGCCCTGTGGGGGATTCTCCAGTGCTGGGAACTGTCTTCCAAGGCCCTATGGTGGACTTTTCAGTGTTAGGAACTTCATTCTAGGCTCAATGGAGGTCTCAACAGCGTTGAAAGCTGTCCTTCTGGACAATATATTGGACCCATTGGTGTTGGAAACTGTCATTATAGGCCCTATTGAGGACATTCCAGTGCATGTAACTATCTGCCAAAGCCCTTTAGAGGACTCTTAAGTGTTAGGAACTGTCATTCTAGGCCTAATGGAGGTCTCGACAGCATTGAAAACTGTTATTTTATGCTTAATGTAGGTCTCCACAGCGTTCACAACTGTAATTGTAGGCCCTATAAAGAACTCTCCTGTGTAGGGAACTGCCTTGCAATGCAATATGCACAATGGATGACCCTCCAGTGTCGGGAACCATCATTATAAACTCAATGGGGAATCACCAGTGTAGGGAACTACCATCCTATGTCCTATGGGAGACACATCAGTGTTGGGAACAGCCATTCTTTGTATTATGAGGGCCCCTCCAGAGTAGGAAACTGTCATTCTATGTATTATGAGGGACCCTCCAGTGTAGGGAACTTTCATCCTATGTTCTATGGGAGACACATCAGTGTAGGAAACTGTCATTCTATGTATTATGAGGTACCCTCCAGTGTAGGAAACTGTCATTCTATGTATTATGAGGTACCCTCCAGTGTAGGAAACTGTCATTCTATGTAATATGAGGGACTCTCCAGTGTAGGGAACTACCCTCCTATATCCTATGGGAGACACATCAGTGAAGGGAACTACCATCCTATGTCCTATGGGAGACACATCAGTGTTGGGAACAGCCATTCTATGTATTATGAGGGACTCCCCAGTGTAGGGAACTATCATCATATGTCCTATGGGAGACTCATCAGTGTAGGGAACTGCTATTCTGTGTATTATGAGGGACTCTCCAGTGTAGGGAACTACCACCCTATGTCCTATGGGAGACAGACCAGTGTAGGGAACTTTCTTCCTATGTATTATGGGGGACTCACCAGTGTAGGGAACTATCATCATATGTCCTATGGGAGACACATCAGTGTAGGGAACTGCTATTCTGTGTATTATGAGGGACTCTCCAGTGTAGGGAACTACCACCCTATGTCCTATGGGAGACAGACCAGTGTAGCGAACTGTCTTCCTATGTATTATGAGGGACTCACCAGTGTAGGGAACTATCATCATAATTTATTATGTCCTATGGGAGACAGACCAGTGTAGGGAAACGTCTTCCTATGTATTATGGGGGACTCACCAGTGTAGGGAACTACCACCCTATGTCCTATGGGAGACCGACCAGTGTAGGGAACTGTCTTCCTATGTATTATGGGAGACAGACCAGTGTAGGGAACTGTCTTCCTTTGTATGATAGGGGACTCACCAATATATCAACTGCCAGTCTGTGTAATACGACGGACTCACAAGTGTAAAGAACTGTCTCGCTGTCTATTATTGGAATTTATCAATGTTGGCAACAGCCATTTTAAACCATATTAGGATTCACCATTGTTGGGATCTGTCATACTTAACCATAAGGAAGACTGGTAAGTGTGGTAAGAAGTCAACCAGTGTCATAATCTTGCACATACAGAGAGGGGGCAATAAAAACATGAACAATTACCTTCATATTAATGCTAATTTGGCTGGATTATGAATAATATAGTATATACATGGAGATGATGACCGCCATATTGGAAACCATATTTCAGGTTGCCATGGCTAAGAAATGTTTTCTTTTATCAAAGAAATAAGCTGTACTTGTACATTGTTAAAGAAAGTGATATGAACATAAGACATTTATTCCTGTACATTTTACCTGTTTGTGTGCATGCATACATATTGCAAAAATTCCTTCAGAATTTGACATTTGACCTCTAAGACATCAATGTTGACAAACCTTGTATTGTTACAAATTTTGTTACAAGTGCACTAATGCTAAAATTCTTATTCATCATTAACAAGTCCAGTCTATGCCGTCGCTGAAAGGGTTTCATTATTAACAAAATTACCCCTACCCTACCTGTCATTTTTTGGGCCAAATCAAGACAAAAATTGAGAAAATGCTTGAAATATTGATTGAAAGATGCATAAATGAAACATATATCAACTGTCCTAACTGAAGGAGTGAGAAAACGTAAACAATTTATGTTATAGTGTCTCAAATATGTATCAAAGGTAAAATATTACCACTTTTCAGATTTTAATAAAATCGTACCCCACCCACTTTGATTGTCAATTGTCATCATTAAGTACTTTTATATTGTATATTTGTAAACATTTTCATTTCTCCCAATTATATAGCATATACTTAACAACAGAAATGCTATATATGCGGTCAAAATTTTCCTGGGTAGTTAAAAATCTTACCCCTACCCCCTATTTTTTGCCTTTATTTGGTGATAAATATGATGAAAAAAATTAAATCACCCCAATGTTCCACTAAAATCACCTTATATGACAAGAACAACATACATTCTATTGTAAAAACGACTTATTCCCATAATAAATATCATATCCAATGTCCTAGAGGCTGTAATTTGATAAAATGTGATGTTTACTTTTTTGGCGGCCATCTTGGACGCCATCTTGGATTTCTCAAAATGCCACCATGAGAATGGTAAAAAATGTCATGGATCGTAACGCGCAATCATTTAGGAACATTTTAAGGTATGACTCAGCTTGTTAAAATGAATGGTAGGGTTCAACCATTTTTACCTGGAATTGTTCCTCTACCATTGGCAACCCACTCCTATCAGATAATGACAACTCAACAATCTTTAACCATGTGCAGACCTTTATATCCAATAGCAAAAGATTCTGATACTAACTCTGGAGAAAATAGTACAACCTTCTTTCAAATTCTCTCTCTTCCTTCTCTTTATCTTTCCTAAATGCCTGTCTATTTTATTTACACAATATATTCTATTTCTCCCGGTAATGTCATATTTCATTCATGTACTTCCAACATTCTCTAATAACTCAATCTACTCTTCTTGCAATCTTATTATTATTCCTAGTATTATTTGTTTATTTACTTTCAACCCCTTTGTTAACTTTATAATTACAGGCAAATTACAAACTAATAGTTAGTCTATAAAGGAAAAGAACTTAAATAAGACTTAGTCTTTCGTTCCAATCCTTTCCGATATTTAAAATGTTGTTGTAATTATTTGTTGTTAAATGTGTATATTGATGTAAATATTGTGAATAAATATGTTTAAACTAAACTAAAAGAATGTGATTTTAATTTGATAAATTTTACAATTTGCCATCTGGAGTTGATCAGTCCCTTTAAGTAATAACATTTTAGTTGAATCCATATATAACAGGTCTCACTGGGCAGTGTCGCCTCCTATGGTGTCTCCTTTTGGCGTTTATTGTCCGCCCGGTTATGTCATTCTAGTACTTAAACAAATAGTAAGCTTTATTTTATGGTTCTTATGGCATTTTAAAAAATAAATGCCCCATTCAATATTTTGTTTCTATTGTTCTTCATTCCATACAAGTTTCGACCCAGCTTGGGTCTACTCCCTCACACCTTGAACAATACATAAATACATACAAGGTACACCAATACAATACATCTTCACTGATTACTGCTTATTATTAGCTACCGTGTTTCCTCGTATTAGCGCCCCCACTCTAGTTAACGCCCCCTGTCGATTTTTGAAAAAAAAATGTCACCTTCAAAAATTGGTCCTACAGTAATCCAATTAAGTATCCACACAAATCCAGAATAACAGTCAGTCATGATACGGTAATCCATTCAAACGAACAATTAATTACCGCAGAGTAATTATATACTGCTATGAACCACGTAATCTATATGTTTATTAGCCATTTTTGCATATGATAGGCAAAAAAAACTTAAGTCCAGTATTTTTAAGAAGGGTTAAGGTAACAGCTAAGTGCCGAACTGCATGGTACCGTTCCGTGGGGGGGGGGGGGGCGTTTATATGAGGTCCAACTGTGTATGGAATTATTTTTTCATAAAATGTATGATAATACGAGGTAATACGGTAAGTCCATTAAGTTATTGCTTTCAAACTTGGCATACACTTAGCGGCACTTCTAACGCTGCCACTTATATATTTCAGTTTTCTTTAAAAGTCCTCGATGAATTGTAATAAAATTTGGCATACTTGAACATCAATATTTGACACAGGTTCTGGTGAATTTTCTGCTCGATTCGACAATAGACTATTGCACGATACGTCTTCCACTTACTGAATACTTATATTGAAAGTCGCATTTTTATCACTCAATATCGGCCATTTGATTGTAACGTATGTGTGTCGATGTCCCTATTTCCTATAATGGTTGTGCATATCAACATTTTATTCGCTCATTGTTTTTATAGTTATTAACAATATTTACCAAAATGCTAGAAAACGAAAATTGTTGGTTTTGCTGCAAAATATAGTGTTTTCCGTACCCAAAGCGTGTCTGTTGAGTAAATACGATTCTTGCGAGTAACACAGGTTGCGCTCAACTTGAAATTTAAATTTTGGGTGACTAATTATTATATCAAACTGAATAAGTTCACCTCAACAGCGTACTATTAACATTCGTTATTCAGAAGAAATGTGAATTTTACCATTCAAGTCGCATTATTTGAGGTTAAACGGTTATTTTAAGCGCATCGGTTTTCTATTCAGATTAAGGGCTGATTTTGAGGAGGTCTAAGCTTACCAACTGCTATTTGGTTACCTAGGAAATTGTAACGAAGAAGAAATTTATGAATACTTTTATTGTGTACACTCATTACATAACACTTGAAGCTACGAAGAAATAAAATATTGAAAATATTCAATTGACCCCTAATAAATACACTGTTTAATTTTGTGACTTTGTAATACCAGGTGACGTAAATTACGCTTTTACCACGCATTTTCATACAAACCGATTTCTGAATGAACACATGCAGTAATAGGCACATGCCTTTAACTAAAACTGGTGAAAATTTGATAAAGTTATCTCAAACGGTTTTCGAGATATCAAGAATAATCAAGTGGCAGCGTTAGAAGTGCCGCCAAGTGTACTTGTTTACCATAAAAACACAATACATTATTATGTAATAATATCGAACATTTCAACAAAATTATGGCCCCTGAATAACTTAGCTTTTCTATCGCGACATAGTTGATTACTGAACATAGTTTTGTCTTAAGTATACTACAAGGGGTGTTCCAGAAATAATAGGACTTTTCTCATAACTTCTTACTCAACGCTTACACTTTAGTGAAATTTGTCTCATATGCTTAACAATATATGCTCTATATACTGGTAGCAACAGAATTTCGTTGTTGCTGATGATGCTCATACAAAGCATTGTCATAGAAACCATGTAACGCAAAGGCGGGTCACACTATTATTTGTCATTACTATCCTTATTAACAATGTGAATATCTCAATAACATCTTAATAGATATTAACGCCTAATTGTATGTCAGTATGTGGATGACTTTGACATGCGCATGCCAACTTTCGAAACGGTCCCTGTTTATTATCATAAGTCAGTAATCATGGGTACGTATCTAAGCAAGTCATGGACGCCTGAATAAACAGAAACCGCGTGATTGTCAAATAATGTTATGCATTTGGAAAACCAACAGTGCAAACCAATAAAATAATGTAATGTAGTGGCATAAAGCAGCCACTTGTATTCCGTTGGCTCAAATTGTTTACAGATCGAGGATTTATAAACATACAAATAAGCTCAGGTGAGATCATAGAAAATTAAGTTGACATGAATAACACTGTTTGTACCCTGATAGTCGCTCCAATGTTTGAGCAATTTCTAACATCATAGCAAGAAATTTTTCTGAACCGGGGTACGGAAACACATTTAAACAATCGGAACAGTGTTATTATATCTGTTTAGAAAGTCAGGATGACTATAAACAAAAATATAAATGTTTCTTTATGTTAAAATACTGTGCTTGAAATGCGACATCATAATATTAAACGTCACGGTGCGACCCGCCTCCTTGATACATAGCATATTTAATGTTTAATATATTTCTTATTTTTCATCCAATTTCTTTGATATTTCACATGTTTGTCAGGGAAAGATCAAAATTTAGTATACAATTAGTTTACTTAATTTTTGATTTGCTGTGCTGCTATTAAAAAAGTCCTTTTAATTGTGAAACACCCCACATACAACTGACATACTTGCTTTCAAGCCCAGTCAGGCTTAAGACCGTATAAGAAGTTAAGATGCATTTCTTTTCTTGATTGTAGGACATAATCCCCCTCAGACAAAATCCCCTTCACCTACCCGGACAAAATCCCCTTCATACTTTTTCCAGAGCAGACAAAATCCCCTTCATACTTTTTCCAGGGCAGACAAAATCCCCTTCATTTATTTTTTTGATCGGACATAATCCCCTTCAGACATAATCCCCCTTAAGGTTTATAGTAAAATCCCCTTATGACCAATCCACAATATAATTCCTTAAGTGAAGCTAAAATCCTGATAGAATCTAATTTTTTGTGGAATAAAAAAATGTACAAGTAATTATGACTCCAGGAATGTAGTACTGGTATGACGATACACTTCTGTACTGAACAATGATTAATATAATGAAATCACCATTTAGTATTGGTGTTTGTGTGGTTTTTTTTTTGAATGATATGTATGAAAATCCCCAGATTTGAGTACTGGTTGTAACTAAATGGAGACAATACACTATTGCATAGTTTATGTATTGCTTGTGTAAATATTAACTTTAATTGATTATGTTTTGATCTTTTAATTACTTCTCGGTTTTCATTAATTTGAAAACAAACAATGTAATTTTCACTCAATTTAAAACTTGCTTTGCATTTGTTTGCAAACAAAATAAAATGTGCTTTTATATTATTTACATTCTTCATTAATTATTACCAGTTTGTCAATTCTGTATGGAAACCATGACAAACAAAGAGTAAAAATGTGCTATTATATGTGTCGTATTCATTATCTTGTTATGTTTATACTGTCTATGAAATAAAAGATGCTACCCAGAAATGTTTTATTTATATATTTTAAAATGATCATACTGGTACGACGATACTCTACTGTACCTAGAACAATGATGTTTTTTGTCTAGATATTCCAAGGAATTGAGTACTGGTTGTCAATAAATGCAGCAAATACGTTATTGTATTGTGATTGTATATTACTAATATACAGGAATAATAAGAAGAAAATTGAAGAAGACAAACCTTATAATTATTGTACAAAGCAGGAATATCTAGTCCTATACAACCAAGTTAAACACAAGAGTAAGACTAATATGTATAATAATTTAATAGAGGGGATTCTGTATGAAGGGGATTTTGTCTGACCTGAAAAATGAATGAAGGGGATTTTGTCTGACCTGATAAAACCATGAAGGGGATTATGTCCGTGCTGAAAAAAACATGAAGGGGATTTTGTCTGTTTTCTCTGTAAGGCATGAAGGGGATTTTGTCTGAGGGGGATTTCGTCCGTACACCCTTTTCTTTGACACGGGGTCTCTGTTACATTTGCAATTGCGTGATAATCACTGTGGTATATCTTAAAGTCTATTATTGCCGGACAATTATCAGATTATAGGTGTATGTTAGTAATTATCCCTGATTTTAACAAGTTTTCTGCTCAATTAATAATAAAATAAGATAAGTTTCAATTAATTGATATTATTGTATTTGTCCAGGAAAGGTGCTTATGGTGAGTGAGGGGGTTACGAATTTGGTATTTGTTTTATGTTTCTGTATGTAACAAACATTATTTTCTCGTCGGCAGCTAATTGAAATCAAGCTTAGCTTTGAAGTTTTGATTAATCTAAACGTTATTGTCCGCAAATAACTTACAATTAATATGCGTCGACGTTTACCAAAATATTACAAACCCAACAAAGGAACACTTAAGGAGAGATATTACGATAAATACGAGCATTAAATCAACAAATGTTGCATAGGGTTCACACAGGGTACTAATTCATATGTATATTTTTTGTTTGATCCAGAAAGTAAACATGAACATAAAATAAAAATGCATCAGAACCCAGTAAGTTCCACGTGAAGATCACCAAGGGAGATCACTGTGTAGCAGCTTGTCAAAACGAAAGTAGAAATAATTCAGATGGAGTTATGTACCCTCATATCAAACAGTCATACACACGATGAAAACAAAATGTTCATAACTAAATAATAAACAGTTATACGTTTCTTAAGATTAAAGCTTTCTTGGAGTTCATATTAAATGTTTCAGCTCATAGGTATGGATGTAACAAGAGAATAACAGAATATCCGCATTGACGCATTAATTTGATTACCGTAAATGTAAGTCTGTGTGGTACACAAAGACGATGTTGGTCGCGAAATTAGGTTACATTCGAATTACAGTGAATTCCGTAATTCTTAACACATTCTTTTGATACGGATATCCGGATACTCGTTTCGGATACCGTTCCGAATATCTGGATACCAATTTTGGTATCCGTTGCCATCCTTAGTGTAAAGACAATACATTGATTGGTACCCTAGATGGAAAATATTATGTTTCTTTGCCAGCTGTGAACGACAACATGATCATATGATATGGCAAATTCAGCCCCTTGAACCCCATAGTTTATTTTTAAATCGGAAAATGTTCATCTATCTGTCACATTTTTTACGCCTTCATTAACTGTTTTCGAGAAATTGCAAACATTGTTACCGTCTGACCAAAAGATATGGAATAATTAAACCAATTATAATTCTGCATCTGTCAAAAAGTGTATCCATGTTTTTGGTGGGCTTTTCATATTAACATTTAAAAAAGCATTTATAACATTATTATATCTAGCTGATTGTCACAGTTTGAATGATAACTGATTATTTGTGTGAATTTTGATCTTCAACTTTGTATGTCCTGAAATCCGAAAATTTTGAAATTATTTCCCAATGAAATAAAATGATAACTGCAATTAAATAATTCAACTAAGCGCATTACTATTTCAGAAATATGTATAGCTGGACGATTTCTCAATGAGACGTCAGGTAAATGTCAGAACTGTTCATACGAAACATACCAACCTGAACCAGGACAAAATGAATGTATACGTTGCCCCAAACCTAAATATCACACTAATGGTGTTGACAGAACGGATGTTAAACATTGTAAAGCAGGTATAGTATATTTCTAGTACTAAATTAAATCTACCTCACTTTTTAGTCCAGTACAATTCTGTTGGTGATGTACACATCTATCAGAGCCATTTCCATTGACCAGAAAACATCGAAGAAAAATTTTAGGCCTAGGGTCTATTTGAGGCATTTTAAAAAAAATTCATTTGGTATTAAATTCCTCAAATTTTCACTGAGGTAAGTGGCTCAGAGTGGCCATGGCATGGGTCTGTCCGTAATAATTTTTTTACAAAAAGTTTTAGTCCACATTTAAATGAGCTCTTGATACCTCCTAAAACCCAATTTCTCATAGAGTTACAATCAAACTTCGACTTAACCAAGATAAGTTGTGTTTAATTTTTAAATTATGATAAATATTGTGAAAAAGTAGAGCCAAGACCTTGTTTATTTTGCTACTCTGCATGGTTACCTTACAGATTGGTGTGATGCGGGGAAGAAATTGGTTGGTGGTGATCCTGCCGAGGGAGGTATATGTGTCCCGTGTGGATATGGTTACTTTAGAGGTGATGAAGACCCCGAGTGTTTGCCTTGTCCTAATGGTGGTTATACCCTTATTACAAACGCAATATCCGCTGCCTCATGCCAAGGTATGTATACAGTTTGTATAGTCAGTCAGTGATAGAGATATCATTCGTTTAGAAATAAAAATTGAAATAGAATGTAATTTAGGTGTGATCATTTTTGTTCAATTTTTGCAAAAATTACTTTTAAACTACATAATTTTACATTATTTCCATCTACACTGAAAAAAGAGCAACCAGTCAACCTTGCAAAGCTATTAGTCCCGTATGTCGTAACGTTTTATCTTAAATATTTTTTTCAAGCTCAAGACTTATATATTTGGATAGAAGAGAGTCTGAGGATTTCATAAAACCACTTCTTGATTGTTGGCAACTTCGCGTTTTTGTAATATTTACTGTTGTTTCTGGTGTTTTTGTCAAAAATCGCGACTCAACGTTATTGATAAATCGTCATTTTTGGAATGGATAATCATTAGAAATCAAACATATACCTATGTACCTATATAGTCAGTTACTTAAACAGCACGAAAAAGTTAAAGAGGTATCTGTGATTTTTTTCTATTATTCAATACAGGCCTGTATTTTACGTTACCAGCCATTTTCTACGCATTTGACCATCAATCAGTTAGTGCTAACAAAACATGCATCTTGAATTCCGATCAATTTTCATATAGTTTGATAAATTATTATATTTTAAACATATCAAACGTTTTTTGGGTGGATATATTCATGTAAATCGTATTGATAGGGTACTTTAATACTGCATACATAATGCTAAAATTGGTTATAAACGGACAAAACACACACATCAACTATGCATGTATACTGTCTGAAAAGATTTGCAAGACACCTGCACTCTTTTATTTAGTTGCTATTTGTTTTGTGTAAAAACTTTTGTCTTTTGCAGTAAAATCCATTCCGTATGTCTTCATTTTGTTGTAATTTACGTTACATAAGCGTATCCATAGATGACAACTTTATTGTGTTGCATGCTCATTTTAATATACACACATTTATTTAAAAAGGGATATGTGTTTGATATTTCAACTCACTACAATTAATATTTATTCAATTTTCTAAAGTTACATTCTTGGAGAGCGTATAAGAAACACCATTCATAATAATGAAACGTCACACATTCTCACAATTTGAGTCGAAATGGTGTAATTGAAAAAAAAGCTGACATTCCCCGTGCCAAAAAAGCTTCGCTAAAGCTAGATTAAAGCCACGTTAAAGCTAGCTTAAAGCTGCGTTAAAGCTAGATTAAAGCCGCGTTAAAGCTGGCGGTATTGGCCCCCTAAAAGCGAAGGAGCTGCGTTTCTTTTTTAAAAAACTCAGCTTTAGTGAAGAAAAAAGCGCAGCTTTAACGCAGTTTAGTTCATTAAACATACACTTTTTCCAATAAGCTTCACTAAAGCTGTGTTTTTTCTACAAAAAAACGCAGCCCTGCGCCAAAGGTGTGTTTTTCTATGATTTTAGGGGGGCCAATACCGCCAGCCCTGCGCTAAAGGTGTGCTTTTCTACAAAAAAGCGCAACTCTGCACTTTAGCTGTGTTTTTTTCTACAAAAACGCAGCTCTCAAGAAAAAAGCGCAGCCCTTCGCTAAAGCTATGACTTTAGGGGGCCAATACCGCCAGCCCTGCGCTAAAGGTGCGCTTTTCTACAAAAAAGCGCAACTCTGCACTAAGCTGTGTTTTTTTCTACAAAAAGCGCAGCTCTCAAGAAAAAAGCGCAGCCCTTTGCTAAAGCTATGATTTTAGGGGCCAATACCGCCAGCCCTGCGCTAAAGGTGCGCTTTTCTACAAAAAAGCGCAACTCTGCACTAAGCTGTGTTTTTTTTCTACAAAAACGCAGCTCTCAAGAAAAAAGCGCAGCCCTTCGCTAAAGCTATGATTTTAGGGGGCCAATACCGCCAGCCCTGCGCTAAAGGTGCGCTTTTCTACAAAAAAGCGCAACTCTGCACTTTAGCTGTGTTTTTTTTCTACAAAAAAATGCAGCTCTCAAGAAAAAAGCGCAGCCCTTCGCTAAAGCTATGATTTTTGGGGGCCAATACCGCCAGCTTTAACGCGGCTTAAACGCAGCTTTTAGCTTAGCTAAAGTACAGCTTTAGCGAACCTTTAGTAGAAAAGCGCAGGTAAGTTCACCATAGCTGCGCTTTTTCCAAAAAGCTTCACTAAAGCTGTGTTTTTTTCTAAAAAAAACCAAGCCCTTGGCAAAAGCTACACTTTTTGCACAAGCTGCGTTTTTTCAAATAAATTAGCTGTTAAGGTGCTAAAAATCAACAGAAATTTTATATGATAAATTAATATAACTTTATACAGAAAACAAATCAGAAATTCAATAGTATTTGAAAAACAACAGCAATATGAACAACCATTAATCAAATATCTTGAGTCAAGCATTTTTATTTTTAGCATGTTACCATCAAAATTTAATTCTAACCCCGACAAAATAGTTGTAAGACTAAAGTGGGGGAGATATAGGTGGGATGTTTTGGTTCTTGCTTGTTTCTAAATCATAACCTTAAATAGTATATTGGATTGGGGCATTATGCTTACATATTGCATGCCAGTGCCTGGTAATTTAAATTCTGGAAATCTTGTTTTCAATTAAGAACTAGAATTGCCATGGAGTGATTAAAAATATGAAGTAAGAACTTTCATAAATTTTTACTAGATCGCAATCTTAAGGTTGGTGCTCTACCTCTAGGTCACTGCTCCCCACTCGAAAGAGGGACCTGTTTGAAGCACTTCTGATGAAATCAGAATATATGGTGATACAACATGCTAAAATAAACTCCCATCTGTATCAAGATTTTTTTTGACAAACGCATGTCACTCTGTGACAGTTAGCTAAAAGTGCTCAATGTCAATGAACATTGAAAATGTCGAAGGGAATCTTAGAATTCATTTCTTTTAAAAGAGGCCATGCATATATATGCAATAGGCTAGCTCGGTAAGTCTTGTCTCATTCCTACCCACTGGTGCACATATTTCTTAGTTTTCTCTCTGCCTTTTACAAATCTAGTACAATCAGTTTCTGTACACAAGAGTTATGCAGCTTTTTCTACTTCTAAACAATCTTATAAAGAAAATAATATTAAGAAACAAAAACCGTATTTTCAAGCTCTCTGCACCATCTTGAGAAGCCCAAGCCATCATCATAACACATAATAGGGTGTTCGATATTTGAATTAGTCCTTGGTTATTAGATGGATGCTGCAAAAAAAGAAAAGAAATATACATGTACATTCAACTGAAATTTCTTAAAAGACCCATCAAAATTATATCAGAAATAAGTACATCCAATTGTTGGACATACTGACACTAATAATCAATCTCCAATGATTTCTATTACCCGGTACTCATCATTTAATTGAAATGGCAAGAAAGGAAAAATACAGCCATAAAAGGTTTCAAAAACACATTTTAAAAAAATATCTGCTAATGCCAAACATTTATTTGCGAGTCAGCTTTCTGCTGAATTATGCTATGCATATATATGCCTCCATCCAGATTTGAACCCAGGTCGCAAGATTAGGCGGTTAGCACGCTAACCACTTCGCTATGGAGGCCATTTCCTTTAATAATTACGGTTCTTGAGCGTGTAACATTTAACCTAAATGATTAATATTCACCAACGAAAGTTTCAATTTGATAGCTCTTGATACAGTATAAGTTATGTCCCTGACAAGAATGTATCATGCAAAATTTCAAAGCCCTGGGGATAAAATTATAACTCTATGCAAACAAGGTATGAAAAAATTAGACATGGAAAGTATCACTCAACCTAACCATCCGAGCACAGAAATCAGAAACACCACAACACAACTACATTGAGCAATGACCGCACATAAGCCAAATAAACAATTAAAAGTCCAAGTCCCCGCTGAACAAATGCAGCAGGACCCAATTTCACAAAGAAATTATAGAATAGTGGTTCTTGCATGAGACCAAATGAAACACAGCCAAGACCTGACCAAGTTCCACAATGTCCCGCTGCACGGTGACCCAACTGCACAAACCCCCTGTGACCTAGTAATCCAAGTAGCTGATAAGTTTTAAATCAATAGGTTTTTTAATGCTGCTATGGTGATTGAGTTAAAATCTAGAACAAAATAAATTATGTCAGACAGACAGACCGGCAAATGGCAACACAGGTTCCACAATGTGTTAAAAGTTAAAACCCCATTCTTCAGACTTTGCTGCATCATGCAGATACTGTTGAAAGCCTGAAAAATTGTGAATAAGCCCTGTAGAGAATAAAACATTTTAACATAATTAACACAAGCTACATAAAAGATTAACTAATAACTGAAACCTAGATTAAATATCAGATCAGAATATAGGACTAGAGCCCATACCAAATCTTAAATCATTTGAACTTGAGGTGACAAAGTTATAAATTGAAATGCTGTAATAAAATCAATCAAAGGGACATAATTAAAAAACGATGCAAGGATGAGTTATAGTTCTTGTGCACTGCACTTTGGCTTATTGCAAGAAACATGCATACCAAATCTTGAGTCATTTGAACTTGAGGTGACAAAGTTATGCTCCGGACAAGCAATTTGTGACGCCGCCGCAGCAGCCGCCAAAGTAACACCTATATGTCGCCTTTTCAGGCGTCACAAAAATTATATATATAGTAGATTTTACTGTGCTTGTGTCAGCTATCCCAGCATATGGCTTGTTCAATGTTATTGATCAGGTTCCACAATGTGTTAAATCCCCATTCTTCAGACTTTGTTGTATAGATCACATCCATCATGCAGATACTGTTCAAAGCCTGTAAAGAAAAAAACATTTATACACAAACAACACTAGCTTACAAAATGCATATGATATGAGTTACTGGTCTTGCTTTTCATGCTAAGGCATGTATAATGAACAAGTGTTGTAAGTTTCAGAGCCATAGCTTTGATAATTAATGAGACATGTTTACATAAACACACTTCACCAAGCAACTTTTCTTTTGAAGAGGGGGGGGGGTCCTACCACTCAGATTGAGGTACATGGTCATAATTGGTTACACATACGCACTATGTCTTGCATATTTCTATGTTAATAGTCTCTATGTATAATTCATGTAAAAAATCTTAGCTAATTTCTACTTATATCAACGCAGTTCACATTTTATTTTTTGAAAATCACCGCCAAAATGGCCATTTCCGGTGACAATTTCGAACTTGATTTTCGTCAAAGACGTTCATACACTGGATTTGAAAGTCATCGATTTTACCGAAAATCGTGGATGATCCACAATGCACTGCGCACGCTTCGGTAATTATCGACCGTTTCCGCTAAACCTTGATTTTACCGCGTTCGGTTAACTCCGTTAATTTCCGCCGATATTGTTTACGAAAACGGCCATCTTTAATGGAGTTGACAGGTGGTTTAAATGTCTGATAATCGACTTTTATTGAAACAAATTGGCTATTTGATAGAGTATTAACATGTTTATTGTCATTTGAAATGTTTTATACACCGAAACTTCGACTACAATAGGAAATTATTATGTTTTTCACACATTGATCACGAGCAGAAATACGAACGAAATTTGGATTTGGACGCCCGGGTAAGAATTCAATTTTACCCCCATCAAATAGAAAAACGAAGTTGTTTCATTACCACAAGTATTTTTAAGACAGCCCAAAGATTACAAAAAATAATATTCCATAAAAATAGCGAGTACGAATAGCTCTAAAAGAATAAAAAACAAACCGCATAATTTGTTGCGGGCCGATTTGTCGGTTCGAAAACTCCATTTCGATACCTCGCACGAATCTGAGGTTTATTTTAATATAGTGGACGTATCATACAAAATATTGTAACTTAAACATAGAATACATATTTTAGAGTCAGTAAATGCCCACATTTGTCCAATTCGACGGAGGATTAAACATTAAAACCTCTTGTCTAAAACGAACAAAAATCTTCTTTCATCCGAAAAATCCAAGATGGCGGATAGCGTATTCTTCAATCGTGTGACGTAGGTGGATCACGTGACTGATAATCTCGGGTCAGCTAATCAGAAATGCTCTAAGAAATACTCTACTTTCCTATCCAGTGTATGAACGTCTTTGATTTTCGTCAAATACTCGTCTATTTCATTTCTTGCTTAGTTAAATAAATCGAAGTATGTGTATATCACGTTAATAACATCGTCACTTTTTCGAAAATGTGCGTGGAATTTTCGTAACGATTGATTTAACAACGGACGGAATTTGCCGTACGTCGCTTCGAAATTGGGATTGTTTACAAGTTTCAAAAATGGGACAGTTTACTCGTAAGACAGACAATCGTGGATTTTCCGTTTCATTATTTGAAGTTAAAAACTAATACTTGCCTTTCGAAGAATAATAATATACTTACCTTGCTGTTTTCGTACAACAATGGTGATTTGCAATTTTTTCGTGGTCCTTTCACACAACTTCTATTTTCAAATAAAACACATAAACCTCGACCGCTGATTGGTTAAATTTAAAACGAAGAGCGTCATCAGGTTAGATAAATTCCCGCTTACCGTACATCACGGGATCGGTAAAAATACGAAAAAATATATTTCAAGAAATCACGTTTGCGTTTATAATCGATAAAAATAATACATTGTGGAGAAATATATCGTTTATAATGAAATATTTTTTAAAACTATTTGATTTTAACACGATCTTAGATTAATCACGTACGCAAAGGCCTAAATTAGGCCTTTGACGTACGGTACACGGTCACGTGGTTTGAAAGCATTATTTTGCAGAATATATCGAGTTAATAAAAAATGAATGTTTATGTTTAGGTATATTCTTGGACATCATTCATCAAGTTGAATGCACAATTACACTATGCTGAACTGATAATCTCAACGATTTCTCCTAAAGAACGTGTACAGGCGGTACAGTACAGGTTTTCTCGTAATTTGATACGAAACCGAAAGTAACTTCTTCTTCTTTATTTGACGATGCAGGACCTCTACAGGGCCGTTGTATGCAGCTTAGTCGCACCCAATTTCGCACGATGTAGGCCTTTATTGGATCGATATACTAATCGCAAACTGTATATCTCTTATTATAAAAAGACTGTGTAAGCAAATTTTAGCATCTAGATCCTACATGAGTTCTAAAAATGACAAACGTGCGCAGACATGCATGTACAATTTTAGTAGATCTCGATTCCACTATTAATAATATTTCTACGTCGGGAATATCTTTTATAGATCTACCCCGTCGTTTAGATGACCTCAGTTGTCTTGTAAGGAAATAAAGATCATTCTTAAATCGCGTTTCCATAAACGAATTTAAAATCTATTCTAATATAACGTAAGAGTTTGTATTGAAATAGTCGAACTTACTAACAATCCAGTCAAACTCCATTAAGGAATAAGATCTTTACGTTCGTTATCCAAGTAAACAAAAAACATTTCCCAGCGTAATTACTCATTAGTCCCTTTTTAATATCGTCCAAAAATAGCGAGTACACTGTCCCATGTGTCAAATACAGTACACGCGTGAGTTATGCATAATGACGTCATCTAACTCGCAGACTACACATTTCTTTGGTGAATTTGTGGATACGATGAAATATTATGTGTCCCGTGTTTTAAAATTATTGGATAACACACATATGCTTTGAGGTTTTAACATATTACGGGATTCTAACAATTATTAATTTAGGTAAGCTGAGTTAGATCTATGCATAGACATAACGCTATTTTGGATTATGTGTAACGTTACGAATAAATAACTTTTCTAGTGAAATTAACTGGTGCCGTTTTCACTCACGAATCAGTTCTTACGTAAGTTACCCTTGTCAATCAAAAATATCGCACGTGGGTAATGCGTGACCGCGATCTCATTAGCTGATGCGCAAACGTTCTTAATTTGAGAGTGATTTACGGGTGATTGACGTATCTCACCGTATCTTGTTAATATACGACGTGTCACCTTGTTAATTACTCGTTTGACATATCTTTATACACATAAATATTTCACAAGGACAGGGCTATAGAGAATTTGACCCGATTTTCATCCATTTTACAAAGCAATCAATCAGAACCTTATCACATTTATTTTGGAGAGAATTTGACCCGATCCTCAAAAAAGTTGTTTTCCACTTATTTTACTCAAACCAATTATTTTTGCACAGAATGACCTGAACCTCAACCTATATCACACACCTGAGCCATCAAGTTATTTTTACAAAGCATTTGACTTGATCCTCAACCAATTTTTATTTCAAATAATTTGACTTGCACCTCACCCTTTTATATTTTTACAACTCATTTGAATCTAACCTAACCCACTTTTTATTTGCAAAGCATTTGAACTAAATCCTAAGCCATTTGTTTTTTGACAATGCATTTGACTTGAACCTCAACCATTTTATTTTTCAAAGCACTTGACTAGAACTTCACCCTTTCATTTCTTTTACAAGGCATTTGATGTGAATCAAAAACCAATTTACATTTAATGAAGAATTTTACCTGAACCTCAACTCATTTATTTGTTAAAACAAAAATCAATTTTACAAGCATTTTACCTGAACCTCAACAAATTCTTTTATCAGAAAATTAGTTCAGAACTTCAAAAGGTTTATTATTACAATGTATTTGACCTGAGCCTCAATCCATTCATTTCTTAAACCATTTGACTTGATCCTCAACCCATTTATTTTTTCAAACCATTTGACCTGAACCCCAACCCATTTATTTTTTCAAACCATTTGACTTGGCCTCATCCTTTTATTTATACAAAGCATTTAACCCGAACCTCAACATTTTTTTTTAACAGAGCTTTAGTTCAACCGGTGAATTATTAAAATGTATTGACCAGTCTACTCAGCTCTTTATTTAAAAAAACATTTGGGCATAACTTCAAAGATATATATAACAAAGCATTTGACCTGATCCTCAACCAATTTATTAATTTATAAGGATTAGACCCATTTATCTTTACCAATGAACTGAATCTCAACCAAAATTATTTTTATAAAGCTTTTGACCTGAACCTTAATCCATTTCACTGAGCATTTGACTTGAACCCCAAACCATTCTTATTTTACTATGCATTTGATCTTAAACCTCACCTTCAAATGCCTCGTAAAAAGTAATAGTGTGAGGCTCAAACTATTACTTTTTATGAAGTATTTGACTAGAACATCAACCATTAGTGATTACTTGTTTTTACAAAGCATTTAACTAGAACCTCATCCTAATATTGTATACAGAATTTGATCTGATCTGCATCCTATACTGATGACAAGATAAACACAATAATGAAAAATGACTTACCTTTTTGTTTCAAAAACATATATGTTAAATTTGACACATTATATTGAATATTTTGGAGTTGTAGTTTAAAGACCCTATCTATACACTATTTTAAACAGTAAAAATATAAATCTTTTGAATAGATCAAAAGCTTGGTTTTTTCTTTGAAAGCTTCATCTTTTCTGTTGAGAGCTTCGTCTTTTTAAATTCTTAAAAAAAGACAAAAAACGCAGCTTTAGATGGAAAAGACGCAGCATTCCTAAATAAAAACTAAACTTTTTGAAAAGCGTTTCTAATCAGGTAGAAAAGACGCAGCTCTTATGAAAAAAACGCAGCTTCTGTGAATAAAGCGCAACATTTATAAAAAAACGCACCTTTTATAACAAAAAAACTCAGCTTTTATGAAGAAAGTGCAGCTATTGAGAAAAAGCGAAGCTTTTGTAACAAAAAGCGAAGCTTTTATGAAGTAAACGCAGCTACCAAGAAAAAGCGCAGCTTGTATATAAAAAAACGCAGCTATCATGAAAAAGCGCACCTTTTGATGATAAAAGCTTCATTAAAGCTGCGTTTTTGATAAAGCTGTGTTATTATTTGGCACGGGTCAGATTCATCATAAACGTCATATAGGGCACGAAAGTAGATCCCCTATGTGAAGATGTTTTAATTATTGGCACATCATAAAGCCTACCATTTTTATGCCGTTTTTAACCTCTGTTTTCACCAGTGTAATTTACGTTACGATAGTATGTGTATTATACTTCTTAACATGAAGGACGCAAGAAAGAAGTTCAATAATTGTTTTTTACATAAAAAGTACATATCTTCTCATATTAACTCTGCAAAATGATGAACTTGTCAATATGCTAGTACTCATGATACCAGTATGTATATTATTACATGCACGTTTGTTTACCTCTATTTTACATACATATATCTCATATTATATGTGAATTTGAAGTACAAAAGTACAAATATGACTATTCAATGTTATATTCACTAATCTGACCTGGAACCTAATGCACAACTTGAAAATATAGAAAAGTATGTAAACATAACCTGGCTAAAAATAAATATGTCAGTACATGATTTGTACTGAAGTTTTCATCACGTAAACTACAAAATAAACTTATATATATGTATCGATACAATGGTACAATGCTACAAGTTGTGTTAATGAGCAAGGCTTACATGAACCAACTTTTGGGTAAAAACGAACTAAATAAATACAATCAACATATATATTGTTTCTAGCGACATATTTAGGAGTAGTATGAAATGTGGTCATGTGGAATACTAATTTACTATATGGAAAAACTTGCATACACACTAAACTGGTACCAAACAGGTACACATTAAATATCTCTGAAATGTCTAAACACGATTTCTTTTTAATACATCTATGAGAGCGGTGTATAGTTGGATACATGCTTCGGTATCAAGATGTTTCACATGATATACTCCACCAAAGTGTATATTGGTACCTGCTACGACAGTGTATGTTCCTGGCCGTCACAGATCGGAGTTGGCTTCATCACCAATAGGAGACAGAAGTCTCTACAGGGAGACGCGAATGCAGCCGTTCTGTAACATGTAAGGTCTATTTTACGTGACACTGTTTTGTGGATGTGATACCTATGTCCAAATATTACTTCAATTAACTAAACGAGGTCGTTTACAAATATTTCCTAATGATAATTGCACATATTGTACAACAAAACATGCACAAGTCATTAATAATTTCGCCTATTTCATGTCTGAACTATACCGAGTAATTCATGTTGTATTCTTATGTGGCGCCCACAAATCGCTTATCTATTACGGAATATATAAACGTCAATAAATAGAGTATGAACCATACTAGTATTACGGAATGATTATTGTTTATTCCTGATTTCATTAATGACATCATCTGAATTATACTGTATGAAAAATTACATCTTCTGATAGCGACAATAGATAAAAAAAGCATGCTACAAAGATTACAAAACGTTTTACGTGACTCTCTCTGTCTCTAAATATACAGTTAAATGACTTTTTTTATTTTTGTTCAAATAGTGTTGACAACGATATAAAAAGAAATACATCTAATGCTGCGCCATTTTGACGGATTTGGATTCTGCAATTAATATGTTTACGAAAATACTGCATTATAGGCATTAGGTTGAAATTTTATGGTACATATACCATGCATATTTTATTATTTGCTCGTCAACAGGCATGATCAATCGTTGACATATGGAGCATACTTTATTTTTATTCTTGACAGCATTTGGTAAATTGTCAATCATTGAGATAATTATTTTGTGGCATACTTTATATTTATTCCTGAAAGACATCGGTTTTAATCAATTATTATTCGATTTTTATGCAGATAATGGATGTCCACGGCTTTGTCAGTACGATCTCATTCGTCACGTAAAATACAATTTATTGTCACGTAAATTTTAAGTGAAATACTTAATTGTATTGGATTTCATTATTTGTGCTTTTTTATTGGGGATTTACACCACAATTTTAGAACATACGTTTCAATAACTAGTATTTGTATAGTTGACATGTTAAACAAGCAATATTAAAACATTTGATGTTGTGAGAGTAAAAAAATATAAACTCATCGGTCCGTGCAGTTACATAAACTGTAACAAATTACTGCATTTAGCGATTTTGGTGAGAGGTAATGCTATCTGTATCATTGTTTATATATACTACTTGATGACCTTTCATTTCTTGGAAAATTAGTGTATATCATGACAGCAGTTCCGTGCATAATGACCGTATAATTTTCGTAACGTAGAATACAAAATCATACCAGAGTTGTTTGCAGCAATATAACAATTATTTATTGTCATGTGTGCAATGGTTATTGTCGTACATGCTCATTTAATTGTTATTATACAATGTTTCCTTTCATTTGATATAAGAAGAAACAAAAACGTCACACGTTTAAAGACTCAATATGCATTTTGAAACAGATGCATGCTTTCAAAACTTCCATATGACTGAACAGGACTCACATTGAAGCAGTAAAGAAAAAACACATGACATGTTCCTGGAGATATTTCAGAAATAATATAATATTATGATATGACTTGGCACAGGAGTTTTGTTTGTTTGATAAAGGTTTAACGTTTGTTAATTGTTGTTAAAACGTTTAAGGACTTGTATTTTACGTTACCGTAAAAAACATATTCTATTTTAAAGCTCTAGACAATGCTTACCATTTGAAGCAGTAAGACGAGGGTTATTTTCAGCAGTTCAACTGTTGCCATTTTAATAACCTCTGGACATTAGGCTACCTAAGGAAACATGCGTTCGAGTCTCCCTGGTGACACTTATATCTCTCCTGAGGATGAGGCAGTGAATATCGATCTACGGCGCCCAAAAATACGTTGACTTACCTAGCAAGTACCAATTTTTACATTGGTAAAGTAGAGCATGCGGAACCCCTGGATCCCAAAACGCACACCCTACATCTAGACCGCCGCTCTCAAAGACGTCTTATAGGGAAATCGTGGTTAGACATTCCATATACATTTAATTTTTTTTTGTTTTGTTTTAGTTTTGTGTATTATTCTAGTTTGATGCTATTGTAGTATTATTCCTGACCCCATTTCATAATACTCGAAAACATACCGCAAAAGCAATGTATGCATTAATTTGATTTTTGGCACACTTTTACCATTTTATTTTACTTTTATTATGAGGCCGGAATTGTCTCTTAAGCACAACTTGTTTCATTGTATTCATTATCGATAGATAAGTTTATTTTGTATATTACGTGACGAAAACTTCGGTAAAATCATGTACCGGCATTTTATATTTAGCTGGTTTTGTTTTAAAAATCTGCCATATCATCAAGTAGTGCCATTTGTGCTGACTTTGATTGGTGAATAAAACATATCCGCACGCTTTTGCACTACTAATTCAAATATGATGTAAGATATATGTACATGTATGTAAAATAGAGTGTTAACAAAAGTGCATTTAATGATATACATACCGGATTCATAAGTATATTGGCAATTTAATGTTTTCACAGAGTTGGTGGAAGAAGTTATGTAGTATTTTTAATAAAAAGAAGTATTGAACTTCTTCCTTATGTCCTTTATGTTAATTAATAAATATGGTACATATACTATTGTAACGTAAATTACTCTGGTGAAAACAGTGATTAAAAACGGCATAGAAAATGCGTAGGATTTATGATGTGCCAATAATTGAAACATGTTCACATAGGGGATCGACTTTCATGCCCTACGAAAGTATGGACGTTTATGACAAATTTAAATGTCAACTTTTTTCTATTCTTCCACATTGACTCAAATTTTGAGAATGTGTGACATTCTCTAATTATGTGTGGTGGCTCTGAGACAATCTACAAGAATTAAATTAAGAAAAGTGAGTACATATCGTTTGTAGTTTGTTGAACTATCACACACATATCTCTTTTTAAATAAAAGTGTGTACAATCAAATGATCATATAACACAATAAAGTTGTCATTTATGGATACGCTTATGTAACGTAAATTACAACATAATGAAGACATACGGAATGAATTTTACTGCAAAAGACAAAAGTTTTTACACAAAACAAATAGCAACTAAATAAAAGAGTACAGGTGTCTTGCAAATCTTTTCAGACAGTATACATGCATAGTTGATGTGTGTGTTTTGTCCGTTTATAACCAATTTTAGCATTATGTATGCAGTATTAAAGTACCCTATCAATACGATTTACATGAATATATCCACTCAAAAAACGTTTGATATGTTTAAAATATAATAATTTATCAAACTATATGAAAATTGATCGGAATTCAAGATGCATGTTTTGTTAGCACTAACTGATTGATGGTCAAATGCGTAGAAAATGGCTGGTAACGTAAAATACAGGCCTGTATTGAATAATAGAAAAAAAACACAGATACCTCTTTAACTTTTTCGTGCAGTTTAAGTAACTGACTATATAAGTACATAGGTATATGTTTGATTTCTAATGATTATCCATTCCAAAAATGACGATTTATCAATAACGTTGGGTCGCGATTTTTGACAAAAACACCAGAAACAACAGTAAATATTAAAAAAACGCGAAGTTGCCAACAATCAAGAAATAGTTTTATGAAATCCCCAGACTCTCTTCTATCCAAATATATAAGTCTTGAGCTTGAAAAAAATATTTAAGATAAAACGTTACGGCATCTCGGTCCATATAGTTATAGCTGGTAAATTATACAAACTACAGTGTGCTGACAATGATGAGAAAGTTGGGAAAATCTTCCATAAAGTTGGCTTAATCAGATGTGCGCAATTTTATCAGTGATGATTTTAGTACAAATGACCATATCTTAAGGTACTAGTATTTATTAGACCATATAAGACTTTGAGTTTATCGAGGGGTGCCCGCAAGCCTGTAGTAACTACATATTATTAAAGAAGGACTTACTACAGTCTTACGGGCACCCCTCGTTTTATGTGAGTTAAAGTATGATGAGTCTCCGATTAAATTGTGGTTTAACAGGATAATGAGAAACGTGGGAAAAATTGGAATAATCCGCATAGGTGGAAAAATCAAGCATGCACCATTTTAAATCAGTGTAATTTTAGTATACATTTGACCGTATGTGTTTATTTAAGAAACCAATTTCGCAATGGTAGATCAATCCGGTCAATGTTTGTAAACATCACGTTATCCAGGGGGCACTATAATATATGATATTCAGCTAATACTGTAAAATCATTAATTTCCTGGGGGATTAAATTTCGTGGATTTCGTGGTTCACCTCAACCACGAACTTTAATCCCAACGGACATTAATTTTGACCCTTGTTTTATTACCTGAAATGTAAATTCCACGGATTCAAGTCCCAACGAAATTGTCATTTATACCAAAACCACGAAATTTTGTCCCGACTAAATTAAATGATTTTACAGTATATTGCAATAAACAATGTTTCTGCATAATTTGCAACCAAATTTATGTGCAGTACTCCATCTGAATAGTTTTAATGGCACAGTAAAGGAACATTTATGTTGATTTCTGCATGCATGATTTTACAACTATCTTTTGAAAGTAAATATGAGTTTCCTGTTTGGTAAAAAATTCCCTTTGTTAAGGAAAAATCCTTCCCCCAAAGGGCTGCTTATCCCTTCCCTTAAAGTGTGAGTCAGAGTATGAGTGCACTGCAGGGTTCTCAATAATAGCAGGCTGCAGGCCAAATCGACTGCGTAAAAACATTTTTTTCCAGTAAAAAAATGAAATTTATACACAATTTGAAGAAAATAGTTGCATGAAGGACCTTATCAGGCCTGTTGTTGAGCATTTCAACCTGCTATGTTACAACTTATTTCAGAGAACCTTGCACTGGTAAGTATCCATTTGTTAAAATGCAGCAAAAATAATCAGGTTTGCTTGATATCTTTTTTCAGCTGATCCATGTAAGAGTGGTTATGAATACAGGCATAACAAGTGTTCATTATGTCAGAAAGGCTTCTATAAAACAAAGGGAAGTACTCGCTTGTGTGTAGCATGTCCGACTGGTCAAACTACTAAAAAGAAAGGAGCGACCGGTGTTCACAAGTGTACTACTAAAATAGGTAAGTGAACATATTGCGTTCTTACCATGATGGTCATAATGATGCCAACAGTCTTTGATGGATGAGTATATTGTATTGCACATGATAGCATACCTGCCAATTACTCCCATTTAAGTGGAGTTACTCCTATTTTCGTTGTAAATTTCTGGTCTACTGACAGACAATCAGTAGACCAGTTGGTTTCTGTTCAGTAACTCAACAATGATTTGCCCTTGGATCTTCAAACTTAACATGGAGCTTGGTCACAACTGAAGATGACCTCTATTGATTTTAGGGTCGAAGGGTTTCAAGTTGGCCTTTATTATTTCCAACTTTTGGGCTGCCATTTGGGCACACATGTATGTTTTACAAACACATCGCTGGCTTAGAATGAGAAGGTCATAAGTACAATAGCGATATTTTGAGAAAAACTGTCTGAAAATTACTCTTTACTTATGTTTCAACTTCTGTTTTGACAACATGACAATTTCCAATTTTATAAAAAAGTCTCATTAGAAGCACCTTATGATGCTTATTTTAAATATGCATCAGTCTTACAAGGTTGTAAGGAGTATTTAAAACCTTCTCATTCTAAGCCAGCAATATCTTGGTTTGCCAGAGTTTTGCAAAATAATATGTCTCCCACATAGTAATAGTGGGAAACTTTGGGAAGACATTTTTAATTTTTGTTCTGGACGTCTGTCTGGATGTTACTAAGTTTGTCTGTGCGGACGCCCCCATGATCGCTACCTTAGGTGGTCATTCCATTGTTTAAGGTCAAAGGAACGACCACTTAAAGGACAAAAGAATTAAGTGGTCACGGAATGAATTGAATAGATTTCTATTGTGTTAGGCCACACCTCCGACCACCTAAGGTAGCTTTCGTGTGTGCTGGGTCTCCTTTACCATGGAGCAGATTTCAGGGAATTTTAGTCAGTGGATTTGGCTACTTTTCAAATTAAGAGACAAAATGTTTTTGAATATTGGTAATTATAAGTTTAATACCATAATTACCATAATTCCCCATATTCTCTATTTGTTATATCAAAGTAATAAACAGGGTCAGTAGAATACTGTCAAATCATTAATTTTCGTGGGGGATTTAATCTCATGGATTTCATGGTTCATCTTCTACCACGAAATTCAATCCCATCAAACAATAATTTCATCTTTGTATTTATTACCTGAAAGGCAAATCCACGAATTATTGTCCCATCGAAATGGTCTTTTTAGGTCACCTGTCACATAGTGACAAGGTGAGCTTTTGTGATCACTCCATCCGTAAACAATTTGCTTGTGTTCATTCTAGAGGCAACAGATTTGATCCAATCTTCATGAAACTTGTTCAGGATGTTGTTCTCTATAAAATCTAGGCCAACTTCGAAATAAGTCATGTGGGGTCAAAAACTAGGTCACTATGTCAAATGTTTGAAAAACCTTGTGTTCACTCCAGAGATCACTACGTTGATCCAATCTTCATGAAACTTAGTCAGAATGTTGTTCTCCATGAAACTAGGCCATGTTTGCAACTTGGGCATGCATGTGGTGTCAAAAGCTATGTCACTAGGTCAAATCTAAGGAAAACCTTGTGTTCACTCCAGATGTCACCGTTTTTATCCAATCATCATGAAACTTGTTCACAATGTAGTTCTCTATAAAATCTAGGCCAAGTTTGAAACTGGGTCATGTGGGGTCAAAAGCTAGGTCACTATGTTAAATCTTCAAAAACATTGTGTTCACTCCAGAGGTCACTATTTTGATCCAATCTTCATGAAAGTTGATCAGATATTGTTCTCTATGAAATCTAGGCCAAGTTCGACACTGGGTCATGTGTGTCAAAAACTAGGTCACTAGGTCAAATATTATAAAAATCTTGTGTTCACTCCAGAGGTCATCATGTTGATCCAATCTTCACGTAACTTGGTCAGAATGTTGTTCTCCATGCACTCTAGGCCAAGTTGGAAACTTGGCCATGTGGAGTCAAGAACTAGGTCATTAGGTCAAATCTTAAGAAAAATCTTGTGCTCACTCGAGAGACCCCTGTTTTGATCCAACCATCATGAAATATGGTCAGAATGTAAGTTGTACTGATACCTAGACCAATGTGCAACAGGTGAGCAACCTAGGGCCCTCTTGTTTACCAAAACCATGAAATTTTGTCTCATCAAAATTAAATGATTTTACACTATATATTTGAGGAAGTTTTTAATTAAATGTGGATGACAGTGGTCCTTATTCATGATCTCTAGAAAAAATGAATAAAAACATAGAGTCAAAGTTATTTTTTCGTTGGGATTTGATTTTGTTGTTGAATGTGAACCAGGAAATCCACAAAACTTAATCCCCCGCGAAAATTAATGATTTTGCAGTATGAGAAATACAAATATACCTATCTTTCACAGCCTAAAGGGATCTGGATTCCTCCTCAAGTATTATAGGCATCACAACACCCAGCTTGCCTATACAGGGAAGTGATTCTAACTTCCTCCTTTAGACTGATTTTCTCCATTTTGACAAAAATTCTTGGAATTGAAAATGTCCAAATTACAAATTCAGAACAACCTTCTAAAAATTGATGCTTTTGCTAGGATGATGTGGGTATGCGTAAGTTATTTCAGGCATTTTGCTTTAGAACCTTTTGCAGTGTTTTAATAATGTAGAATAATTTGATGATATTCCTATTATTTTTTTTTCAGTGCATCCATGTGATGCAGGTTTTGAAGATATAAAAGGTCAATGTGTTCCATGTAAGCGTGGTTTCTATAAAACAGAAAGAAATCGCCTGTTGTGTGCAGCCTGTCCACCATTGTCCACAACCAATAGTGAAGGATCAACCAGTGCTGGTGATTGTACTCGTAAGTGACTAAGTACATTCTGTGCTGTGTCTCCAACTGCTTACTGCTAAGTATCAATTCATTTCAATAACTCAAGAACACTTGACTCTAGAATCACCAAACTGTATGTATAAGTTGGTCAACAATAATAGATTATCCCTATGCAGGTCAAGGTCACTGTTACCTTTGACATAAAATATTTTCCAATAACCAAAATTAATTTATTCTAAAACGGCACTATACATGGGAAGCAATTTCCGACAGTCTCTCTAGTTGCATAAAATCACACATTAGACATGCAGGGTTTTAAGAACCAAGTGACTTGATTTATTAAATTAAATGTTAGATTGTATTTATTATCTTAATTGCAGCGGATACATGTGTTCCTGGACAGCAGCTTGTGGGCGTTAATCAATGTGAGGTTTGTCCGATAGGTTTTTACAAGGAAACAGCTGTTGATGGTCTATGTATCCCATGTCCGGATGGCTTTACCACTTATGCCACAGGTGCAGATGGTCCCACACAATGTATTCGTAAGTTCTCATTATTATATCATATATCATAGAGATTTGACATTATATGTAAAATTGTGTCATTTTGAGACAAAGTAAGGTTCAAGTTTCCCACTGTCAGGGAAAACATGTTTTTTAAGGTCATGAAAAAGTCAGGGAATTTCTAAGTCAGTGATTTTTTAAGTAAGTCCGGGAATATCTAAAAATTGAGCACAAATCAGGGAAAATTTAGTCAGGGAATTTTTTGTCTGAATATTTGTTGGAACCCTGATATCATATTGGATCTATCAAAGCCATGTAACACTATTAAACATTTCAACAGAGCTATGGCCCCTGAATGACTTAGCTTTTTAGTGCAGACACTGCTTCCATCTGGGCATAAGTGTTCACTGAACACAGTCTTGTTTTGGTGTGCTATTTGCAATATATAATTGTATTTTCTATACCAGCGATATGCCCCAGGAAGTTTGAGCTGATTATTGCCGTGGATCTCACCATACCAAGCTGTGGTTATGTGAGGAATTTGAGATCTTGGCTCAAATATTTAATTAACAGGTAAGCTTTTAGGCAGGTGCCAACTACATTGTATGCAACCTTTATAGCTTATCTGTCACCCTTGTGACTCAGGGAGATTTTGAGATCACTTGTCTTCCACCTGTTAGTAACTGCTCGAACATGATATGCTAGTGTAGACATAAGAAGTCACAATTTTTGCCTAACTTGTAGGAAAATTAGGATAAAAAAGATATAGTCTTAACAAAATACAGGTCAAGCTGGATATAAGGTCATTTTGGGTAAAAAACTAGATTTATTTAAACCATAGCAAATTTGTTTAATCACTAGAGGCATAATTTTGACCTAAATGTCAGAATGGTCATTTTAAAAAATCTAGGTAAAGTTTGATTTAGGGTCAAAATCTAGGTCAAATCAAAGAAAACCTTTGTGTAGTCATTAGAGGTCACAAGTTTGGACCTATCTTTATGAAACTTGGCTACAATGGTTATCTTAATAAAACCTAGTTCAAGGTCATTGTATCCTGGTTTTTGTAACAAGTCCATATATATTCTTATACAACAATAGAGGCAAGCTCAATAATATTTCCTGAAATAGTTAAGTATAAGTTTCTATCAAATTAATGTTAGACCCCAAAGGTCCTACAATTCTTGAATAATCTGGAAATCCCAAGATTTCAAAGAATTGACAAACTTATGGTCATTTGAAGTTTTGTTATCTAAATTTTAAAAATAAAAATAGTGTGTGGAACCTAGTTAAGGTGAAGGGATGTGTCTTCAATGACATCCGAAACAGACTTGCGACTTTTTTTTCAGTTTTGGGCATTATGCCTCAATAGATGCCCTGTAGACCCTCTTTGTGTATATATAATACACCAACTGTTTCTTGTGATTACAGTATTGATGTGCATCAGAACAATGTGAGAGTTGGAATCATCAGGTATGGAAAGTCAACATCAACATTAGAATATCTTCGACGTGGTACCTCCAGCAAACGTTTGTGTAGTAGGCTGACTCACGGCTTAAAATGCATACCATGTTATAAGGCAAATAGTAAAGCCGCTCTTGAACATGCTGATCACATGTTCGGACATCAATCTCGAGAAGGGGTAGACAAGGTGATGATGCTGATGACGGCTAACCCTAATGGTTGCTTCGAACAGGCAAGCGCCGTAGCCACCAACCTGAAGAATCAAAATATTGATGTGGTTGTTATTTGTAAGTACTCTAAGTTTAACTCATCTGAAATCTAGAAATCTTGAACTTGTCTGTAGCTTTCAGTCTTCGAATTTGGCCACTAGCTCGAAGCCAGAAGCTAGTAAAAACTGGGTCGGGCTAGTAATTTTCTCTAGGTGACTAGTCCGAAAGTCTAGTGAAAATCTATACTAATTTTAATAATTTAATGGTCTGACTAGTAAATTTCTTCTCGGGCTAGTAAGATCTGCCTAGTTGGTAGCCTGACTGGCTAGTTCTTTGAAAAGTTTTTCATGAAGACTGAGCTTTATTTCCATCATGAGCATATCGTGGACAATTCAAACACTCATCTCTAAAGTGAAAACATTGATAAATTTGACCCCCTTTATATTGTAACTGACTTAGTGGGAAATGAATCCTTGAAATAACATCCCCATGAAAAAACCCACAAATTTGTCCCATTAAAATAGAATGATTTGGCAGTTTATGTTACATATAATGTATGTGTGAGCCAGTGAATATGATTGTAGTGCCAAACAACTTGTTTTTGCAGCTACAACTGATGAGAACCTTGCTTCTGACAGCTCCTTGCAGTTTATTATCCCAAATTACAGCACCCTGCCATCATTGGATGTTGTTATTCCAGCAATATGCGAACGCGTTGTTGTTCAGCCAGAGCCCAAGTAGCATGTCCCAGAAAGGTGATCAGCACTAAAACAGTGAACAAAAAATATAAATCACAATTTGTCTAAATTTGCATTAAATGTTGAAAGTTGTCATTGTTACCACTGTATTACTTGTATTGATTATCATTGAAATCTCAATTTCTTATTGGAGTAGCTATTGTATAATGAAATGTTTTTACATGTTTTTTTCTAGTTTGATTATTGTTAAGTCTTCTAAAGTTTTAATTTCTTTTCTTAATGATATTTTCATTTTCTATAAAAAAAATGTCATATAAAAAATGTTAAGGGCATGTTAGCATATACATGTTTATGTCTTTAAATGTGTGTAGAAATGCTGGAATTTCTTACATTTGAGCAATTTTAGTTTTACTTTGCATGGATGAGTTGTATAGTGTGCCGTTCCGAATAACTTGTTGCACTTAATGCGGTTAGGAACAGTTTGTTGTCACAGGGCTGTGAAAAGTGTCTTAGGTCATCTATTTATACATGTACATTTCAAATATTTCTATATAGACGACCTAGGACACTTGTCACGGACCTGTGCTTTATACGATTCGGAACTACATGTACTTGAATAATTGTAGGTATTTCTATATAGTACATGTACTAACTCTTACTGCCTTGATCAGCGTGATATGCAAAATTAATTATTTAAGTAATTGGTTGAATTTCTACCATGGATATGTTAATAAATTATTTATGTAAGTAATAGTGATATTATTTGCACATAGAGACGATGTTTGAACTGATTATTCTTCTTTGTGAGAAATGCAGAATCCTTTGTGACTTCCAAATTTACGCTTGATCTTTTCTTAGACGAAGTTGTGCAGTTTACTTAAGCCTTAAATTTCAATGGGATTTTTTCTTACATAAAAGGTAAACTCTGTTATGAATAATATTATGCTCTAAATGATTTTCCAATATATGCTTTTCATTGTTGACTGCTTAAAGAAATTATAACTGATCAGTTCAAACATTATCTCAGTGCGCAGTATTTGATTGTCAATGATCTAAACTATGGTTGAGGGATTTTATTTATATAAATTACATTATGAAGTTTTTGTTATTTTTTCCTGCAAACTTGTGTATTGATTATTTGTATGATTTTTATCATTTTAGCCTCTGTCTGTAATGCTGGTGTTTGTCACAAAAATAATTTAATGCGGATATGATGTCAAAAGAATGAAACTTGTAAAAATGCTTGATATTTACATATGCATTATTTATAAAGTCAGAAAATGGCTGTTGGTTTTTCTGTAGTCTGTGCATGTGAAGAGGGGACTGTGTATCTGGAATCTTGACAAAAACCTGGAATTCTTAAACATTCACTCAAGTTTGTCAGGGATTCAAGAGTAAAAAAGACGATACACCCCTTGGAGAAAAAAATTGATTTGCCCCTTTCCCTTCGAGGAAAAAAGATAACATTGCCCTTGTCTGGGGAAAATAATTGTTGAACCTTCGTGAGAAAAACTAGATCAAGTCATGTAGTGGATTTTCAAATAGAAACAAAAGCTTTTATTTAGCACCATGAGCAGCAGAATTACAGACAATTTGGCTCATTTGGTTCAAATTCAAATATTTTACAAGAATTAAGCAGGATCTTGTTCTGGTAGAAGATTTGAAGATTGTTCCAATGTATGTTACTTACTTATATCACTGTATATTATAATGTATTCTACAAGGCATGTGACATTGTATGATGTGATAATTCTGTTTCTTGGAATCTGTTTTCTTGGAATTTGAACTAAACTTTATCTAGTAATAATATATCCCTAAACACACCCCTAAACTTTGTCATGGTTGTGTTTTATTTATGATTTTATAGTATATTATATGAAATCTTTTAAAGTATATTTTTTTTCGTGTTCAAAAATTAACAACAAATTTCCCAATGATCAAACCTTTGTTTTATTCAATTTTTTTTTTTTATATGTACATTATATGAAATACTGACAACAGGATTAAGTTCGAAACATTCACCATTCTATGTATAGCAGGTAAAGTTTGTTTATTATAGTGTCACTCCTAGGGTCAATTCTGACTTATGAGACACTTACGTATATTTCATGCTTACAGTACCTTCCCGAATCCCTTTTCTTAGTATGTGCCTAGAATATTTTACATTCCCTTATTCTTATTGTGCTTGGCACCAACTTATTTGTCAAGGTGCCTGATGGACCAGTATCTTATGAAACATGCTGGTTTTACTGAATTTCAGGTAGTCTTACTTACTATTTAACAATAAAAAATAACTTTATATTTATTTTTGATCGTATATCATAATACTCATATCATGTACAACATTTGACCTTGACCTTTTACTCCATTAGGTTACCACCAGCGCATAAACATTTAATCAACTCAGAAAATTGTTCAGTTCTTTATAGTGAAAATATTTTGTTAATGCAACACTTCCAATACAGTTTAGGGGAGGTATGCTTTCAAACTATATGAAAGAATGTTCACAGCTATGGATTTGAGGGGGGGGAGTAGGTTTGATATACAAAATTATGAAGTTACACTGTGTACACAATCTCTTTATCAGTTATTTGACAAAACCATGTCTGGAAAATACTTCCATGTTTGCTGTCCTTGTATTCATCATCACTATGGAGTGAAAGGTCAAAGGTCATTCAAAGCATAATATTTATACACCTATCAACGGTGACGGGTTTTCGTCAAATTTTATTTGTTATATATTTCTTATCATTTATCACTCAAACAAATTAACATGATCCTGATAACCTCTTAAAGCATAAACTTGCTGCAAATTGAGAGTTGCCCACAAGACTGTAATAACTACATATAATGAAAGAAGGACTTACTATAGTCTTGCAGGCAACTCTCGAAATTAGCCCATGATTCATTATTCGATTAACTTAAAACCTAACTCAATAGCTATAGAGACGTTGGTACATCATGTACTGTAAAATCATTAATTTTCGTGGGGGATTAAATTTCGTGGATTTCGTGGTTCATTTCAACCACGAACTTTAATCCCAACGAACATTGATTTTGACCCTTGGTTTACTACCCGAAATGCAAATCCACGAATTTAAGTGCCAACGAAATTGTCTTTTTTACCAAAACCACGAAATTTCGTCCCAACGAAATTAAATGATTTTACAGTATCTTGCATAGTACCCACTGTATCTCATATAGAGGGGTGCCCGCAAGACTGTAGTAACTACGTATGATGAAAGAAGGACTTACTACAGTCTTGTGGCACCCCTCGATTATTATGCTGGTTTAATACATAGGATGCTAAGGTTGAACATGTGCTTCAAGAACATGTACTATAAACATCTAGTCAGATATAAGTCAGATACAATTAATGCAGCAGTGTCTTTGCATCTGTGGAAGAATGTTATTACAGGTTAATAAAAAAAAATCCTGAAAAAAAATCAACTTTTCTTGAAAACATTGCATGAAGCTGTAACAATCAACAAATCATGATAAATAGTTACTTGTCTGCATAAAGCCAAATGCTGATGTATACGTACATGTTAGTGATAATGTAGCTTTTAAAAATATGTTTTGTTATCAAATTTATTACATTTTGAAAAAATATGTGTTGTTATCAATTTTATTTCATTTACTTGTCTTGAGTAATTTTTTAAAAAATGACAGATGATTCATGTTTGCATGTACAAAAAGATTTATTCAGCACAAATTACTCAGTCTGTGTACATTACAATACATTTGCGTGTACATGTATTGACTAACTCAGTTACAGGATCGTGTTAATTTATTTGGGCTGACAACTTCATACCTTATATAGTCTTTCATAACTTATGTTTTTGTTCAATGTTCATACATAACATATCAGATACCAATTAGTTATTAGGTCCCAACCAGCTTTCTACCGAAGGGGACTATATGTTTGCCCTCTGTCAGTCCGTCTGTCAAGATAATCTGGATCCTGCGATAACTCAAACAGTTTACAAGCTAGGTTTATGAAACTTGGTTTGGTATGTGGATAGGGAATAATAATGAGATTATGCACGTCTATTTTCTTTTGATTCGGATAAAAATTGTGGTTGCCATGGCAACAGAAACATTGACAACCTGGAAACCCGGTAGGGGACTTCTGTATTACTTACAATTCCTAATTACTTATTTTTATTGTTTTCGACCACTCTATTTCCATCTACTTTAATAAGGAACAATTTTAAGCTTACAAGCTGATGATAGAACACAGCAGGCCTGGTTTATAAGATTACCATATGTGTACCCTTATTGCAAAATTCGTAAATTGTTGATGAACTAGCTGGCTGGTTGTAGGCAAGCATTGCAAGTCTCGATTTCATTCTGTGTTTCTTATTATATTCCAGAGTGTTAATTATATTAAGATACATATATTAAAAACATTTTCTTCTATCCGTCAAAAAAGGTTTATTTGGCCTAACCCCTTCTTGTGCAGTTTGCTTGTATCAATTTCTAAATCAAGTAATAGGGGTGTAAATTGGCAAAATTTGGAAAATTCAGCTTCAACATTTTATTTTGACGATTTTTATAGCAGTGTCCTTGAACTTTTAAGAGAGGAAAGTTAATCTGGTTGTGAAGCAGTGTCAATGTATTGGAAGTTACATGTTGTCAATATTGTGTTTCTTAAAATTTTGGAGGTTTAGTCAAGTACTTGTGAATTATTCTCTTTTTACATAGCAGTAGCTTGAAGTTACACCATATATTTATGCTGAATGGAAATTTATGATACTAGTTCTGCTTTTGTAATTGTTGTGCTGAATTTAAAAAAGGACAAATAAAATACAACTTCATCATTACATGTCTTCCTTTGTTTGGTTTGATGCCTTATATGATGTCATTGCATCTTGCCTGTCAGTAATTTACGAGATACAATGGAGACAGAATGCATGAGTTGATCATTATATGCACCAGTCAATAGTATCCATGCCCCACCCCAGGGATCCACAGGAAAACAGCCAGGATTTTACCTTCCAGCTCCCCCCTCCCCCTTGCAACTGACTCAGGTGCGTTAAGAAAATTACGTTATCCGTTTCTTAGACCAGCAATTCAGCTGTTCAGTCATCCTTCGAAATATTATTTCCCCTGGTCATTGGGCAACCTGCCTTTGGGGTTCCCTCGGAAGACTGTTTCTCCCTTGTTTTGGATGCAGTCAACATTTAGATACAGTGCCCAGTAAGCTCTCACATGCACCTAGGTTGGGTGGAGCATTATGTGTTAATCTAGCTCAAAGAAATTAAGCAGTGACACAGGTCGGTCGATTCCAAAGCATTCACTCAACCTTTGGCCACTGCTCCCTCTATTGAACACATTGTAATACATATATATCACCTGCTTTAACAGTTGAACAGGACGGAACTGCTAAAAGTTAATAGCATTTATATTGGTAAGTTCGCAGAGACAAATATATTGACCATCATTTGGCAGAAAGTGTAGAAAGAAAACAAAGTAAGATACGCTCGAGGTCTGTTTTTAGCAGATCAGCTGATTGAACAGCTTTCAAGCTAGGTTTATGAAATTTGGTATATGGATAGCTGGGGCCAATATTAAAGGAGATTATGCACGTCTAATTTTTCATCCGGGCGAAAATGTGGTCACCATGGCTACAGAAACATTGAAACCATGCAGAGAGGGGACTTCTGCATTGCTTGCACTTCCTAATCATTTGTTTGTGTATGTTCTTTATGTCTGGTTTGAATATTCTAAGTGCTGTCCTTTATGGCTTATTATGTCCAAATTCCTAACTTCAAAGTCTGCAGTTTGTCGTTATTGTGGAGTGACGGTACACCCTGATGCACCAATCGGGAACGCTCGCCATTTCCGTTTGTCTCCGGTAAATATTGCATTGGGTAAAACTGAGGTGATCAGAATGACAAACGCACGTTTATTGGTGAAAATGTCAACCAATTGTTATTTAATTTCGGGTAAATAAACTGTGCATAACTTGTATACGCAACTAGTTTTGTCAAGTTCATGCCATTATCACGATTTTGACAGTAAGTGTGTTGTGCCATTAAGACTACAAGTACAAAACAAATCCATCTTGATACGTCTAATGTAACACATTAACAAAGTCACCGATATAATTGGACCATCAACAAGAAGAAATCACACAAGGTAACTTCTAATCAAGGTAACTTGAAATTACTGATTATTTTGCCCACATATGGTCATTCATGCTTTAATTATTGTAAACATGATTTGCTACATGCTTGTCCTGTTTAATGGCATGTATTTTCAGTATGTGTTGTTATCATTCCTACTTATATTGCATTGTTCCCTACTGAGTTCAACTTTTACTGTGCTGCTCCTCTTCCCTCACAATACAGTACATAAATAACATAGTAACCAATGCAAGCATGGTAAGTGAAATTTTAAAAGTGAGTGTAGCCTACATATAGGGATCCACTATGTACAGTACACTTGGAGACTTTTCTAACGCAACACCTCTTCAAATCGATATAGCTCCATTATTGGTGAATGGGTTTTGATGAAATTTGGACTAAAAATAATTAAAGACATATCTAATACTTCCTGCAAATTTGATAGAAATTGATCCACAAAATAATATGAAACGTAACAAATAAAAAACATCACTGCAAAAGCCAAATTCGCAAAATCGTACAACGTAAAATATCTACAATGTGAAAAGTCACTGAGTATTACAATTTGTCCAGAGTGGCTTATAGCTCATTGAAACCACGTAGTTTAGAATGAAACGTTGGGGGATGTTTCGCCACTCTTACACAAGGGCCTGTTCCAATTCACACAGCGTAAGGGGGCTATGGATGATATATGTCTGCCTAAGACACGTGCTAACTAAAAAACCAACATACGATGCTCTTAATTAAACCAAAGACGTCCAACACGTCTTTGATTAAACATACATATGTTCCTAATTAGTTACATGTATATCTAGTACAGTTATGATGCGTATAATGATATGGAATTTAACTTAATACTTTATAAAGTATTAATAAAATGCATACACTTACACGTCATAATGACTGACCGACCTGAAACATGCCAATGCGCGGTTGCGCTCGTGAATATTCGTACAAGCCATGTTGTTTTTTAATTAATTTTATGTTTTCTTGGTGTAAGATCCCATCTAGAATGGTGCAATAAAAATAAAATTTTAATCATATCACGTTTCACGATTTCCTCGTGCTAAAAATGAAACCATACCTACACCACGTGCTAAAGCGTCCTATTGTCACGGATGAATGATTTTATCATTAGTTTGCACATGATGTA
Organism: Spisula subtruncata; assembly: GCA_963678985.1. Taxonomy (NCBI): domain Eukaryota; kingdom Metazoa; phylum Mollusca; class Bivalvia; order Venerida; family Mactridae; genus Spisula; species Spisula subtruncata. The sequence goes on from OY787660.1 coordinate 65,771,880, forward strand.
GTCAAATGACCACATGTGCAATTTCAAATCAATATATAACTGAGATATTCGAGTTGTAAAAGTGTTGCGTTAGAAAAGTCTCCAAGTGTACATGATGTATGCATGTGCAATCACAGGCGCAAGCCACTGAATCAATTAAGGTTACGACACGATAGGCTTATACTGTATATAATTAAATAACTAAATGTGCTTTGTTTCTTGTACCTGTGTTTGTGACATCTCCTAAAGAAAATTATAAATATCATAATGTATGATAGAAATTATGTTCTGTGTATTCGATGGCCAAGAATGAGAAGGTCGTAACTACGAAAAAATATGTTTAGAAAACACTCAAAAACTGTCTGATAATTATTATATATATACTCTTTAGTCTTTACCTACACTCGGCGGCACTTCTAACGCTGCCACTTCATTATTCTTGATATCTCGAAAACCGTTTGAGATAACTTTATCAAATTTTCACCAGTTTTTGTTTAAAGCATACGCCTATTTATGCACGTGTTAATTCAGAAATTGGTGTGTAGGAAAATGCGTGGTAAACGCGTAATTTACGTCACCCGGAATTACAAAGTCACAAAATTAAACAGCGTATTTATTAGGAGTCAATTCAGTATTTTCAATATTTCATTTCTTCGTAGCTTCAAGTGTTATGTAATGAGTGTACACAATATAAATATTCATAAATTTCACTTAGGTTACAATTTCCTAGGTAACTAAATAGCAGTTGGTAACTTAGACCGCCTCAAAATCAGCTCATAATCTGAATATAAAACCGATGCGCTTAAAATAAACGTTTACCCTCAAATAATGCTACTTGAATGGTAAAATTCACATTTCTTCTAAACAACGAATGTTAGTAGTACGAAGTAGAGTTGAATTTATTCAGTTTGATATAATAATAAGTCACCCTAAATTTACATTTCAAGTTGAGCGAAACCTGCGTTACTCGCAAGAATCGTATTTTCTCAACAGACACGCTATGTGTACGGAAAACACTATATTTTGCAGCAAAACCAACAATTTTCGTTTTCTAGCATTTTGGTAAATATTATTAATAACTATTAAAAACCATGAGCGAATAAAATGTTGATATGCACAACCATTATAGGAAATAGGGACATCTACACGCATGCATAACAACCAGTTGGCCGATATTAAGTGATAAAAATGCGACTTTCAATATAACTATTCAGTCAGTTGAAGACGTATCGTGCTATAGGCTATTGTCGAATCGAGCAGAAAATTCACCAGAAACTGTGTCAAATGTTGATGTTCAAGTATGCCAAATTTCATTACAATTCATTGAGGACTTTTAAAGAAAACTGAAATATATAAGTGGCAGTGTTAGAAGTGCCGCTAAGTGTATGGTAAAACAAGCCTTTTCAACTTCACTTTTGTCATCATGGCAAGTTCCGATTTTCTTGAATATAGGCTCAAGCGCATTATGGTGCGTATTTTAAATGTGTATCAGTCTTAAAAGTCAAGCAACGCTTTTAAACTTAAATTATAAATGTTATGGCTCATCATACTATACGATCGAGTTAAGTCTAGTTAATGATGATCAGTGTGTGAACCTAAGATGGAGCAAGTCCTGATAACCTTGCCGTCTTGGTTATGAGCATCAGTTGGTGTGGATATTTCCCGCGGTGCATCCACGACGGCTCTAACCAGGGATTTTAAATAATACTATAGAGTAGATCCTGCTCTAACCAATACCAAGAAGGCGCCGCTTGAGAAACAAAGCTTGAATAATTGTATGCTATCGTTTCTGTTGAGTTTTAATCAAATGTGTAAGCCAAAAATATACATTGTGCAGCGATTGAGCTTCAAGTGCAAAAAAATCTTCTGGCGGGACATTCTGTAATATAAAAGTTTTCGTTTTTTATGCTTAAGTTAGGGGTCATGAAAAAACGGTTTAATATTTTTGTTTGCAAAAACATAAGTTTGACAAAATCCATGAACAGAGAATCTTAATCGAGACATTCCAAAGATCCACATTCGTTGGTAACTACGTGCACCTACTCCCAACGATCGATAGAGCCCCATGTAATATGATACTTAGCAGCATGTCCGCCTTGTATAGCTTTCTACAATTAGATTTCCAGAGTTTAATTAATTGTCAATGAACTCACCTGATCTCTTTTTCTGATGGTACGTTAATTGAATATTCTTGTTGACCACTCGAGTGCGGAGAAAATCCTCAAATAAACCAAAGACGTTCATACACTGGATAGGAAAGTAGAGTATTTCTTAGAGCATTTCTGATTAGCTGACCCGAGATTATCAGTCACGTGATCCACCTACGTCACACGATTGAAGAATACGCTATCCGCCATCTTGGATTTTTCGGATGAAAGAAGATTTTTGTTCGTTTTAGACAAGAGGTTTTAATGTTTAATCCTCCGTCGAATTGGACAAATGTGGGCATTTACTGACTCTAAAATATGTATTCTATGTTTAAGTTACAATATTTTGTATGATACGTCCACTATATTAAAATAAACCTCAGATTCGTGCGAGGTATCGAAATGGAGTTTTCGAACCGACAAATCGGCCCGCAACAAATTATGCGGTTTGTTTTTTATTCTTTTAGAGCTATTCGTACTCGCTATTTTTATGGAATATTATTTTTTGTAATCTTTGGGCTGTCTTAAAAATACTTGTGGTAATGAAACAACTTCGTTTTTCTATTTGATGGGGGTAAAATTGAATTCTTACCCGGGCGTCCAAATCCAAATTTCGTTCGTATTTCTGCTCGTGATCAATGTGTGAAAAACATAATAATTTCCTATTGTAGTCGAAGTTTCGGTGTATAAAACATTTCAAATGACAATAAACATGTTAATACTCTATCAAATAGCCAATTTGTTTCAATAAAAGTCGATTATCAGACATTTAAACCACCTGTCAACTCCATTAAAGATGGCCGTTTTCGTAAACAATATCGGCGGAAATTAACGGAGTTAACCGAACGCGGTAAAATCAAGGTTTAGCGGAAACGGTCGATAATTACCGAAGCGTGCGCAGTGCATTGTGGATCATCCACGATTTTCGGTAAAATCGATGACTTTCAAATCCAGTGTATGAACGTCTTTGAATAAACTGATAGGCATTTGGACCATATTTTGCAATCTGAGAAAATCTTCTAATTAAATGTTGAAGTTAATAAAAGAACAATCAGTGTTGAAAAGCACAATAAATAAAGCAATAATATATGTATAGTCCCGTGTCAAATTAAAGTTCACAAAGTGAAAAATTCACAAAAATAATTAGGTTAATTCCTTCAGAGAGAAGAACGTACCTTTCATTAAGTAGGTTAATCAATTGTGATAAAACTGTAATGAACTTTACTCATTTACACAGTCCATTCTCGGTTGCTAAGCAATTCCAGAACACAACGAAAAATTGATGGTTTAGTCCATTTGACAATGTTGCCATGGTATCACAGACCAAAAAATATTTAAAAATAAATGTTGACTCTTTCCACAGAAGATTTTACCTTCGAATAACTTTTATCTGAAAAAAAGTTTTAATAACATTTAATGAAAATATTTTCACAAAAACACACATTTGAATTTTGTTGTGATATTTTTCAACGTGAAAATATCAACTTTTACATGGGTGTCAATGGGAACCACTTCTTTTTGTTATACAACTTCGAGGTTTAAAAACTTGCCATTTTACAAACTTACATCTTTTAAGAGCAAATGAAATTTAGTATAATGTCAATTATTTATTTGTGTGTAGATCTATGTGTGATTGAAAACCACAATACAAAAGGAATGTAACCATGACAACCAGTAAAAATTAACCAGGCCTATTCCATTTATAAATCTAGAAGTGTCATTGATGTTCTTTAATAAATTGCTTAGTAACCAAAAAAATATAACAAATATGAAGTATTTTCTGAACAGAATCAAATCATGCTCAGACTATTGAGGAACTATATCTAATCCCAGTTCCAGGACTATATATTCTGCGATATATTAATATATGATACCAAATTATAGTAGCTGAGTTCTAATAATCGTGTTAAGCAATTTTAAAGTAAAAAAAAACCCTGTCCAATTTTCCATGATTATTTTTCTTTGTGAACTCTAATTTAGCACCTGACTATTGTTTATATAGTGTATGTCACTAGCAGGGTCTTTGGTTTACAACTGATCTGGGGAGTATCCCAAACCCCAATAACCCTAATGTTTTTTTTATCACGTTACTCTGACGGAGCCAGGGTTTTATCTCCATCCAAAGAGCCCGGAAGAAGAATTTCGGAATATCTTTGTTACGATCGCTACGATATGTCAAAAATGTTTATGTTTTGATGACCTTACTAAATTTAATTTGTAACAATATACTGATTGAGATGCAATAAAATGTTGAATGAGGAAGATTCTGAAGACATTAATCTCGCCGAAGATCGCCCCTCCACAAGTAATTCTGCCCTTGACTTCGAGTCGGACGCCAGTAGCTCCGAGTCGGAAGACAATTCTGATCGTGAGGTGTCTCCATTAGCTGTAGGATCAGCTAAGCCCGTTAAAGGGGAAGCGTACTGTGACTGCTACAAGACGGGGCGTGAAAAGGACTGCGTTTGTGGGGAGGATGATTCATGTATGATTTTCTGTTTTAACTCCTGAATATGCACCTTTTGATCATAAGCCAATTACAATGCAGTGTTGTGACTTGTACACAGTCTCAGCCAAACACGTCAGAATTTTACAGGACAGTAGGTCCTGTAAAGTTCAGATTTTTACAGGACCGGACCAAATTTTACAGGACCGGATTTTTTTAAATAATTCATGCAGTAAATGATAAAGATTGGTTATTATTTGATTGTTCTTAATCAGTATTCTCTAAAAAATAAAACAATAGTTCATCTGGATCTGGATGTATACACTGCAGGACCTTTCGGTATATACGCAGCGGGAGAGAGATGTGTAATTAGCACTTTGTTAATCACACTGCTGGAGAGCTCTTTTGAAGCTCTGGACTGTCTCTGCACGCACAATTTCACTGTTCAGATTGTTCCAATCAATAATTGTCTTTGGAAAGAAGGAATGTTTGTACTGTTCACTTTTACAGATTAATGGTTTAAAACATTTATGGTGGTTTATTGCCTGATTTTGTACAATGTTTTTACTTATATGGTTATCAAATTGTTTTGGTCTTATCAGTCGTTTACCACGAATTGGGGTCAGATAGGTGTCAGTTGGCATTGCTGGCACCAGTCCCTCAGCCACCTTGTAGAAGAATGCCAGGCGTGCCATCTTTCTTCTATCCTGTAGGGGTGGTAGATCCATTGTCTTCAGCATGTTAGTGACACAGCCCTGCTCTCTTGATTTGTAGTCTCCAGAGATGAATCTGGCCGCTCGTCGTTGGACCTGTTCAAGTTGTTCGATGTCCTTTTGAAGATATGGGTCCCATACGACAGAACTGTACTCCAGTGTAGATCTAACTAGCGATATGTAGGCTGTTTTTCTACAGGTTTGTGGGCAATGCTTGAGGTTCCTCTTCAAGAATCCTAGGGTTGAGCTGGCCTTTTTCGAAATCTTTGTGATGTGGTTGGAGAATTTGAGGTTGTCTGTAAATGTGACACCTAGGTAAGGGTTATCTTCTACTTGTTGGAGAATATGGTTGTCTAGTTGGTAGTAGTTACTGGATTTGTTGTTGATACTCATGACGTAGCATTTCTTTGCGTTGAATTTCATTCCCCAAGTCATTGCCCACTTCTCTAAGGCCTGGAGGTCCGCTTGTAGTTGGAGATGGTCTTGTCTTGTCTTTACTTGTCTGTACAGTAGACAGTCATCTGCGAAGAGGCGTACTGAGGATTTTACACAATCCGGTAGGTCATTGATGTGGCAAAGGAAGGCCAGTGGTCCGAGCACTGTTCCCTGGGGAACTCCAGAGTCGACTGTGACAGGCTCGGATGATTCACCATCAACTACTACTTTCATGGTCCAATTAGTGAGGAAGTCTCGTAGCCAGAGATTGATGTTACCATCGATTCCATACAGGGACATCTTGTGCAGAAGACTTTCATGCGGTACTGTGTCGAACGCTTTAGAGAAATCTAGTATAATCATGTCGGTCTGGGATTTGTTGTCATTTTGTTGTAAGAGGTCGTGTACTGTAGTTAGAAGTTGGGTTTCGCAGGAGTAGCCAGATCTGAAGCCATGGTTGAGAGATGTAAGTATATCATTCTTTTCAAGGTGGTCAAGTATATGTTTACAGATAATGTGTTCTAGCAGTTTACAAGTCACACTGGTTAGGGACACTGGGCGGTAGTTTTCTGGTAGGTGCGAGTCTCCTTTCTTAAAAACTGGCGAAACGTTGGCACTTCTCCAGTCAGATGGTAGTTTACCGGTGTCAATGGATGTCTGGAATATCTGTTGAAGGGCTGGCGCTATCGTCTTGGCACAGGTTTTCAGTATAATGTTGGGGATACCGTCTGGTCCGATTGCTTTGCTGATGTCGATCTTACTAAGAAGTTTTTCAATGCCTTTGGTGGTGATTTTCAGTGGTGGGATAGGTGATTTTGCCCTCTTGCGTGTTGTTGGTTTATTGTTCTTTGATTTCGTAAATACCGATTTGAATTGGTCGACTAGGATTTCTGCTTTGTCTTTGCTACTGCTGAATAGTTGGCCTTTACGTTTGAGTGGTTGTACCCCAACATTGTCCTTCCTTCTTGACTTGACATATCTCCAGAATGGTTTTGAGTTGTTTTCTTCTAATCCCTTGTTAATGGTCTTGTTTATATGGTCTACTTCTGCTTTTTTGAATTCACGCTTGCATTCTTTTTGGAAGGTTTTGAAGTTGGTCCAGTTTCCTGTTTTCTTGGCGTGATTGTATAGGCGTGATTTCCGTTTCACCATGCGTTTCAGTTTATGGCTAAACCATGGGAGTGACTTTCTTTTCTTGCTGATTTTAGATGGTATGTTCTTGTCAACTGTTCTGTGGATACCTGATTTGAATAGATTCCAAAGTTCTTCAATGTTCTTATCTTTATTGGCAGCAATTTCTTTTTCTAATTTGGAGATATCATCGTTAATGTTGTCCCAGTCTGCTTTGTCATGTTGGTATATCTTGTGTGGTTTCTGTTTGACATAATGTGGTATGATATCAATGTCGGTGACTATCATGGCGTGGTCGCTGATTCCAGGAACGGACGTTGAAGACTTGACAAGGGATGGGTTGCTTGTAAAGACCAAGTCTAGTAGGTTGTTGTCGCGTGTAGGTTGATCGTGTACCTGTGTGAGTCCATGCTCGATAGTGAAGTCCAACAACGCTTGCTGTACATTCCGATCCTGGGCACCATTGTCCACTGTCATTGTATCCCAGTTGATGTTTGGGCAGTTGAAGTCACCGGCAACGATGATGTGCTTGTCTTTGGTGGAATCTGTTAGCTGTTGGACAGATTCACTGAGTTTGGTTATGCAGTTCATACTTCGATGTGGCATGTAGAAAGAACATATATATAGATTACTATGTCCTTCCATCTTGATTTTGGACCACACGATCTCACAGTCTGTGCATAGCTGAGGTTGGGGGTTTGATGTTATGTTGTTCTGTGTGGCGATGAAGACTCCTCCTCCCATACCATTTGACCGGTCGTTCCTGTTGATGGACAACGTGTCAGGGAAGACCTCACTCGACTTGATAGCATTTTTTTCAGGGTCTTTACCAGGTTTGACACCTTTCAGCCATGATTCTGTACCACATATGATGTCAGGTTTAATGTATTCCACGGCCGATTGGAATTCTGCTCTGTTGGTTCTTATTCCACAACAGTTTGCCGTCAGGATCCTTAGGTTGGCAGATTTCACAGGATACGCTGGTGGGTCTTGGGTATGTTGGGATGAATAGCTCGCTGGTCTGCTTTGTCGACTATTATTTGTTGTTGAGTTTCTGGGGCTGCTGGTGTGAATAGGACTGAAGCAAGATGAAGTGACAGATTCTAATGTCGAGTCGAGGTTGGACAGCGGCATGAAGGGGTTTGAGGTTGTTAGCTCATAACTGTTATATGTAAAGCTGTCTATGTTGATGCTGTCACATATACAGCAATGCCATACCACATTAGATCGGTTTAGGTAGGACATACTCCTTGAGATATCTTCACAACTCTTATGGTACCAGATACTGCAGTTGTTGCAGCACACTCCCTCTTGTGACCAGGTTACTGGTATGTTACATGTACCACAGGGAAAGATGGAGGCATTTCTAGGGCCTGGGTTCATTTGGATGTCACCTGATAGTAATATAATCAGCAGGGCAAGGCAAGGCCTGGCTTTCGGTTTCATTGAAATTCCTGGTTCAGAGTCCGAGGTAATATTCAATTTATTGGCAAACGTGAAACCTTTGGGATGGTTACATCTAAACAACATCGATGTTAGCGTGGTATGACTCCGCTCGTGGCTGTATGATAGGTAGATGAAACCAAGTGTCGTACAAACTAGTAGGAATAGTAGAAATACCGGTTCTTTTCTGCTGGGGGCTGCCATCTTGGACAGGGGGGACAACTCTTGTTACCAAAATAGGTTGGTGGCTGAGGGTGGTTACCAGCTACTTGTGCCTTTAGAAAACCATACTGACAGTGGTGGAAACGATATAAGATATGATAAAGACCATGTGTATAAGTTTACCCGCTTGAAAACACTTTAATAACTTAGAAACTTAATATTTTCCTTTTGGAAGTTCAATATGTCTTCATAAGTTTATTATCATCATAAAGAGTGGCCCCTTCAAAGTATCGCAACATATTAAAAGCCATGGTTGAAACAATGTAAGAAAGATTACTACCAGATTTATATTGTCCTTGAATATTCTGTGCGCACGATCGAGACGTTCTGTTTGTGTCGCCGATTGTTTATTTACAAGTGTGGTACCCGCACTAAATCCGCTAAATATACACGATAATCAGTAAACCAGGAACCAATAAGTTTACTGCTCGCGATATGTGTGACGTATCGACAAAACAACTTTCAACAGACCAATGAAATGCGCCGTATAGTATACCGCTATTTGCAGACCTCTAACGGAAAATCGGATTGTCTAGGTACGGCGTAGAGGTCAAAATCTACCGGTGATGAGGTAAAAAATTCACCGGACAGTCGGTCCTGTGTAATTAGACTCGTAGGTCGGACCTGTGCGATTTTTACCGGACATGTCCGTCGGTCCGGCCTAGTTTGGCTGAGACTGTGTACAAATCAAAGTTCTGCTCCATCAATCGTGAATTCAATATGTTTCTTCTAATAAAAAGTTCTATATTTCTATGTCTAACTTCAATGCACCCACGGCCCTCCACCCCAGAAGGTGGATATCCGGGGAAATGTCCTTGTTTTACTTTCCAGTTTCTCAGTCACAGGGCACTGCTTGGGAAATGTTTGGGATTTTTTTCAACCAATACTCAGGGGACATTATTTAGTTGTCAGGGGCCGGGGAAACACCAGATAATTTACCATCAACTGTCCCTACAGGGAATGGCAAGTAGAAATCCCATCCCTGTGGTGGGGGCATGGATGCAACTGACTGGTGCATAACTTAGATTTAAGAAGAAAACATTTCACTTGATGACGTGATGTGCCACATGGGGTCACTTGCACCCATGAACATGCCTAGCAGGCCCGGAACCAGAAATTTTGGACTGGGGGGGCACACGACATTTTTGGAAGACTAAGTTGGGGCGGGTGCGGGAGGGGTGTCCCCTCCCGGCGACGAATTTTTCACTTTTTGATTTAAAATCATGCAATTTCCTGCACTTTAAGCTTTTAAAATCAAAAGTAAACGTATAAATTTGAACTGCTACAACATCAAAAACTAACATGAATTACACAATATTCTTAGAAGAAATCTTCCAGACTACCCGTAAATAATACTCACTTTGAAGAACAGAAGTGAAATAATTATGCACCAGTCCGATGCATCCACCCCCACCCCGGGGATGGGCCGTGATTTTTACTTTTGAGTTGTCAAAATCCCCGTCCTTCCACGGCCCTGCGGGGACAGCTGATAGTAAAATCTCCAGTATTTCCCCGTCCCCTAACAACTAAAAACTGTCCCCGAGGAATTGGTTCGGAGAAAAAATTCCCAACCTTTCCCCGGCAGTGAAAAGCTGGAAGGTTAAAACATGTACGGTCGTTTCCACCCGGCTATCCATTGCCCATCCCCGGGGTGGTTGGTGTATTACATAGGCCATGCATGGTTTTATCTTAGACAGTAGTGACTAGTGTTCACAGATTCAGATCATTTTTTTTATAATAAAAATCTTGCAAATTATTGCGTCCTTACATTTTAGAAAAAATATTTGAACTTACAAAAAATAGACAATTTAAATGTGCCCCTTGTGAAGAATTTTTTCAATTTTGAATGAAAATCCTTTTTTTAACGTTTTTCTTTGAAAACCAGACAGGCATGATATTATCAAAATTGTAGTGTTAAATAATCAGTTACAACAAATAAACATATCATAAATTTACTTTCTTCAAATTCATGTCAAAATTTTTAATATGTTAATTCAAGCGCTGTAGTGACATTGATCAAGGGACACAGACACCTTGATCCCCATCATTCAGACGCTGTAAAACATACATCAGGCTGGAGATAACACAATTGGGGGCACATGGACCTGGAGATTACACAAAAGGGGGCACATTTTATTGCCCTCGCTTCCGGATTATGTAATATACAGGGTTATTGTCACAAATTATCGATCCATAGCCATATCGATTGGTAATATTTTAAGGATTTTAACATTTAAGTGATTTAAAAAATGGTCACTCCGAGGCCGACTGGGGGGGCACAGGCCCCCTGTGCCCCCCCGGTGGAGCCGGGCCTGCATAGTCTGTAGCTCTACCAGAAGAGCTAGCTGGACGTCTCCTATTGAGTGTCACATGAGGTCAAGCAGATCTATTTGATTTGTGATGTTCTTGACTACTGATGGAGATCCGAGGTCCCTGGTTTGATCCTTGTCTAGGACACTTTGTCATTTCTGAAACGCTTTTCAGTGTTTCCCATCCAACTAGAGGTGAACTAGTTGGAAACCCAGAGGTAGTATCGGTATCACTTGTATTGTTACTGTAACCCAGGCACTTTAAAGTAAAAGAACCAAAAAATCTTTTTGAAACAACTTTTCAACAAACAAGGGTAGAACCCACCCGGATTCCTCGTATTGTTTTATTTTATGTCACAAATTATATGCCAATAATAATTGGAAAGGGATTGTGGAGAGTACTAAGTTGAAGTTGAACAGATCAATGTCCAAACTAAGATGACAGTGGCTATTCTTATTATGGCAGCAGAACTCTGAACATTTCGGCATTACAATTTCTTAATAATCAACCTTCATATAATAAAATTATTTTAAAATCAATTTGTATTACTTTCTAGATTTTGAATGGGTGTGGGATAATAATTCCAAGTCATCCGCAAGTTTTTTGAAACATGATCAGAGAGAAGTTGTCTTTCATGTGGACTATAGCTGTGGTACAGCTGCTGTACGAGGCGGTCAGATCATGGGAGAAGACCAATACTACTGGGAAGTCAAGATGACCACTCCAGTCTATGGAACTGACATGGTAAACTTTTCTCAAATTAATTTAAACATAAATGAAACTTAATTTAAAGAATAGCTTTTAAACAGTATTGTTTTAGTATGTCTATTACAGTACAACACCTTAGAACAGGTCTCTGTACAGCAACAACCTCTATAACAACACCTTCAAAATTTCCGAAGTCAATTTTTACTATAAATTTAACCTCTGTAAAGCAACAACCTTTAAACAAAAGCCAATATTAACAGTTTCCAGAGGGTGTTACATGTACTCTTGGTAGTTGTTTTATATTTTGTGTAGTCCCCTTACAAATATATGCTTTGCCCTAGGATCTTCAAACTTTACAGGAAGCTTAGCAAGCAACAGTAGATCACCCCTATTAATTTGAGGTCAGTAATTGAAAGGTCTGTGTGATCTTTAGTTCTTTACTATATATTTCTGACTTTTGGACAGTCATAAGGGCATACCGGTACATGTTTTACAAATATCTCTTGTTTATTTTACAGATGGTTGGTGTAGGAACAGTGGATCTAGATCTGAATAAGTATAGGCACAAGTTTTGTAGTTTAGTTGGACGTGACGGTGATAGTTGGGGACTCTCCTATACTGGCATGTTACATCACAAGGGTCACAAACAAACGTATGCAACAAAGTTTGGACAAGGCACTATAATTGGAGTCCATCTAGACATGTGGCATGGAACATTATCATTTTACAAAAACAGAAAACCATTAGGTTTGTACTTTTGAAGATATTTTTAACCTCATCATGGTACCAAAAATCAATAGTTTTTTTGTGTCGCCGGTAACAAAATTGGAAGCATTTATGTGACAAAGAACATCATAATTTTCACAAAAACAGAAAACCACTTTGTTTGTATTTCTGAAGTTATTGAAACTATTTTAGGCTAATGTAATTTAATTTAAGCATATATATTATTTCTTCGTCCTTTCATGGAAAACAGTGATAATTGTTATTTGTGCTATCATTTGAAGTATTGCCAAATGTGTACTTTCAACATTTTTTTTTTCTAAGTACAAAATGTACATGGACTGCATTGGAGAGAATTCATAGTAATTGTTAAGTTGCAAGGGTCCTACAGTTCTGGATTAATCCGGAAATCCAGAATGGCTGCATTAGGGAGAATTATCATTCTGGAAAAAATAATAGCTATTTGATGAAAGTTTTCAAAACTTGACAAAGTTATGGTCATTTCAATTTCCATGATTTGTATTTCAACAATAAAACAATGTTTGAAGCCTTTTTAAGGTGTAACAATGTGTGCTTATGGCACTTGAAACAGACTTGTGACTCGTTTTCTGGAATGGACTTTATGCCTCAGTAAAACCACTGTAAATTGAAGTTTAAATGTAAACAGTAAATGATTAAATAAAACAACACTGAAAACTTGTTTTCTGTGGAATTGCCACATTTCTCGTGAATGTGACTGAACAGAAGGCACCAATATCATCAGCAAAAGTGCCAGACTTTTCCATGATTTTTGGTGTCCAAAAATTGGCTGTTTTCTTTATTTTTTAACAACTTCTTAGAATTTTGGAAACTGTTTTCAATGAGACTTTTACAACATCAAATGAAATTTGGTCTTGTAATTAGCTTGATCAATGAACTTTCGCATAATTCAAACTTTTATCCATCATTGCATAATTAATTGATTAATCTATTTTGTAAAAAATTCTTGTTTCGTTTTCAGGTATAGCATATAGAGGTTTACAGGGCAAGCAACTCTATCCTGTTGTATCATCCACTGCAGCGAGAAGTGGTATGAAAGTCATAAAATGTCGTTCATTTAAAACATCTCTTCAATTTATGTGCTGTCAAGTTTTACGAACAGTTATTCCTGGACATTTAGATGTACTCAAAGTGATAGACATGCCACCTGGATTACGCGAGTTCCTAGAAAACAACATTAGTTGGCTACTTCAGCCGAGTCCATTTGATAGCCCTGTACCTAGCGGTCCAGATCACATGGCTAGTAGAATGAGAGGTACCAAGAGACGCCATTCACAGGACGATTACGATGGTCCCTCTTGTAGTAAAGTTAAGCATTAAGGATTGAAATACTAGGAAAAAGATTGTCATATGACTTTTTCAAAATGCTTACCATTTGTTAGAGGTATTTTGTACAGTTCAGCAGTCTATTACAATGCATTGTTCTATCAATTACTCGTAATTCAACACTTTCAGTATCAGGTGCTGTCAGGATAGTTTATTCAGTTTTTAGACAACTAGGTATTGTTTTATTGAAATACTTACATAAATCTTGAATGTAAAACACTCAAATTGAATTTTGCTTGAATTCTTTTACAGGAGCAAATAAATATAAAGGGATGCACAATGGTAAATATTATTAGGTTCATGAACCAAATATGTACCTAATGTGTAGTTATTGAAGATGATTAAAGAATTAAAATTTGAAGTTTAAGAATCTTCAAAATGCTTTGATAAAACAGTACCGGTACCAGGTAACCCTAATGTGTATTCAAAAGCAGATTGCTACTACCCATAGCTGTTGCAGCGTTCATGCAATGTTTGTATTGATAAACTAAAGTTTATAACATCTGTGCTTATTATTACATAAATCATCATATTTGAAACAATAGAAAGCTGTGACTGTACTAGCCTTTGAATTTGAAGGGTTATTTTGATTTGATAAGTAAAGAGATAAAAATGACCCTTAAAACCAAACCCTTGAGGGTTCAAATGTGGCTTGTTGGAAATTTGAAGGGTCAAAACCCCTACTCAGGAGTCTAATCAAACCCCTGCATAAAGAAACTCTTTATTACTACACATACATGTCGAAGGCTTAGAATGAGAAGGTCGTGACTACTACTTACGACCTTATAAGTCTCAAACATATTTGAAATCTGCTTCACCAGGGGCTTCTTATGAAATCGAAAAATTGTCATGTTAGCCAAAATGAAGTTTAAACAATTGTTTTTCCATAGGTAAAGAGTAAATTACAGACAGTTTTCTCTTGTTTTCTCAATATATCGATTTGGTAGTTACGACCTTCTCATTCTAAGTCAGCGATGTATCTCCAAAAATGTATTGCCTTGGTCTTAAAATTTACCTTGATAACCATAATTATGTAGATTTGACAAGTGGGCGATTTTAAAGCTTTTATGTCACACATATCTCTGCATATATTTACTTACTAACTATGTCCATAAATCAAATGAATCAATGTGTAGTTGAGCATTTGTTGTGTGCTGGAGCCAAGCTTCAGCTGAGTATGGGTCTTGAATGAAAATACCAGATTTTTGTGGAATTTCTTGTTAACCTTGATCTAGCAGTATTATTGACAGTTTTAAAATTAATGAAAGAATGTGTGCTTAGGTCTAATAAAATGTTTGTTTACAGTAACATGGCCAAAAAGTTAAGGTAGGGATATCAGTAAAACAATGGGGTGGGGGGCGGACATTGAGTAGGCAAACCTGGAAGTATAAAAATAGATCTCTTTAAATTTCTCTTATAAGTTCAGGATTGCAGTAATATGGGTCTGGATACTGAAAACAAACAATTGTTTATGCCTTATTATGTAAATATTGCTTTCTAGAGAAGCTGTGGTAACTGATTCATATCTTCCAGCATCTTTCACATGATGCACGCTACTCAGGGGTGTCAAATTTCCAGATTAATCCGGAATACTGGATTTACTAATCGTGAAAGAGCCATGAATTCTGACCAAAATGAAAGTTATTTGATGAAATATCTTGAGAAATGATTAAGTTATGGTCAATTTAATCTGTTTTGAAGGAATTGTCTTTATAAAAACTGATTTAAATATGGAAACCATGTGTTTAAGTCGTCTTTTATTCAAAAATGGTTGACCGCATATGATTTTCCTGATTTTAAATCTGGCTCCGTTGACATCCCTGAGTACAGTACTGCATGGCATATTTTTTTAGAAAGCATGACCATTTTGCTGCATTTATATTTCTGTATATATTGTAATAATTGAATGAGTGAAATGGACACATGAGTTTATTTCGATGTCAAGTTTCAATCTTATTTGCGACCAGTGATTTCTTACCTGTGAGTCCCGAGCCCTGGAGTTACAAAAGTCAGTGAGGATGCAAAGTTTTAAATAATGTGAGTCTAAATAATGCATTGAGGTTTCTAAAAAAAAATTCTGAAGATTAATTATAACCAGGACCCTGGTTTTCAACTGCTGATAGTGTAAATAATCCTGTTATACACATTTCTACTAGGTTACTTTGATGGGTTTTAGTGAAAATTTAGACTTGTTCCTTCAATTTTAGGACTTGTTGATTTGCGAGTGACATGTATCGAGTCACAGGACTTGTTCGTGGAATTTGTTAAAAAATCAATGTGTGCATACATATTGGAATGAATATTCTGTGCAACTGTAATACTTTCAAGTATGGGATAGTCTTGGCTACAAGAGTTAAGTTAATTTTCAATCTGATGTTATCATAAAATGGTTTGGCAGCTTTGTATGACTTAAGTATTCAAATGAATGTTCTATCTGAACCGTGACCAGGGCTGGTATTCACAAAGCATCTTAAGGGAAAACTTAAATATTTTGACTTAAGTTGCAAAATTATACTGTGCATATAATGCAAGAAACTAAAAAAAAGTATAAGTTATTATTGTAGCGTTTTGTATAACACTTCAAAACCATGTGAAAAGTTGATGATCTTAGTTTTCCTTTTTAACTGATACACTTAAGGAATTTGAAAGAGTTTGAGGAAATGACTTTGAGGAAATTCTAAGTTTTCACTGAAGATGCTTTGTGAATACCACCCCATATCACTGTGCTACCAAAGTTTAATTAAGGGATCATTGTCCCAGATTGTTTCTTGATATGAAGACAAAACACGGTTATAAGAAAATACTGTCCAATCCACTAATCTGAAAGCTATAATGTAATTGTTCTTGTAATATGCAATAATGTTTTAAACTTACTTCTTATTTTCTAAGAAGGTGTAATTTGTTTGTTATGCTCCTCCCATCTTTGATGAGGGGTATATTGCTTTCCACATGTCCGTCTGTTAGTTGGTTGGTTGCTAGACCAAAATGATTTCTGTACGTTAACTCAAGAACTCTTTGCCCTAGTATCTTTAAGCTTAACATGGGGATTGACCATCAACAACAGATGACACCAATAGATTTTGAGGTCAATAGGTCAAAGGTCAAGGTCACTGTGACCATCCATTACCATTTCTGACTATTGAGGTGTCATGAGGAAATTCGTATTGTACAAACATCTCGTGTTAAAGATTGTCTTGTTAAGCCTCACACACTATTGTCATGTCATTCATTTATTTTCTGGCACTAGCATAAATGACTTGTGAATGGAAACTGTTAGATATGAAATTATTACTCTCACATGCCCACAAAGTTGAGGCGGGCGCATATTGATTTGTACTTGTTTTTTGTTTGCGTTTACTTCTGTTCTTTGTGGCCTGCAGCTTTCTTGATAACATTGTCAAAAATGGAATAACCCTCTGCAATATACCTGTTACCTGTGTATATAATGGTGAGGACTATACAAATGTTGATGAATGTTTGGGGAATGTATGATTAGGCATGTACAAAATATGTTCAAATTTTTGTTTGCTTGATGCCATTGTTAATGTAACATGTATGAAGAGAAATAAAGTATGATATTGTTGCTGGGGTAAAAGTTTGTTTTGTTTCATTTCTAGTTATACAGCGGGGTGCATATATATGGTTGTATTATCCGGATTAATGACCATAAAAAAGTTACCAATTTTCTAGGGCTCTTTTCAGCTGTTAGGCCGCTCAAGAACCCTTTGACATTTCAACTTCTCCTGGTCATTGGGCTACACAACGAAACATACACTCGTGTCTCCCCGGGAGACTATTTCTCTCCTGTGGTGTGGCAGCCAACATCGATCTGTGGTGCCCAGGAATAGAGTGGAGCAGTGGGATTTGCTCAGAGAAATTAACCAGTGGTCCAGAGGGGGGTCGAACCGGGGACCTCTCGGCCACTGCTCCCCACAAAACCATTAGACAAAGAAGGAAAAAATCAGTTCTTTCAAAAATTATCTGTATTAGCGGGGTGGTCGTAAGGTGGCGTTATTCTATCTAAAGCTATAAATAGCTTATCATAAAAGATCTCTTCCATGGGATCACTGTAATTGTTATGTGTACCATATCTCATGAAGAAGACGGTTTGGTAAAAATAATTATTGGGACAAACCACAGGGGATTGACACATAATTTTTTTTGGTTCAATATAGCCTTATATCAGTATATATAGTACTATATATACTGATATAAGGCTATATTGAACCAAAAAAAAATTATGTGTCAATCCCCTGTGGGACAAACGAGTGATTCATCAACATACAAAAAAATATACATACAAATTGGCTAGGCCGATAGATGAGTTTATATGCATGCATACAATATAGAAGACAAACAATATTCCATAGGTAATATGACCAAGTCCCAGGTTAAAGTATCATTGAAAAGGCAATTAAAACATGAAATTGAAAAATAAATCTTGAAATTTAGGTTCTCATGAGATAAATATAAATTTTACAAAATTTGTTTTTCGTTTTACTCAATAATACAGTTACATGTGGTCCCAGATCGTCTCATCAAACATTATAACAAGTTGACAGTGACCTCTAGGAGTTCTCTACGTAGTACCAGGTGCTTGACAGAATCAACATTTGGCTCCCCTTGTTGTTTGCATTACAGATTACAGTATCGTTGAAGAAGAAATGTAAAAATAATGAAATTAAAAAATAATTTTGGGAAAATTGTTTTTCTTGAAATTTAGGTTCTCATAAACATTATTTTTTTCGTTTTTACCTTTTCAATGATACAGTTACCTGCGTGTTGCATTACTTCTCACTTAGATTGATACTGCTTTATAGCTATATGTTTATGACAAACAAGCTTATGGACAGAGTCGAATCACATGCGATTTATTCCATGTAAATATAGCCATTATAACACAAGCATGTCACTAAATGCACTAATTATGTTCGTTTACATCACGCAATTAGTATGAATAGTTGAATACTATGACAATCGACCGCATTCCTGAATGAACCAAGTATGGACGATATAATGTGTTCTAATTGAATATTCTGTGCCTTGAATTAATTTGATATTTAACGTGGACTTGGTACATCAAATGTATCCAGCTGAAAGCTAATGTTTATTAATGTAGCATATATTGTCAACCTGCAAGCCTGGCAAGACCACTATGACACCAACAATGGTGTTTGCCACTGGGGTTATACAATTCGGGAAATCCGGATTTACTGCATTAGAAGGAGTAAGCTTTCCTGCAAAAATGAAAGTTATTTGATAAAAATAAATCTAAGAGTTGTCGAAGCTATGGCCATTTGAAGTTCCATAAGCTGTATTTAAGCAATAAAACAACATTTGAACAAAGTTTTGGTGTGCTTGTGATCATCAAAACATACTTCCGACACGATTTCAAGATTGAGCATTGCGCCGCGTGTCAAACACCAACACTGCTGTTGTCATGGCATCCATTGCAAGAATTCTATCACAAACATTCAATTTGGCACTTCATAAAATAAACCTTGTATGTTTAATTTGTAGAGTCTATTTTATACGTTTGTGTGGTAACAATGCTATTTCATAGTCTAGATACTAATAAGTTTGACTGCTTCTAGCGCATGGTTGGTTAATTAACCAAAAGTCGAAATCCCGCCCTTTCTCCGGGTGGGGGTTCAGTTGATTGACCCGTGCATTAAGGCGACTTCTACATTGTATCGCTTGTCTGACAATATAATTTCTAAGTAATCACATATAAGCTTTCAGACAGTGTGACTGCAGATAAATCATATGAACTACTCCTCAATATTCCATAATTGTTATAGTTATTATAATCGTCCCGGTCCCTTTGTTCATGCTGACGTGGAATGTTAATTGTTTCTTTCATTCAGACCATAAAAACAATTTTGTGATTCTGGTAACCCTGCCTACCCTATCTATTGTCCCTTCCCTAAAATAGCAAGTTAATTGCTGCCATTCGTTGATTTCTTAAAATACGTGGTGAGACTTCCCGATTATGCTAATTAATAGGTCAATATCCGCGGCGTCAAAACCCCAAGCTATACAGATCTCGACACACAGCTTCTCGGTGCAGAAAAGTGTACTAGTATGTTTCCATTTGGTTGGGATTAGATGGAACTGATCAACATGTTACGGAACTCTGTTAAAATGCCATGTATCATGAGTTCCATCCAACCATTACATTTTTTTAGAACAATATCAAAACAAGTACGATTGCCTGATAAAACCGGGCAGCTGTTTATCGGGATTATGCACCAGTCAACGAAACCTCAGCCACCACCTTGGGAAGAGCGTAGGATTTTTACTTTTTCAAACTCCGGGAAAAATCAGGTCGTAACCCCCCCCCCCCCCCAAATTAGTCACTTATTTGGCGGGAATCCCGGATGCAAAAGCCTCGCACCTACACGACCACACGGCTGCCCGGGGACATCGGAAAAGTAAAACACGGGACAGTTCTTCCACTATCCTCGCTCTTCGTCGTGGCTTCTATTGACTGGTGCATTAATTAGTGCCATGTCCCAGAACCACAAGGTTCATTTGCTTTGTCCTTGCTGATAAATTCTCTCATGAATAGACTTGTTGATCTAATGACATTTCACACTGATATCGCCAATGGTTATCAATTACACATATTATGTGTACGTATGATATTTTATATATTGTTTTATTATGAATAATTAACTTGCTTAAGGGGTATCGTTTGTGCGTACTGATATGCATACCAATACATATAATTTCATATAATAGGTCCCTAGAGATGTGACACTGCGGTGTAATGGTTTGTGTTATCAATAAAACCAATCGTGGGTGTACTAGATCTAACATTCCATGTTTCATCAGACTCAGAGGTCCACAACTTTGGTGATCCTGGTAAGTTGTTATAAAAGTAGGCAGACACGACGCCAACGTTTGTTTCTGTTCAACTTCGCAGCTTTTACTGAGTGTGTCGTAATGGCAAAGTGTACCCTAACCTTTCCGCTTCCATTCTGATCACCTCGGCCTTCATGCATTGCAATTTAAGTATTTTATCGGGTGTCAGTTGCCTAAGCAAAGCGCTGAGTTGCGATTTTCACGGGAGTGAATACATGTCACCTATATTTAATTAAACAGGATGTAGCTGAATGAAAGCGCTCAGTAGCGCTTTGCTTAAGGAAACGGACACCTGGGTAATACGGAAATAGCCGAGCTTTCATGATTTCATGTTTCTTCTGTATAAATATAGTGAAGTTCCGCTAATAAGACCAGTCAAAAAGGTGGTCTTAATAGCAAATAGGTCTTATTAGCGGACCTTTTTTGTTCTAAATTTAATACATGTACTTTGGGACCTAAAACTGGCAAAAATCTGCATGATTTCAAAGTACTAGTAATCAAAGTGGTCTTATTAGCGGAACTTTACTGTACTCAAACGCGTGGCGTTTGTATTAACTTCTCAATAAAAAAGTGATGTGTGTGAAGTTAGCAGCCAGTTGCCAGTTGCCAGTTGCCAATTCAACTTTTTGAATCGGCAACTGGCAACTGTCAGCTAACTTCACAACCCAGCAGCCGATTCGTCGATTTCGAAAGTTGAATCGGCAACTGGCAACTGTCAGCCAGCTGACGATTCAAATTTCACTGTAGACTCGAATTGGCAACTGGCAACTGTCAGCCAGCTGACGATTCAAATCTTTCGGGAAAATCGAATTGGCAACTGGCAACTGTCAGCCAGCTGACGATTCAAATTTCACTGTAGACTCGAATTGGCAACTGGCAACTGTCAGCCAGCTGACGATTCAAATCTTTCGGGAAAATCGAATTGGCAACTGGCAACTGTCAGCCAGCTGACGATTCAGATTTCACTGTAGACTCGAATTGGCAACTGGCAACTGTCAGCCAGCTGACGATTCAAATTTCACTGTAGACTCGAATTGGCAACTGGCAACTGTCAGCCAGCTGACGATTCAAATCTTTCGGGAAAATCGAATTGGCAACTGGCAACTGTCAGCCAGCTGACGATTCAGATTTCACTGTAGACTCGAATTGGCAACTGGCAACTGTCAGCCAGCTGACGATTCAAATTTCACTGTAGACTCGAATTGGCAACTGGCAACTGTCAGCCAGCTGACGATTCAAATCTTTCGGGAAAATCGAATTGGCAACTGGCAACTGTCAGCCGGCTGACGATTCAGATTTCACTGTAGACTCGAATCGGCAACTGGCAACTGTCAGCCAGCTGACGATTCAAATTTCACTGTAGACTCGAATTGGCAACTGGCAACTGTCAGCCAGCTGACGATTCAAATCTTTCGGGAAAATCGAATTGGCAACTGGCAACTGTTAGCCAGCTGACGATTCAAATTTCACTGTAGACTCGAATTGGCAACTGGCAACTGTCAGCCAGCTGACGATTCAGATTTCACTGTAAAGTCGAATTGGCAACTGGCAACTGTCGGCCAGCTGACAATTGGAAAAAAAAATATTTTTTTGTGAAAAATCGAATTGGCAACTGGCAACTGTCAGCCAGCTGACAATTCGGAAAAAAAAATATTTTTTTGTGAAAAATCGAATTGGCAACTGGCAACTGTCAGCCAGCTGACAATTCGAAAAAAAAATATTTACTTCAGAAAATCGAATTGGCAACTGGCAACTGTCAGCCAGCTGACAATTCGAAAAAAAAAATTTTTTGTGAAAAATCGAATTGGCAACTGGCAACTGTCAGCCAGCTGACAATTCGAAAAAAATATATTTTTTTTTAGAAAATCGAATTGGCAACTGGCAACTGTCAGCCAGCTGACAATTCGAAAAAAAATTTTTTTTGTGAAAAATCGTATTGGCAACTGGCAACTGTCAGCCAGCTGACAATTCGAAAAAAAAATTTTTTTTTGTGAAAAATTGAATTGGCAACTGGCAACTGTCAGCCAGCTGACAATTCGAAAAAAAAATATTTTTTTTTTAGAAAATCGAATTGGCAACTGGCAACTGTCAGCCAGCTGACAATTCGAAAAAAATTTTTTTTGTGAAAAATCGAATTGGCAACTGGCAACTGTCAGCCAGCTGACAATTCGAAAAAATTTTTTTTTTTTAGAAAATCGAATTGGCAACTGGCAACTGTCAGCTAACTTCACAACCCAGCAGCCGATTCGTCGATTTCGAAAGTTGAATCGGCAACTGGCAACTGTCAGCCAGCTGACGATTCAAATTTCACTGTAGACTCGAATTGGCAACTGGCAACTGTCAGCCAGCTGACGATTCAAATCTTTCGGGAAAATCGAATTGGCAACTGGCAACTGTCAGCCAGCTGACGATTCAAATTTCACTGTAGACTCGAATTGGCAACTGGCAACTGTCAGCCAGCTGACGATTCAAATCTTTCGGGAAAATCGAATTGGCAACTGGCAACTGTCAGCCAGCTGACGATTCAGATTTCACTGTAGACTCGAATTGGCAACTGGCAACTGTCAGCCAGCTGACGATTCAAATTTCACTGTAGACTCGAATTGGCAACTGGCAACTGTCAGCCAGCTGACGATTCAAATCTTTCGGGAAAATCGAATTGGCAACTGGCAACTGTCAGCCAGCTGACGATTCAGATTTCACTGTAGACTCGAATTGGCAACTGGCAACTGTCAGCCAGCTGACGATTCAAATTTCACTGTAGACTCGAATTGGCAACTGGCAACTGTCAGCCAGCTGACGATTCAAATCTTTCGGGAAAATCGAATTGGCAACTGGCAACTGTCAGCCGGCTGACGATTCAGATTTCACTGTAGACTCGAATCGGCAACTGGCAACTGTCAGCCAGCTGACGATTCAAATTTCACTGTAGACTCGAATTGGCAACTGGCAACTGTCAGCCAGCTGACGATTCAAATCTTTCGGGAAAATCGAATTGGCAACTGGCAACTGTTAGCCAGCTGACGATTCAAATTTCACTGTAGACTCGAATTGGCAACTGGCAACTGTCAGCCAGCTGACGATTCAGATTTCACTGTAAAGTCGAATTGGCAACTGGCAACTGTCAGCCAGCTGACAATTGGAAAAAAAAATATTTTTTTGTGAAAAATCGAATTGGCAACTGGCAACTGTCAGCCAGCTGACAATTCGGAAAAAAAAATATTTTTTTGTGAAAAATCGAATTGGCAACTGGCAACTGTCAGCCAGCTGACAATTCGAAAAAAAAATATTTACTTCAGAAAATCGAATTGGCAACTGGCAACTGTCAGCCAGCTGACAATTCGAAAAAAAAAATTTTTTGTGAAAAATCGAATTGGCAACTGGCAACTGTCAGCCAGCTGACAATTCGAAAAAAATATATTTTTTTTTAGAAAATCGAATTGGCAACTGGCAACTGTCAGCCAGCTGACAATTCGAAAAAAAATTTTTTTTGTGAAAAATCGAATTGGCAACTGGCAACTGTCAGCCAGCTGACAATTCGAAAAAAAAAATTTTTTTTGTGAAAAATTGAATTGGCAACTGGCAACTGTCAGCCAGCTGACAATTCGAAAAAAAAAAATTTTTTTTTTAGAAAATCGAATTGGCAACTGGCAACTGTCAGCCAGCTGACAATTCGAAAAAAATTTTTTTGTGAAAAATCGAATTGGCAACTGGCAACTGTCAGCCAGCTGACAATTCGAAATTTTTTTTTTTTTTTAGAAAATCGAATTGGCAACTGGCAACTGTTAGCCAGCTGACAATTCGAAAAAAAAATTTTATTTGTGAAAAATCGAATTGGCAACTGGCAACTGTCAGCCAGCTGACAATTCGAAAAAAAAATATTTTTTTTCAGAAAATCGAATTGGCAACTGGCAACTGTCAGCCAGCTGACAATTCGAAAAAAAATTTTTTTGTGAAAAATCGAATTGGCAACTGGCAACTGTCAGCCAGCTGACAATTCGAAAAAAAAATATTTTTTTTGTGAAAAATCGAATTGGCAACTGGCAACTGTCAGCCAGCTGACAATTCGAAAAAAAAATTTTTTTTCAGAAAATCGAATTGGCAACTGGCAACTGTCAGCCAGCTGACAATTCGAAAAAAAAATATTTTTTTGTGAAAAATCGAATTGGCAACTGGCAACTGTCAGCCAGCTGACAATTCGAAAAAAAATTTTTTTTTTAGAAAATCGAATTGGCAACTGGCAACTGTCAGCCAGCTGACAATTCGAAAAAAAAATATTTTTTTTTAGAAAATCGAATTGGCAACTGGCAACTGTCAGCCAGCTGACAATTCGAAAAAAAATTTTTTTGGTGAAAAATGGAATTGGCAACTGGCAACTGTCAGCCAGCTGACAATTCGAAAAAAAAAAATTTTGTGAAAAATCGAATTGGCAACTGGCAACTGTCAGCCAGCTGACAATTCGAAAAACATTTTTTTTTCAGAAAATCGAATTGGCAACTGGCAACTGTCAGCCAGCTGACAATTGGAAAAAAAAATATTTTTTTGTGAAAAATCGAATTGGCAACTGGCAACTGTCAGCCAGCTGACAATTCGGAAAAAAAAATATTTTTTTGTGAAAAATCGAATTGGCAACTGGCAACTGTCAGCCAGCTGACAATTCGAAAAAAAAATATTTACTTCAGAAAATCGAATTGGCAACTGGCAACTGTCAGCCAGCTGACAATTCGAAAAAAAAATTTTTTTGTGAAAAATCGAATTGGCAACTGGCAACTGTCAGCCAGCTGACAATTCGAAAAAAATATATTTTTTTTTAGAAAATCGAATTGGCAACTGGCAACTGTCAGCCAGCTGACAATTCGAAAAAAATTTTTTTTTGTGAAAAATCGAATTGGCAACTGGCAACTGTCAGCCAGCTGACAATTCGAAAAAAAAAATTTTTTTTGTGAAAAATTGAATTGGCAACTGGCAACTGTCAGCCAGCTGACAATTCGAAAAAAAAAAATTTTTTTTTTAGAAAATCGAATTGGCAACTGGCAACTGTCAGCCAGCTGACAATTCGAAAAAAATTTTTTTGTGAAAAATCGAATTGGCAACTGGCAACTGTCAGCCAGCTGACAATTCGAAAAATTTTTTTTTTTTTAGAAAATCGAATTGGCAACTGGCAACTGTTAGCCAGCTGACAATTCGAAAAAAAAATTTTATTTGTGAAAAATCGAATTGGCAACTGGCAACTGTCAGCCAGCTGACAATTCGAAAAAAAAATATTTTTTTTTAGAAAATCGAATTGGCAACTGGCAACTGTCAGCCAGCTGACAATTCGAAAAAAATTTTTTTTGTGAAAAATCGAATTGGCAACTGGCAACTGTCAGCCAGCTGACAATTCGAAAAAAAAATATTTTTTTTGTGAAAAATCGAATTGGCAACTGGCAACTGTCAGCCAGCTGACAATTCGAAAAAAAAATTTTTTTTCAGAAAATCGAATTGGCAACTGGCAACTGTCAGCCAGCTGACAATTCGAAAAAAAAATATTTTTTTGTGAAAAATCGAATTGGCAACTGGCAACTGTCAGCCAGCTGACAATTCGAAAAAAAATTTTTTTTTTAGAAAATCGAATTGGCAACTGGCAACTGTCAGCCAGCTGACAATTCGAAAAAAAAATATTTTTTTTTAGAAAATCGAATTGGCAACTGGCAACTGTCAGCCAGCTGACAATTCGAAAAAAATTTTTTTTGGTGAAAAATGGAATTGGCAACTGGCAACTGTCAGCCAGCTGACAATTCGAAAAAAAAAATTTTTGTGAAAAATCGAATTGGCAACTGGCAACTGTCAGCCAGCTGACAATTCGAAAAACATTTTTTTTTCAGAAAATCGAATTGGCAACTGGCAACTGTCAGCCAGCTGACAATTCGAAAAAAAAATATTTTTTTGTGAAAAATCGAATTGGCAACTGGCAACTGTCAGCCAGCTGACAATTCGATAAAGAATTTTTTTTGTGAAAAATCGAATTGGCAACTGGCAACTGTCAGCCAGCTGACAATTCGAAAAAAAAAATTTTTTGTGAAAAATCGAATTGGCAACTGGCAACTGTCAGCCAGCTGACAATTCGAAAAAAAAATATTTTTTGTGAAAAATCGAATTGGCAACTGGCAACTGTCAGCCAGCTGACAATTCGAAAAAAAATAATTTTTTTGTGAAAAATCGAATTGGCAACTGGCAACTGTCAGCCAGCTGACAATTCGAAAAATAAAATTATTTGGTGAAAAATCGAATTGGCAACTGGCAACTGTCAGCCAGCTGACAATTCGAAAAAAAAGTTTTTGTGAAAAATCGAATTGGCAACTGGCAACTGTCAGCCAGCTGACAATTCGAAAAACAAAATTGAGTGAAAAATCGAATTGGCAACTGGCAGCTGTCAGTCAGCCAGCTGACAATTCAATTTTTTCCGTAGAATCGAATTGGCAACTGACCTCAGCTGACAATTAAAAGTTCACTGTTATATCAGATAAATAGGAAACTCAACAACTAACATGATTTTGAGGCTTGTTGTAACTTTATTTCTCTTGTCCGAATAATAGCTTGTTTTCAATATTGTGCGGATGTGTATGCAGATTCGACCCTAGAAAAAGTATATGTTTATACCCGATTGTATATATAGCGAATTTTCAATTATTACATGTATTCTTACTATTTGACCACCCGTGATTAATAAATGTTGTGATTATTATAAACCCAAACATTAGCAAGATTGCCAATTCTACAAGTTCGCAAAAAAGGCTTGAGAATGGCACTAAAAACTAAAAATGAATTAATCAAATTCCTAAAAGTACCGTATTGAATGGTAGGGTAACTCCAAAAATAGAGGCCTAAACTGGCATTTGTTCCTCTACCACTTGTGGTCGATTCAATAAATAATACTAATGAGGGAACTATCCCATTCGAAAGAATAGCGGGAATTACCGTTAACTCAGATACATGATGTATACCCAGCTAAAGCTAGATAAACAAAGTTTACCTGACAGACGACTCGATGTTGACCAACGATTCTCAATTGACTTTGAAAGTACTGTAATTGGAGGAATATCAATTCTTTGTTTGGAAATATAAGCGACAGTCACAACCCAACGGACGTGTAACTACGTGAATCCGAGTCAGTAGGCATTTGTGATTACGCAGACATAACGTTTGTAGCATTTGGCCAGCGTTCGGCCAACCTATTCATTCCCGCATTTGCGAGCCTTTTTCTGCCACCTTAATTCGTAAGGACAACGCATGGGAGCAGTTTGTACAAATAGATAACCTGGCCATAGCACGGAGATCGTAGGCTGTTAGAACTTTATAAACACGTAAAACTCACTTGTAATGTGCGCAACCTACAATGAACTCAATCACTCACGATCAGGGCGTACTCATATCCTCCGTATTTCAAACCTACGTTTTCAAAAGTTCGTAGTGACCTTAAGGTGCTTATAGCTTGGCCAATTTGACACAAGCCTGATCTTTTGATTAGCATAATTTAACAGTCGACACTGATTGTATGTTTTCATGATCGGTGAGTATCATGAAGACGCTCGAGATTTAATACAAACACAAATTTGAAATACCGATATCGCACGATTTGCTTGCGGAAATTGATATATTCAAAGCAAGAACCTTGTAATATATTCTTGCATAAAGGTCAGGCTCATGTCAAAATAGCCAAGCTATACACACAGTAAGTTTTGATGTATAAGTCGAGGATGTACGCTTTGCCACTAGGTAACAACGAAGGCGTACATCTTGAGAAAATGCACGACAGAGGCGTACTTCACCTAACTACAAATAACATCTTGACTTATAGGTCAAGATGTATACATCAAAACTTACTGTGTGTACGCATCTTCCCGAAAAATACTCACGTCTGGTTATGATCCGAGTTAAAGGCATCAGCTTTCTTTTGGCCGTTATCACATGTCGTTCCTCCACTCCAACTTGACTCATCCTAACCTAAGGGAGCCTCAAGTGTAGCCGTAGTGACGGTCGAGTGGAGATTTGGTAGATCGACCTCCACTTTCTCGAGTGGGTGACCGTTATAATATATGGTAAGATAGTAAGATAGTGTAAACAATACATGTTTAATTATTAAATCGGTTTTGGGGGATTCGGTGCATTTGCATGATATTAACAAAGTCAAATTTTAATTTTGATTTTAATTATTTGAACTCCAAAAAATAAGACCTTAGTTTGAATACACACTAATAATAATGATCATAAGATAGTAAAATAAGTTTAAACTTAGATGTAATAATATGTAGCGTTAATTAAACGCATGCTAATTATCTTGACAATAATAAAATAAACATTAAATTAAATGTATGACAATGCACACGAGTTTTAAATGATACCGTGACATAATCCAGTATTGTTGTGGAAGCAGGCTCAATAGTATCATATCAATATGAATTCAACAGACCGCTGGGCAGGTAGTTTCAGATTAATAATTTAGAAATCATATGAGCTCGGTTACTGTTTTTTATCAGCAGCTCACTGTCCTGTGTCATTTTGTGAGCAACTTACTACAGATACAACGCAGGAAAGACAGGTCACTTGAACGCCATACTTCCTAGAATATCATTTTGAGAGCGACCATGGTGTATAAAATAATTAAATACATACCAAGTGTGCATATAGATTATGCATGTACTAATTTATTTTAAGTTGATTGCGAGGCAATTTTTTACAATTCATTTCAATCATTCTCGACACACAATTCCTGATATCGTCAAAATTGTATCGATTAACAAAAAATAGAAGAATTCCAAGTTTTTGCCTATTATACTGAACGTCTTGTATGTGCAATATTTATTACCATTTATATCTTTATACCTTTGGTATGGCGTGACATGAGATCGAACCCGTACCCACACACGCGAGCAATCTACCACTAGGATATCCAGGCGACATTCTTGCACATTAGTTATTGCAGCATAGTAAATAACATACATGTTTGTGTTACAGATGACCACGTTTTTATTTTAATAAAACTATTTCAGTTATATTCACGGGATTAAAAAGCAATTATTAAAATCAATATATAAATATACATGCATTTCCGTATTCATGTTCCTTATACATGTATTATTTACACGAATACAATGCAGCATGCAATTTATTAACATCGCAGTGAAACTACTATATTTAAATTCCACGTATTTCAGACTGTACTGCAACTTAACTTTATTTGTTCACAAATATACTTTAGGATTACAAAATGTATTTTACAAAATCTGCATTGATGGTTTCAAAACATTCTTTCAAAAGGGTTCGTTGGTTTATTTATTTTGAAAATACAATAACTTTAATAGTCCAACGTTCGTGCGCTAAATCGGTATTCACATAACCTTACTTGAGAGTAGCTGGAGTCACTGTCAAGTGACCGTTTCGCCCACTCGAGAAACCCCACTCCGTCGAGTCAACTCCAGCGACACTTACCGTTGCGAATACCATTTTCTAGTTAGGTCGGATACCTACTCAAACGCACGGACGAAATGATATTAAAATTATCTCAGTGAGTGACAGTGGAGGGACGGTCGAGTAGAGGAAGTGAATATGGCCGAGGCATTTGGAAATGCCGTCACGGACCAGTTTACAGACCCTTTAAAAGCCTTGACATTAATAACAAAAACGAAGAACTAAAATGAAATTATACCATCATAAAGAGGATGTGTGAAGTTTGAAACTGTCGATTTTCAGTAGGCGGCTTTATCGGCGGGATTTCCCTTCTACCAAGCCCTTCAAAATTTCACCCCGGGGAAAACTTTTTCCCATGAGCTCCGATACTAGCAAGTTCTGGTGCGTTGGGAAGCTCTTTTTGTGCTTGTTCATTTAACACCAAACTCAACCGGCTAGCTTGCCTTTGAACAAAAACTGTCATCCAGCGTCTAACGGCCGATCTTCTGAAGGTTGTTTATCGGCAGGATTTCCCTTCTACCAAGCCCTTCAAACTTTCACCTCGGGGAAAACTTCTTCCTATGAGCTCCGAACCGGCCAAGTTTGGGTGCGTTAGAAAGCTCTTTCCATGCTCATTTATTGAACACTAAACGCAACTGACTAGCTTGCTTTTTGAAAAAAATGCCACATCGCGTCTATCGACCGAGCTTTGCAGGCGGCTTTTCGGCGTGATTTCCCTTCTGCCAAGCCGTCCAAATTTTCACACCGGGGAAAACTTTTTCACATACATTCCGATCCCTACAAGTTTGGGTGCGTTAGAAAGCTCTTTCCGTGCTCGTTCATATAACACAAAACTCAACCGGCTAGGTTGCCTTTGAACAAAAACTGTCATCGAGCGTCTAACGAGCGAGCCTCTGAAGGCTGTTTATCGGCGGGATTTCCCTTCTACCAAGTCCTTCAAAATTTCACATCGGGAAAAACTTTTTCCCATGAGCTCCGAATCGGCCGAGTTTGGGTACGTTAGAAAGCTCTTTCCATGCTCGTTCATTGAACACTAAACTCAACTGGCTAGCTTGCTTTATGAAAAAATGCCACAGCGCGTCTACCGACCGAGCTTTGCAGGCGGCTTTTCGGCGTGATTTCCCTTCTACCAAGCCGTCCAAATTTTCACACCGGGGAAAACTTTTTCTCATGATTTCCGATCCCTACAAGTTTGGGTGCGTTGGAAAGCTCTTTCCGTACTCGTTCATATAACACCGAACCCAACCGGCTAGCTTGCCTTTGAACAAAAACTGTCATCGAGCGTCTAACGAGCGAGCCTCTGAAGGCTGTTTATCGGCGGGATTTCCCTTCTACCAAGCCCTTCAAAATTTCACCTCGGGGAAAACTTTTTCCCATGAGCTCCGAATCGGCCGAGTTTGGATGCGTTAGAAAGCTCTTTCCATGCTCGTTCATTGAACACTAAACTCAACTGGCTAGCTTGCTTTATGAAAAAATGCCACAGGGCGTCTACCGACCGAGCTTTGCAGGCGGCTTTTCGGCGTGATTTCCCTTCTACCAAGCCGTCCAAATTTTCACACCGGGGAAAACTTTTTCACATGATTTCCGATCCCTACAAGTTTGGGTGCGTTGGAAAGCTCTTTCCGTGCTCGTTCATATAACACCAAACCCAACCGGCTAGCTTGCCTTTGAACAAAAACTGTCATCGAGCGTCTAACGAGCGAGCCTCTGAAGGCTGTTTATCGGCGGGATTTCCCTTCTACCAAGCCCTTCAAAATTTCACCTCGGGGAAAACTTTTTCCCATGAGCTCCGAATCGGCCGAGTTTGGATGCGTTAGAAAGCTCTTTCCATGCTCGTTCATTGAACACTAAACTCAACTGGCTAGCTTGCTTTATGAAAAAATGCCACAGGGCTTCTACCGACCGAGCTTTGCAGGCGGCTTTTCGGCGTGATTTCCCTTCTACCAAGCCGTCCAAATTTTCACACCGGGGAAAACTTTTTCACATGATTTCCGATCCCTACAAGTTTGGGTGCGTTGGAAAGCTCTTTCCGTGCTCGTTCATATAACACCAAACCCAACCGGCTAGCTTGCCTTTGAACAAAAACTGTCATCGAGCGTCTAACGAGCGAGCCTCTGAAGGCTGTTTATCGGCGGGATTTCCCTTCTACCAAGCCCTTCAAAATTTCACCTCGGGGAAAACTTTTTCCCATGATCTCCGAATCGGCCGAGTTTGGGTGCGTTAGAAAGCTCTTTCCATGCTCGTTCATTGAACACTAAACTCAACTGGCTAGCTTGCTTTATGAAAAAATGCCACAGCGCGTCTACCGACCGAGCTTTGCAGGCGGCTTTTCGGCGTGATTTCCCTTCTACCAAGCCGTCCAAATTTTCACACCGGGGAAAACTTTTTCATATGATTTCTGATCCCTACAAGTTTGGGTGCGTTGGAAAGCTCTTTCCGTGCTCGTTCATATAACACCAAACTCAACCGGCTAGCTTGCCTTT
Organism: Spisula subtruncata; assembly: GCA_963678985.1. Taxonomy (NCBI): domain Eukaryota; kingdom Metazoa; phylum Mollusca; class Bivalvia; order Venerida; family Mactridae; genus Spisula; species Spisula subtruncata. The sequence goes on from OY787660.1 coordinate 65,804,296, forward strand.
GAACAAAAACTGTCATCGAGCGTCTAACGAGCGAGCCTCTGAAGGCTGTTTATCGGCGGGATTTCCCTTCTACCAAGCCCTTCATGGTGGCTACACGGAATACGCAGGTACATACTGTGTTGATCAGAGATTATCCGTGTCTCTCGTCCGAGTTATTCCGTTGCTCTGAAGTGTCTATCCGGGCATTCCTTAGTCATCCAAATGGGAGCCTGGTAGATTGTGTGTTGTTGTCGTTTTTGCACGCGCTCGTCCGTTTTGCCTTGTTACCACATCATAGATGGTCGCTAAGTGTATGAATAGTACCGAATCTTGATAGGATGCAGACCTGTCCATTCTTGTGATTGAATATGTGACTCAGTGCTCGCGATGTGATATCGTGCGAAACACGAAGCAACGTGCGAAAATCGCGCGACACACCAAGCGAGACACGATATTTTACCGCGAAATAGCGTGGTTTTGATACTGCGACAGAGCGAGATCTCGTGTTTGAATATCGCGCCTGGCTTCGTGTGTCGCCCGATTTTCGCGTGTCGCCTCGTGTCGCGCAATTCTCGCCCCTCGCCCTCTTGATGCGAGGCACGATAATTCATATGACACTAACCAGATTCCATAGCATACACAATGATGGATTCTATGACATGTTTATATATGTATATATGTTTGTAGAATGATAGGCTAACGACCTTTTCTGAATAAAAGCTAGCTATCTATCTACGAGGGTCATTCAATATATAATGCAAACTAACAATTATCTCTAAATCCAGTCAAGATAATAAAATGAAACTTTGCATGATTATAATATACGACAATTTCTATTTGATAGAACATTTTAAGGACACCTGACGTCGATGGCGGCACCAGCGCACGACCTCATTCGATATAACTCGGAACGTCATGGACGCGGTAACGTCACATCTAAAAAGTAGTATTTAATCAAGTGATCATGCAACAAAAACTCAATTGATATTGTACTACCTTACAAGAGACATGTTTCAAAATGTCAGCAACAATAATTATCCTTAAATGGCGCTACTGTTGAATGAAAATACAAACGACAAATATAGAGTTAAGGGCTACTAGTGTGTGAAACTGAAAATGTGTGCAATGGCCCCCATGTCTTATCGAAACATTGAGAAAACAATTGAAACTAGACAAAATATCAACATACGTAGAGATAGCCCAGGGACTTGGCAGTAGTTTTGGCTAATTTAATTTGAAATTCCAGAACAGAGTACACATGTTACCGGGTTCCGCTCACTGAATGTCGTATATTTTTGACGTCAGAGCCGTTCGAACGTCCACCGAACTCATCGCAAGCTTAATTTAGGGCTTAAATATAGAAGGAAAAAACTTTATACGCAAACTTGTAGTGATATGTGTTATGTAGATACCATATTACCGGTCGAAAATGATACAACGATTACCTGGGAATTCGACATGCCACTTCACATTAGGCTGACTAGACCGTGTCCGTGCAGTTATGAGTGTATGTACGTAGTTGCCTAGCAACGGGAATAAAATAATGACCGAAAGGATGAACGTTGGTCATTGAACTCAAGGAAAGGTACTTTGGACGATTATGACATTATTTAAAAGATAAATATTGTATCAAAGAATTTATATGATAGTTTGCATTATATATTGAATTACCCTCGTATGTTATCACGTAGCTGTTGCATTATAGAAATAATTACAAGATAAAGTTTGTACTAGCTCATTATATTATATACAGTAACACCTCTCGGACGACAACTAATCGGAAACACACATATTGTTGGTCATTCAGATACTGTTGCTGTATGTAGGTAAGAGATATATTATAGTGAGAGACAACTTCTGCAATATATGATAATGCTCATACTAGAGTTGCTAAATATGCATAGGTTGCACTGCGTATAACTATGGATGCGTTTGTATCGGTTTTAGGTAATTGTTTAATACATGTCCTTGCTCTATAGTCATAGAATTTTAATTTGTACTAATATATAATTATATGTATGATATTGTAGGCAATCCCATTGTAGACACGAGAGCGCTTTCATGTGTGTTTCTCCGACTCCGGCATGTATCATTGCTGTATAAAAGAATTGATTCCCGCTGATTTATGTTTAAATGACATGCTTGAAGCTACCTGGTACTGGAGATAGCGAAAATGTAGGCCTATCATGAATATTCCCATGTACCTAGTGATCAGTCCATGTGATAGAAAGTGTACATACCCGACAGGCTCATGCACTGAAACCGCACTTGTTGATTATCTATACCTCGCCTATGGTCGGGTGATTTGAGCGTTTGCATTGAAAGGGAATCGATTGTTCGAACACAGGCAGATAGAGTTGTCTATATAAATCACATATCATCACATGTTAAACATGCCTCACCCGGGCTAGGCATTGCTATTTATTTCTTTTTACATCACTTTAATTTTGTCAGTTATTCCAACTGCGTACGTATCTTGCGTATTTGCGTATGCCCAGCTACGCCCCTGCACACTTTTAATGAGTCAGTTTATTGGTATGAATTACATGGTGTTGCTTATAATGACCTATTATGCTGAGACCAGGGAGATCATAGGTAGCTTCACTGGAGCTTTTTCTAGACCAAAGTAGCTGGGAGTATCAACAGTGAAATTCGAATTGCCAGTTGCCAATTCGAGTTTGGAGTAAAATTTGAATCGGATGCTGGCCGCCAGTAGCCAGTTGCCAATTCGATTCTACAGAAACATTTGAATTGTCAGCTGGCTGGCAGTTGCCAGTTGCAAATTTGATTTTTCACAATTTTTTTTCGAATTGTCAGCTGGCTGACAGTTGCCATTTGCCAATTCGATTTTCTGAAAAAAAAATGTTTTTTCGAATTGTCAGCTGGCTGACAGTTGCCAGTTGCCAATTCGATTTTCACAAAAAAATATTTTTTTTCGAATTGTCAGCTGGCTGACAGTTGCCAGTTGCCAATTCCATTTTTCACAAAAAAATATTTTTTTTCGAATTGTCAGCTGGCTGACAGTTGCCAGTTGCCAATTCGATTTTTCACAAAAAAAATATTTTTTTTCGAATTGTCAGCTGGCTGACAGTTGCCAGTTGCCAATTCGATTTTTCACAAAAAAATATTTTTTTTTCGAATTGTCAGCTGGCTGACAGTTGCCAGTTGCCGATTCGATTTTCTAAAAAAAAAAATTTTTTTCGAATTGTCAGCTAGCTGACAGTTGCCAGTTGCCAATTCGATTTTTCACCAAAGAAATTTTTTTTTCGAATTGTCAGCTGGCTGACAGTTGCCAGTTGCCAATTCGATTTTCTAAAAAAAAAATTTTTTTTTCGAATTGTCAGCTGGCTGACAGTTGCCAGTTGCCAATTCGATTTTTCACAAAAAAATATTTTTTTTCGAATTGTCAGCTGGCTGACAGTTGCCAGTTGCCAATTCGATTTTTCAGCAAAGAATTTTTTTTTCGAATTGTCAGCTGGCTGACAGTTGCCATTTGCCAATTCGATTTTCTGAAAAAAAAATGTTTTTTCGAATTGTCAGCTGGCTGACAGTTGCCAGTTGCCAATTCCATTTTTCACAAAAAAATATTTTTTTTCGAATTGTCAGCTGGCTGACAGTTGCCAGTTGCCAATTCGATTTTCTAAAAAAAATAAAAAAAAATTCGAATTGTCAGCTGGCTGACAGTTGCCAGTTGCCAATTCGATTTTTCACAAAAAAATATTTTTTTTCGAATTGTCAGCTGGCTGACAGTTGCCAGTTGCCAATTCCATTTTTCACAAAAAAATTTTTTTTTTCGAATTGTCAGCTGGCTGACAGTTGCTAGTTGCCAATTCGATTTTCTAAAAAAAAATAAAAAAAATTTCGAATTGTCAGCTGGCTGACAGTTGCCAGTTGCCAATTCGATTTTCTAAAAAAAAATAAAAAAAATTTCGAATTGTCAGCTGGCTGACAGTTGCCAGTTGCCAATTCGATTTTTCACAAAAAAATATTTTTTTTCGAATTGTCAGCTGGCTGACAGTTGCCAGTTGCCAATTCGATTTTTCACAAAAAATTTTTTTTTTCGAATTGTCAGCTGGCTGACAGTTGCCAGTTGCCAATTCGACTTTACAGTGAAATCTGAATCGTCAGCTGGCTGACAGTTGCCAGTTGCCAATTCGATTTTTCACAAAAAAATATTTTTTTTCGAATTGTCAGCTGGCTGACAGTTGCCAGTTGCCAATTCGATTTTTCACAAAAAATTTTTTTTTTCGAATTGTCAGCTGGCTGACAGTTGCCAGTTGCCAATTCGACTTTACAGTGAAATCTGAATCGTCAGCTGGCTGACAGTTGCCAGTTGCCAATTCGATTTTACATTGAAATTTGAATCGTCAGCTGGCTGACAGTTGCCAGTTGCCAATTTGAGTCTACGGTGCAATTTGAATCGTCAGCTGGCTGACAGTTGCCAGTTGCCAATTCGATTTTCCCGAGAGATTTGAATCGTCAGCTGGCTGACAGTTGCCAGTTGCCAATTCGAGTCTACAGTGAAATTTGAATCGTCAGCTGGCTGACAGTTGCCAGTTGCCAATTCGATTTTCCCGAGAGATTTGAATCGTCAGCTGGCTGACAGTTGCCAGTTGCCAATTCGAGTCTACAGTGAAATTTGAATCGTCAGCTGGCTGACAGTTGTCAGTTGCCAATTCGATTTTCCCGAGAGATTTGAATCGTCAGCTGGCTGACAGTTGCCAGTTGCCAATTCGAGTCTACAGTGAAATTTGAATCGTCAGCTGGCTGACAGTTGCCAGTTGCCAATTCGATTTTCCCGAAAGATTTGAATCGTCAGCTGGCTGACAGTTGCCAGTTGCCAATTCGAGTCTACAGTGAAATTTGAATCGTCAGCTGGCTGACAGTTGCCAGTTGCCAATTCGATTTTCCCGAGAGATTTGAATCGTCAGCTGGCTGACAGTTGCCAGTTGCCAATTCGAGTCTACAGTGAAATTTGAATCGTCAGCTGGCTGACAGTTGCCAGTTGCCGATTCAACTTTCGAAATCGACGAATCGGCTGCTGGGTTGTGAAGTTAGCTGACAGTTGCCAGTTGCCGATTCAAAAAGTTGAATTGGCAACTGGCAACTGGCAACTGGCTGCTAACTTCACGCACATAAAAAAGTGACTTGCTATTCGGTATCCGCAGATGTAAACTTGTAAATATACAATATCAATGTCGTTTACATAAATGATGTACAAGTATGTGTCGAGTCTTAAGGTTTTTGGAACTTGTGCATGAACAAATCTGATGTCATTTGATTTTGACAACAACACTAGTGACATGAATCATTTAAAATATAACGAACCCAATATTGTCTTCAAATGTTTTGTTTTACAAAAATAATTTCAGAATGAAAACACGACTCAAATACATTTCGATTAAAATATAATATAATATGTTAGAACAATTCATAAACCACGCATCAGTGAAAAATCCACAGTAAAACAGGTGATACCAGATTGCAAACAAAACATAATAATAGTAATAATATAAATAGTATACGTCACTATCACAGGATAGTTCAACGATACAACTGAAATGGAAGTCATCATTATGGGTGCATTTTCGCTATTCTCTCATGTAATAATGATTTTACTTGTTGAATTAACAAATTTCATATGACGACGAGAAAATAAGAACTATTCATGATATCCAGTTCAATTTTTGCCACACATTGTACATGGATTATAGGGAACAAGAATGTAAACACGAGATGTTTGTAAACCATGTATGTCCCCATGGAAACACAATAGCTGGAAATGGTAATAGTCATAGTGACCTTGACCTGCTGCCCTCAAAATCAATTGTGGACAAAAACTACCCTGGTCATCTACTGTTGCTGACCAACCTCCATGTAAAGGTTGAATATTACTAGTACATTTGCACATGTATATGAAAAAACATAAAACGACCGAACGACATGTGCAAAGCAATTTAGGCATAACCTCTGACCAAAGACCGGGGTCATAATAACAATAATAAGATAAAATATCATCAAACTCATATATTAGCAAAAATGTCATTGAGAGCAATTGCTAAAATTTCCTTCGCTTAACTTTGAGTTTGACAAAAACACGAACTTTAAGGACGCACAACCAACCCTCTGTAAAATAATATATTCCCGTCTAATGTCAATACGGCATTAAGATTGAAGCAATCTTAGTCTCTCCATGATTGCGTCGTTGAACCCGTCTAATCTGAGGTAGGTACATTCCTTCATTTCGTGGTAAAGTCGAGTAATTCTCTTAACTTCTTTATCAACATCCTGGTCCGTCCAGGTACGGCGTTTAACGTCTCTAGAATTCTGATTCCACATAACACCAGAACCGACAAATGGTCCACCGTATACAAAATCATATTCACTCTCGTCGCTGTCATCCGATACCTCTGATACTGAACCACCGTCATCGCTGTCTTCCTGCTGAACCGGGGAACGTTCTGGAATTCTACAGGGCGACAGTCGAATTTGTTGCCTCCTTTTACGCTGACGACGGAATTTTCTGGCCAAAATCTGAAGCTTAATTTCTTTCGCCGGGATATCAATATCAGCCAATAGATCTTGCAGTTCTATCGGTCTCATCTTTGCAATATTCGGTAAGCTGTGTGTCCTCATCAGTCCTCCTGTCTGGACCTTGATGTTCTTCATTCTTGGTTTCTTCACTTCCGGTTGATGGGGACATTTTTGCAGAACACTCGCTGCCATCTTTGCTCGGTAACAGGTGCATTTCGGAACTTGTGGTGATAAAGGCCGTCGAATTTCCTTCTGCTTCTTCTGAGCTGATCGGCTTCTTCGTTTCTGTTTGACTGGTACTTGTACAGTAAACTCAAGAGGCCTACCGCCAGACATCGGGATACTATGTCGTCGTTTACGATGTCGTCGACGTTTTCGCTTCTTCAACTTTGCAGGCATGTTCTTTACATCAGACAGCGACACTTTCTTTAATTCTAATTCATACTTTGTTTCTTTCTGAGCTTCCGGTTTATATTCATTACGCTTTGCATCATTAGTTGGTGTTCTAACATCGTCATCAGACTCGCTGTCGGATTCATCGTCGGTGTGGTTGTCTGCTTTTTTATCGTCCAGTGATATTTTCAATCGTTCGACATCAAACACTAGCTTTGCACCAATTTCGCTCATAAACTGGTCTTTCAACGTTGGTTTAGGTGTTGGTGTTCGCTCGGATTCTTCATAGCTTTCGTTCGCTTTCTTAGCCATCTTTTTCGCAACCATCTGGGCCATTTTCAGTTGTCTCTTCTTCATCAGCTGACGCCTGCGTTGTCGTATCTTCTGAAGAATGTTCCTAAACTGAACAACTGCGAATACTGCATTAGCAACCTGAATAAACTTCCGTTTACCTTTCAAACATATCACTTTCTCTTTGTGTTTCAGATTTAACCTGAGCGCCCGAATTTCTTGATCTGTTAGTGGAACGGTTTCCGGTATTTCTTGTTGCTCTCGAACTACGTCCATTTCCGGTGGCAGAAACGCGCGATATCGCTCCATTTGTCTGCGACGTTTCTTCTTCAATTTGTGTTTTGTTTTTCTCTGTATTAGTTTATTATCTTTCAAAACGATTTCTATATCCGTGTTAGACGAATCATCATCCGATTGTTCATTAATGCCACCGTTAGCATCAATCGACTGACGCACTGATTCAAAGTCAATACGTTGGCGTCGAGATTTAACTTCCGCGGTAGCTGTTGAAAATGCACCACACTGCATACTAGCCTCATCATCGGTGCCTTCATCTCCATCTTCAGTATCTGCCAGCTCAGCATCACTTTCAGGTTCCGGACTATAAAATATACTCAAACGAAGATCATAGCCAGCATTTTCATAACTCTCTTTAGTATTCTTCTTCATAACCTGATTCATAAACCAATTTCGTTCAAGATTTTTTCCATATTCGTGTCTCAGTTTATACCCATTTGTAACACTTTTTGCTGGTTCTTGTGGTATTTGTTTAACAATACTTTCATTTCCAACGCAACCAGTAAGGCTCAATGCTAGGTTCGGGGAAATGGATTCCTGGCCAGCTACTTGGGGCTTTTGTAAGGCAGATTTGAACTGTTCATGAATTGATTCTGTCACTAAGCCGACCGAATCCTTTCGCCTTGCGCTTGACAACCTTTCACGATCAGATTTCGGCGTATTTGTTTTAAGCCTATGCGTATATCCGAAGCCTCGTTTTCTTCGAACGTTGCTATTTTGAGATTGGTTTCTGTCGAAGCCTTCCACGTTAAAATGATCGCTGCTATAACGACGGGATAGTCTGGGTTTTAGAAGTGGTAAACCATCGTCATCTACTATATCACCAGGGATGTCATCTGTCAATACATATCTAGTACTTTCTTCTGATTTAGTATTCAAAGCCAATGATTGTTCCAGTTGTTTGGCTTGCTCGATTGATGCCCTTCTTGTCAGTGGTGGGAGCTTCATCACTTTGCTCTGTAGGTTACTTGTTGATTTCTTCAGATGCTCATTTAAAAACTCGTCATTATTCAACGGTACGACCTCATTACGTACTATGGCTCCAGTGATGTGAGTCAACGAATCTCTACGCTGTCGTTCAGGCATATTAAGAACGACTTTAAGCTGACTCACGTTACGACGATGTAGCTGGTTCTGTCTTTGTGGAAGTCTTCCCCTGGCAGCCGTATGGTCATGAACCAGAAACTGATCAGTTACATCATGCTCGTTAATCCCATACTGTCTAACAATCCGTCCATCCGCGGCGATTTTATTTGCAGGAAAACCACGTAATCCTACCGACACTGACATTGTCAAACGTTTGTAATATTCCCTATCTGGTTCGCCAGCTTTAGTAAGTAACGGAAACGCTTTATTGTTTGCAAAATCAAACTGTGCACCTTTGTTCGCACCTCTCTTTCCAAGGTACGGCCACATGGCACCTAGTTTGCAATTGTCAATTCTTAGCAGTTAAAGTAAACTGCGATCACACAGTTATCAAAACGGATTCAAATTGTCCCTTCACATCCAAATCACAATCAGAAACGCGACATTATTTAAATGTTTTCTGGTTCGTTTAATTCAAAAAGTAAATTGTTAAATCCATTCCGATCTTACAAGATAGTGTATTCACAAATAATATGGACTAGGTTAGTATTTATCAAATATTGTTTGTAGTAAAATTTGGATACATATTGTGAAATACAGACATTCTATATTCGGTTAGATTCGTAAAATCTGTCAAAAACAATGACATTTCAGGAAAGTAGGACCTGACCGTATACAGTACTGTTAGACATGTTTATTACAGTCCCTTTTACCAAGACCATTGTTGTTATTGCATGAATACGAAATGTATTAAATACTGTGAAATGATTGTCGTTAAATACTAGTTAGTAAATCCAAAAGAGAACGCTCGTCATTAATCATTATGAGATAGACATATTAATAAAGTTTTCGTACCCATTTCGTTTCCATGTGTCTTACTTACAAATGTAAGGACAAGCTCAAGCAATTCGTGGCGGTATGGCTTGTGGTGCGGTATCAGAAATGACGCACCTCAGACTAATGCTCTTTTCTCGAGTTCCTTCCAGTATGTATTGGAATGCTATATCGCTGGCTTAGTAAAGTACTACTTACGACCTTATAATATTGAAACATAATTTTCACCATCAAAATGTGCTTCGTATGAGCCCATGTTCATGAAAATCGAAACCTGTCATGTTGACCAAACTGAAGTTTAAAAAGCTTATTTTATTATAAGTAAATAGTAATTTTTGGAAAAGGTTTAAGTTTATTTGTTTTCTTAAATATCGATTTTGTACTTACGACCTTTTGATTCTAAGCCAGTGATATGTTTTTGATCTACAATTCAAATAAATAATGCCAAAAGTGAAAGTTATGCTTTTAGAACTGGAAATGTACGTGTTTGCTCAGCCAATATTTGTTAATTTCTTATGCAACTTATTTCCTCTAATATTTCGATTCCACACTATTCATTAATGGTATTTTAAATTCATTTTTGTTTGTCAAAGAATAGAAACTTATCCATTCTAGTCACATAATGATACAGCATAGAACATTTGGAGTTGCTGCGGATACTGTTCCATAATACTCGTGGTCATTTGATTAAAGTATCCGCATTGATATCCAGTGGTAGTGAACTATATAATGGTATGGCTGATTGAGTGACCAACCAGTGAAGTTACGCTTGTCGTGTACCTACCTTCCTGTGACAGTAACAGCTACCCTGTGTATAAACGAGTCGATTTCTGGCAATTGCAATAAGGCATACACGTTGAATGACATAGTACGACAATAAGTCATACAGTGATCAGATTTTACATAACGTTTCTAATAGTAATACAAATGTAAGTGGGCAAGTTTAATTCCATAGTAATCCGTGAGCTAGGGGTCTGGAAATACTGATGCTCTTAGAAAGTGGGCACTTCATTAGTCACATTCTCTGACTCTTTACAGAAAGACGCTTCACTATGTCATCAGGATGAACATACACCGTAGTATATGGCGCAAACCTTGGCTAAGAACGCAAGTAAAACACGAAGTTTAAAACAACTGTATTAAGTATTTTATTCGCCTACCGATTTCAACGTGACATCATCGACTCTCTTAGACGAGATATAATACTTCGCACTTTACAAGGCTCACGGCGACAATGGGCGATGATGCTGTTTTGGTAGGTTCGTATCTCACTATATAAGAAGAAACTTAGGATTAAATTATTAACTATGTAGTTTACATTTCTCTCTTTCTCATTTCTCACAATTGATATGTGCTTAAGCGTTTTAGATGATAAATACTTTAAGATTTGGGACAGGGAACCAGTCTAAATATTAAATCACATTTGTGATAAATTTCATGATCACGTGCAATGTAACGTTTCATGCAACGATCTCTAATCTTGTAGCCATTGATATTACTTTGTTAAGAAAACAAAGTTGTCTATCTCGTGATAAATCACTTTCATTTAAATCTATTGTTCTAATGATTGTGTATTTCCCCTAATCTGAAACAATGCTACACATATTATAACAATGTCCCGTTGCCTAGATATACAAATCTGGTAAACATTGGTCTGATGTAAATGAAATTATAATGACAAATGTATTTATGAACAACATTTTTTCAATTCGTTTGTATTGTTCGCAAGTTTCGTTTCAATGCATTCAGGTGTATATGACACATATGCAGAACAAGAATAAAATATTTTATTGCGTGCGTATATGATATAAACTGATATATTCAAATAGCTGGATATTAAAGAATGTGACTTAACATTATATATGTACATTGTATACTATGTATGTTTCAATATTACAAAAGTGAAACTGTTAATACAACTTGTATAATATAAGGAAAGGGAGTTTTAAAGACTACAGCGATAAGACGTTTATGTTGATGTATGTGTAACTTAAAAGTGTAACGGATAATACATTTAGGATTAAAAATGTTTCAAAACACTCGCCCGCGTAAGCTGACTTATTTTATGGCGGGAAGCGAACGTATGCTTAAGGCGCACCACAAGAACGCCGTGTTTCATAAATCTCTAGAAGACAAGAAAACCGCATTTGACGCCGATTGTCATAAGAAGATCAGTAAAGTTCAACATGAGATTTATGATGTTTATTTCAATGAGTTTGTTCCCTTACGAGAAGAAGCTATGCAGATTGAACAACAGCTACCAAACATCCACGCTTTTGGAAATCCAAGAATCACGAAATTGGCAACCATTCCGGGAAACGGAAGACGTCCAGCAACACGACTGCCGAACATATACTCCCGAGCTATTGTTTCATCTGGTTCGAATGAGAATATTGTGAATGAACAAAATAGGTCAGAAGAGTTTTTAAATCAGCTAAGGCGACAAGACATGGAGCGACAGAAAGATAAAATCAAAGATGGAAATACATCCATAAGTAAAAACATTGCCAATTCTCGCCAGGATGGTCTGCACACTGAGACATCCATATTGTGGCCAGATTCCGATTCGGAGGACAATTTTCCGGTCGACGAGAAACGTATGGAAATTATCAAGACCGCCGTGGCCATATCGTCACAACCACCTAAACCACCAACTCCTAGAAAACCTAGGCGATTACGCAAGAGTTTTCTGGTTTCACTTCGAAGACAAAGCAAAGTTGTATGGGAAGAAGACCTGCTTAAACGTATCGGGGCACCAGACAGGAAATCTTCGGACCGGAAGTCTGAATCAGCACAGGAAGTCGGGGAGTCTAATGGAACGGATACGGACGAAGCTGCTCGAGACATTTCACCAAAATGGCGGCCGTCACTGGCAAATAACAAAATTTTCAACGATAGTGACGATAGTGGAGATGAACAGTATCTAGATCAGATAATTGCACGCCGCCGAAAAACGATAAAATTTAACCTTGAACCTGACGAACAACTTCCGGTATCGCAATCTGATTCGGATCAGTCTGACAACAATGGTATGTCGTCTGTGAGAGAACATTCTGTGCATGACACACCCGTACATGACGATGATATGTACTACAGTGCATCACCTAGTCCCGATATATATTCATTACAGAGTGAAGAAACCGGAAGTTATACGTCTGGATCCAGTTACACAACCGGAAGCGGAAGTGAATATGACGATGACGAGTATAGCGAGTATGGATACAGTGATGACATATAGTCTGTGAATATTACTACTAATATTATTGTTTACTCGATATATTATGTTTGATCAATGCAAATATTATTCCGGATACCTTTGATTCAAAATCGTTACGTCGATGAATCTGAAAGTTCTTAATATTTCGCAAAACACAATTTGATTGACTGAATGTGTATTGGCTGGGTTTATTAATGTGACTTGTGTTGTGTTTTTCATTCGTTTCAATAACGCTTCTGTCAAAACTTAATCCATCAGTAAAATAGGATAAACCTTTTAAATATTGGTATTGGTAAAACAACTGTACGGCTACTGTCAATTCGAATCATTATTGCAGCACACCATTTTAAAACCATGAAAACTACAGCTTGCCGTTGCGTTCTTTTTTACATGTTGAATTTTTATAAGCTACATATCGCTGGCGTACTGTTTACTTTTGGTAAAACAAGATGTTTCAACTTCCGATTGTCAACATGACAATTTCCGATTTTCATGAAAATATGCACAAAGAAGCGCCCGGTGATGCTGATTTTGCACCTGTCTTATGACCTTCTCACTCTACGCCAGCGATATGGTGCTTAAAATCTTAATTGTATTTTGTTTAAATCATGGCAATAAAAATGCATGTACAAAATATAGTAAATGGGTTGAAATAGTCCACGTGATGACGTTCGATGCTCGTCTGGAGTAAAAGAAAAAGTAGAGCCACTGCAGTCAAAGTAAACATAAAGCCATTGTTCGACTTAATCAAGTTTCGTATTTTTTTAATTATTTTGATAATGTGAATTTATTGTATGTGTACGTGTTTATGTTATGAATATCATAACAAAGTTGGGATATACGGCTCACCCGATAAAATCCACCGCCTTGCCAGTTAGACTTGTAACTCGTCCACGGCACTAACCTGTTATTCTCTATATATCGAAACATATAGCGGATATTCATACATGATTAGCAAACAAATACTAAAACATGTACGTAGTAACCGAAACACAAATCGGTCAATGTCCTTAATTGGCTTATATCATTAATCCTGACATTTTCTGACATTTACCGGCCCCTCAGAATCAACATTGGCGCCTATTAATGGACTACGTTTACCATGTAATATTGTATGATCTTGTAGCGCAACATGAACCATTTATTAATTGAAGTATCCACGCTAATTACGATCGATGATTCCTGTTTATTCATGAACATTGTATTTTATTATGTGACTAGTATTATTACCCCTGCAAACATTATAAAAAGGATTATATGTAAATATGTTATATAAATATGCTTGTTGGAGCACGAAGTTATATAAAGAAGTGTGTTATCTAGTGTGAAGGTCCGTGATGGAAGAAAGGACTTTCAAAAGTGACGTTCTTCGGGTCTGTTGTCCAAGATAAGCACTTCGTTACGCTTGCCAACGTTCTTACAATATAAAGACGGGCTTTGTAACACTTAGGTTTAAACAGCGCACGCGGGACCTTTTCTATGCCTGGCCAATTGACCTAGTTCTGGTTGTTCTTCGTATGTATTCCGTCTTGTGAATGGTCAAGATTCTAATCATCGTTTTTTTATTATACTTTTTTCTCTTCGTCCCCAATGGGACATAATGCTGCAATGGTCTCTTTCCATCCAGGCTAGTCTTTGGTCAGTTTCTGTGCTTCGGCCAATGATAACCTCATATCTGAGACTTGTGTCACCATAATTCTACGCCATTTTGTCTACAGTCGGCCCGAAATTACAACCAATAATTACACTCTGCACTCAGCACTCAAATATTGAAATTCTTTCTTTTGAAGTTCAAAGCGACATTTTTTTAGAACGAGAAGTTGAAGTTATTCAAATAAGTGGTAAATATTATCATTTGGTTGTTTCCAATTGAAATTTAGTGTATTTGTAAGCTATAACGGTTACATGTAATTTACCAGTCTGAGTGCACTCAGATACAATACTAGGTACTTACGTTTTTACCTCATAAATAGTACAAAATAGCAAAAATATGGTCCAAATGTTATTTGCAACATTCAAATAACAATTTTATACATTTCCCCACCTAGATTAGCAATCTAGAACAAATAAAAGCTCATTAATATGACAAATTCAATATTTGAGTTTTGAGTGCTGAGTGTAAGTATTGGTTGTAATTTCGGGTAATATAGAGTTTTTTCATTCTCAGTGCGTTGCTGCTTGATATCAGAGTTGACGTTGTGGCAGCTGCTTTTCTAGCACATGTGTTTGTTTTTGGTCTTGGTAGATTTCGCATTCACAAACCATTGTAAAAACCATCTATATTAAACGGCCGATGCTCTATAGAACAACTCAGAATCGTCAAGGAAACTGCTAACTTGTGACTAAGTAAATTCGATTCGTGTCTCTGTCAAACCCTCAAACAATATCAAACAGAAAATTTGTAAAACAAATATTCGCAAATTTAGTGGTGTCATTTTAGTTGCTCCATAGAATTGCAAAAGCGAGTGTTACAACAATGTAACGGCGTAACCATAACATAGTGTTGCTATTAAACCATCTTAGGCACAAAAAGTACCATTACTCGTATGTGTGTTTCATGTAAATACTGGTTATGTCCATATGTGACAACATAGATATCTTTTTGTTATTGATTTATTATCATCATTACCAATTATACTGGTACCAGAAGGCCATATGAAAATAAGATGTATATTGTTTAAAACTCTGTATATTTTATATGTAACCTTCGTTAAATAAAGATGTTATTATTATTATTATTATTATTACTCCGATAACACGATAGTGAAAAGTCGTTACTACGACACAACGATACTACGAAAGTATGATAGTGAAACTCGATTCATAATATCAACTTTTCACTATCGTACTTGTTTCACGTTTTCATTGTCGTACTATCGAGTTTTTACTATCGTACTTTTGAATTTTCACTATCGTGCTATCGACTTTCTATTCGTGTTTCGAAACGACTTACTTATTATTATGTAGCGATGGCCCTAACGGAACATCGTAGTACGCACAATAAACAACGTCGGTCTAACCATTATCAGACCTATATATTATGGACTATAATAAACAAAATTAATAATATTTTCGTATGTTTTATTGTGTTTCTCAAGTTTTTGAATCATAAGCAATAGCTGGACGATTCCACCAAAAAAATAAATAAATCAGTATTTAGAAATGATATTTTATGTAAATTATGACTGGAATTGTAGTAAATAACAACACATATAATTATCAAGAAACATAGAACTTCTGTTTCTGTTTTCGAACAGTTTAAGAACAGTGTATGAATTATTGTGCGTCGTCTTTAAATGCCTATATATTTTCATACTGTTAACTAAAGATCATGTCTGATGATATTTAGAGAATAGTATGTTGTTACGTAACTGAGTTTAATCGTCGGCAACGCATGGGTGTGTGAAAGAGAATGTTTTATAACATTTTTTCATGGTGTATATACAAAGTACAAATACTGCAACATAAATATATAAAGTAATCAAGAACGTAAAAATGAGTTTTTTTTAGACATAGACGCTTGGTTCTAACTCGCCGTTATTAAATTAATGATTTGCACAATTTACTGATAGCACCGGGAACTGTCATAAGAACACGGGGCTATCAAAGACTTGTAAATCATTTAATTTATGGCAAGTTGAAACCAAATAACTTTGGTACTTAGGTAGCCTGCACATCTGCCCCGTGATTAGAAAGCTTTAAGCTTTTTTCATACACAATTAATTTGTTCTCGAACTTTAAATGTTTCAAACAGTAAAATGTCAAGCTTGTACTCCGATTGCATTGTTAGAGCATGAAAACGGATTCATAATCGTTGGATCAAATTGATCTATTCCAATGCAAAAGTTCATCTTGAAGTTTAAACCAGTGGCAACATTTCGCAAACACAAGATGGTTTAATAAATTTTCGTATGTAGTGCATTCGTATTACATTGAGACCAACAGTCCCAAGAATTGTTTGACAAACACACGCTGACTCATAAAACAAGAACATGATTGTGTTAGATATATAGTAATTGTACTTTGTTAAGGTTTGTAATAAAATTGTTGAAATGGCCTTCTAGCCTTGTAGAATTCATATATGCATACATACTAAATGTACGGTAAACAAATTGATACATTTATAAATATATATACTATACGGTTACGTTGTACGACTTTTTTTTATTTAATAAGAAATGACTGTCTGTCACCTGTTAGCACTGTTCCACTAAAAACTGTAAAAGATTCAAATTGATGACGTCATTCGTGCCAAAATTTATCAATATTTCTTCGAACATTTTTTATTCTATAGGGAGGTCACAAAACATGGTCAAACAAGGTTTCCAGTTAAACAAAGTACATGTAACGTTACAATGTTTTGTGTGTTTTGTTTAAGAAATCAATTTAAACAGTTATAATGATAAATAGTATAATTTACTTTACGATTACGTGTGTACTAGTATTTCAATATTGACCATATAAACTTCAGAATAATTGATGAAACACGCGTTATATACAAATATACTGTGCAAATGTAAGAAGACCCATTTGTTTCTCTTATATTCGACTAAAAATATAAGAAACTGTCTAAATAAAATAAAAAGTATGAAAAATCAATGTGTATCTCATAATATGTTTATTTAGCTTGACAAAACAGTTATATATGTTTAATCATAAAACATAATATTGTACCAAGCAAATATCGTAAGCTACAAATAATATATAAAAGAGAAATTAACATTTGCTCAGTATATTTACATTAACATACGCTCATTGATTTTGATTAAATATTGTATAATCAACTAAACTAATTCTAAGTGCTGACAAACCGATTCCGATAAAACAATTTTCGCTTCATAATCATTCAAGTTTCTTTCAGTCCTGATATTAAATATTCAGGGTCATACATACCAAAACGCGATCACTCTAGTTTGCACAGCGCATCAACTTCCGGTCATCGCAATAAGTCATACACGATGATTAATTTTTTTAGTATAGTCTCCTAATAAGTCATACAGTCCAGAATTATATTTGCACAACACAATTTTGGAGCACTCTAACTGTATTTGTATCAAAATGTCCTTTAACCGAATATGCTGTATGACACTTGGACTGATCTGTTAGTAAACGTCTCATCTTCTCGGTTAATTCTTATGTTTTCCTGACGTCGATGGCGACAGAATCAGCCGCAAATCTATTGCACTGAATGTGTTTTCGTAATAAAATATGTTGAACGAGAAAGTAATACAATAACATAAAACTTATAACATTTTACAATATATGTAAATGTTAATGGCACAACACAACAATAAAGAAAGAAGCCTTTTCGACGAAAGTTTCTTCCGCGCCAAAACACAAAACTAGTTTGACGCATGCACAAAGACGTAGTTCCGCAAAAAACCATGATTAAAGCGTATCTACGGAGGCGTCTCTGTTTTCCTGATAGCACTTGGGAGTAGCTTAAATGTACAATTATATTCACACATGCAAACGCTCAAGAACAATTTAATCAGTAGGCGTTATTACTAAGCGGCAATTTCACTTTTTTCTGCTGTAACGGAACCTGATTTTTTCTCGGCGTTCGCATCATTCCCGACTTTGCTTTTCCGCTCGCAAAACACGACGGACAGACGATAAATTAACAGCAGGACCAACAGCGCATTTTTGGCTGTGAAAAATATTATGCTGTACGTTAGCAAAGATAGAGCTATCATTGCATATAGCCTAACGACCAGGAATGGTCCGTCCTGAAGCAGGAAGTTCAGACAGATACTCCAAACTTCAGTCTGAAATAAGGTCGTCACCACCGTTTCTTCTTCATCATCATCAGCCTCGTTTTCATTTTTCACTGAGGCACGTGATGAAAAAGCAACACGTGGTTTCTTTGGACTGTTTGTTGACGTAAGAACGAAAGTAAACTGCAGCAAACTCACAGTCCACACACACAAGATGGCGTACGTAAGCCCTGTATTCTTCCGCACCGTCGGCTCTTCGAACAGAGCAAACAGCTCGGTGATATCAGAAGCAATCCCAATGAAAACAAACAATAATTGTGAGAGTTCGTCACGTGTTATTTCTCCACGTGGAAGGATCCATCTCGAGATAATCATCAGGTATAAGAATAGCTGCTCCATGACAACAACCCACGTATCTGTTTCAAGCTCGATAGGAATATCAACCTGCGAGATAAATTAAGGAAATGATGTGCGTTTATAATATTTACAAGTTAAAGCCTTGACGTGCATGGTCAATAGTTTTAAACATTTGAAGGCAAACTAAAACATCAAACATTTGAGTGGTTATGGTCTATACACAATACGAATTACGGAAGGGGGTTAATAGATGACCAAAGAAACAGACGGGTGATCAAAGAGACACGATGAAGGACCACCAATGGCATAAGCGAAAATAAACATTTCCGAAAGTGTTTCTAGGTGAAATCGTAAAAAAGTAGCAGGCAGACAGTAACAAGGGTTAAGCTGGTATGAGTCGTATGTTACATTTAGCAAGAAGAGGGGACGTATACAAAGTAAATAATATCATGCTTTCGAGCCCCACATTGTCACTTTTGACTTGGCAATCTCATATTTATGAGCATATGTAGTATATGTATATCTACGGGATTGTAAGAAAAAAATGCAAACATCTAAAAATCAATGTACATGTATATAATTTCTATATATTTGATAGTTGGACAAAGATAATTACCCCTGCAACAGCTTCAAGGTGAGTTATTGTTGAGTTAGCAGCGTTCTGTGTATCTTGTTCCTCCTGGTACTCGTTCATCTTGTTCAGTTCTAGAATCCAGATACCAGGTATGGTACTGCATATGTAGAAAAAAAAACACGGACAAAACCTGAAATAAAATACCAAGCTGAGTTTAGACACTAGACCAAAGATTATTTAATTGCTAAACACTATTTTATTTTATGATTGTTTATCATTATATGCTGGATAATTTAGACTGCTTTTGGATTTTAACATTTATTTGTTTATTGTTCTATATGTTCTTAGTTGTAGTTATTAGTGTTGTTTAGTAGTGTAAGAATTAGTTATTTGTTAATACATATTTCAAACTTTAGGCCATGTATATTTCAAAATTGTATGCCCATATTTTGGCCCAAAATTGGAAAATAAACAATATCTTATCTTATCTTTATGTGAAAGGTAATGACGCTCTTGGCATGAATCACGACGTACCTTATCTGATTCTTGTTTTTAAAAAAATGATTCCGGCAGAGAAGAACATAATCGAAACTGATAATACAGCTCACAGAATTGTTTATTGAGAAATGGATTTTGATTATTACAAACAGTTCCGGTACACTGCAATACGAATACAATACGCATATTGGCCAACAACCTACGAAATTGAATGTTCACGAACCATAAATTCGCTTACGAATCTGTACGTATACGTACATTATAGCTGATATTTTAATACGTGTACTCGGAGCCCTTTGAGATGGAAAGTGAAATGGCGACCATTGAGTGTCGGCTGTTGATAGTACCTAGGACATTTCATATTAACTGATAACACCCATATCCAATATATTGCAACTTTTGGCACTGATATGGCAATCCATGTCACCATGAACTGTGGTTGACAATAAACCAGTACAGGATCGGTGTATTAAAATGATTTTCTGCCGTCTAAACGACGTTTGTTGACATTGGTTAAAGCTTATCAATTATCTATACCCAGCCTTTATTATTAGAATGGAACAATATTATTATTTATCTATATTGATAGCTCCGTTATCATGATACCCACACCGTTGTATTTGATGTCAAATAAATTAATTCATCCGGTTGGATTTAACTTTCTTAATTTTCATAAAACATGTCTTTCAAAGAAACAGAGTCGATCGATTACACACCGTTGATTTGATGTCAAATAATTAATTCATCCGGTTGGATTCAACTTTCTTGATTTGCTTAAAACATACTATTCCCTGAATCAAGAAATCGAACCCAGACTGTCCGTGTGACATACTAGTATGTTTTACATATACTCACGGCATATAGCGAGTTGCTGACTAAACAAGCTCGGGCGTTCACGCCTTACAAACATCACATTGCTAATTAATATAAAGTCTCCCAACTGACATATTAAATAGATACAGTAGATAGATTTTGTTCACTTTTTTCAATTTCAAATTTGAAAACGTTATCTCGTATAATAACCGATATATTGAAAAAGGTGTATACTTAGAAAAGCTGTTAAAGTAGGATTTTTGTGTCATTTTAAAGCAATGAAACCGGTTCAATAGACACGAGAGTCTGGTGAATAATTTCAGGAATTTACGCAAAATAGTAGTTATCATAAATGTGCCTGTATAAAGTTACAGACATTAAAATCAGTAAAAGGGCTATATCTACTTACAAAATAATTATAATAATAATAATAATAATAATAATATAAAATAAATAAATAATAATAATAATAAAAAAAAAAAATAATAATACCCAGGAGAACATGCGGCTCAATTACACTCACCATTTCCATTCTTGTGCCTTATTTTTTATTACTGTGACAAATGTTTCAATAATCAAAGTGATGTTAACAAGAGCCAAGAGCCAGTACATATGGTTATGGGTGACACTCGAGGCTAACCATACCACCAACAAACTATGCACCATTAACACTATCCTCACTGCCAAAGCTTTAAAAGTGTCCAAAAATCCCATTGTTCTATAGTATCTATTATACTACTACTGTTTTATTCCAAAAATGGTCAGTCAATAATCCGTCAGTCCTGCTCCGAACAGTACACGTTATCTAACAGGTTCTCGCAGAATATGTCCTTTATATATATACACGCATTCTGATAATGTCAAAGGGCATCATGTGTTTTTCTCACAAATATACTCAAGCATGTCGTCCGCAATTCCGACGCGCGTGTGATACCATTACTGAAAGCATTACAGCAATACATCGATACATGTACATCAAAGATGATATAGTTGGAGTCTAACCCGCCATTCCATTTCCGATATTAAATGGAATATGTCAATATATATCAATGTTCACATATACTCGCCCAACTACCCTTCAAAGGAAACGCTGGCGACAGTCACAGGCTTATCAATGCCAGGTCAAGGATAATGGGCCTAAATGCATGGACAATCCACTGAAATATGTGTAACAGTCACTTGCAATGAATGTTCATCTTTGACGTTGGTTCATGTGACTACAGTCATGTGAATGTCACAAATGAACTATAAGCAGCTTTTGCAATTTAACATCAAATGAAAATA
Source organism: Spisula subtruncata (assembly GCA_963678985.1). NCBI lineage: Eukaryota > Metazoa > Mollusca > Bivalvia > Venerida > Mactridae > Spisula > Spisula subtruncata. Next base: position 65,826,170 of record OY787660.1, read on the forward strand.
TTAAAATGATAAACTATCGCGTTTGCAAGCAACAAAATGTATAGTTTTCACAAGGTTACTTTACGACTACAGTTCATGCAGTTGTACACTGTTTATTATTATGCACGAAGATGATTGATCAGCCCAAGTGATTACTTAATCAGCTCGGTCGTTAAACATGTCTCCGTGCGGCATGTAGTACCAGTTAAATTTAGCATTTATTGTTTGATAATTGATTTTCATATAAAGCTTGTCAGTTCTGTTTTGAATTATTCAGACAAGCAATAATCGTTGCATATTTTTTACAAGATTTAGTATCGTATAGATTGTAGAACTTTTAAAATTGCTTTAATTCATTTGAGCATCGTTTCGATCAATACGTACAGCTGCAATTCATCATTACACATGATACAGTCAGACGTATATCTATAATGTAGGGCCTACTTTCATTAACTCAGGAATGCAGTGAAAGCTATTATATTAAATGGTGCTATAATTTGTACATATGCCAGTAGATTATATGTTTCATGTGCGGGGGTGACAATATATAACGAAAATACGCTTATAATTTTAATAACAATTACATGTTGTTTTCTTTAAAAAAGTATGCGGTAGTCAACGAAATTAGACTGAACACCGATAGTATTGCGTGTACTTAGTGTAATTATTTAGCGATTTTTCCATTTCAAAAGCTTAGATTTGTGTACCTTAAACAATCGAAAATGGATGTAAAAAGGCTAGTGATCTAACGCAAAGTGGCGTACTTGTATGGTGAACTATGCGCGGAAATATATGAGGTTCTGGACGAAATTCCTTTTGATGACGGTCGTGAGTCTTTTTCAACTTCGTATATCGCCTAGGCGAACACCCATACATGTTAAACTCGGATGGAAATTATGAAAAGTTCATACAAAATACAGTGAGTATGGTCAAAGGTATGTGATCGTCAAGTAGATAATCGCTTAATTCTGATACTTTACGCAAAGGGCAAATATATGAAGTTGCATCGTGTACCGATTGCATAGTTCGCCAAAATGTATCAATTGAACAATTTATTTTTCAATATATTGGAAAACAATTTCGAAGGTTTTCTTCTTATTGATGAATTGATCACAGATACAGCATCTTTGATAACGAAAAAAAGAAAGAAAAGAAAATTGTAACGAGACTCAGTGTCCACTCGGTGAAATCTTCAGTTTGAAGTCATTTTCCCCAAGGTTTCACAAGGGTGCTAGACACCACGGCCCAACTGTATATGGATCCTGCATTTCATTGAAAGCTTACAATTTTTCACTTAGCGTTGAGCATTAAAAGCATTCGCATGCATATGTCAATTGCACTAACCATAGCATGGCGAAATAACATAAGCCTACATGTACCACAATGCTATGGTGGAAAATCTATGGAACTACTCGGATTGAGAAAAACGGAAAGTCAAGTGTTCTTTCAGTCTGAATGTAAACAGTCACGCAAGCCTATATCAGAGATTCTATAAATGCCATTCATTGCACAGGACCTATAAGTTATAGCATTATATGAAATACAGATCATAATATTCCACCTCTGTGTAGAAACCAATTCTTCCTCCATTTAAAAATGGTGTAGAATTATTGAATTATTAACGTTCATACAGTAGGAGACATATTGCTGTAGCCACACATTGTTTAACTTACTAATGCCCAATTTAAGTGTCGCTACATGTATAATATGCATAGACATTAACATTATATATCTGTGATATATTATGTTCTCAATATGCCTTCCTAACGGTTTATTATGGACAACCGGGTTTTAACATATCCAAAATGGCAGCCTCCTTGAAAAACATTTCTAGACCACTTTCTAGGCTTTTATTGCACGAAAAGCATGTTATTAGTGTTGTGTAAGTATCTAAATAATAGTTCTTATTTATATCTATGTACCTATAGATATTAAGGATTTATTTATGTTGTGCAAATGTGGATGACCCTTGATTCAGAGTTTGATACGAATTCGGATAAACATATTTCGGATACCATTTGATCAAAATTGTTCATTGATTTATGCCCCCCCCCCCCAATTGATAGATTCATTGGGTGGTATATAGTGATTCACCTGTCCATCCATCTGTACGATGTTAACCCAAACTCCTTTTTTCTTCTCGCATCAACAATGGCTTGTTACAAAGCTTTAATACTTCAACTACTTGCAGGGATGTGGTATTGGAACAATTTCCACTCACATATTTCACCTGAGTGACCTCATTTTGACCTTCGCCTTGACCTACTTTTGGACTTTGACTTATTGAAGGGCTATATTCTTGGTGAACCCAACCTCCTCGTTTTTTCTAGCATCCATATATGGCTTGCTACAAAGCATTCATCCTTGCAGAGATGTTGTATTGAAACAATCCCCACACACCTATATCAACTGAGCTCATTTTGACCTTCAAATTGACCTACTTTTAGACTCATTGAAGGGCCATATTCTTGGTTTACCCAAACTCCAGTTTATTCTAACATCAATTAAGTATGGCTTGCTACAAAGCTTGAACAATATCCACAAACCAATATCAACTGACCTCATTTTGACTTTCAACTTTACCTACTTTTGGACTTAGACTTATTCAGAAGTGCCATATTCTTGAATAACTCAAACCCCATGTTTCTTCTTACATCCACATGGCTTTCTGCATTCATTCTTGGATTGGTGTTGTATTAGTTCTAACATTGTCAACACACCTATAATTTTATCATCTGATCTCATTAAACATAGGAAAATTCTAAATTCTTTGGTAATCCTTATGGATAAACTGTTTCATATTATGTTGATGAAACTTTTTTATGGACAAGGCTTCCACGATGGCATACACATTATTTGAACACAGTCTTGTTTGAAGAATTTGTTTCTCCAAAAACATGCTTGTTTAGCTAATTTTCACAGAGGGCAAGTGCCTCAGTGTGTATCAGCTTGGCTACGGGCCTGGATGAGAAGACCAAACTGTTTTGACAAAGGTTGGTGTACCTACGTTGGTAAAAAAAAGTTCATGTGCCTCACTGGATCAAGGGAAAGGAATTTTCATCTAATTTAAACTAATTATATCACTTTCAAGTGATGAGAATTATATGTTGCATGTAAATAATTATTATGATTACAGGTGTACCAGAAGTAAGGTATATGACAGTCAGTTTGTAGAAACCACCAAGTCGTATGAGACCATCAAAGAACCTGTTCCAGAAGACGATCTAAGGCGTTTCAGAAAGATCAAGGCAGCCCATACAGATGATAACACATTTGGAGACTATGATCCGGTGGTTCAGTATGTACTAGTATATATTTGAATACAGTACACCCGTCTTTTTAACAACACACTGACGAAGCAGTTGTATAAGTTGACAGTTGTTTAAAGGCTGTTGCTTTACAGAGATTGAATTTATAGTAAATCACTAAATGTCAGCTTCTGAAAATTTTTAAGGTGTCATTGTGGAGAGGTTGTTGTTCTGTAGAAATCTGGCGATGTTGTATAGCAGTTAAGAGTTTCAGTTGAACTTTGATGACTGAAATAGTTTTGCTTCAAACAGGTTCTTCTGTCACGGTAAAATGATGATGGTTGTAGATTCCTCAATTAGACCAATGGCTCAAACTATTTTCCTGGCCTGATTGAAGTTTTCACACCTCTCCTCTGTATATATTTTCTTTACATATTACTAAGGATTTTTAGTACATTTGGTAGTTAGATGAAAATACAATATATTGTTAAGACTAAAGAGTGCATATGAAGGGTTATTATACAGGGGTTGACACTATTTTTTGTCACTGGTCCGACAGTTAAGAAGCTTTAAATTTGTAATGAAAACAGTACTGGTCCTTCATGATTTTCACTGGCGACTGGTCCTTCAAAGTTTTCACTGGCCCCAGACTAGGGGACGAGTGTTAGTGTCGTGCCATGTATTATATAGACTTTCCCTTGTCCAACTGCCAGTCAATCCTAAAATGTTTTGTCATACATAACTTGAGAAGTTTGAGTGTAATCAACCTTCATAGGACTAATATGAACTAAGGCATTGCCTATTTTGCGGATTTATTTTTAATACTAAGGAATCAAAAAGTAATGTAATCAGCAATCTCATAATCAGCCCGCTGAACAGGCGCACGTTACGTTATCCATGTAAACATGACGTCACGTTGGATCCAAAATTACGACACTTTGGAGCAATAAAGACGTTAGTTGCACATGGGTACAGTTTATTTGGCTTATCAGCTTACGACAAAGCTACAATATTTTTGCAATGTTCATACTAACCATTAACCAGTTGGAGAAGCAAGTAGGCCTAAATTTGGTAAACTAATGAAGTTGCCGTATGTGTTCGGGTTTTAAGCACGTCTAGACGACAACGATACTACAAAAACTGTTAGTCGCCACTATTGATTCTGTTCCACACACAAAATTGAGCTTGACAGTGGATGAAAGTTTTTGGTGAAATTTCTCACACGCAATACCTTCTTGCACATTTTAATGCGTGGCCTTCGGCCCAGCATTAAATCTGCTATTACTTAGATCAATTACTATTTTTGTCACATAATTCTTTTTCAGGAAATTTATTAACATGGTTTTAAAACAGGGAAAGAAAGCTCTTGCCAGAGATTTAGTCATAAAGGTAAGCAATATTACGATTAAGATTATGTTAATGATTCAAAGTTAAACTACTTCAGTTCATGGTAAGAATATCAATGTTTAAAGTCCCACCTGGCACCATCGGATGATCCTCATACATCAATGCTTAGTCATGTTCCCAGACTAGACTATTGTTTTGGACGAAAAATACACTGGTTGAACGAGAATGAAGTCCCACTGGTCTACAGTATTTCAGTGAACTAGAGATTACCCTTTCCTAACACCAGCGATCAGCAGTTAGGCTACATGTACCTTTTGTCCTAAAACTAACTATGCTAAGCATCAAGCAAAAATAACCCACATGTTCCACTTGACAACTTCAAGTGTGAATTAATATCTGTGAGGGTGGTGTCTGTGCATGTTCGATATTACTGGGTGCTGTATCTCATTGTTGTCTTCACAAACACCTGGAGAGAAATAGTATTCCTAGGGAGACTCAAATGCGAGTTTCCTAAGGTAGCCCTAAGACCACAGGAAGTTAAAATATCAAGGGGTGACTGAACTGCAAAAAGCAGTCCTAGAAAACTAGTTTCTTGACTTCTTTAACACTCCTAGTGGAAACTATACAAGCCTGAAAGGCTCTCAAAAGTGGTATGTTTCATACTTGTTAGATGGTCATTTAAACGTGTACTTTACTTTCATTCATTTAAACATTATTTTGGATAGCCATCTGTGCGGTGAGTGTGACCTTATCCTATTCACTATAAAGTCTTGGACTACTTATAATACAGTAATTTTCTATTGTTGTTTTTAATTAGGCATTAATGCATGTCAAGCATGCTCAAGTTGAGAAATACCACAAAGCACCAACAGAAGAAAAATCTCAGGTTGAACTGGATCCTGTAAAGATATTATATCAAGCACTAGAGAATGGCAAACCTAGGTTGATGACAATGAAAGTAAGGTCTGGTGGACAAGCTCATCTTGTAAGTATTTACTTGCAGATTATTCAGTTAAGATTATTGCAATTAAAGGTCTGTAGTTAGTGAAAAAATGTTTGACCATGTACGATTTTCCTCAATCCTGATTTTAAGTTTGTCCCGGTTGACACCCCTGACATGATAATTTGACAGCTGATATGATAATGTTGTCAATAATTATGTATAGAACCTTGTAATATATTCATGCATAACGGTCAGGATTGTGCCAAATTGTCTGGACTATCCCTTTTTATTTCCAGGTCCCAATAGCAGCTACCGAACATCGTCAAAACTTCCTCACTATGAAATGGTTGATAGAAGCGGCCAAAGAAAAACCTGCACAGATGAGATTTTATGAAAAACTTGGAATAGAAATTTTAAATGCTTATAAACAGGAGGTAGACAATGTGTTTTCTGATCTTCATTGTATTTTAATTTCTCAACCTTAAAATATATCGCTGGCTTAGAACAATAAGGTCGTAACTACCAAATCGATATATTGAGAAAACAAGAGAAAACTGTGTGTAGTTTAATCTTTACCAATGGGAAAACACGTTTTTAACTCTTCATTTTGGTCAACATGACAATTTCAGATTTTCATGAAAATAGGCTCATAAGAAGCGCCTTCTGAAGCAGATTTCAAATATGTATGAGTCATATAAGGTAGTAAGTGGTAGTTACGACCTTCTGGTTCTTAGCAATCGATATACTTGTTGCAGAAAAGTAAAATATGGCTTATTTATATTATTCTTTATTAAGAGAAGAAGATTTATTTCAAGTGGCAAGAATAAGGTGGTAAAGCTATTTATGATATAAATTGGTTTGTTTCTAAGTAGGCAATGTTTGAGTGCTGCCTTCCCTCTCTGATTTTCTTATATATTTTTGTTATGAATAACAACAGCACATTATTGATTTGCAATGATTGGAATTTCTATTAAGCGAGCTGAGCTTAATAATGTTACTTGAACATTTTAATATAAATACTTAGTATATCAATTGATAACGAGCGATAGATTCTTTCATTGTCATAGGACAATAAAAACGCAAAATATGCACAGTATTATTGGAAAAAAACACCATGTAGTATAGCTTTATACTGCACATGTTACGTATAATATTATACATACTCGCTATACTAACCTGCATACGAGGAAATTCATATGATATATCTTGTTATTTGTAAAACAAATGAGGAGAGTTTCATGGTTCAAGTAAAGAGCAACACCTCATTACACTGTGGTGTACCCATACTTATGAGATATTTGTTCATGTTGATGTATTATTGTACCGTTTCTAAACAATTTAACCCAAAGTTTTGCCAAAAAACTTTCCCAAAGTGCCGAGAAAATACGGTCACAAAAGCTATGGTATTATATAAACTAGCTCAGTTTACAAACTCTATATTGTTTATCACAGACTCAGTGCAATATTAAGGTAACTACAATATTATATACTGTATAGCGGGCATATTTCACGGCGTCCAATTTTCGCATTAATTGGATCCTTTTGAATTCACGGTGTCTTTCGCGCTAACAGCCTTGACCGCGAAATTAAAACCTTGTTGGTAAACATGGAAGAGGCTGTAAACGTTAGAGGACGAGTATAATAGTCACTACTGATCTCGGGGTTGTGGGTTCGAATCACGTGCTGGCCATCTGAAATTATCTAGTACTTTTATTATCTTCTGTATAATGCACTATTCCCCCCAAAACTAAAGGTCTTCTGGAGGCCTCACCCGTAAGGATTATCCTGTGGTGAGGATAAAGAAACGCAATAAACCAAACATAATTAAACCCCCGCGAAATATACCCGCTATACAGTATAGACATCTACTATAGTTTTGCACTGAGCCCTCAGTAGACTTGAGGTCCATATGAAAGATTGCATTGTTGCAAATATGTAGCCTCGTAAAATAAAGTTTTTACTCACTTTCTCATTTCACCTAATAGATGCTTGTAATGAAATATTCACTTTCTCACATTTCAGGGAGGCTTAATACGAAGGAAACAAGAACTACATAAACTTTGTGAAGCAAATAAATCTCTTGCACATCTGCGATGAAACTAACATCAAATTCAAACATTGTGTGATAGAGTGCTGGTGTATTCTGGGATCTTTGTGTTACGAAATAACGTGCAACCTCTTTAGAGCAGCCCTCCTAAAATCAACAATCTCTCATTTGTTTCAGAAGTATGTAATGTGTTGCTGTTTGCTAAATTGCAAATATTTGTTGTTCAAAGTGATCAAAATTATTAGTTATATTTACCTCTGCATTGCAACAACCTTTGTTAAACAACGAACCTTTGAATTTCTCATTGAGTGTTGCTCTAGAGAGGTTGCACTATACTGACAGTTATGACCTCACTTAGTGTGAAATGCTGAACATAATCTGTGTGATGTTCAAAACACAGGGTCAGTTGCGGGCACATGGCCGCCATGATGAAATATACTCAAATGTAGGGGTCATGGACCTGCTACTGGACCTTCGGTTTCAGTACTCTTGATACATTATGTGGTGGTTGATATTGTGGATGTTAACATTCATATTTACCTCTACAATATGTCTTATCACTGGCCATACATTCTGTTCACAGTAAAACTTTTAATTTTCGTGTGTATTAAATTTTGCTGATTTTGTCAGAATGGTAAATCAGTTGTATGTTAAATTTTTGGATTTGAAAAAAAATTGTGTTATAGATTTTTAAGGGGATCTAGTTCATCTTAGTATTCAACAAAAAATAATCCACCATGAACATAGATAATTTTGTTGTATTCTTTTGTTTATGAAATAAATAAATTTATATAGATGGTTTTATACCAACATATTGTTGTTTTTGTGTTTTCGTTAGTTTAAGTAATATGTAACTGCTGATTATTGATAAAGAGCACCAGTTAACATTATGCCCGCCCGGGAGGGCCAAGATACAAGGGGAATTAGACAGGCTAATTTTCCCGACTGACCAGAATTTGACAACCTTATCAACTCTTTATTCAATACCCAGGAATAACTATGTGATTATGTGTCCCACCCTGGGGATTTAGACATCAAACATTTAAAAAGATCTAATTCCTACTGGTTGCCCGCCACTCTCCAGGCCAGCAAAATATTGGATTCATCATAACAAATCTTAGTCAGCCAATGTTACAGTATCATAGAAGATGTACTTGTGGTCACCATATGGGTATGCATCATACATGCCAGGTCTCTTGCATTTGAGACTACTCCTGCATAATTTTAGACAATTTGATCAAATCTCAAATACTAAAAGGCTTACCTTGAACTTTTTTGTTTTCATGATGAAAACCATTTAAATGATAACAAATATTAATGGTATGGTAATAAATACGTATATAAATGAAGTTAATATGCAGTTTTCTGAAAATTTCACCTATTTTACAAATGTACTTTACTTTAGGTTAACTGCATATATATATTAACTTCATTTATTTAAGTTTGAGCAAGAAAAATCTCCTGCATTTCCAACACCAATCTCCTGCATAGGCTTCAGGAAAATATGGCATGTGTGGTATGCATGCACTACTGAGAAAGATGAGCGACCTATGGTCATTTCGGGCCTCTTATAAACCATGGAATTAGATAGTATCAGGATCTTCTCTATTATTTAAAATCCTTGATAGTATGTATGTTCATGTGTAAACCAAAAATAACTAAGTGTTTTCGTGGAAATAATATGCAACAATGAATGCATCTTGGTCTTACTAGTAAAAGGAATCAACACAATAGAGTAATTACTTGTGAAGTGGGTACTTATAACATCAGGCCCATTACCGGTATCGGTACGTGCATATACGGCCGAAAGCATAAACTCATCACGTGACGATAAAAATCACGTGACGCACAAAATCTCGACAAAAACAACAAACAAAATGATCTACCCTTCAAGTGTCAGCTGTCGAGCTAGGATCATCATATTATTGTTTGGTAGGTGCATTTATTAATATATTATTGTTATGACTGATGGAGATTTTAATCGTCATCCAATAAACATAATTAAAAATGTTAACTATTCGGACTCGACATGGTTTGTAACCGTCAAATTACCAGTAAGTGGAAGGTGTGATTAATCTGATTTCAGCCGAGACTAGGCTATGACACTTCCACATACTAATGGTTTCCATAGTTTATGTATTTATTAACACATTTAAATTATTGTTTATAGATTGATCAATAACGCAACAGGATATTAATAACATGAAGGCAGTGGCTAGGATTATGGTACCTTAATCCTAGACCCACAGGCTAGGATTACGGAAGTTCCGTAATCCTAGCGAGTCCTTGCTAGGGCTGTCTAGAATTACGGAAGATTTTATATCGAGTGCAATTAAGCGTGCAGGTCGCCTTATATTGCATGTTGACATTAATTAATTTATACAAATATTGACCAGTATATTTATACCATCGAGTATAATCAGTTTTTGTTATGGTAAAGATATACAGTCGGCGGAAAATATCCAAATGCAAATACTTTCTTTTGATACTGTACAGTATTGTACTTGCATTTAGGGCCGCGCATTTATAAAGTTTTTAAAATATGGAAAATATATTGAAAGAACAGATAATCGATTGTTTACCTTACAATTTACATAATTCTAATTTTAAACGATTCCTAATGACATGCAAAGCGTAATCCGTTACAAATTAAAACAAATATTTAATTTATAAATATGACCTTATTTGGAATTGGTATCACTACGCAGTGTCACAATGTAGATCCAGTAGTAGGCTGTAAATTGTGAATCAACTAACGATTTATAGCAACTTTAAATTTTTTATTTCGAGGAACAAATGACGAACAAACATATCAGATCTACTACCAAAATTAGCAACACAATTTGTTTGGATCATGCCAATCAATGTCAATGGAACTGCATTTGTGTATTCGACCACATACTTTAATTAATTTATAAACATTCGGACTGCCTCTATTTTCTTCCCAATGCAAAGACAAAATATTAACGAAGTAAAATTCGACGCATGATATTTCTATTAATTAGTCAATAAATATACCAATATTTGTATAAATTCATGAAAAAATGACGACATCAGGCTGTATTGCAGTCGGTATAAAAACTTCCGTAATTCTAGACAGCCCTATAGCTAGGACTCGCTAGGATTACGGAACTTCCGTAATCCTAGCCTGTGGGTCTAGGATTACGGTACCGTAATCCTAGCCACTGCCTAACATGAAATACTTGGTTAATTAATGGATGAATGAATTAATTAATTATCTATAATATGAAGTAAAAACCTAAATAGTATCATAAAATTTGATAGTGTTATGTTAATACTATGTTAGATTGCATTAAGTCCTTTTTGGTTTAAACTTCATGACGTCTCTCATTAATGTACCAGTTGACAGTTTCATCCATGGCCATGGTTGTGGATAGCCGGGGAATTCGCAGTGTTATTACATTCCAGGCTCCAGCTCCTCCATTGCACTGCCGGAGAAATGTTAGGAATTTTTCTAAGAACCAATACCCCAGGGACAATATTTAGTTGCCAGGGGCCGGGAAAATACCGGAGATATTATGGGGTGGCCGTGGATGCATAAGTTTTTAATACTTAAATATAAAAGGTGTATTGTTTTAGTAAAAAAGTTAATTTAGTTGTTACTCATGAATAATTGGTTATTGCTTTACATTTGATTTGAAAAATAATCTAGCTTTTTAATTATAATAAATGGAAAAAATCAAATAACACTTCAAACTAGGCCTCAATCATTTATTGCATTGATAGCATGTGATGTCTCATGTCTAGACATCTCTTTTTCAGACTGACTTTAGGTTAAAGTCTTTTTACTGTTTTCTCATGATAATTTAGCACTTGTCCTTGGGCCAGCTAGATTGAATAATCCACTTCCCCGCAGGCCAAAAAGACGAAGTTGGCCAATAAATTGACATATTATTGTATCTTTCAGGCACTCTATGTATAGCTAATCGTTGCTATGGAGATGGTGTTCAGAAAGACCCGGATAAAGTGTGTAAACATATACCAAGGAAAGCCATCAATAAAGCATTTCTTACCATTGATACAGAAAGATTTTTTGGAGAGCGTAATGTCACGGTGACTGTTAACACAATATCAACAGAATGTTACACTGTGAGTAATGACATAATTAATTTAGAATATTTTCAGTCTTGGCCAATGAAAAAAATAAATACTGCACTGCATGTGTTCATTTTACGATTTTATTGTGGTTATGGTAAAAAAGACCATTTCAATGGGACGTTTTTTCGTGGATTTTGACTTTCAGGTATAAAATACAAGGGTCAACATTATTGTTCGATGGGATTTGGTTTTATGGTTTTAGGTGAACCACCAAGTCCACCAAATTTAATCTCCCAAGAAAATTAATGATTTTACAGTTTGCTTAAGTCTTTAGTCATCCATTTTGCTGATTTTAGACTTCATTCCTGATAACAATATCCTTTGTCATAGCCTCACAGGGTATGAGAGTAATTATGGAGTTTCCATTGAAATAAAAATGTCTGAAGCAAACAAGGAGCGAAAGATAAACCTCTAGGACCAGCGTCTTATTCTTTTATTTTGTTCAATATTAGGCCAAGTTATTTTGGGTGATAGTGTAAATTATTATTATTTTATTTTTTGTATGTTTGTTTCTAAAGTATTCTAGCTAGCTTCTATGGTAAATCAATAAACCATTGTCAGAATGTTTATCAGTATCTGTGGTTGTGTACCATGGAGTTTGTTTCAGAGTTATGACCTTTGCTTTCACTTTTCTTGTTCCATTACACAAAGCTATACACCTTATGGTACAAAAGCACAATAATTCAATATTTCGTAATTTGTTTAATTGTTTTACCAGTTTGCAACACTCATCGAATTTTCCAAGATGCAATTACCTTGCCTCTATTACATTGCAGTATTTTTTTTCTTTCTACCCATTTTAGTGCAATCTTCAGTCTGAGGCTAATATAGACGCTCAGAGAAATTCATGTACAATTCTGGTTGATACAAGGTGGAAGATGAAAGTTTCTATAGAGGGAGATAATCTCACAAAAGCTGCAAAAAATTGCAGGTAGGCTACTCAGTACTCTATTTAATTATTCTAAAGTCACACTGCCCTCAATCTTTCAAATCTGCAGTTGAAAATCTGAGATAGCAACTCTGTCTGAAAAACATTTCCCCTACAGAAACGAGTATGTAATAGAAACAGTATTGTTGATTTTGATTTCTTATTCCTATTCCATTTTAAAACATTCATTTTCAATGTGTAACATTATACTGAAGTGAAAAAATATGTTGAAAATATGTAAAAAAGTCCACACTGCTTGAGAAAATGTCCCCCTAGAAAGGACTGTAGACCCTTCACAAAAGTATTGTTATGATACTGAGTCTTTTGTTAGATATACAGTCTAATGTAGAAAAAAGGGTTTTGAGGCATTTTGTTTTGTAAAGAAATTTATAATTTATGATATAATATACACTGTAAAATAATTTAATTTCGTTGGGACGAAATTTCGTGGTTTTGGTAAAAAAGGCAATTTCGTTGGGACTTGAATTTGTGGATTTTGCATTTCAGGTAATAAAACAAGGGTCAAAATGTATGTTCGTTGGGATTAAAGTTCGTGGTTGAGGTAAACCACGAAATCCACGAAATTTAATCCCCCACGAAAATTAATGATTTTACAGTACCTAAACTACAGGTAATTTTGTTTACTTACATGCTTGTATATAAATTTTTTGGGACAATACCTTTATTTCTGCATGTCAATTTGGTTATTTGATAATGCATCATAGTGTTACATTGTCTATTATATTTATGTTTTCAGTGTGGAACATTTAAGTACTTGGTTTGAGGAAGGTGGAAATTATAGTATCTTTGTATCATTACATGCGAACCAGATATATTGTGGTCAACCCTTTCTGAATAACTCACCAGACGATAGTAATATTCGTAAGTTTTATCAAGATCACCAGGCAAGACCTATCAAAGAAGAAAAGTGGAGCTATTGTCTGGATGGGATCGTGTGCGTCTGCGTTGGTTTAGTTTATTGTCCAATTCATTTTCTGAAATATTATCTTATGTATCTACTTTAGACTCAACATATTTATTCACAAGGGAAGGCCATATTGACAAAGCGTTTAACCCTGTGACCTTTATTTATTGAGTTAATCTGCCCTTGTTACGCTAAGAACTTTCACTCACAGATGAGCAAGGGTAATATCTCAATATAGAAAGTCGAGTGTCCAGCACTTGTAAGCAGTGCTCTTGTTTGTTTGCTATTTGTCTACCATGCCTGGCCTACATGGCTAGCACAGGTGTTGGAGCCATAACTAGACACCTGTGAGATCCTATTTTGATATTTAGGTTGGACCGGGCATACAACAGTATGTTCTTCGATGAAGTTATCTATGATTGTCACTTATATCCTCCAAATTTAGAAAAGGTGTCAGCTGCAAATTTTCTAAATAAAGTCCCTAAAAAACAGCAAGTTAGTAATGTGTCCGGAAAGCCTGTTGGCTATGCCATCTGTATACTAGTCTTAATATATTTTATACATGTACATGGGTAGTCCCAGAATACCGTATAATCCTGCTATATCTTGAAAACTATCAAGTACTGTGTGTCGAAATTATAATTCACTTTTAGAGAAATTATTGCTTGACATACTAGCCAAATTTCATCAGATATTTTCGAAAAAAAAAAAAAATTGTGTACATTTGACGAGCACCAGGTGATGCTTTGTGGTCTGCAGAATGCCAACTCTCGCCAACAACGTCGCGCTCTAACAGTTTTCCAAAAAACTTTCATTCGTGTGTTTCTCACTTTTAAAATTATATGCCGAAATTGTTATCAATCATTTGGAATTTTATTTCTTTATATTTATGTCAAACATTCATTAAATTCATAATATTAAGTGTTTTCCAAATTGATAACTTGAGTTGACATTCTGTGCGGATAGTGTTGAAAGTGATCTGAACTAAATTTTGTTCTGATCGATCAGTCTGCTAATCTTCGTTCCACTGTCCTCCAGTGCCATACAAAATGTTGGAGAATCTTAAAAAACAACTGCCGAAATTATGCTGATATATTCTGCAATGGATGCTTCATCATTTATCTATCTCCAGATATTATACTACACTACATACGTATAATATTATACTACACTACATACGTATAATATTATACTACACTACATACGTATGATATTATACTACACTACATACGTATGATATTATACTACACTACATACGTATAATATTATACTACACTACATACGTATAATATTATACTACACTACATACGTATAACACAATGCTTAGGAAATGACAGTCGCTACATAACATCGTATGACGTCATGATTTTTAATGCTGTGACGCTAACAACGTTGTTATATTACTTCATTAACCTGCCCAATATGAAATCATCACTACGAATCATTGTATAAGAACTTGCCAAAATATAATGAATACTCTTATATATATTTTTGCGCGCTGCAGCTACAACTACCTAAGTATTATTGCCATTAAATATTTGAATTCATTTTTGTGATACATAATATTTTCGTGCTGGACCGTATACCGTTACCATTGGTTACAAATTCATCTGTTTAACAGATACAACATATGTTGATAATAAATAAATTCTGTAGATGCGCGTGATATTGTTGTAGAAATGCACATACAAAATTTTGTACCGACCGGTGACTGTATCATAATGGTGGAGTAAATAAATCAAGAATTATACGTTATTCTGGGACAACCGTCGTATTTCAAACATGTATCAAATTTTAAGCCAAATGTTGTAAAACGAATATACTTTAATTTTTAATGATGACATTGCTTTGCAATTTGATAAAAAAAATGATATCACTGACAGTAATTTTGTATTCATATTTTCAGCTTTATATGTAGCATTAGGTTGTTTTGTTGGTCTTACACTACTTGTGATTCTACTGCAATACTGCTACAGGTGAGGCTAACATTATTATATTCCATGTTTAGAGTTACCATAGACTACATGTAACGCTCAGGACTACTGATCAAGACGTTTTAGTGGTCTCTGATCGGAATCTTGGCATTGGCACTTGGGTCAGTTCTGACACGCATTTCAGTGTTTCCAACCCTTCTAGAGATGAACTTGTAGCTAACTCACTGATAGTCATGCTTGTATCACACATTTAAAGAAAATTCGGAAAGAGCTAGGATATTCCACCCTGAGTCCTTGTACTTTTTATCCCTTCAACAAAAAAACAAGACCCAATGGGGAATAAGTGTTTGCACTTCTATAAGTTATCCTTGACCAAAAGGTCTAAATAATTTCACATACACATAGTTTAAAAACTTGCTGAGTGTTTTCTCTGATTTAAGGAGCCACATGTTGCGACGTCTCCAGAACTGCTGCCGAGATGCTGACGCTTTTATCGATCCTGTGAGTACTTTGATTCATATTATTACTTTAATTTAATGTATTTGATATTATAAGCACAAATTTTACAACCTCCCCTATCCTCTTTTCTTCCTCCTTCATCACAAGCATACTTCCTTCCTTACTCTCTATATTCTATGAATTCTTCAAGAATAATAGCGCCATGTACAAAAATGTATTTCATACTTTGTAATCAATTTATGTATTTGTTTGTGAATTTGTGATTGTATGTATGGGATACTTTTTATACATCATATTAAAATAGTATCAAAAAAATTCAACAACCAAACTTAAATGCAGAAAGGATAATTATCTTTTAACATTAAACTTGGCAAACTATTCTTCTTCAGAATAAAAAACTAAAAAGAAATTTGCTTTGAGTAAATATTGATCTTTACTGTGTGTAACTTTACAACTAGGGTGCTAAACAATTAGAAAAGCAGAAAATGGCTTCTAGTGTAGAACAACCTAAACGACCACAGAATAGTAATCTCAGACGAAGGAATCTCCCTAAATCTCTCAAAAGCATGGCCCCTAAACAGGTATTCACATTTTCCTCCATTTTGATTCAGTATGCGGTGACTTCAGACATAAAACATGGTTAGTATGCCGAGTTAGTTACCTGGCTATCTCAGTGTGATTCTATAGTTGCCATAGGTCATACCCTTCCATGAAAATTTGACATTAACAACGGTTTTTCACCACATGCAGAAAGGTTGCGGGCTCGTCTTGTGGAAGTTAATTGGGCATTGGTTAGGATACAGTCTTTAGAATGGAACCTTAAATGCCTATAAATGCTGTAACAGTTTTTCTCAATGTTTTGATTTCTGGTCTTTAAAAGTGGATTGTCAATGGCTGTCTGTCCAACCAAAACTAAATGTACAAGACCAAAATCAGAACTAAATAGACTACAGTGCCAACCCTTCCAACTTTAGTTTAAATGGAAATTTATGCCGTAAAACCTCACTAAGGAAACACAAATTTGATTGTTGAAAGGAGGTTGTTGCTCTGGAGAGGTAAAATTCTTAGTAGATGGTTATTTCTCAAAGAAAATACTTATGTTGCTCCATAGAGGTGGTGGCTCCTTTAGACTTTAGACTATGCAGTTTTGTCATGATAAAAACTACTAGTATAATTTCCACATATTTGACAGGGAGATGTAAATAGTACTTATTGGTACTCTACAATACCACTTATAGACTTCCTGATGTTTTAAGAACATGGAGCCTTCACTGGATCACTTCATGTTATAAGTGGTAACTGTACTTAAGGGCCAATTAAGCTCTGTTCCTAAAATGGCTGTATGGTTTAACATAAAACAGGCTGAGAGTAAAGTCTTTCAAACAATTGTGTAATATGTGATTGTCTATTTCCACTGAGGCAGAGCATTTTGAGGGCTCAGACTGAGTCAGTGCAAAACTATGGTAACTACCTTACTTTATATAGGCACATACCATAGTCTTGCACTTGGCACTTGATTTGCTAATCCACTAAAATTCTTGTGAGTTTGAATATCAATTAAAAAAACATCAAATAAAATCAAGGGTACAAAAACTACTATAACACTTTAGTGATTACTTATTCCTGGTACCCTATTATGTTATAACAGTTACCCTTCACACATTCCGTGGTTAAAATCTGCTTACTTTATATGCCGGCCTGCCACTTATTCCATGCATTTATAATGAAAAAAAAAAAAAAAAAAAAATCATTCTGAAGAAGGCCTCGGCCGAAACGTTACTATAATAATAATAATTCTACAGAATACGTGTTGTTGTTGAAAAAATTCCCAATTATGCATTTATAATGCACATACTTCATATTGCGCTTAAGTTTGTACACAATGAGGAGTGATCACTTGCAATATATACTACTGTATAGCTCGGTCACATTGACACGAGCCTGACCTTTTGATTAGCATAATTTAACAGTCGATATATAACCTACGCTTACCACACCAAGTGTATGTTTTCATAATCGGGGAGTATCACGAAGACGCTCAAGATGTGATACAAACACAAATATGAAATATTCTTGCATAAAGGTCAGACTCAGGTCAAAATAGCCAAGCTATACCATGCAAATAATTAGTACATTGTACAGCCTACTTAGTCTAGCCACCACTTATCATGTATCTATTGGTGACCCTGATGCATGCTTTCTTTACACATACATTTAAAAACACTCAACTCACACACTATGTCCGGTAGACTCATTGTTCATTAGTTGCATGTACAAAGGTAGCCAAACATGTGTATGTTGTTGTCTCATTTGGGCAACCAGCTGCAGCTTATTTAATTAAATGAATTTTATAGAATTAAATACACCTGTATTCAACAGCTAGTACATGCTTAAAATTTTTAATTTATTCCTAGACCCACAATCCCACATGCACATACATCAGTGATTGGTTAATTTTATAGACCAAGATTTGATTGGTTGATTATTTTTCATTGTTAGTATTTACTAGTTTTGATCCAGAGTATGAGCCATGTGTAGAATACCCTGTTGAACCTTACGTCTGCTTACGACTGGTGAGACTGTAATTGCCATGTTTTGTTATTAGCAGAACATTGTGGTGTAGTGCGAATGTAGAGATAACACAAGACTTAGTTTACAAATTATACCGACAATAAAAAAAAATATTGATTTGTTACATTGTATGTTTTTCCCGAATTTGTGCGACGTCAGGTTACGTAAACGTCATGACGTCATATCCGTTGTTTTGTTATTGTTATTCTGAAGAAGGCTTCGGCCGAAACGTCAATACAATATTTACAATATACGTGTTGTTGTTGAATTCTCAATTATTACCGACAATAAAATGCATTTCTGATACCCATTTTCGTTTATCCTTGTGTATTTTCACTTTAAATACATAAACCCCTTCTATCTACTGTGATAACAAGTGGCCAGCCAACCTATTGTCCATTTCGTGTATTTGTTTACAACTTCAGAATTATGATCTGTGAGCTACTGTAAAATCATTAATATTTGTGGGGGATTTAATTTCGTGGATGACCTATTAATACCTATGAAATATTAATCATTCTATGGTATTTGACTTTGTGGATAATGTAACCTTGAAATTTCATCCACACGAAATGGTCTTTTCATAAAAATCACGAAATTTTGTTCTATTAAAATTAAATGATTTTACAGTATTTAAAACAGCTTCTATTATTTTTTGGACCCACTGTTAATATCGAAAAAGTTGTTCTGATGCTGTACTGTATAGTAAAATGTTTCAGGAAGATTGATAGTCAAACTATAAACCAGTATGCAATCTATATTAACTGACACATGTTATAATGTATATTGTAGAATGAGTATTCACAACAAGATTTAGGTTTACCCACCAATCTAACAGAGGAAGATATAAACAGACCACCAGCCAAGGAACGTCTAAAGTCTCTGGATACATTTAGAGGGTAGGCCTGACAATCCTTCATTCAAATCAGGTGTTTTAGTTCTTGTAATAACTTTAGACATGGTCCAGT
The DNA here is from genome assembly GCA_963678985.1 of Spisula subtruncata. Taxonomy (NCBI): domain Eukaryota; kingdom Metazoa; phylum Mollusca; class Bivalvia; order Venerida; family Mactridae; genus Spisula; species Spisula subtruncata. The sequence continues at coordinate 65,845,638 of OY787660.1, forward strand.
AGTTAGCATGCTGGATTGTTACCTGGAAATCCTGCATGGTTCCAGTCCTGGGCGCAGCAGGCAGAACACACCCTTTCATAAAAATTCAACAACAATTTTTCATGTACATGGATTGAAGTTGCTGGCACCTTTCTCCTCTTAACATACCAACCTACCAAATGAAGATTTGATATCTTGTATGGTCAGCCTAAGTATGAGAGTAACTGTCATTGTTATGCACCCTGAAGGATGTAAATTGTTAAGGGTTCATACTGTTTTCAGTTTGTCTGTCTGTCCGTAGACAAATTCTTGTTTATTCAACTTCTTCTACAGTTATTTCAGGATTTTCATACACATGAAAAACCTTAACGTGTAGATTTGCATGAAGGTCATAAAATGCGCTCAGATTATTTATTCCAGAGTTATGGCCCTTTTCTGGCAGGGGGTATATTAGTCTGCGTAACGGCGACAGTTCTAGTTATGTCCTGATCACTGTTACCGGTATATACAACAAAAGTCAGTACTAACTGATGTTCAACCTATATTTCAGAATTTCCATCATATTGATGATCTTCGTGAATTACGGTGGTGGAGGTTACTGGTTCTTCAAACATTCAAAATGGAATGGTCTAACTGTGGCCGATCTTGTGTTTCCATGGTAATATATTCTCAATTTTCACTAACGTTATACCCTTGTCTTCATGACGTAGTTAATTTTGCCGAATATTCGCATGAGACATGTGACATGTGGCAAACGTTATTATGAAAGTTTGTTGGTTGACTGTTTTCCTCTGCTGCAGCATAACATTGTGCGTAAACATCACATGTAAACCAAAGACTGTTTTCCCTGCTGCAGCATAACATTGTGCGTAAACATCACATGTAAACCAAAGACTACTTTCCTTTGCTGCAGCATAACATTGTACGTAAACATCACATGTAAACCAAAGACTACTTTCCTTTGCTGCAGTGTTTGATATCTACCAGTATAACGAACAAATTGTAGGTAACAACAGTTACTGTATTTGATTGCAATTTTCAGCCTTAAGTTTATTAAAGACAGGGTCCTGAAATTCTGGAAATCCGGATATACTGTAAACCTCGAAATTATTTCGCGCGATTTAAGTTCGCGGAGATCACGAATTGTAAAAATCTGCAAATGTAAATAGCCGCGAATATGTCCTGAACAAGAAAACGCGAAAGTTTCTCGTATTTTGAAGGAAATTCATCGTTTGGTTCGACGTTATAAGAAGTGCTATTTTGTCGAAATGTGGAATGTTAGGTTAATAACCTTTTTCTAAATAAAAGCTATTCATGATTTCGGTACAATCATGAAAACACAAATGTGTAAAACAAAATACTAGGTGAATACGTGTAAATAGCATTGTTTATTATGTCAGGTCTAATAGTGTCAATGAAACTGTGAAAACATGACCTGCTAAGTTTGCAATTTATGTAAACAATACAATATGTCAATATCTATACCAAAAAAAGAGTTTGAGTCGGTTTAACAAGGATGAGAACTATAATTGAGAAGCAATTATACATACAAAACGAGCAAATGTATGTGACAGGTTATAATATCAATAATTTTGTCACTATGCTACTTAGTTTTCGCGGAGTTTGCGGGAGACTTAAAACCGCGAAAGTTAGTAGCCGTGAATATGCCAACGATCGGCAAAACGAGAAAGTTTGTATCTGCGAAAAATTTCTAGGTTTACAGTTGATTACAAATATCATGTATTGACTGAGTAATAGTCACCTGATAAATTCCTCCACCTTGCGAAATAAACTTCCTCATCCATTTCATTTTTATACCTATTATTTTGTATATATTGTTTTTCAAAGGTTTGTATGGATTATGGGTACTGCAATGGCTTATTCAATGAAGTCCCAGCTGAGACGTCCAATACCAAGAAAAATGATGTTCATAAAAATATTTAAACGTTCATGTATTTTGTTCATGCTTGGTTTACTGATCAACTCTTCAGATGGTCTCAATCGTAAGTACCAGACTCCAATTCAATGAAAAACTTTATTTATACTTAGTGATGACTTTTATAAGACCCTACCAGTTATCTTCCATCAGGGACTATAGGTTTGCCCTCAATCTGTCCCTCTGTCAAGAAAATCAGTTTTCAAGTTAGGTTTATGAAACTTGGTATGTGGAGAGGGACCAATAAGGTTATTATGCACATCTAATTTGTTTTTGATTGTGGTTCCCATGGCAACAGAAACATTGACAACCTGGAAACCTAGTAGGGGACTTCCATATTGCTTACAATTCCTAATTACTGGTTTTATATCTATTATATTGCTACTGGTACAACTATAGTCTTGTGATGTAGGTTCTTTCATAAATTGTTTATTTATCACTTTTGTAATAATAGTATGGTAGGTATTTTGGCATCTCACTGATTCTGAATTATTTTTTATGAAACAGTGCATTCATTTAAATAATTCAACCCACAAAATATGGTAGACCAAATGGTTTCCGTTCAATAGCTCTAGAATGCTGTGTCCTATGATCTTCAAACATATCCTGTAAGTTGGCCTGCAACAATAGATGTTCCTCTTGATTTTAAGTTAACAAGGCCAAGGTCACTGTGACCTTCACCATTTCCAACTATTTGGGTGCCATGGGGTATACATATTTTACAAAGAACTTGGTATTTAAAGTTGCACCTATTAGTCTATACTGTGTTATTCACTGTAAGGATGTTTTGCTATATGTATGACACATTGAATTTTGTTTTGTAGCTGCCAAAATGAAGCAATTTCGTATACCTGGTGTGTTACAGAGGTTTGCTGGTACCTATCTTATCACAGCTACTCTACATCTGTGTTGTGCTAAACCAAATGATCCGAATGCGGTAAGGTTCTATCAATACGTGTACAGTAAAACCTGTCCAGAGCAGCCCTTTGTAGATTATCAACCGCTTTGTAACACCTTCAAAACTATCCTAAGCAGATATTTACTATAAATTGAACACCTGTTTGGCAACAACCTCTGACCAATGTGTCATTATTTGCAGTTAAAAATGGTGTTTCTCTACTGCAGTCGAACTGTGCTTGCAATGCCATTTTTAAAAGCAGTATACAATTATGCCTTTGTATCAAACTGTGTTTACAATTGTATTGAAATTGTTGTCTAATACAACTTTATTGGATTTCGTCTGGGAAAATATTTATTACTTTGATCAAGTTTGATGGTTAGTCTGTGTCAATCATTTAAGGATATTTTAGAAGAAACAGTCATGTATTAATTGTTGTGTGTTTTCAGCACTCTTGGTGGCGCACAGTACGTGATTTAACAGACTATGCCTGGGAATGGTTCTTCAATGTTGTATTTGTAACAGTATGGCTGATTATGACATTTGGTATCAGTGTACCTGGATGTGGAAAGTAAGAAGCTTACATGTGTACCGTTACAATGTTTAACATAGCACTTGTTGCAACTTCCATTTTGGAAGAGCGAGTCAAATTATTAGGGCCCTGCAAATTTTTTGCAGGTGCCCTATAGTAATCACCCTGTCCGTGTGTCTGTCTGATGTCCGTCTGTCCGTCCACATTTTTCATGTTTTTTCTTAATAACTTGCAAACCGTTAAAGGTATCGACTTTAAACTTTAAACATAAGGTCACAGTAACAATACACTATTGTATGCCAAGTTATGTTACTCCAGCTACAATATTGTAAGAATTATGGCCCTTTGTAAAATTACAATTTTCCTCATTTTTCATCTTTTTTTCTACATTACTTCAAAACCGTTACAGATATTCAAATGAAACTTGCTATACATATTGACAGTGACAATACGCACATGTGTAGCAAAGGGCAACAACTCTAGCTTTAATAGATTTTGGCTTGTGCCCCTTTTTCGACTTCAAAACTTTAACATTGGCCATAGTTCAAAAACTTTTCAAAATATTCAAATGAAACTTGCAATACTTATTGACAATGATAACGACAGAGCCCTGATCACGACAGTGATGGTTCTAGTTTTTGATTAAATTCATTGAAAATAAAATTGTTTGACTTATTTCAATCATCTATGCTATGCCGATAAATGAACTATAATTTTATTAAGTGAAGTGTGTTTACGGCTTGAATAGTTTGCACCCTACATCCGATCATGCTCTGAAGAGGGGTGCACAAAAGGGAATTGCGCCCTTCTCACTTATCTTAAATTAATGATATTCTTGGGCGCCATTTTGCCGTCAGATTGTGCGTATTTGTCATTCAAAATATTGATGTTTTGGCTGGTTACTTTGTATCAGATTTGTTCATTCTGTCTTTGTGGTTAAATATTCAAGCCAAATTGTTATTGTATTTGTCAATTTTGAATAAATACAGATCCTTTCTTACTTTTACTACATAGGCTGTTTAAATTGGTAATATTGCTGTTTTTAGAAGATGCCAACTGATAGCATTTGTTAAAAAAATCAGAGACGATGACCAAACTGGTTAGAAACTAGTATTTTGTGTGTGTCTTCACTCCATTTCAAATAGGTTCATGCAAGTTGATTTAAATATTTCTGTGACATAGTTGATTTTGTTGTTTACAGAGGTTATATTGGTCCTGGTGGATTGGCAAATGATGGTAATGATCAACAAAATGTTTCACTATGCACTGGTGGTATGGCTAGTTATATAGATAGACATGTGTTTGGTGCAGACAAAATATACCAGCATCCATCATGCTTGGTAAGTAGTAATTTATATCTAGATTTAATGTTTTAGTTGTTAATCTCTATCAATCATTCATTGACATTCCAATTTTGGCGAGAAATCCAAGCTTATGTCATAGCCTGTATAGTTTCTTAACAAACTATATAAAAAAATATGATATGTATTGTGTTTTCAGTGCACAGAAATTGGTATTAATAAATTAAACGAAATATGTAATATATATCAAATGTGTGAATTGATTGGTGGCAATATACCAGTATATTTGATGTCGCCAGAATCGTCTATTAATTCAAAAACTATTTAAGTTTTAGCAATGGTCATCAACCTTTATAGAACATTTATTAGACAATTAAACAATAGCATTATTCCATAGCTTTTGTTTTCTTGAATTCAAGTATTTTTTCTCATAGAATTTTGAAATGTTATTGTTTATTGTAGGAGATTTATGAGACTACTGTACCACATGACCCAGAGGGACTTCTGGGTATTTTCACTTCCTGTTTTCTGTGTTTCCTTGGATTGCAGGTATGTTGATTTTAATGTTTTCACTCGTTTTATAATCATGCATCTTTAAAAGTTTGTAGAAACCATGATAAAGAATTATCAAACTGGCATAATTCTACACCTGAAAAGATGTCCTTTTCGACATTTCGTTTTATAGGACATTGTATGTCAAACAAAAAGGTTCTAGCAGCTGAGCTGAAAACATTTAATAATTTCATACCTTTGCAGTATAAACATGTGTCTTAATTGTACTTGAAAAATGTCAAAATTCCTATCTTTTTAATGTCCCAGCATGATCAGTATCTGCTGATGCGGAGGCTAATAGTGATTTTGATTCACCTGTCCGTTTCTCCTTCCATTTGTTACTCTATTGCATAAATTTCAAGTTGATTGATTGAGCTAGTTATTATTGACAAGGCTACCAGCGGGACATAAGTGTTTAATGAAGAGTTTTGTTTGTTTTCTAAATCACAGCATGTTATAATTTCTTCCTTTCTTGTTTGTGTGCATTATGTCATAATTGCTTACCTTGTTGCTTATATTTGTGTATTTGCAGGCTGGAAAGATTTTATTAACTTTCCCAGATTGGGTAGCTAGAACAAAACGTTTTGTGATATGGGGAGTACTTTTGGTAAGAACAGTTTGACCTACTTTGATTTTAATACAGTGCAACTTGTATTTGAGCTCTGCTGTGCGATTTCCAACCTGATGTCAAAATTTCACATCTTCACATTTTAATAGGATTGTGTAGAGTAATGTCTAAGGATTCCAAAAAGGTATACCTTTTCAAAATCGTCCAATATAGTGACATGCTATGAGAAAATGAAAACTAGAGGCATGAAATTATAACTGACGTTCAAAATGACGTCACTAAAAATAAACAAATATGGTGACGTCTTATAATTATTACAGGTCCTATTATAAGCGCCCTATAAGAAAAAGGAAATAAAAAACACATATTTAATTTGTTGGATCATGACACATCAAGGATGTATTGTAAACTAAGTTGATATTTGATTTTTGAGTGAACACAACAAAATAATTAACCAATTCTCAAAATTCTCACTTTTCGTTTATGTTTTACACTATTTTACCCCAAAATTACTATTATTTAACAAAATATTCTGGCACTATAGTTTTGATATCTTAAACGGCAAAGCACTATGTACCTACCACAATTAAAAAAATTCAAATATATTTTTTCATGACATTGTAATCAACCGATTCCCAAAATTCTCGCTTTTGTTTAGATTTTGACAGGTTTTGGCCCAAAATATGGGATTTGAGACAACGGTCAGGAAAATGATTTTTAACATCGTTAACTACAAGTAACAACCTTCCTATCACAATCTATTTGTATCCCATAAAGCGGTAAATGGTGATGTGGGTTACTGATTCCAAAAAATGATGCTTAGCTTTCATATTTTGTAAAGTTTTACCCCAAAATAATAGACTTTCACAAACATGTAAGGACCTAGATTTTCAATATGTTACAAACAAACATAGTGTGACATCATCAAACAAAAATATTTTTTTTCGCATTTTTCTCACAAAAATATGTGTTCTGGACTAAATATGGGTTTCCCAAAAGACAATATTTTATCAAGCGGTTGGAAATCGCACAGCAGAGCTCATTTAGAAACCACCTGATGTCCTGAAAATGTTCATATGACAAATGGTTGTTTTACTTATTTTTGGTTGATCAAAATTCCCATGAGGTCACAAATATGCTGGTAATTTCTCTAACTAGATGGACAGATGTTGCTTATGCTTGTTAATTGGCCAATGACCTGCAGAGGGAAGAAACAGATCGTTTGTTGGATACAAGAAATCCTGGCATACTGCCTTAGCTTTCCGAATAGACTCCTTGGTTCTTTATCATGCTTATACACACAAGAATACCTCTGTTGTCTGACTTTCCAACCAGTCTATCTCTAGTTGGGTTGGAAACAATGAAATGCAATTCTGAAATTTCCAGTGCCCCAGCTGAGATACGAACCAAGGACCTATGGATTGGTAGTTGAAAATGCTAACCTAGACCGATGAATAAAATGTTTCTTTAAAATACACCCATCTTAAAAAAATATTTTCACTCGTTATAACATATCCTACTGTAATATAAGTGTATGAAATCAGCATAATTCATTCTGGTTTACTGTTTGTAGGGAATAGTCACTGTGATACTTTGTGAAGGAAGGAAGAATGAAGGGTTCATCCCTATCAACAAAAATCTCTGGTAAATCAACTTTCATTAGATATAACATGCATTACACAGTTCATAGTTATGTCTTTCCTATTGCATTTATTAGAGCGATTTCAAGCAAGTCAGTACGTGAGTGTTGGGAACACTGTCAATAAATAGTTAGCACTATGTTGGATTCTAACCATTACAGTACACGTTAAACATCTAGCAATGCATATTATAGGAAAGCATTTGACTACTCTGCTTTCGTAACAACACTATAGAAAAGGTTGCCCGAATTAGCAAGATCAATGTTACTGCATTACATCGCATCAGTCATGGGTTAATACGTGGATAACAACACAGATTATATGTATAAGATTTTTAAGGCCGAGAGTTTGCACACAGCACTGTTTGAAATAAACAGCTTGCTCCTTTAGTGGGATTCAAACCCATGTTCAGCACAATTGTTTCAAGGGCCAAAACTCAAGACTACACAAACAAATATTTCTATAGCAGCACAATTTTGATGTCTGTGAAGACTAATGTAAAGTATGCGTCATTATGTATTACTCTATTTCAGGTCATTATCGTTTGTGCTGTGTAACGGCTGTTTTGCTTTCTTCTTGTTTGCTTTCTGTTACCTCACTATAGATGTGTATAAAGTCTGGTCTGGAGCTCCATTCTATTTCCCAGGTAAATTATTACATATACTATTACCAGTATATTCTTTCTCTCATGCATGTTTGATGGTCTTTATAAATAGTAAATACACTGATGAATGACTATTATACTGTAAACCAATTTACTTTTTAGCTCATCTGTCACATAGTGACAAGGTGAGCTTTTGTGATCACTCTTCGTCCGTCGTCCGTCGTCCGTCCGTCGTCGTCCGTCAACAATTGGCTTGTGTACACTCTAGAGGCAACAGTTTTGATCCAATCTTCATGAAACTTGATCAGAATGTTGTACTCTATGAAATCTAGGCCAAGTTCGACACTGGGTCATGTGGGGTCAAAATCTAGGTCACTAGGTCAAATCTTAGACAAATCTTGTGTACACTCTAGATGTCACCAATTTGTTCCAATCTTCATGAAACTAAGTCAGAATGTTGTTCTCCATGAAATCTAGGACAAGTTTGGAACTGGGTCATGCGGGGTCAAAAACTAGGTCACTAGGTCAAATCTTATAAAAACCTTGTGTACACTCTAGAGGTCACCAATTTCATCCAATCTTCATGAAACTTGGTCAGAATGTTGTTCTGCATGATATCTACGCCAAGTTCGAAACTGGGTCATGCCAGGTCAAAAACTAGGTCACTAGGTCAAATCTTAGAAAAACCTTGTGTTCACCCAGAGGTCATGGTTTAGATCCAATCATCATGACACTTGACCAGAATGTTGTTCTCAATGAAATCCAGGCCAAGTTTGAAACTGGGTCATGTGTGTCAAAAACTAGGTCACTAGGTCAAATCTTAGAAAAACCTAGTGTTCACACCAGAGGTCACAATTTTGATCGTATCTTCATGAAACTTGGTCAGAATGTTGTTCTCTATGGAATCTAGACCAAGTTTGAAACTGGGTCATGTGGGGTCAAAAACTAGGTCACTAGACCAAATCTAGGAAAAACCTTGTGTTCACCCCAGAGGTCGTGGTTTTGATCCAATCATCATTAAACTTGGTCAGAATGTTGTTCTTTATGAAACTAGGCAAAGTTTGAAACTGGGTCATGTGGGGTCAAACACTAGGTCACTAGGTCAAATCTTTGTGTTCACTCCAGGGGTCACTGTTTTGATTCAATCTTCATGAAATATGGTCAGAATGTAGGTTGTACTGATACCTAGACCAATGTGCAACAGGTGAGCGCCCTAGGGCCTTTCAGGCCCTCTTGTTAAGAATTACTAACTAATGGTGTACAGTACAACGTTGCTTATAATACCATCATTGGGATTAAGGATCCTTGGTAAATGGTCTTTTTACTAAGGCTGTCTGTAGTTGTCTGTGTATACTAATATGTAGTTATCCGTCCATATTCGCTTACTAATAAAACAAACAGATAGTTAGTAATTAGTAAGGGTACTTTGGAAGAACTGAGTACTATGCATGCAATAATAATATATAATGACAGTGTCTTATAGGTTACTTTGAAAGAACTGATCACTACAGATCTACAAAAAGCGTGACTAGTAATAACTTCGTATTCTATCTCTGAAGGGGTCATAACCGAGAGGTCCATGTTGATCTGTACCTAATTCTATGTTGATATGTTATCAATTTCTTGTATTGATAGGGATGAACTCCATTGTGGTTTATGTGGCCCACATCATATTGCAGCCATATTTTCCCATCAGTTTCTATGTATCCGAGACATCCTACTGGGCAATGCTTGCCATGAATCTATGGGGACCTGCTTTCTGGTGTATAGCTACCTACATTATGTTCAAAATGAACATCATTATTAGTGTGTAGTTGACCAACTTGAGCCGACTTCGCATAGAATCTTAAGTGATTTGATTATTATTTCCCTCAAATATTTTAAGCCAACCTTAACCCTGAAACCTTCGGCCAACAATTCATTTACCCTGTGTAGATTGCATTGAAGTATCTTACCCACATGTTTTTAGGCTGGCGATTTGCGCCAGACTATTACAATCCTAAAAAATGAAATCCACTAAGATGAATTTACTCCCGAAACTGACAACACAGATTCTATACACCCAATGCAAATAGTTCCTCCTCGTTAATCAGTTTTGCAAGATAAGAACATTCAACTTTCCTTGTTTCATTTATTCTGTTCAATTGTAATATTGAAATGGAAGGAAATTGTATGAAATTAAAAGAAAAGGTGTTTAAAGGCGTTGATAATTATTACTACGCGTTCGTATACTACGCGTTACGAACGCGATATAGCGCGCGCATAAATGATTTTATTATGAGATCGTGGTCGAGTGGATGAGCAACTCACTTAGTAATTTTCTGATGCTAAGGTCCAGCGATCGAATCACGGCGGCTCCAAAAAAAAATTTTTTTAATTTTTTTTTTTGTTGAGTACAGCACTTACCTCTCTTTCGACTTAGAAAACCACTTGATGTTATATTACTTGAAAAGCTATTGTTCCTTAGCAGTTCGCCAGCCTGCCAGTACTTTCAGTACTTTGATTTTCCTTTTGACGAAACAAGGTTGTATCTCATTATATAGTAAAGAGCAACCTTGTTGCCCAAGGAGAATGATTTCCTATTGTTGTAAAGCACCCAAAACTGATGCTCTATCTATTGGCACACATATATCCCCATGTATATCTACACAAGTTATTATAGCCAATATTTTATGACACACTTTATAATGCACATGTGTTGAACTTCCAAGTCTAAGGTAATATATTGAAATTATAGCCCTGGGGTTGCATTCTTCATTTGATATTTTTACATCAATTGAAACTCTTTTAACTAGCAACTGTTTCTATCTTTCACCAACATTCTTTGCAGATTGTTTGCCTTTGGCATAATACATTGTTTACATTCATGATAACTTTACGGGAAAATGGTTTTATATCTTTGCATGATTGTGTTGTCTATTCAGGTACTTATCACTTACAGGGGTGTCAACAGAGCCAAATTTGAAATAAAAACATCAACAAGTTTTGACCAACAAAAGGCGCTCAACCACATTGTTTACATACAGTATTTAAATCAGTTTTTATTCAGAAATTCCTTTCAAACACATTGGAATTATCATTACTTTGCCATTTGTCAAGATATTTTCATCAAATAACTTATTTTGGTCAGAAATGATAGGTCTTTCAGGATATGTAAATCTGGTATTCCGGATTTATCCAGAATATTGACACCCCTGAACTTACTAAATATTATGCAACACACTAGGTTTAGGAACTTATCCAGAATTAGAGTATTAGAATATCCAGAAGCACCAGTTTCAACAGATTTGTTCAAATCAAGTCACTTTGAATTTCTTAAAATAAATTGTGTATATTGCATTAAAAAAATTTGATTTTGAACATTTTTAGTGTCAATTTCTTTCCCAGATGTTAAGCAATGTTTGACATTGTGCAGTTATTTTTCTCAGATTTCAAACTGTCTTGTACAATATTTTTATTTTAAAATTTTTTTTTATTGTATTGAAGATGATATAGGATATCAAGGTCAGTTCTATGAACAAGATTAAAAGCCAGGTCGTCAAATTTTCAAATTCTATTGTTTTATTTTATATTACAGGCATGAATGCTATTGTGTTATACATGGGACACGAGATTCTCAAACAACCATGGAGAACATTTTGGGGAATACAGCCCCAGTCTCACATGGTGTACCTACCAATCAACATACTCGACACCACAGTGTGGATTTTACTTTCCTACTTTATGTATAGGAAGAAAATATTTATTTCGATATAACTGTAAATTAAATAGCAGCTTTGATTCAATGAAGTGAAATGAAATTTCCAGGAATAATAAAAAAATAGTTGTAAGAGTTGCATCATAGCTCTTTTAGCTGCATATTTATAATCTTTGTGATAGGATTTTGTAATGTGAGATTCAGTAATAACTTACAGTATCACCTGTATACCAAAAGCCAGACCACACATGAGACCTGGAAAACATGTTTTAATAACAACATAAAAGGTTTAGCAATCAGGGATTTCCCTGATGCAGGTTTTCTGCGTCCATGACGCAACTTTGTGGCTTGGGACCCTCATTTCTGCATTGATGTGCATCCTTGGGACCCCCAATAGGATCCTTCAAATAGACCTTTTCATTTCTGCTTGAACGTTATTTTCTGCTAATTATTGCATTTGTGGTGCATTGAGTAATCTATATCATGACTCTAAATATTATAATTCCTATTTACAAGTTTGATACTGTAACAATGAACTTGAAATGCATACCCGTATATGATGAGACCCTCAAAATTTCTCAGGGACTCCCTAAATATAAACCTTCAGAGTTCTAGGACCCTTGTATGAAAATTCCTACTAGGGAAAACCCTGAGCAATGTGTGTCCCAATAATAGCCAAGTAGTCAGAAATGGTAAAGGTCACAGAGGCCTTCGGCCTACTCCTTACTAACCTCAAAAATCAATATGGGTTATCTGCTTTTGTTCTTCAAGTTCCATGTAAAGGGCAAAGTGTTCTTGTTGAGTTATTGAATGGAAACCATTTAGTCTAGCACAGACAGACGGACCAACTGGCATGATATTCCTCCTTTAATCAAAGATAGGGGGCATAATAAAGCGTAATACATTAATAATGGACCAGAAAAATGCAAGTTTGCCAAGTTATAATATTGTTGGTCTACAGGTGAGGTAATACTGTATTAAACTTTTTGATTAAAAGCCTGATTATTTTCTGCTTCATAGAAGTACTGTTATGTTTCTTTACTCGTTAAGATATTGTTTAGTACAGCTTGGAGAATTTGACCTGATCTTAACCTTTATGCATAAATATGTTACAAGGTTCTTACTTTGAATATATCAGATTTCAAATTTGTATTTGTGTAAACTCTTGAGCGCCCTCACGATGCATACTCCGTCTATAAAAACATACAGCCAAAGTTATAAATACTGACTAGATATCGAATGTTAAATCAATTATGCTGTTGAATAATTCAATAGGTCAAGTTTGTGTCAAATTCGCTAAGCTGTAGAATCTTTCCAAAGATACTGATTCATGTATTGTGTATGTTATTTGTGTATTTATATTTTATAATCATGGTTGTATTTGTCGCTTGTGTCTGTACAAAGGATATTATGTAAAATAAAATGCTTTTAATAATCTACACTGGGTTTGTCTTTATAAATCACGGTATCTTTGTGCTAACATGTACTCTGTTTGTTTTGTAGTCTTGGACTACCATGGAACCTGCATAATTTGTGAAAATAGATATATGTACTTGGACGAAAAAGAAACACCATGGTACCTAAAAGATGCAACATAAAATTTATTTCTAGGCAGAAAATCAATATATCTGACAATGTTCTCAATAAGGTTTGTCACATGAGGGGAAGTTTGAAAAAGCTACAAGTCTGATGGTGTAAAGTTGGTTTGCCGCCGTAGTTTTCCCCCCATGTACATTGTGAATATTGACCAAAATTTTGGCATCACCACATTTTTGTCATTATTTTTTGCCTAATATATTTTTTTATATACCCTGCATTCCTTTTTCGTTCTAGTATATTTGTAAGGTTTGTATTGTATTGTATCATATATTGTTACAAGCCAAATGCATAGAACTACTAAAGGCAAACAAGACTGGGAATTGGAGTATAATTAAAGTAAGTAGTGAACTCCAGTATGGTCCTTGTAGATATTGAATTCACCTTCCACCAACATAACGAAAACCAATAACCAATATTAAATGCATGCTTTCATGTATTTTTGTGACCAACATATTTTGATTCATTTTGATACTGTATGAATAATTCAATAGGTCAGGTTTGTGTCAAATTCGCCAAGCTGTAGAATCTTTCCAAAGATACTGATTCATGTATTGTGTGTGTTATTTGTGTATTTATAATCATGATTGTATTTGTCGCTTGTGTTTGTACAAAGGATGTAAAATAAAATGCTTTTAATAATCTACACTGGGTTTGTCTTTATAAATCACGGTATCTTTGTGCTAACATGTACTCTGTTTGTTTTTTAGTCTTGGACTACCATGGAACCTGCATAATTTGTGAAAATAGATATATGTACTTGGACGAAAAAGAAACACCATGGTACCTAAAAGATGCAACATAAAATTTATAACTAGGCAGAAAATCAATATATCTGACAATGTTCTCAATAAGGTTTGTCACATGAGGGGAAGTTTGAAAAAGCTACAAGTCTGATGGTGTAAAGTTGGTTTGCCGCCGCAGTTTTCCCCCCATGTACATTGTGAATATTGACCGAAATTTTGGCATCACCACATTTTTGTCATTAATTTTTGCCTAATATATTTTTTATATACCCTGCATTCCTTTTTCGTTCTAGTATATTTGTAAGGTTTGTATTGTATTGTATCATATATTGTTACAAGCCAAATGCATAGAACTACTAAAGGCAAACAAGACTGGGAATTGGAGTATAATTAAAGTAAGTAGTGAACTCCAGTATGGTCCTTGTAGATATTGAATTCACCTTCCACCAACATAACGAAAACCAATAACCAATATTAAATGCATGCTTTCATGTATTTTTGTGACCCAACATATTTTGAATCATTTTGATACTGTATGATGTATCATAGAATAACACAACAAAAGTTTCGTTTTATACCATTTTTATCAGATATTTCATACAATTTGAGATAAAAATAAAAACATTCACAATTTGGTATCATTTAAAAACAATTCATACAACATCCATTCATATACTGTTACACACAAAGATATTCAGCTGAAACTACTCTGATAAAACTTTCATAATTGTAATATAATATATTCATAATAATAAAGTGATGAAAATATGATGACCAGGGCTGTCAACAGATTCTGTTAAGTCCAATACAAAGCAGTGTAGGATAAGTTATAATGTTACCCGCTGAATGGTTTGAACAAGAACACTTTCCACAATGTCCTGAAAATCCTAAGAAAATAACTTGGCATACAACAATGCTTTGAAAATCAGTTGGTTGAACTTGGCATACAATAATCCTGTGAAAATCAGTCTGACCAGGCATAAAAGTATCCTTTGAAAATCCTTCTGACTCGGCTAATAAAAATCCTTTGAAAATCAGCCTATGCAATATTCAAAAATATTGATTTATTAATTCAATTAACTCTAAATACTAGCCTTAGATGCACCACCAAAAATGTTGTCAATTTGAGAGACAAACTTAAATGTATATGGTTAGTTAATATTACCGTAAATAATTATAAATCCACTTATTTAATGAAATGACCATGCATCTACGCAAGAATTCCAATGAACCAGTCTAAAAAGTGAGTCTTATAATCTATATTGCCTTGTGAGCCGGTATATAGTGTGTATAGTAATCTTACATAATAATTATAGCATGAGTTTTGAGCAATTAAATCTACTGAATATAAAAATAAAAACATTTTTCCAAACCATATACAAAATATGTTACCAGTAGTTATATACAAATTATCTTGTAGTTGATCCAGAACAAGGATACCACTGGTTGATTGAGAAATTGGAATAACCTTAGACAAGAGTGCAAATATCTATCAGGGGTATCAACAACCCTAGACGTCAAAATGAGGGCTGCCATTAAAACAACTCTAATGTACTTGCACAGCTATTCAGTCCTTCTACAGGGGTGCATTCTCCATTCATTTATTATTCATACTCGAATTCCTTCATTTTAACAGATTTTGTAATCAAGGGTCCTACCCATAAGGCATTGTAAATTCTAACAAACAATAAGATTGACAATAATATACGGCTTTTAAAATCCTAATAAATCAATATAACCAATGTCACTTACGAATAAAATCACGATCAAATAACAAAATTTAGACTTTCTGAGAGCTTTTAACAAGAATACGTATGAACACAAATTGGCCTAAAAAATTAAGATTAAATGAGATCAAGTCGCCAACGTTATGTTGGGGGACATTTGCCCAACAATTGCTATCATGCATTCTTGTCGCAGAAAAAGAACTGGCAGTCAAGAATATAATCAAGAAATTGTGACTTGTAACTGCCATAATGTGCAAATCTTTCAGTCAAGGCATGCAATTAAATTAATGATAAGCTTGTGATTTGGATAGATTACTAAAAACGTTGAATTAATTCACTACTCCCACCCCCTTAGTTGTTATCAGTATATATTATAGGTAGAACACCTACCATTGATATTTACAGTACTGTAGCAATCTGCTTCTTCGATTTCATTGCTAAAAGAAAACAACAAGCCCATGTATATGCGGCAAAACAATGACAAGCTATCAAAAACATATGGTGATGAGCAATCAAAAACATATGGTGATGAGCTATCGTAAGCAAACGGTGATGAGCTATTAGGAAAACATAAGAAGGATGTTTGAATACATCCATAAATCTACATTAACAACATCCCAAAGCGGACAGGAGCACGAAAGAATGGAAATTATATGCAAATTATATGCAATGGACACAAAATGCATTCACACCTTTTTAGATAAGGGATATTTCAAAACTAAAAGAACTACCATTAATGAATGCTTTATGCATTCAGTTTCATTGGACAGACTCGGCATGCCAACAGTTTTGCCTCTATATGTATCAATATTATTTATGGTTAAATGATCGAGTATTCTTTTAAATAAAGTTAAACTAGTCAACCTATGTAAATGTGTTAGTTTAACGTGATCAACTGTATTCTCAATAACTTAATGAAGCAAAAATATAGGAGATAAATGTCACCAACAAATATGTTGGGGGCTGAGGGCCCAACAGCAAAGGCTGTGACGACTTGCCTGCAAAATAAGTCTGCAAGAATTCCCAACCAATCTTCAAAATGAGACAAAAAAGTAACAAAAATAGCATCATTTGCACAGTAAAATCTAAGAACAAGTCACCAACATCATGTTGGGGGCTGAAATTTTGCCCAACAGTTGACTGAAAGTTCAACTGTGACGACTTGCCTTGGTTACTTGATCCCACGATATGTTGTCTAGATCATTCATTATTTAACAAATATTTACTAAATATCAATTTACTAAATATCAACAAATAAAATAGTCACCAACACAAGTTGGGGACCAAAAACCAGAGATGCTAGCAAAACTTTAAGATGCCATGACGAAATACAATTAAAAAATCCTAAAAAGTGATGACCACAGAATGTACATTGCCAAAACTTGAAAAATGCGTTTTTCACTTATGACACAGAATAATTTTATGTATGTTTCACACATAACGCCTAACAATATGACTAGCATCTCTGCAAGGCCCAACAGCAGCATAACTTGTTGCTGTGACATAACGCACTTGCCTTGTATCAGCCGACAGCGATCAACATTCCTACAGCTTACTACACAATACATGTATTGCCAAATTGTTTCATTAAATCATTCCACAAGATAATCAAAATATCTATGGCCTTGTAAGGGACTTTAAATAGAAAATTATTGCCGATCCGAGAACTTGTTTTTAATAATTTTGAAAATAATAAAATGAAAGTAAAATTCGGTTAAAATGTATCACATTCATAGCATAATGCCTTTGTAGGTTGGAACAACATGAATAATGAAAAATTAAATTTCTTAAAAAAGAACATTTTCACACTTTACATACCTTTTTCACTCAACATGAAGACTGTACTGCAGTAATGTGTACAGATAAAACAAACAGCTCATGTACATACATATAAAATACAAATACAATAAGTTGATATTTAACATAATATGAATTTGAGACGCATCAACTCCACTTACCAGGCGGTAGTAAAAATGCTTGCACAAGGTTTGTTGAAATCTGTGTCCGTGTCAAGCTTACCTTTTCTTGTCCGTCCACTTAATATTGACATTCATACTGATTCAATTAAAGCACAGAATATTAATTTATCAGGAAAGCACATGACACTTAACTGGTACATTTCACTAACAAGTGCTTGGATTGCACCAGGTGACATCACAATTATCTGACCCAAGTTATACTCTGTATCGCCCCGGCTCAGTATCGTCCAGGAAACATTGGTGGTCGGTTACCCTGGAAACCCATATTGTACATCCCCTGATTCGGCATTCCCATCATTCCTGTAACAATAATTATAACAGATCATCACTAAGTGATCAAATCATTTATACAAGGAAAGGCGACCTTCTTTTCATGTTCATTCTGGTTCAATGGTGTTTCTCAACAATGTTTCTAAATTATATTGTGGCTTATCACCTATTTAGTTTCCTGGACTGTATCCTAACCAGGACTAACTTAACCCTTAAACAAGAACCAGCAACGTTTTCACATGTGAAGAAAAAACAACAATGTAGTCAAATTTCATGAAAGGATATGACCTGCCACTTCTAGGAATCAAACAATTGGGGACCATCAGCATCATGACTAAAGATAAATTTTAGTTTGATGATCGCAAACAGCACATTCATATTTCCATATCAAGAGCAAGCAATCAACAAGACACTCACAATAACCAAGTTTTCAACAACGGCAATAACTCATGTTGAAAATTTATTCCAGCAAATACAATTGAGAATTCTGATCAAACTTTCTTTTTGACACTCATGTTTTAATGTAGAAGATTTCTGATGTGCAACAAAAAGAATGTTGACAACATCCCAAAAGTAGCAAACGTAACAAAATGACTATGTTCCATAGGAACAAGTTGTTCCATGAATGAAAAATATTGGACAATTATACAACTTCCACTACAAACTGCGGATCCTTAACAGGCAGTGTTTATGCAACACTGTATCTACATATTAGTAAGGAACAAAACTCGGGAACAAGTGTTTAAACATTTTACTAGCTACCAAAATGAGTATTTTCTGATCAATATGAACTAGACGATATCAACAACTAACCTTGTGGAGGCATCGGACCCCTCATTGCAGGATTACCTGGACCCATACCTGTTAAATATAAGTCAAAGATTTCAATTCAAATGTGTGTACATTATAAATGGGCGGATAACAGTATTCAGCAGATGATTCTATAGAACAGTAAATACTTTTTTTATCTGTGTTAATAGAAGCTAGGTTTTACATGTGAATAAGATTATTTCATAATGTTAAACAAGGGCACACAAAAGCAGAGGATCCCATGACGACATCAACTTTTTTCATAGATAAGTCTTGCTAAAATAGCAACACATTTTAAACAGATAGTTGGCATACATATAAATTTCCAATTATTTTGTTACTCAAATGTACAGAGAGTATAAAGGACTAGCTTACCCATTGCCATGCTGTTAGGTGGCATACCCATGGTTGGAGGAGCCATACCTATCGTTGATGGTGGCGCCATATTAGGTTGAGATGATGAAAACCCCTTTCCAGCAAAATGGGCATATTTAGACATTGACAATCTCTTTTCTTCCTGTTATAAATTAGAGGCAAAAACATGCACAAATTAAGTTTTGATTTAAATGCAACATTCTGAAATAAGGTACAATCTTACCTGGGGTTACATAGACACACCTGAAACCAATTATTAGTACAGAGAACAAATTCTTTCATACAGTTTGAAGTAGGAACAAACTGAAAATTAAGCTTACCTTAAAAACTCTTGTTCAACTTAAACCTTAAATATAAACAGGAAACTTGCATAATCCATTAGAAAGCACTACTATGATCATAGTTGCATCAATAGACCTTACAAATACAACAAAACAGAACATGAAGTGAATCTACAATTTCAAGCTGTAGATGTTTGAAAAACGTCACAGCTAGTTGTTTTTGTCCAGACCAAGGTCACTTTTACCTCATTTGCGCGATCATCATGAAAATCAACCATCCGGTGTCATCAACATGTATGATAATGTCAACCTGACAACCATGTTTGAGGATGTTAGGTCAGTTCAGTAGTTTATCACAGGAATTTAGTGGAAAACAACCGATAGGATAGTATCAGATTATTCCATTAAGACACAACCACTTATATATACTCTTGTAGTACAGTGTTTGATTTTGGAGAGAGTATGTGACTCAAATCAGACACCTAAAGTTAGCTGGGGACTTGTTAAATTTGCAATACTTTTTTAACATAGTGGGACACATTAATTTATAAAGTTCAGAGGTAAAGGACAAATAGGTTTCAAAACCAAAATGAAACCTTGATATCAAAGTATGTGGGAAAAGAAAACAAAAAATATGAGACTTACTGTTTGGAGACTTAAGTATGAAAAGTAAATATAAATATCACCACATACCAGGGAGATGTCCTCATCAGGATGCATCAGTTTAGATGTCAAACCTGAACTAGATTCTGGTTTCTTGATCTGTGGAGCTCCAGTGATGGTGGCGCCACTACTGACTGTTGGTGATGATGTAATGGAAGCAGCTGCTGGAAATGTCGGCTTTGAAACACCCGATGATGACGGTGATGATGAACTTGAAGACTGAAATATATCATACTAGTTATCAAGAGATGTCTGTAAAACATATATACCCTCATGGCACCCCATTAGTCAGAAATGGTAAAAAATACAATTAGGGTTTGGCACTGTTAGAATTTAGCCAATTTGGATTCAGTTCCTTTTAAAACGGTTTCGATTCTTACCAATTCTGATCCCATGTTTCAAACATATAAAAAAGGTTTCCTGTTTCATGGGCGTCTTTCGGAAGCTTCTACGAATGGCCTTTACTGACATCAAAGGGGTCATGTATGATCTACTGTTGCTAGTCAACCTCCATAAAAGATCCTAGGTCAAAGCGTTCTTGAGAGTTATTTAACAGAAACCAATTGGTCTACCTACCCCCAACAGACTGACCAACATCAAAGATCGAGGGACCATAATGATAAGCTACAGTCAACACATATTTTTTCAGTTTCAGCACTTTGTACCAGACGGATGAACAGACAGGACAATCGCTATATGCCCCTTACATCAGTAGATGCTGGTGCATAACTTATCTGAATGGGGCAATGGGTAAAAGTTCAAAATTTTCAAAATACTGAAAAATGCTTTTCAATATACTGAACTAGGTGATTTTTATACACATTACATAGTGCATATTTTTCTAAAAATACTAAAATCAGTATTGAGACTGAAAACTTTTACCCCTGCATTTATTGATAAGAACATAAGAAACTTACAGCTGCAGCAGATGGGAAGAGAGGTTTAGATGGTGCTGACATTGGAGGTCCAGGCATAGGAGGAGCAGGGATACCAGGTCCTCCCATAAATGGTCTAGGGGGCATAGGTCCCATTCCTGGACCCATCCTGAAATATCAAGAACACATTTTTTAACACGAAGAGTAAGATAAGCTAATTATGCAAGGTTACAGATGTTGAAATAGGATTAAAGGATAGAACAAATGTTTAATTAATATGCATTAGACAAAAATGTTGAACTTAAATGCACTGAAAAAACATAAATACAGTCAACAATAAATAAACTTAGTTTAAACTATAAAGCAATCAGAACCAACTACAACCAAGTAAAACATTCAGTAATTATATTATAATAAGACAAACAATACATTATACCATTAAAATATGTCCCAAATCAAGTCTAACTTTGTTAAACAGAGATACTATTATGTCCTTATTATCTTGCATTTACTTACATTGGTCCCATTGGCCCTGAAAAGATACAAAATTCAATCCAAGCTTAATATGTTGTAAATTAACTCCTTAACTTTTTAAGCAAAATAATATTCGTGAAACATATTTCATAAAACGTACATCAATTAACTATATGAAGCATCCGTTACCTGACTTAATAAATTTTGATAATATCTAGGTGAAATTAAGGAACTCTACTGAAACTTAGTTTCAACAAAAGGACTATTTGGCAAATATTATTATAAAGAAGTTGCCTATCTTGTAAAAGAAACACATATACGAAGTGTAAAGTAAAATAACTTACCCATAGGCCCCATCCCCGGTCTCATTCCCATTGGAGCCATCCCCATAGGGGGAGGCATTGGTGGCATTCCAGGAGCCATGAAGCCCATTGCTCCCGGGGCTGGCATAGGAGGAGGAGCCATTCCATTAGCGGAAGATGTAGTAGTTTTCTGTGGAACATCATCATCATCACTATCATCACCTCCTCCCTTAGCAACTTGTGCTGAAACAACCAATATTCATAATTACTCAAAACTTTGAAGATACTTATAAATTTTCTCAGATCTTCAGCTAATTTAGTTCCATCAATATGCAAACACCACCTGTCTGTGGGGCAAAGTGATTCAGGTGAATGAAAATTTAACAATACAACACAGCCTATTTTCAATTCTTTTTTAAATTCAAGAGCCAAAATCCAAGAAGCCCTGGGCTAATTGGGCCTACAGTAAAACAGAACATGGTCAAGATATTATGCCCACAAATATTGTGATAAGGTTTTACCGTTTGATGATGATCAAATGAAAAACTGTTGGAATAAGAGTACAGACAATGCCAATTTCACAGAAGGTCTTGGCTGATTGGGCCTATAAATATAACCAACCTATCCGGTCTTATCAGTCTTAGACAATGTTTCATGACGATCCAAAGAAAAAAAATTGCATAACAGTACAGGCAAAAATGTTGACGCCTCCCCGCCAAAGGTGTTCACTTAATCTTCCTGCTTTTAATGGATGTACAAAAAATAACAATTGATAATCACTTGTGCCAAATCAATAACCAATTATGAGTTCTTTGTCTGATTTTCCAATAACTAATTGTGTTACCTTTACTGCTTTTCTGCCTTTCATGTTCCTTCAAATCTTCATCTGGAATTCCTTCCATTCCATAAATTTCTATTTCAATATTGTGTCTTCCAGGTACCGAATTTGGTACTTTATCAACCTTTTCTTTGTGAACCTGCAAAATTAAGACCATTTTAATTAACCAAAGTCAGTGAAAGTTTGACAAATTAAATACTAGTCTACAAATGAAATTCAAATCCCTAACTAGATCTATAATGTATTTTTTACTATTAGGATATATATTTAATTTGTAACATTATAAATATACAATATAATTTTACATAGTAGGGTGCATAGTCTTAAAAACCAAAATTAACCACTGACTGACCGAGACGTGCATGTAATGATGTATATAAACTCGATGTAAGAACTTAAGTATCAAATTGACAATTGTCTTTAAGTCAGTTGCCAATCAATACCCTTTAAATTAATTTGAACGGTTAATTATTATCGCATGGTCCATTGGATTAACTTGAAAAGTTAAACCTTCACCAAGCATACTTCGCCAAACAAGCAGGTGGAGCGATCTCTCCTCTGGCTTAAAGTCAATAAGCATTTCATCAATGAAGACAACATATAGCATTAGCAGCTGCAGCAAAAGAATTTCTCACAAGTTGATCATATTTATCATAATACATTTGAACTTCACTTACCTGCATACAATGAATAGACAAACCCGGCCCAGTGTAAAGTTTCTTGTGACAAATATGACATTTAAAATGTTTAGCTTTCTGGTGCTGTATCAAAATCTTTTCATCATCAAACTCTCTGTTGCAGTACTTGAAAAATGTTAAGGAATGTATTCATGAACTCAAAAATATCTCTATGAAATCAAAAAGATATCTTATAATACATCGTCAGAAGCAATTGATGAAACATATTACTACGCAGCAGTGCTCAACAAATCCACGATTGCCCGTTCGTAATCTTATGGCAATGTTTGTCCTGCAGAGAGAGAGTGGAATTTCCGGCCAATAACAACCAGTTTCAAGTTAAAATTGAACAGAAAATAAATCAATTCCAACAAACCTGTTTTGACTGTTATTTAAAATACTAAAACCTGATTCGCCCAAGCCAGAGTTTAAGCGTAGAGACAGGAAAGAAATCAAAACATTCTAGTAAATGCCATCCTACTGTTTTAACTTTTTAACAAATTGTACATAGAAATTTTTCTCCAATCATACAAATCATGAATTTATATCAGTGTTGGGCGGTATTTACCGCCCCGGTATTTACCGGGCGGGAAATACCGGGAAATACCGTCCTGTCCAATACTCCCAAAGTGTCCAATACCGGGAAATAACGGGAAATACTGGAAAATTGAATGGTCAAGTGGGAATTTTTTGTGTACTGGTTAATTTAAATGCATTATGAAGCAACTGAACTCTCAGGTTTTCATTTGTTGTTCTTTATTCAGTTCTATATCATTCAATAGATCCTTAATTTATTTGAGAGTATGATCTACAAGTGGTCAAATGAACTGGTCAATTCATTTTCAAAGTGGTCAATTGGACTGGTCGATTCAATTTCAATGTGGGAAATACTGGTCAATTGAATGGTCAAGTGGGATTTTTTTGTGCACTGGTTATTTTAAATGCATTATGAAGCAATTGAGCTCTCAGGTTTTCACATGTTGTTCTTTATTCAGTTCAATAACATTGAATAGATCCTCAATTTATTTGAGAGTATGGTCTACAAGTGGTCAAATGAACTGGTGGTCAAAGTGGTCGGTTGGATTGGTCGATTCAATTTCAATGTGAAAAAAAATCTAAAACACAATTATTCTTTAATAACTAAATTTTGATTTAAACATATAGATCAAATACACTTGTTACAAATCTAATTAAAATATTTAGTAATAATTAATATATTAATTTCAATTTAAAATGAAAGTTATAATGTTATAGTTATACTAGAAAGTGCATGAGAGAGACTGTTATAAATAATTAATATTGATAATCAATTAGGCTTGTATAAATTGGCTTAAACTAATTTAGCACATTGTTAAATCAGGTCAACTAAGTGTGAAGTGTGAAACTGACAACTAACAGATTATGCAATATTGTGTCATATTCTTGCAGTTTACAAAGGATTAGTCTGGGGGAGTGTTTACATAACTGGACATAACCCTTGTATCCTACAATACAAAATAAAGATGTTCTTTGGACAAGTTTCTACACTAAGTGCATGAGTTTCAAGCGTCCCATTGAAGAGAACTTGCATGAAAAAATAGAATTTCAAACAAATAATAAGTTGATAACCTTTACACTAGTAGAGCCTAAGGTATATAGATAAAGATACATGTATGGAAGCATAATTTCACAAGATCAATTCAATCGACCACTTGTATTGTCCAATTGACCAGTATTTCCCGGTATTTCCCAGTATTTCCCCCCGTCCTGTCCGTTACTCAATCGACCGTCCGTTATGCCAACACTGATTTATATCATAATATGTATATTAATAATTACTTGTTTTTTAAAACTTCATTTTATTAACTACTGTCCCCGTCCTCCTAATTATTACGAGAAATTGATTGTTGGGAGTAATTATACTCAGCAGAAGAGATAACGACAGATCAACCTATGTTGGCGATTTATTGAAATAATTCTGTATTTTTCGAATGATTCGTAATATTTTACTGTCAACCAATCTTTCCAGCTCTTCTCTTAAAGAATCCCTAAAGTAAATTTACGTTCTTCAGGATTGAGCATAAATTTGTCCCCAAACATGTGTTGAAGTAAAAATATTCTTGTCATTTACTGATTTAGTCAAAGAGTGACAAAGACCTAAAATGTAATTTAGGTCTTTGATTTAGTTCAGTGATTAAGCTCGATTCTTATTCTGTCCTATGGAAACAGATTCAGTCCGCAATTTCTTCCATGACAACCAGACAAAATTTCCAGTTGGACTAATGTCAAACACTTTTCAGAATGTCTGCTAGTCTACCCGAAAGGGGCTTAAGCAGTATATAAAGATACAGTGATTCATTTTGAAATTTGATTTAATGAGTCCATGGGACTCACAGATTTCAAAACAATGAGTCCCAGCTAAATTTAACGAGTCCCATAAAGATTTATAGGTAAACACTGTAATATATGTTTCGAGGTTTAAGATTGAAAACATGTAACTTTGTTTTTACTGCTCTTGTCAATGGAATTAGATAGTGTCTATTTAATTATTCATCCTATATTCTCTTTTGCAACAAACTCTCCAAACTCTACTGTAGTGCAGTAAGTTTGACTGTCATGAGCTGATCAACTGTATATATTATCAACAGTCAGGTGAAAAGTAAATTTAAAAAGGGTCTTATTAGTAGGGCCTACAGAAAATCCTAATTCACAATCAGCAGGGTATGATCAGATGATGCTGAAGTTATTGCAAACTTAGCTAAACTGCTAAAATCAAAGGATCTTTATCAAAATGTAAACAAATGGTCGGAGTTCTCGACCAGTTAATCGTTAATTTCAGACGATTTTAACATAATATAATTCAGAATCGTCGCCGGCGTGTGTACAAACGATGTTAACATTCTTTAATTACAACCAAGTTCAGTAATTTTCTTCGAGCGCATTCTATCTGTGCACGTTCGAAAAGTAAAATTAGACTTTGTTTATTCTCCGAAAAGTACGACTAGTCAGTTAAAAGGCTTAACGCGATTGGTTTATCTCCATAAAACGACCAATGAAATCGCGTGTTATAAACACAACGGCTGGAAACGGTGTTGACATAAATTTATTCTCTCTTGCGGACCCGATAAGTTTCGAACTTCGCCCTTTCGTCCTCAGAATTTAATTGCGTCCGGCGGACTCGCAATTAATAAAACTTTGCGTCCCAATAATAATTAATGCGTCAGGGACGCACATCAAAATGAATCACTGATAGAGTGCAGCCCTCTTTCAATTTCAAAGTGGTGTGCCTCCAAAATTAAATTTTTGAGTCTTTTATTTCCCACGTCGACATTTTAAAATTACTGTAATGAAGGTGATGTTTAAATTATCATACACAAACTAAAACATGTCATGACATTGGTTCACGTTAAAACTACGCTTTGTAGACAACATCATGATTCGTGAATGCATTTCATGAATTTGAGTGTCAAGACTCGGAAACAGGTGAAAGACGAGTCCGCAGTTACATAATAATGGACTCCAGGAACTTCAGTCCGGTCGAACGAGAACGGCTACATGTTACGAAAAAGGATATCAACACCATGGTTTTAACTGCTTCTTCTTTTTTCTTCCCATTTTGTTTTTGTGAACAAAAAAGCTTTCACGCAAAAGACGGATGTGACGTCAGAAAATGCCCGTATGATAATTTCCGGTGCATGGGTTTGGTAAAAAATTTAACGGATTTGCTCCGACTAGGTTCTGCCCAGTCATTACTTCCCTTTGCAGTAGACATTGTGTGGTAAGTTAGACTGGTTTTATGTATCAAGTTAAGTCTCATATATACGTACTTTTAAAGTTTCTACGATAAAATTGCATTAATTGACTAATAGGATCCTTTTAAAGTCGAACTTTATATATAATATGCTAGAATAGCTTAATAGCATCCGTCGCTCAGTGTTTAGGCAAAGACGTTCATACACGTGTATGAACGTCTTTGGTTAAGGTCGCTTTCCCCAAGGTTCAAATCCGCGTGGAAGCTCTCATAATATACCTGCCATATTTCAGCAGCAAGCTGACTGGAAAATACAGGCTATGCTCGGTATTTAAAAAATCTGTACTACAATGTAAGATAAGATAGATAAGATAAGATAAGATAAAGTTTATAAAGGGTCATATTATGTGACATGTTAATTACAGATAAAACAGAATGTATTGAAATAATAACAATTATAATAACAACCAAGATTTTCTAAAATAAATAAGGCTTGATTCTGATTTTTATAACACAAATAAATAAAGCTTCCGGTCTTAATAATCACATCTCCCAATATTATGCACTTGAAAAGTAGAAAAAATAGTAATACATGTATATACACATGATACCCCCCCCCCCCTCCCAATAAAACGAGAATTTTGATCATTTATTATGATGGGAAATATGATTAACTTAAGATTAATAATGTAGAGAAAATAATCATTAAAAAAAAGTACATACAAATAACAATTTACCTTTTATAGTCTTGTGCATACACTGGGCAAAATTCCCAACCGGCCACTCAACATATTACCAAATATTATAGTATAGTCATAAAAATATTCATAGAATCTAATAAACAACCAGCCTCAAAACCAGAAATCACATAACGATAACATTAAATGCAATATAAACCTGATCTAGTTTTATGTGGACAATAGACCACTATTCAAGCATGTGGCAAAGTTTTACTGCAACATGCTGTTTAGTTTAGAGATGTTATAAAAAAAAAATAAAAAAAATATAATATGGGTTTGAAAACTGACCAACAAGAAAATTTGCTAAGCATATACACATTATGACTCAAACAAAAACAGTAACAACAACACTGTCTCTCTCCAAGGATGTTTTAGCTGCCAGTACAAAGTGTAAACTGACATACACAAAACAGTAGCTTTATACTATAAAGCAGATCTCAGAATATAACAATCATGAAGGAAATCAGCAAACAGGTGAATGATGTTAGTGTTCTCATTGCACATAAGCCAGGTGAATTTATTTTTGCCAGACATACTTAGAAAATGCACATTTAGATGATTTAGTTTGCTATATAACCTGTCACGAAGACTAGAATATGCATTACAGACTGTAACAAAGTGGAGCTCGTCTTCAACATGTCCTGTTTTACAGATTTGACATAAACGTTTTTCTGATTCAATATTCTTATATCTTCCTACTTCAATTTGCAGTTTATGCGAACTTATTCTAAAGTTAGTGAAGCAAGTTCTAACATTTTTATCTTTAAGAATAGCAAAATATGGTTCTCTGCAAAAATTCTTTTTAAATAATGCATAAGTACGAAGCTTGCCGCTTCCAGTCTGTAATGCGTTTTGTAACTTCTCAATAAATCTTATTTTGTATTTACTTATAAGCTTTCGTTTCACAATAATGTGCAAATTTTTGTCATTATAGCAGTTTTCATTGATATTTAAGTGTTTCAGCATGAAGTATATATTTGATAACCAACTATTTTTCTTATTTCTATATAAAGAGTCACTTTCAATAAAAGCATTTGACAAGAGTTCACTAACGTCTGACTTAATCATTCTAGTAAAGTATTTAATACAACTGATAATACAGTCAAAATACAACGGAAACCTGCCTAGTTCACCGCTTACACCATCGTTGCATGCTTTTTTGTGAACACCTGTAATGTATTTCATGAACTTCATATGCAACTTTTCACATGGCAAATCACTTAGGCTATCAAATAAACTGAAATTTGCTTTATTAAGTTTTGCTGAGCTAGTATTTATAGTTCCCCAGATTTCACTGGCATATAATAGGACAGGTTTCACTGTATGATCAAAAAGATGTAGCATTGTACCAACATCCGAGTTAAGACCACCAAAACATTTGCCCAATTTAAAATTGGCCTTTAAGGCTCTTTTATACAAATCCTTTTTACAGACACTTAAACTACCTGTGGCTGAAAACAGTATACCCAAATATTTGTATGTATTAACATGTTTAATTTCCATATTGTTATATATGTATCTGACCTTTGACATTCTGCCACCTTTGCTAAAGGTCATAATGTTAGTTTTCCTTAAATTGACAGTAAGGCCAAAATTATCACTGAATGTATTAAGCTTATTTAAACAACTTTGCAATCCTTTCTCACTAGTTGACAAAAGAACAACATCATCCGCATACAGTAAACAATTAAATCGCATATTTCCCAATGTAACTGGATCATCATCAATATCAAAACAAGAGGTTAGATCATTTATGAATAATTTAAATAAATTTGGGCTTAAATTGTCTCCTTGTCTTACGCCTATTTCTGGGGTAAAGGGTTGACTAAGGGAATTGCCAAGTCTAACATGCATTTTATTTTCAGAATACATACTTTTTACTATATTATAAAATGGTCCAGACACACCCGATGCCTTTAGCTTACAGAAGAGTGCTGAATGAATCACACAGTCAAACGCTTTTTCAAAGTCCACAAAACAAGCATGTAGTTTGGAACCGTGATTTAAATATTTCTTTGTTAAGGTTCGTAAAATGAACATGTGATCAGATGTTCTTGTTTTTGGCTGAAATCCTATCTGAGCCTGATCTATAATTTTATTGCTGTCAAAATAACTCTGAAGCCTTGTGTTAAGTATGCTGTTAAATATTTTTGAAAGGCACGACATAATAGACACCCCTCTATAGTTAGACGGATCATTTGGGTCGTCTCCCTTATGTAACGGTTTAATAAAGCCAACTTTCCACTGATTGGGATATTGCCAAGAAGAAAGAATTGAGTTAAACATTTTCAATAGGCATAGTCTTAGGTCCTTATAACCGGTTTTGTCAGATCATTTTTCATCTTCATACTTTTTGGTTGCTAGGTAATTTCAAAGACCTAAATTACAATCTAATTTTGGTATTTTGTATTTTATAACATCAATGCAAATTCATGATTTTTTCGTTAAGCCTGGTTGCCATGGTTACAAATATTCATACTCATATATTCTGTTATAAAAGAAAATGAAAGAAGATTGTTTTTAAAGTCATATATACACATTCTTAACTTAATTTTAATGCAATCTCTTTCCACCAGAGACTTCGGATTTTCTTTAGATTTTCTTGATTCAAGGATAAAATCTATTTATTATTAATTGTTTAAAGGATCAAATTTATAAATGAAAGTAACTTTGTGTTATCACGGCAACATTATAGTATAGTTTATTCAAGAAAAAGGCATACATGCCTGTCACTCTACATGTATGATGTATATATATACAGTACAATTTTACATAAATTACAATGGTTAATGGTGATATGTATTAAAATTATGCATAGATACGTTGTTTCCAGTTAGTAATAATACATACATATAAATTAATTCTAGTATATTGTTCGGACTACCACAAATATGGAAAAGTAATTGTATTTTAAATATTTCAAAAATAATTCTATCAATTATCACATTATTAGAGTCTACTGGACATAAACATATTATTGGTATTAATAGTGCATTTTGAATACATACACTCATATTATAATTATACAATCAACACAATATACATATTTACACAGTGGGAGAGAGTTCTTAGTTGGAATTTACAACAGTACTAATTAAAAACATACATGATTGTCTTACGTCTTATTTCAAAACTTTTCTGTAGAAAAATAGATAGGTTTCTTTGGATAGTCTTATTATCAGATTTCAAAAGTTCAATAAATTTAGGCACAATGTGTGATTCCAGTAATATCTTTCAATATGACATTTTCTTATTTCGTGATAAAGGGGACATTCAAACAAAAAGTGAAATTCGTCTGCTAGGATTTTAAAATTTGGCATTTTCTATCGTCGTATGGAATTTTATGTGGTTCATGCCATCTTCCGGCTTCTACCTCTAAATTATGGGCGGAGACACGGAATCTTGTGAGCGCAAACCTGTTTTTATCGAAAGAAATGTTATCTAAGTATGATTTGAAATTAAAACTACAGAACAATTTATAGGTTCTCGCCCTTGTTGAGTTTTCCACTTCGTCATTCCAAATTTGCAAATAATTATCTTTTACCCTTTGTTTAAAAATAGATAAAAAGTGTTTATTGTTACAAACATTCTGATTAATCCATGCCTCTGAAAACCCTAATGTATCTAACACATGTTTAACTGATTTTGTCCAAGACTTTTTATTTGGGTATAATTCCAAGTCATTAATCATCATATTATAAGTAGCCTTAATATATTTTGTTTCTGGGCTCTCTACAATTTTAACCAATATCTAATAACATTAACTAAACATGTAATTTTAAGTGAGTATCGTCCTAATTCGCCATAGATAAAATTATTCTGTGTTTCAGACCTTACGCCCAAAATGTCCTTTAAAAATTGTAACTGAATGCGTTCTATTTGCAATTATAAGTGAACCGTCCATAAATTTTTGAACAGGGGGCGTAAGTGTTAGCGTTATATAAATTATAAAGGGAAAGATATAGGTACTTTGATAGTAATAATTGGATTCAACGTGATACGTGCAGTGCACACACCTCACCGATGGTGTCGAGGAACCCCCTTGCTGTGTCATAAAGAACGAAATAACGAAAGTGTGTTTCTCAGTTACGGAAATGCCCTAGTAGTTTCGATTGAGAACTTAAGTATGATTTATCCGCGAGCAACACAAATCCAAACGACCATATATTTCGAAATGGTTGGTATTAAATTAAAAATCCATCACAAAATGACGTCAAAATATGATAAGAACAAATATGTTGATATCGGCGACAAAGTGTCCCAATCACAAAGTCAATGATAACGAACTATCCTCACCCAACTTAATTGGCAACACTATTTTTGTGAAATGTAAATAAAATACATACTTTTTCATTAAAATTGTAATAATGTTACAATGGTCATGCCTGTCGAATTGTCCGTAGCCGGTACTCTGGAAGCACTTCCTGAATGACATCATACGACGTCAAAACTTGTTTCAACGTGTTTCAACATTTTGTTTGTCTGCGACCAATACTACTTCTTCCGTTTCGTATTTACAGCTATACATACTTCAGTCAGATCGCATTACGCATATCAAAATGCAGTGCACAAACCTTATGATACCCCATGTACATAGCCGGTCATTGATTTTTAATTGTAACTGTATGTTTATCTTAAATAATGTTGTAACGTTACTTAGATGTTAGCACTGGTCGAACAACATTACAAAATTTGACATGTTTTTCTTATTAGAACGTAAAACTATGTGACTGTATTGTTCACTAAATTGTGTAATATTGTGCAGTCTAATAATTAGTTGACTTTGGCCCTAGCTGAAAAGAATTGGATGCCAGAAGTTCATTTGACAGTAACTTTTACAATGGAGGAGGGGTTAATCAAATAATTTCTTTCTTTTTACACGTATTACACGTATTTGATAAATTGCCAAAATTGGATCATAAAAATAACTCGGCTCAAGTAGACAAAATGTTCTATAAATTGCTACGTATGTATTTATATAGCTTATTACAGGTCACGGCTATTTATAGAATTGTTTCTCTGGTCGAGTGGCAGTGCTCACAATAAACAATTATTGTGGTTTTCTTGTTACTTACGTGAATGCATGTATACTATTTTTTATATTACATTATATATTGCAATAATATACATACGTGTATTTAAATAGGGATTCGTTTACATTCTCATCATATGGGGATATAGCTCAGTGGTAGAGCATTCGACTGCAGATCGAGAGGTCCCTGGTTCGAACCCGGGTGTCCCCTAATACTTTTGTGTCTATTTTACCTTGTACTTTTTTATCCATGTGATCACAAGACCTTGCAACGTATGTAGACACAACAAATCGAAACTACTCTGATTTTACGTAATTTGATTAAAGTAACCAAAAGCATTTAGAGGCCAGACTGGTTGAAGGACTTTCCATCTGATGTGCGAGGTATTTCATACATGGACGAAATTCGTATTTAAGTGTCATAAATATGACTGCGTGTACATTTGACCAAGTACCCATGTCGACATTCCATCTTAGTCTGAACTTGTGGCAACTGATAAAACCATTGGGTTGTTCCGTGTGCTATCGTTTTTAAGCACAAATCTGCATTTTTTACCAA
Source organism: Spisula subtruncata (assembly GCA_963678985.1). Classification (NCBI taxonomy): domain Eukaryota; kingdom Metazoa; phylum Mollusca; class Bivalvia; order Venerida; family Mactridae; genus Spisula; species Spisula subtruncata. Next base: position 65,879,019 of record OY787660.1, read on the forward strand.
ATAAATGACTTTCTTCCCTCTCCTGAGAGAGTGCCGGTGACAACACAGAGAGGGTGCCGATACAGCGTTTTGCACAGAGAGGGTGTCGATACGGGTATACACCGTGTATTGTAAAACGATAGCACACGGAACAATCCAATTTGATTATACTATGCGCCCAGTTGCTTCCATTTTACAAGCTTCAAATACCATCAGTTTATAGTGAACGTCGAACCATTATCGGCTGGTCTGTTTCGTGGAACATGCTATTACCACGGGCCCCTGTGGGACCGCTATTATTGGTATACCTTCGAACATCTTGTTATGGAGGAGCACATGGTAACGTATCAATGCATGGTAGGCTAAACTAAGCCTCAGTCTGGTATACGAATACACCTTATGAGAACATATTGAACAAATATCGTGAATCAGCCTAATTATTACTCAATAATTTGCAATTTCTCTGTGCAGTATATATGTTTATCATATAAATCATGTGATATTCCATGTGATAACAAATGACGGAGCAATCTTCTCCAACTGGTGTAATAACAAATCTGCAAAGCGTAAGGTCGGCTTAAATTCGTTATTTCTGACGTTGTTTTGACTCTGTAGACTATCGTAATGTAATAAAAAGAATCCGTCATTCGTTGTTTTTGAGATCACCATTTCTTAAACTCGTCTCGAAATCAAATTATTTTGCTCGCCAAAGGCTCGCTAAATAACTTGCGTAATCAGGCACGGATCCAGGCAGTGGGCACGAGGGCCCGTGCCCCCACCCCAGTTGGCTGAGATTTTTTTAAAAAAACTTTGAATAAATAGTAAAACAGGTATTGAACAGACATCTCTAAATAATATGGGTATTTTTTCTTATGTTCTAGATGAAAAAGTATTGGTAAGATGGGCATTTTTCGTGCTCGCTTTGCTCGCAGAATATTTTTTAATATACATGTATATATTTATACGTAGCTGTTGCATCACAGAAATCAATTACAAGAGAATTTTTGCCCTAGCTCATTATATTACCTTTTGACTGTTAAATAATCATAACTAAACCATTAAGGTTAACTCTCAGAATAAAGAAAAAAAGGTATTTCAGGGCTCCCAGATAGGCTTAGAATGCACTAGATTCATCCATTGCTTTGAAATTTTTCCCGGGGGAGTATGCCCCCGGACCCCCCTACTAATGTTATACTATTCCAATGGCCAAAAGGATGAAAGCTGGTATATACAAATACTGTATGTGAACACTTACTAATATGCACGAAAATACACAATGTACATGTTGACGCTTATAACATAAAAAGTACTATGGGTTCCCCCACATCTACAAATGTGCCCCTTCCTGTGCATTTTCACACACATATTAAGCAATTCCCCCCCCCGAATCCGTACATACCTCGTGCCCCCCCCCCCCCCCACTCAGAAATTTCTGGATCCGGGCCTGGTGTTTCTAGACGGATCCTATATAAATAGGGGAATATGGATCGGAGCAACGCAATTGATTTAGGCTACGCTCTTATTGCTTCTTTTCTAAGCATTGATATCCTAATTTACTAATGTCCCGAAAAGCGTTAAAATAGTGATACTATGTCTTAAAAAAGCTAAGTTTCCAATTTTCAAGGGATCTTTTCAGCTGTTAGGCCGCTCAAGCACCCTTTAACATTTCAACTTCCCCTGGTCATTGGGCTACATATGGAAACCTAGACTCGTGTCTCCCTGGGGAGACTATTTCTCTCCTGTGGTGTGGCAGCCAACATCGATCTGCGGCGCCCAGGAATAGACACTGCCCTCACAGGTACCATTTTACATCATGGTGGAGTAGAGCGGTGTGTCTTACTCAGAGAAATTAACCAGTGGTCCAGAGGGGGATCGAACCCGGGACCTCTCGACCCGAAGCGCGCACCATAGGCCACCGCTCCCCACCCACGTCTTAACAATGTTTTTATAGCAACCACAACATACATCCGTTAACGAGCGTCTCTTGTTGTCATTTGATTAGAACAAGGCTGCGCAATGGGAAAATGGTCTTACAATAAAAGAAATACCAAAAACATGTTTGCAAATGTGCTATATAGCCTTATGAAAACCATCCTAAAAGTTTAGACTACGCATTTTACAGCTTCGTTTCTAAGCCATTCTACCCTTAATGTCCGGCTAACGCTTGTGGAGAGTGATAATGCGTAAACTTTTTGGAATGTTTTAAAGTACACAAACAATAAATCCATAATTGAACGACGTTTATTTTTTATTCGATTCATAAAATGTTGTTCAATGGAAAATAGTTCATGTAACAGTTAACGCAAATAAAACTGCCGTCTGAGGTTGCGTCAAATTTTAGCTCAAAAGAACAGAATCATATTACACAAGTTTATTGTCAAAGGGATAGGTTAGGAAACGTCGATAAAACTTTTAAATCTTTGATACTGTGCAACAACAAGAATGTACGGTATTCAAATGTTACGCACTGGGAAACTGAAACAGGTACCCATGTATAGTTTGTTAGCCACGAGAAGTGCATGGATTAAGAAGCTTATATTTGAAGATGCTGTTTCAAATGCATCCTCATAAATCAGTGGTTTGTCTAGTCCGTAGACTACATATTTCAGATGAAAAATACTTCGATTAATTTGTAGAATCAAGAATGAATCAAATGCAAAATGCACAAACTGTAAGGGAAACAAAAGGGGAAATAAGCTTGACACAATGTGTGACACAAAACGTCTTCATGTACATATTCACATATAATTATGATGCATGGATATAGTCTTTCACATCGACTGTTTTCCGAAAGCCTACGAGTGCTGAGAGTGCTGATACAAAGTGTTATTACTAAATTACAAAAATCCCACTGACGCGAGTGCAGCCTTGTATTGCTCGTGTTTCGATACGTCCGAACCCATGGTTAGTTCCGTGTAAAACTCAACTATTGCATCGCATTGACACTTTCCATCTTCTGGACCAGTCATTGCAAATATTCCCTGAACCAGACTTTCATTGTTGAGATTAAACGCTTCATGAAGACGCTTGAACTCTTCAAAGATGAAATGCTTGGCTCCCTTGACATCTGCTGCTCGTACCAAATGCGCCATTGCTTCGCGCACAACTTCCGTTGTACCAATCTGATCAGCGTCAAAAGACGCTTGGCGAGTTGTGAGTATATCATTCAACGTGTATGACTTACTCCAGTCTGGAGATTCCTTCAAAAACACAGATTTATTCCAAAACATGTCCAGTTCAGCAAGCATAGTATCGCTGTCCTGACCAGTGACCTGGTACACTGCCATGAACGATTTCTTGCACTCATCACGATCTAAACCGGAAATGACGCCATCTTTGTTGAAATCAAGTAACTTAAAAGCTACACTCCATTTTTCTTGCATCATTGTAACGTTACTCATTGTAACAAGAATAAAACTTGACTGGCTGTCGTGTACTGAAATATCCGTTAGTTGGACGAATGTCGCTATTCCAAGTTTTATTCAAAATGTGGCTCTCGCACACGCAGATTAGGAATGACGCGATGATTGATTTAGGTATTGTTTGAAAAACTAACAGTTAATAAATAATCTAGTTCCAAAGATACTTCAAGTCTTTTATATTTGATAGGACACAATACCAACGAAGCAACCAATAGCAAACACTCTACTGGAAATCGTAGGTATATAAAATATTGAAACGTGAAACAGATATCGGTGTGTTGCCATAGGAAAGTTACAATCAGCGGGATAAAATCACAGAGTAGATGAGTTGGAACCATTACCGCTAATTCAATACACGTCATGATGCCAGACACGCAATGTGTTTTTCTCTTGAGAGTACTTTTCAATTAATGAAATATTTTATCATCTTTTAGCTTTGTCAGCCATGACACAGGTTACCACAAGGAACAAGGTAATTAAGAAGATTCTTCTGACAGATGTCTAATTAATATTAGTACATGTACAAGTATACAATACATGCCTTCACATACTATTTTCTATCTTCATGATCATGTCTTTTTATCTTGCGTTTTTTTCTTTTTGTATGCAATGTTTATATTTATGTATATATGTAAGAGTATAAGCTATGTATGTTTTGTTTTTTTATAAACTTTCTGTTCTGTTCTGTCCTGTTCTGTTCTGTTAGAAAAACGTATGAATAAATCAGACGGGGAAGGTAGCACTAAACTGAACCAGCCTTTCATACCGTCTCTATATCTCATTCACAATATTGTAGTGTGAGTGAATGGGATGGATACTCAAATCTTCATTTTAAGTGAAAAGGGAAGATTTTTCTAGGTGTCTAAGGATCAGCAAAAGGTAAATACTATAAGGTTCACGGTAACAATACTAGTAACAGCAGACTTAGCAAAATTCTAGTGACAAGTCCATATAGATATAATGACATATGAACATCCAAGTAAGAAAACGGCCTTACATAGCATATTTTGAGAAACAGTTTTGTGGTGTAATGAGATCTCAATCGGTATAGTATATTTCAAATAATGCAGCACATTTTTGTATTTCTTATTTTGATACAAATTTCAGCACCTTATACAGACGTTCTATGTTTATTTTTATTTCACCAAAAAATGCAAAAATTGCGCCTTACTATACCCAATACTAGTATGTATCAATGCTATTCGAAACGAGCTAGGGTATCGCACCCGGATTTCTTGAACCTCACCTCTGTGGGCCCTGCAAATTACACGGAAGAAGAAGGAACAAGCTATGTATATATTTAATATTAACGTTCTTGGACTAAACTAGCATATGTTTCCTACGCTTTAATTAGAGAAATAACAGACTGGCAATAAAATAATACCAGACTGCCGGAACATTCTGAACAAGCTGTTTGTACATTCTGAGCAATTTGAGGAATTGGCGTCCTGCCGTCACTTGGAAACATATTTCGTGAAAGCCCGACAATTTCCGTTTATCTCCGGTAAATATACTCTTACTTATATACCTTCCTGAATAACGTAAATGTATTACTAAGATGTTGTACTGGCGATTGTCTCCCTTTGTAAGTATTCTACGAGTTATTTCCAATTATTTATGAAAAACAACATCGCGCTACCTCGTAGGCCTATACGAAAATATTTTTTTTAAAAAGTTTTACCCCACAAAGGAAACACTATCGTCAACTGATGCTTGATGACAATCGTAACTACTCGGGTCTTTCCGTGAGGAATCTGGAAGATTGTTGCCAATCGTAACTACTCGGGCTGTCCGTGACGAATCCGGAAGATTGTTGCGTTAGTACGTGTATCACGTCTGAGGGGTCCCGATTGGCCTGATGATCAAGAGTCTGAAAATGTAGTTCCTTTTTTATGCTAAAATTTAGTGACAGCCTATCAGTTTTACTTAGTCTTTGGGCGAGAGCAAACACTCTTATAAGTTATAACTTGGAAACCTCTCTGCAGGATTTTGAGTATTTTAGTTGATTCCCAAATGTGGAAAACACCATGTATGTAATTATTTAAACCTCTCGGTCAAGGATAACCCATGAAAGTGCAAGCACTTATTTCCAATGGGGTCCTGTGTTTTTTGCTGAAGGGGCAGCAGGTGGAAGAGACAGTGGTGTGATACAAGGTATCCGGGCGAGATGCCCTAGCTCTTTCCGAAGCGACACCTTGGTTTTTTAACGTGCCCGGTGTATAGCACCGATACACGCGAGACTACCTCTGGGTTGCTAACCAGCTCATCTCTAGTTAGGTAGGAAACACAGAAAAGCGTTTCAGAAATGATCAAATGCCCCGGCCGAGGATCGAACCCGGGACATCTCGATCAGCAGTCAAGCAGGCTATCCGCTCGACCACCGTACCACCTTAAGATGGAAGAAAATGTAATATAAAACATCCAGATGGTTTGTTGACAAAATGACAATTTGTAAACAATAAATGCATGATTTAATGTCTAAGGGGAGCAACTCTTGCAAAAAATGAGTATTTTGATCACCATACAATTTGCTAAATTTTTATACGATATTTGGTCTTCTATATTGACAGATATAGTTAACATTCTATCGTCGAGTATTGGTCATTTGTTAAGAAACAACCTTATGGTTCCATAATTCATTGTATGTAATGGATAATCGGAAAATAGTTGTTGGAGCAAGAATGTGACTTTAACTGTCGCCAATATACACAAATATACATGTACATATGTATGCAGAACTTCGCGGCAAGTTTCTGAGTCATTTGTAATACCACATGCCTAAGAAATTATATACTGTAAAGTCATTAATTTTCGTGGGGGATTAAAGTTCGTGGTTTACATAAACCACGAACTTTAATCCCAACGAACATTAATTTTGACCCCTGTTTTATTACCTGATAAGCAAAATCCACAAATTCAAGTCCCAACGAAATTGTATGTTTTATCAAAACCACGAAAATTGTCCAAACAAAATTAAATGATTTTACAGTATGGTAAATTGGCCTAGTGACTGAAAGACTATAGTTTGGTGATCAACAAAATTTGTTCCAGGTAACCTCTGGTTTGTCAAGGTGTATTGGGATGAAGTAACTACCGAGAAGTCATCAAATAACTGGAATACTGTGACTTTAAACAATACTAGTAGATAAATTTACTAGTAAGATAAGAATTGCCGATTTTAAGTCGAGACGGACCAGGGTATTTCATAGATGGTATGTGCATTGCATAAGAATTAAACAAGTTCAAAATGTAGTCATATATCAAGATCCGCTTACACATCGGAGGTGACTTCCTGGTTTACTTTATCACATTCAACACTTCACTAAACTTATAAAAATTCCCAGAATTACCCATCCGATTATTTTTGATAACAATCTAAACATAGAGTCTTAACTACTGCAATTCAACATGAACCGGATACATGTTGCAATTAAATACACATTAAATTTCGTGACTAAACATGCTTAATACATGCATAAATACTATATTTGTACTATACAGTACAAATGAAATTCCCTCGCCTGTTTTGACACAAACTATTTCTTGTCTCTTAATGAATTTGTATATTGTTTACGTCCCACGGATCGCTTATATTTCATTTTACTACATGTACAAGCGGGGTTGTGCATCGTGAACGATATACCCTACGATACGACATGATACGTAACCATGCGATGCGATACGGTATGGTACGCTACGATGCAATGTGATGCGATACAATACGTGGCGATGCGATGCAATGTGATACGATGTAATGTGATGTGATACGATACGATGTGATACGATACGATATGCGATGTGATACGATACGATACTATACGAAACGAAACGAAACGAAACGATGCGATACGGTACGGTACGGTACGGTACGGGTACGGTACGGTACGGTACGATACGATACGATAAGATATGATACGATACGATGCGCTTTGCTGCGGTTGTATATCTTGGGAACGTGCGTCGATTGTTCGGAACCCGGTAGAGTTCCGTGTACAACCGAAACTAATGGACCATATCATGTGTGACCGATTGGTTGCTGAAACTCCATGTGGTCACCAGCTACTTAAGTTTGGTATATTTGATCTCGTCCATTGGTTGTCATATCCTTACGTATCCGATGGATGGTCAAATGGGATGGATGTGCTAAGAAAATACTTTTCAGGCTAGTACGTGTCCAATTGGCTGACCCGCTAAAATAAGCGATGCATCACTGCTTCAAACCAAAACATGTTCATTTATCATTCAATTTTTTAGAACAAATTGTGATGCTGTGTCTCTACCCAGACATTACATAAACACATAAAAGCATAGCCATATAGTTGAGGACTAAAATTACACAATACTTAACGTATTCATGTATTAATAAATTGAAGACCGGGTATTGTATGCCCATTTACCAAACTATTGTTATCTGTTTGATGTACCATGGCATAGTGTCTAAAATTGAAATGGATCTACCCGCCTCTAATGGGTATAAAAGGTACAGCGACAAAAATGTGTTTATTTAATTAATATGGCATTCGCGTTAATATGACACATGATTGACCATGCACATTGAAGACGCACCGGTTTCTGTATGAGCTGATGTTATTTGCAGTTTTGACAAATTCGTAAAATATGTTGTCCCAAATCGTAACATTTAGACATTTTCCGTAGCAATCGGAATTCGTCGTTTATATAACGAACGTATTTCTCAGTTACGGAAATGCCCGAGTAGTTACGATTGTTTCCGTACGCGATCACATTAAAAGTACCCTAGATATTCCGATTGTCAACCCCAAATCATCAACGATGTGGGCATGAAAAGAACGAACTTGAATTACAATAACCCGGGTCACAACACCACGAACAGCGTATCTTGATTTTGTGAATTATATAAGAAATTGCGTGAAAGCAAGCGATTACATTCGGGAAACTGGATGACTATTTCATCATGTAACTATGGTAACCCTCACACTCACCGCTGTGTTAATTGTAACCATAAACGTATTAATTTCATGAAGTGATGTAGTGAAAAAATGAAACAAACGCCATGCGCATACGTGGACCATTTTCATATGAAGTTACATAGTGTACGATATCAGCTTACATTAAATTTAGAAGCCGGAAGCTGCTTGGTATGTGTATACGCACCAATCCTGCTGAGTCTCAAGTTTCCATTTATTGTACAAAGTATATTATAACTTTTTTTGTGTAATACTATATAATATTATCATTTTGAACCAACCATATACTGTATAGCGGGTATATTTCGCGGGGGGTTAATTTTCGCTATATTCGCGGTCAACATCGAATGCGCGAAATTTAAACCCCGCGAAATAATCACCAAAAATATATAAATTTTACAAAGGGAGACAATGGATAAAGGAACTTTAAGAAATAATGCAACATTACTTTGCAAGACGTACAAAACGACGCATTGCGTCGCTTCTGTAAATTACGGTAATAACAAATAGACTACGACATGGATGAAGTATGGTTAGAAATTGGATATTTGTAAAGAAGGTGTTTAAATTTCTATGCATGCATATCAATATCGTTTGAAGGTTTGAATTGTAAGCCATTTCATCAGACTTGTTCAATTTAAATAACAGTTTTGTTTGCGGAACGTGTAAATGTTTGCCGAAATAATGATTTGTTTGTAAATATATCTACATATTTTTCTTATGTTAGCAGTCAATGATCAGTATGTTTGGTTTATTGCGTTTCTTTATCCTCACCACCGGATAATCTTATGGGTGAGGCCACAAGAAGGTTTTTAGTTTTGGGGGATAGTGCATTATACAGAAGATGCCCTAATTCCAGAAGCATCCCTGGTTCTTTTTTCATGCCATATTTATAGCACCCATACATGGGTCCTCGGTTTAAAGTTTCACCCGAAAGACTAGCAGTAATTTTAGATGGCCAGCCCGGGATTCGAACCCACAACCCCGAGATCAGTAGTGACTATTATACTCGTACTTTAACGTTTACCTCCCCTTCCATGTTTACCAACAAGGTTTTAATTTCGCGGTCAATGCAGTTAGCGCGAAATCAAGACACCGTGAATTCAAAAGGATCCAATTAACGCGAAAATTGGACACCGTGAAATATACCCGCTATACAGTATTGAATAAATAAGTAATGAACAACATGAACAGGATGAGTGGTTTTCGTTGCTTTTATATCGTATGTGACCCCTCAGAGATATTTGTTCACATTTTTATTGGGGCGCTCATATTGTCGTCTACAACAAACACAGCACCCATGCGCAGTATAACGACATTTACTACGTAACATCAGCATACCCCTGCACACAGCAAACTATTTCAAACAAGTAATTAGTAATGCTAGTGCTAACAATACAGAAGTCCCCTATCTGATTTCGGGTTTGTCAATGTTTCTGTTGCCATGGTAACTACAATTTTGTCCAAATAAAAAAATAATTAGACGTGCATAATCTCCTCATTGGTCAATATCCACATACCAAGTTTCATAAACCTAGCTTGAAAACTATTTTGAGTTATGACAGGATCCAGATTTTCTGGACGGACTGACGGATGGCAACCCGGTAGGGGCCTAATAGTCATCCTTGTACTATGCAGATACGGCGCTTAGGCATTTATATAAACGCACGCATATATACGAACTATGTCATTTCTGGTCATATTGCAGAACGCTCTTGTGAACACTATCATCAACTTGCATATACGAACCAAACTTTATCATCTTGGGTCAAAAAGTAACGTAATGCAGTGAGCCCATTCTACTTGACTCTTAAAAGAACAAAATGTTATGGAATACCATGCCGGTCAACGTTGGTCATGGCTAGATATGGATTGACGCGTTTGTTGTTCGTGATATAATGTCATTGACTGAGTCTTAACGGTATACAAAAAGGGTTATAACGACATGGGATAGCTTGACCGAAATATTAGACCTGTATCGTAGCCTATACCAAAATTACGATTTTTTTATTACTGTAACATTGGCTTGTATCAAGTTTTCCTAGTCGTTCAAGTGGTATACGTATTATCAAATATTTTAAGAGAAGACGAGGTGTTATTTTGCAATACTGATAGTAATCTCCCCATATTTTCACTTGATGACCGGAAGATTGAATTGTATTACATTTATGTACATGTATATAAATATTGGATAAATCTCTTGTTACATCATGTTTACCTTGGGGAGAAACGTCCTGCTCTGCTCTGCTCTGTTCTGCTCTGCTCTGCTCTGCTCTGCTCTGCTCTGCTCTGCTCTGCTCTGCTCTGCTCTGCTCTGTTCTGTTTTGTTCTGTTCCGTTCTGCTCTTTCTGTCCTGTCCGGTGTTGTTGCTTCAGCCAATTTGAAAAGGGAATATGCGAGTACGAGTTTTTTCTTTTCAAATTTCATCCAGGGCTTATGCAAAACTGAACGAATAGCTTAATAAACAGCCTTAATTCAACTGTAATTTTATATTTCTTGGTATTGCGACACTAGCCTTCTTCCCAATGTATTATGTTACAACGCAGGTAAAATCATTTCATTGGTAAAGTAAGAAACTTGTCCGTAAGCGTGTTTCCGGAGTTTAACGAATTATACAAAGAGTCTCAGTTTAATGTGATCCAGCTATATAAAGTTTTAGCTAATGGAAAGCAAACTGTATACACAAACCAAATGGTTTGACCTAAAGTCAAACGGCGAATTTACTCTTGTTGATTATAGACCTTGGCGTATATAGCCACAGGTAACAGTATCGTTGAAAAAGAAATTTAAAAAAAAAAATTGAAAAAATTTTTTTTCTCGAAATTTAGGTATTATATATATAATACCTAAATTTCGAGAAAAACATTTTTTTTCAATTTATTTTTTTTAATTTCTTTTTCAACGATACTGTTACCTGTGTATATAGCTACGTCAAAATTGAATGATATCAACATTGATCCCTATTTCGCTCTTGGTGCTTAATTATAGACCATGATACCCAGGTAACAAAACATGAGACACGTCAAGTCATAAAAGTACATTGTACATTGTTGTACCGGGCCTGGATCTTTGTATCAAGTTTGATTGTGTTCTCTACTAGGTTATTGCTCTGGCAATACGTATAAAGTAAAATTGTTACGTCTGGAACAAAACATATTACATGTATGTTGTATACGATCGGTTAATTGCCTGTGTACTGTTTTTTCAGCGTACTTTAATAACGGAAATCAGAAACTTACGTTCATATTTAAATTCTGTATACTTCTTTAACAACTACAACGGTTACTTCTGTAAAGACCCTGTCACACAGTGCCGGGCGAGTTGGTGCTACGAGTTTGCACGAGTTATAACTCGCCACAACTCGCCAAGTGTAGTGTAAATATCGTACGCATGTCGTTCTTTGTCGCAGAGATGTCTTCCCATGTCGCCAGTACTCGCCAGTGTGCGGCGAGAATTTTAAAAGGTTTAAAATTCTCGCCGCTTCTCGCCGAAGTTTACTTCTCGTACACATGTCGTGGAACTGTCGTAACAATCTCGCGCACTGTCGCACATACTAGTATGTCGTAGACATGTCGCCCCTTGAAGTAGCATGTCGCCGAAATAAAGTCGTTCTGCGACATAACACGAGTTTGCGGCGAGTTTGGTAGACTTGTCTACGACATCTACTCGACATTCGGCGAGATCACACGATATCCTACGACATCACCACGACACAAGACATACAGACTTGTACATACTCGTCGATACTCGTACACATCTCGAGAGCATGTCTCCGATTGTCGAACAGATGTAGTATATATCTCGGTTAAACTCGTGTAATTATCGCAGTCATGTCGTGTAAATGTCGAAGAGAACTCGAACACATGTCGCCTTGCAAACCGTCCTGGACCTACTCGCGCACATTTAGGCGAGTTATAACTCGTCACAACTCGTACAGAACTCGTAACCCGAACTCGCCACTGTGTGACATGGTCTTAAGTTACACACTGATTAATTAAAGACCCTGTCACACAGTGGTGAGTTGGTGCTACGAGTTGTCACGAGTTATAACTCGCCACAACTCGCCACGTGTCGTGTAAATATCGCACGCATGTCGTTCTTTGTCGCAGTGATGTCTACCCATGTCGCCAGTACTCGCCTATGTGCTGCGAGAATTTTAAACGGTTTAAAATTCTCGCCGCTTCTCGCCGAAGTTTACTTCTCGTGCACATGTCGTGGAACTGTCGTAACAATCTCGCGCACTGTCGCCCACATGTCGCCCCTTGTCGTAGCATGTCGCCGAAATAAAGTCGTTCTGCGACATAACACGAGTTTGCGGCGAGTTTGGGAGATTTGTCTACGACATCTGCTCGACATTCGGCGAGATCACACGACATCCTACGACATCACCACGACACAAGACATACAGACTCGTACATACTCGTTGATACTCGTACACATCTCGAGAGCATGTCTCCGATTGTCGAACAGATGTCGTATATATCTCGGTTAAACTCGTGTTATTATCGTACTCATGTCGTGTAAATGTGGAAGAGAACTCGAACACATGTCGCCTTGCAAACCGTCCTGGACCAACTTGCGCACATTTAGGCGAGTTATAACTCGCCACAACTCGTACAGAACTCGGAACCCGAACTCGCCACTGTGTGACATGGTCTAAAGTTGCATACGAGAGGCTATTAGCTCTGGGATCACGGGTAGGCACCGTACACTTGAAATAGCCCTCCCCCTCTTTGAACGAAAACGAAAGTAAAAGTGTTAATCGATTTCGGACGACAGTCAGTTTTTAACCATTATTCTGTAAATATTTATGCGATCCACTTGAAGTGAACTAATTTAATTACCTATATAGGTAGTGTAATGTTTATTTTGAAGCTCCAATGTAGGCATTTGCTCTGTAAGTTCGTTAACTCTCGATAGACAGCACTGAAATGTAACTCTTTTTTCAGTGAACGGTGTCTACCAGTGGAGTGGTAATACTTATTTAATAAATGATTAAATCTCGAACAAAATAATTGTGTAGCATAAGAGAGGTTGCTGCTCTATGAAGGGTCGGGCTGGTGATGTTTCACTGTAGTTTTGTTTTGCATTGATCAGCAAATTTCAAATGGATGTCTGCTAATTAATATACAACGATTAAAATGGACCAAATTGTGTGTCTGTGGAACTGCACTCAAAACTTTTGTTTTCCTGGTTTTCATATATTCTTAACGGGGCAATCGCCTAGCTCTAGATACCTTGCTTAAAACCTTATTATAATGAGCAATCGATGTTTGTCGAAAGCAAATCAATGCACATCAAAGGACACGATTTACTTTCCACTTGAGGGTAACTTTTCAATATCACGCACTGCTGTAGTCAAGTGCAATAATTAAGACTTTTTAATTGGCTTAGTGAACACCATGTGATATGCGATATTCTAAACTGTACGCATCACGTGAGAGTAACATACAATAACATTTTCAACATCTGACACTCTCTTGAGTAGTCAAGAGCAATTCAATAAAAAAAAATATATTACTTTGGGTAGTCAAGATCGACTCAGACAATTCAATTAACTGAAAGTCGCACATTCTGTGATATGTACCATTTTGAACTTTACACTGCACGTGGGGGTAACATTTTCAATATCACTCTCATTAGAAGTCAAGCGCAATTCAAACGTTTTGATCAGCTGAGAGCTTGACTTAGGATATGTGACATTCTGAACTTTACACTGCACGTGAGGATACAATTTTCAATATCACTCAAGCGCAATTCAAACATTTTGATTGGCTGAGAGCTTGACGTGTGATATGTGACATTCTGAACTTTACTCTCAACGTTGGGGTTACAATTTCAATATACTTTTTCAATTTTGCTGTGGGTAGCCAAGAGCAATTCGGACAGTTTGATTGATCGAAAGCACACCATGCGATGCCCGATATTCTGAATATTACCCAGACCTCCTAATGGCATGTTACCCTCAGCATAGGTTAAGCATTCGAAAAAGCATCATCAAGATATTACAATATAAACTGAAACCACAGTAAGGGTGGCATGAATGATTGTCAACCGCCGAAAACTGAATATCATCTTCCGGGTTTCGCCTCATTTTCATGGTTTCTTTGGTTGACGAAATATATGTAACCCTCATTGGCATGTGATAATTATATATTACTCTTCGCGTTTACCCGTATCAATGACTTCAAAGTACGACTTTTACAAAAATAAATAAAAATAATAAAACTCGCGTTTAACTACAACATTGCGCTCTTTGCTACAGTTCTTTTCTATGCACTATTACTTGCTGCTTCAAAAATGTCTCTTCAAATCGCTCTCATTGCAACTTAGCTAAAACATAAATTACATACAATTATTACAACAACAACAACTACAATTACATTTCGCCAAAACCAGGATATACGAGAGCATTCGAGCCTGAAGTCATGAAAATTCAAATTTTATTACCGCCCATTGTCCGCCTGTCTTTTTATTACGGGTCGATTTGAATGAGAACACCGAGTTTACATGGCGCTACCCGATTTGGTTTCATACCACCACACCCTCGTATAGACCAGTTTAGTTTTAGTTTATTTCGAGCTCGCGGAAGTATGGAAGTATGAAGGTTTGGGACATATTCGTGTTCATCTGTTTGCTCCAAGGAGCAAAACAGGTAAATTTAATAATTTATTTTAATTTTTAATTATCTAATATGAAATACGAGCGTGCAAAAATACCATTTATATGTTTATAATGATTTTTAAACTTGGAACATTTCCTTAATACATTGACAATGTTTGCCTATTATTTAGCCTACCGGGTACTTCGACATAAATGTGTTTAATGCATCTAGATTATTTACCATCATCTAAAACTACGCTGTACAATGGTCACCCATTATTATTTATAGGTTATAGTTTACTTATTTGATGTCGTCCGTTGACGAATTTAGGACATTGTACATTGTAAATGCCGCAAAAGGAAATCATTAATTATACATTCTTAACCGTTTCAAAACACCCCGGGGATTATGATTGTACCTATTCATACTCAGGGTTTTGTTAAATGAAAGAATAACGATTGTACTATGTATGTATTTTAAGTAATACAAACGTTAATCATGTACAGACGTTTTACAAAGCACTGCTAAAATGATTGTAAATATTTTCCTATTACTGGTATAGTATGCCGCGATCAATAGCCTGTATATAGCCAGCATATTATACTACAATATACAGATTGTCCCAAGTCAAGTTGCTCAATATTTCCTGGATAGGCTATGCCAAATCGATAAATAGATACAGTCTACCCGGAACATAGAAATTCTAGACGGTTTGGTCTAAGAATATTAGAGGATACAAAAACACGTACAACGCTCTAAGCGAAATCTTCAATGTTAAGGAATTCGTTTGTACTATTTTTTGGGTTAACATATTTCAGAGTTACATAAAATGTCATTGACCCATGAACAAAAGGTCTTCACAGTGGACTTATATTTCTATTAGGTTTTAAATTGCACGCCTTATAGTAATACGAGTTTAAGTATTCAATACCGTCATTCAGTGTTTGAACAAATCTTCGTACAACAACCCTTTAGACGTTTGAAACTTGGCCATGTACTGAGTCAGTTTCACATTTAAGATATCTATAGTCATTCGAACCGCGTATTACGTATACGTAAAGTCACGATTTTGGCCTCGTTTTCTTGGATATGAATGACAAATAATACTTATATAAATATAATTATAGAAAAAAATCGTCGTTCTTTCGGCGTATTATGTTACGGGTAACGTATTGCGCAATGACAATGCTTGAAATATGGTCCAATTGTAGGCCGTATAATGCTTTTACAATTGTATTAGCTTAGAGCTTATGAGATACGCCCTTAAATTGAAAAATGTCTTCTTCATCTTTACTTCATTTTGTCATCAATGAAGTCATTTAATTTTATTAACACATATTTCATAGTAAAATATAGTAAAATAAGTTGCTTCTTTTAAAAAAAAAAAACGTATATACTGTAGTATCTCTCCGGGATCTTTTCTATGTTCAACAAAATACCTTCCCGTGCCCCATTTATGATCTTATCACTATAGACTTTATTCATTGCGCTCAGTCAGGTAATTACATTTCACCTCCTAGATGGAATTTGTCTTCATGTTATGCTTGAAGTCACATCTGGTGTTCAGGGGTGTAATTTAACATTGTGGATTTTAATGTGAAGATGATGCTCAGTTTACCCGTACGGTATACGAGGACCGCAAATGCCACAAATGCCTCAAGTTTGTTTTGAATTACTTTTCAATATGGTGTGCATTTCGAGAGTTGAATGTAAAAGGTGTTCTATAACTTCAGCATCTGCTTTATCCGTTGATCTTAAATTGATGGTCACTGAGACCTGTTTCGTTCTTAAAACTATGTCGCAGTCACACCAGCCGCATGTCGGCTTTGGTCTCACTGTTTATTACTACCGAAAATAAAATTGAAACAGCAGCAAGCAAGTTGGCACAATCACAGACCCCCAGACAAACCGTATACATTGCAAGGCTGTCGTATGGTGACCGCACGGCTGTCAGAACTGTGTGCCATTTTTATAGTAGAAAGCTTGATGTTATGGTACATCGCAAGCTTAACGCAGAAAAAGTCGACAGTCTAGAATTTGGTTTGCGTCGATGCGCATTTATTTTTGTACGGCAGTCGGCAGACAGGAAATTGTCTTACAGCTGCCCAAAGAAACGCCAGCAATTTCCATGCATTGCAATATAAATAAAGTGGACAAGAGACGCCTGTCATAAGACTGTGACCCAAGTTAACCCGTCGATTTGTACTCTTATTCGGCTTCTTTCTCAGTCACCTACCGAATTCCCGAATTCACAAAAATAATGTTTTATTGCAAACAAATAACCCCGAATTCACAAAAATAACGTTTTATTGCAAACAAATAACAGTTGTAAAGTCAATAACGGCGATGGCATGAAGCTATTTTCACATCTTAAAAAAATACTTACATCATCGCATACCAAAGGTCAATAAGAATTAGTTCGACTATGAGTTCGAATGGATCGATGATGCATCAGAACGGGTCCATACAAATGAACATGTTAATTATATTCTTAGGGCAACCCAGTCAGTACATTTTAAAATGTTTTAAAGTTCGGTCCAAATTGCTGTATTGAATTACACGTAATTTTCTTTTTTGCATTATCCGTGTTGATAGTTATAATAAGTATTTAAAAGCACGTGGTAAGTGGAGACCAAATCATTAACCACGATGTTGTATTGATACATGTACTATGCTGTTACTATACTTACCATTGCTTAATACCGTATTATGCAGCCTCGTTGATAATGAAATTAATTTGCTTTTCAGCCATATAAGAAATTGTATCAACTTTTACTTGACGGGTTGATGTCAAACTTGATGACCGACCCACGTACATTTTGAACACACCTCGTTTATTGTACTTGAGTACATTCATTCAAAGCCTTGCAAGTTCATTTATTAGTAATCAACTGCACGTTTTGCAATAGCCATAGAAATTTAAAACTGAGAACTTCGTTGAAAGCAATTTCACGAGTAACGGAACATTTGTCGATCAAATAAACTGTTTGACAAATTTTGTATAAAATCATAATAATTCCGGATCAAGTGTTAAATTCCGGATTGGGGAGTTTAAATAACACTGTGCATTCCGGACCGTAAAAGTAGTCCGGTCTACGGTGTACGGAGGTTCCGGATTGGGGAGGTTTTTTTCACATACCTTTTAGAAGGAACGAATCGGGACCGTGAAAAAATTTCGGATTGAGGGGGGTTCCGGATTAGAGAGGTTCCGGATTGGGGAGTTTCTACTGTACTTCGTTCAACAACATGTTATACTAGTATTAATACTATCCGTCTTACCGAAGTGGAGAACAAATATTTACCAAGAAGATAGCGCCACCGGTTATATTTATGTAAAATTAATGTAAATTTGTTTTAGAAATAAATATGTGCATCGTCGCTTAAAAATGAGTTTCTGATATGATATCTAATTGAAAAGTGTGGGTTATGTCACTTGTTAGACGAGGTCGTTGTAGTTAATAATATAATGATTTTCCTCGATTTTTCAAACTTAAAGCCAGGAAGTATATATACTACTTATTGAACAGATCCTGCTTTGGCACATTGCAACATTGTACATTAGATGTGAGCCAAACTGCTGATTGTTCTCCATTTTTCAATTGCAACATAAACAATGTTATAAATTTGTTTAAGGAGTGTTTGAGCTTAAAACCAGTCGACCGTTCCTTTGCTCAAATTCACACCAATTAAAGTGATGACAATGCTACAAAATTCACATATATTGAAAAATCGGCACATTCTAGTACATATATATATAGGACATTTCTTGGTTATTTGGTTGTGTTCGATATTCGAGCGATATTACAGGCACCAGTGCAGTGCATCGGTAACCCGTGTGATCGTACCATGCCACAAGGTCTGAAATAAAGATGTTGTTAGTTTTACGACCATCGTTAACAATGGTAGCATTCTGTCGTAATTATAACGATAGTTTCTCGTTATTGGCTACTTTGTAGAGCTCCGAACAATAACATAAGTACATGGTCCCACACCGCCACAGACCATGGCGTCAGAAGTACAGTTGTACCGGACCTTTCACGACTGTTACACGGAGCACCTTGGCGATCTTGCTCATACGGGGACCTGTAGAAAATCCATATTTTCCGGTCCATTACCCCGTGGGTCAATGGGTATATATCTCTCTATATCGATATTAGAATTAGCTATACGTTAGAAGGCCATGTAATCATGATCATGACCGGCATCTATGTGTGCAGTATTTATATCCCGCGGACACACGATTTAGTACAATGCACCACTGTCAAGTTTGAACATTTGGAAATAATGTCGGATGAAAAACGACTGTATCACAATGAAATGATACAGCTATTCAAATGCAATGAGACGACCAGGCTATAAAAATGTGAACTACAATTGTATTTGTAAATGAAAAGAGTATAAACATACGGAATATCGGATTTAATTCGACATCAACTTGACAATCTCTGTACACGTTGTCAAAGAACATAACAGTCAAATGCAAGTTTAACAGTCAAAGCCTTAAGGCCAACATTAACACAACATAATATAAATTCTATTTGTGCAGGGTTTTCAATTATATACCGCACATGCTTGCATATTTACATCAGGTGGTGGCGCTTTTTTGTTTAACAGTTACTACAAGTGTGCACTCTCGGAGTCTCTACGGGGATGGCGGTTTGCCTGGAGTTGAATTTTGAAGACCATCTGCTATGTGGTGCGTTCAATGTGGGCAGTATACAGCGGCTTGTGCTTCAGACGCGTTTGACAATATTGATGTAACCAGAGATCTTATATAAAAGTTATATATACATGTACTAGATCCTGATGTAACTAACAAATTTGCACACTTCCGCCTTTAAAGTACACTATCACTCATATTTTTTTCAAAACTGTTTCGTAATTTTTATGTATGTTTCCTTTATGTAACTAGTTTTCGTCTTTTAATTATGCAACTATCATGACATGCGGTGTGGTTATGTTGAATAGATGAAGATGTCGTTAATTTTATAATACGTTTAATGTCTAGGCCAAGAGCTGCGGTAATAATATTTTTGGTGTACCCGATTTAATCTTTATACGTATATCTACTATAAAAGTATTTGACGGTGAATAAACATATAGTGTTTACACGATCAGTATTGCATTACCATATTATGGGTTGTTGCGAAATTCATTGTGAAAAGGAATGCCATAAATGGACTGTCATATAAGTGTCATGATTTGACCATTAGCTGAGATAAAAGGACACGTTCGGTATCATATGATCATATCATATAATTGAATATATATTTTTATTTTATATATCAACATCTTGCACGGTATATGGTTAACCCATAGGGGACTGTATCGACCCTGGTCCCTCATATTCTTAGTGAATGATGTATGGGCACCGATACAGACCCCTGTGGGTTCATTAGGATCAGTTGAATCAGGGATTTACCATAATTGTACCATACTGTATTTAAAGAGCAGCTTCTGGTTGAATTAACTTGTATCAATAATATAACATCATATATAATAATATATAATGTACATGGTCTTGAAGCCCAACGCATATTTAATGCTGTACTATAAGGCTATAGTTCAGAAAATGAAAGTCACGGAGTTTATCAGCAAATTGGAACACCGCTTCATACGATCAGCAAGTGTGTTGAGGCCAAACTTTTTTTAAATGTTTTCGTAAAAAAAAGCAAATAAATAATATAACAACAATGTCAATTGTACATATTGTAAAGTAAATGGCACATCAAATGATTTCAACAGCACTGTGACATAATAAAATACATTCTTCGCGTTTGTGTGAGAACCACACCATTTGCATAAATTGCATGTGACACAGACAACTACCCAAGTGTTAGGTTCGTTTTCTGGAGCGAAGTCTTTATTATATATATATACAATATTTTATTCGATACTCATCGGATCTTTGTTGGATTGGAACCAAACTGACGACACTTAATTCATCTTTAATATGTTACACATCGCTGGCTTAGAATGAGAAGGTCGTAAGTACAAAATCGATATATTGAGAAAACAAGAAAAAACTGTTTGCAATTTAATCTTTACTTATGGTATAGCAAACTTTTATAGCTTCATTTTGGTCAACATGACAAGTTCCGATTTTCATAAAAATAGACTCATTAGAAGCGCCTGGTACTGTGGAGTTTAAAAATGTAACGACCTTCTCATTCTAAGCCATCGATATACATTTAAAAGAAACATATGCTTCTTCCTGGTATAATCAACACAACCCATAAGGCCCATTTGTCGCGTTTTTAAATTCGTTAAGTATAGCATTATAATGTGCAAAGCATCTTGATTACTTGTCGCTATCAAGCCGACATTTCAACACAGGTTATCGTTCAAAATCTTTACTTATGTTATTACAAAGTGTATTCATATTTGCATCAGCTTCCCCGCAGGCAAATTGAAACACGCGGTGTCAAATAGGCATTTCTATTCACGCAGTGGTTATCTAAATATTATTTCAAAACATTTCTATATTAATTTAAATCGTCACGCAAAAAATGAGCATACATTTAACCAATGCATTTAAAATACTAACGTTCTGTAATTTAATCGTTAGGCAAAAAATAAGGGGAAAAACTGAACATATGCAGTAACGCGACTGAGACGGTTTCATTTTCACATTTTTGTTCTGTAATTTCATTTCTTATTTATGCAAATCATTACTCATGTGTTCCTTTTTATCTAAGAGAATTGAAACCATATACAAGTCCTATTACTCTATTTAGTATCATAAACCATAAAGTATATAAATATTGTACAATATTATTCAAATGTCTTCTTAAAATGACACGAATGTCGGATTACCATATCAAATACGATATGTTTGCCTACACTGTCAACCAACGAATTTCTCGTGTTTACTTGCGTAATAATAATAGTATAAGGTATCCGTTTGGGAAGTTTTTTTAGAATTTTAGAATCCGTCTGAGGAGTGTTTCACCGATATGAGATTTTTAAATTTAAATTTAAATCAATGGTATAATGCATTATGAACATTGGCCAGATAATGGTGACGTGCTATTTGCACACGTTACGTCAGTAATGTCCAAGGGTCACGACTGGTGTAACTTTATGTTACTATTTTTAGAGTTGATTCTACTGGCTTTTAGTAAACATAGCAAAACTGTTAAAATGGTTTAGAAATGCGCATGTGGGTAAAAAAAGTACCAGACATGGCAATGTAAGTTAAGCATCGTTGTATAGGCTATATTTCTATTAATTGTAGATATCAATATATTTCAAGTCGGCAAAGTCAGAACCTTTTCAATACTATAAAAATGTAGAATCCCTGATATTAATGAATTACAAAAATATACATCAGTAAGTAAATTAATATCAGTGAAAAATAACAGCTTATGTAAACTTAAATTTACAATTGTATAAGTTGTTGTTACAAAAGAAATTGGTTACATCAGTTTTAAGATTAAACACCTGCAAATTTAGTTTGAATACAATGTAGTTATTTTTCAATCGGTTGCTATGGCAACAGTCATCTTTATTATCTCAGTGGAGTAATCTCATCAAAATGACAGCTTTTGTGAACATATTGGAGTGTCCAGCGGCTATTGCGGTGCATGCTTAGTTCAACGATGCACAAACGATGACCCGAGAATGAAAGGTTCACAATAATACACCACCGTAATGTGATAGTATGTGTGGGAACGTCGTTGCACTGGGTGTTTATACGTTGATACTATAGATTGTGTGCATATACATGTATATTTAATTATTATAAGTTCTATCCACAAAGTTGCAACTACATGTAGGTGGCCGGTATGCAAAAACAGTTTTTTAGCCCTGAATCCAAGTTTGTGGAAAAACTGTATATTTTCGAGATATGTAAATGAAGATCAAAAAGCTTGTGCACTGACCACAGTCACTATAATTATATGGTCGGTATGCTAGTCGAAGACCCCCCAACCCCCACCCACAACATAACAATTTTTTTTCTCTCTTAAAATAGTTCTAGTTTGTGTTGGGCCACCATTTGGTATTTGGAATACCAATTAATATAATTACTTATTACTTTATATTTACATGTAATGTATAATATACATACGAGTATAGGAGATGTAAATTGACAGTTTTGCTTATAAAAATCAGAATGGAACATATTTTGTACATTAAACTAGTACATTTATTAGATCTATAAATAGAGATTTCATAACAGTTACTAGTAGCTTGATATTATTCAGATATTTATGTTATTGCAATTGATAAATGTTAGTCGCCCTGATATTTTTTTAATAAAACACATAACAAAATTGCAAATAAATAATAAGGGTGCGCCCATTTTTATATAAACATTACCTAATGAACAAGTATTGTAAAAAATAATTCGATCCCATAGAGCACAAAATCTCTTGAAATTTGGGCGTTCCGTTCTAAATTCTTCAATGCCATGTGACTCATTATAGCCGTAAGTGAAAAATCGTGACTAAAATATTTATAAGATTTGAAAGCAATCGCATTTACAAATCGTCAGTGACTTATCACTTTCCAGTGTTAATGCGACGTTTCATGCGATGCTTAGTTAAATGACCATTGCTACTTTTCATACGTACAACCGGGGACTTATATAGACGCCCATTTTATATAATGGTAGAAACTAGCAGTGTTATTACTATAGTATTAATTAAAACCGGTAATGGCTCGCAAACTTACGCAGGACTTTTAACGAAATTACTGAAAAGGTCACCGAAATATACCAACAAATAATATTTTCACAATGCTTTAAATGCACTGATAGGCGTCCAGCTTGGTCCATTTTACATTTGAATTGCTTTTGATATACATGTAATATCAATGCTCCTTGCACAACAATGTGGTAATATGTATCGATATACGTATGTCTTATGATCGATGATATGCTCGTAATACATATCGCTGGCTTAGAATAAGAAGGTCGTAACTTAGTACTACATATTTGAAATCTGCACTACAAAGCTCTTCTTATAAAGGTATTTTCATGAAAATCGGAACTTGTCTTATTGACCAAACAGAAGTCCAAAAAGTTTGTTTTGCAATACACAAAGAGTAGTTTTCAGAGAGTGTTGATCATTTTCTTAAAAATATTATGTCGATTTTGTAGTTACGATCTTTTCTTTCTAAGCAAGCGATGTGTATATTGTTGCGGTAACGCAGCAGGAGGAACACGTACTCTGGGTAACGTCAACCACAGGTAACGGTATCGTGGAAAATGAAAAAAAAATCCATTTCATTTTTTTTTATTTCTTTTTCATTGATACTGTTACCCGTTACGTCGACCACTCTTGAAGAAGTCTCTGGTAGAGTTCTGAAACTGAATTTGTTGTGTTTCACGTCCATGTATCCAGCATTGTGTGATTTACCATGATATCGTCCATAGTTACCAACAATCATGAAAGCCCGGTCATATCGGTTTATCAATAAATTCATTGACTGTAGTCATCAATTAAAAACACAAATCTCTGGCTTAGAATGAGAAGGTCGTATGTGCAAAATAAATATTTTGAGAAAACATTGAAAACCTGTCTGAAAATTACTCTTTACCTATGGTAAAACAGGCTGTTTCATCTTCAGTTTGGTCAACATGACAAGTTCAGATTTTCATAAATTAGACTCATAAGAAGCGCCTAGTGATGTAGATTTTAAATATGTATCAGTCTTATAAGGTAGTGAGTACTTCTCAATCAAATCCAGCTAAATGACGCAGAGAATTGCAAACTGTATCACATTGCAGTCTTTTCAACATACCTCGTGTATAGCTTTAGAATTTGATCTGCGTTTTACGTTGATCAACGTTCGCGCAAAAGTATTGCAAAACATAAACAGCCGATGCGATCGAAATGCAATAGCCAAATTGGGTTATGGTAACAATTAAAACAACAGACAGCGAAAGACACGTTTGTGGAGTAATTATTAACAAACCGGCCCTATTCTGGACGAGGAGAAAGAGTCAAATCAAGCTCTATATTACACAGCTGTTCTTTTTATCAGGGATATAAATAGCCTTAATAAGTCGAGTCATTTTTTGGCAAATAAAAACCAAAAGAATACAAAACCGACATCAAGTATTTTCCACAATATGCATCCCCCCCCATATACTATTATATAAGATCGAGTTACCATTATAATAAAATTCATTGCAGTATAAAAGACGCGTTGTTTGCATAAACCATGGAGTTATATTACATTTTCAAGGTCTGTGCATAAACACTTCCTGATTCAGTTAATATTTTATGAAAATATTTGCATAATTGTAAATTGAGTGTTTTGCAGCTATTTACTTAAATTACCGCGTATGAGAGTTGTAGTTAGCGGGAAGTCGATGGAATAAATTATATATAAAAAAAACCCGGACCTTGGTCCGGAATAACGACCTTTAGCCCAATATTTTTGGCGGGTATTTCTGCTTCTGTCCGTTTCTCGTGCGATTTAATATGCGCATACATAATATAATTATAATAGCAGCACATGCCTGGTGCCGCCGTGCGTGTCCCAAGATTCGGTACTATGGGGCCTACCGATAAGAATTGACACCCCGCCCTGAAAGTTAGGAACAATGCACAATTCAAATTAGCGTTTTACCAGGAACAGTATTAGAATTATTCAGTTCCTGGTTTTACCAAAGAGGTCCAAATTAATTTCTTTGGACCTCTTTGCAGTTTTACCTAAAAGTTGAACAAAGTCAAATTAGAAATGCTAGGGCAATTGGGGTCCCTCCACCCTTAAATCTGCCCTTGTGACAGTTGTCCTTGGTGGTAAACAAAGTTAGCTAATTAATGACTGTTCGGCTATCATGGGAGGAAAATCTACATGTTTTACATTTAACATCTGTTGTTTTCATTTAAGGTCACAGCTAAAGGACATCACCAAACAGAAGAATTACGAGATTTAACATTTGAGTGTGAAGAAGGTAAACTTTGCTCACAGGTCACTGTATCATTGAGATCGGAAAAAACGATTTTGTATAAAAAATATGAATTTTACCAAAAAAAGTCTTTCTTTCTTCCATTTAATTTGCAGGGCCCACTCTGGGGCATTATCGCAAATATTAGAGACAGAGGTGAGATACAAGGAATCCGGGTGCGATACCCTAGCTCGTTTCGAATAGATTCCTTGGTTCTTTAACGTGCCCGGTGTAAAGCACCGATACACGCGAGACTACCCCTGGGTTACCAACCAGGATCATTCTAGTCTGTTTAGTCTTTGTAGATGATGCAGTTACCTGTGGCTTAAAGCCTTTGCTTAGGACATTTTTATAAATTTTGCATGTAAAATCCCAAAATTGGGAATTTTATGGGGTAAAGTCCTGAAATTGGGAGTTTTATAAACTGCTTTTTAAACCTTTAAATGTTTTTTTTATAAATGACTGTTATTTGACTATTACAGCAAATAAAAAATTAATGTGACTGCCATCCATTTTAAATGAATTTTGATAATATGAAGTATGGTATACCTTAAGCCATTGAATCAAAGCAATGATGCATGTTAATTATACATAATCAGTGGGCTGCCAGATGTTTTCATTGTCAGAATATTATTTTGTTCATATAAAAGTTTATACTGAAATGTATAAAAATTTATAAATGTTGGTCCGTGAAACGAAGTCACTATGAGGCTATATTCTTAAGTCTTTGATATTAGGATGGAGAGGTGTAGATATAAAGACAAGAAGGCCACCAAGCGGAAATTTAAGCCTAAAGCTTCCTAAGCCAAGTAGACAAATGTTTTGATTTAATATCATGTTTGATCGTGGTCAAATGTCTCTATATTTGGATTTATTTATAAAAAGTTTGATGTGATATATATATATTTTTAGGTTGGAGTATCTACAAAGCAAACTGTTACAAATATGAAAACTATCCTCTGATTTTGGGAGAGGCATCATACGCATGCATGCGGTAAGACTTTAAGTACATGTACCCCGTACTGATGGGGTTTGTGAGCATATTGCTGGCTTAGAATGAGAAGACAAATTGTTCAAAAATAATAAAAGCTCTTATGGTACAGTATTTCAGTCAAACTAAAGTAGTCAGGGCCATATAAGTCTGGGATGTCGAGAGTCCATTGATATAAGGAATTGCAATATGCAAAAGACAATTCACAAATATGTGCAACAAAATACTTACAACAAATGATCTTAATTAATTCTGCCCACTGTTGATCGAAATTTATTTTCTGGGCATGATACCAACTTGTCACGTCATAGACATACCTGCCAAGTACTCATATTAAAGTGGAGTTACTCCTATTTTCGTTTTTAATTTCTGGTTTTCCAAGTTCACCTACCTAATAGACCTACTCCGGATCTCCACTAATCTGTAGGTACAAATAAAGTTTTACCGTTATAATCCTTTTGAGTCATGAATATTCATATCTGGACAATAGAGTGGGGGTCAGTTGTGTTTGCATATGAATACAAAACCAGTCTAACTAGGCCAGATTTGTTTGTACCTACATGTAAATTAAGGGGAAAACCACCTTGCACAGAGTTCCGGATATCAACTATTTGTACATTTGATTCATTTTATGATCTTCTGTCCCATGTATATTTATACCAGTAACCACTAGAACTTATACCTTCCTTGTTTATGCATTTAAATCCCTTTTAAATCACATTTAAGTGCATCTAATGTGACATGTTTTGCTTGATCACTCCTATTTTGGATTTAACTATCATGGCATGTATGGTCATATAACATGTGATGGAGCATCATGTGTATAATGTGTGTTCACTTGTATATATCATATATTTTCAGTCAAGGTGGCTTATTATTGTATCCTGACAATGAACTAGAGTACTGGGACTTTATCAGCAAACACTGGCCACAGAAAATATGGTTTGGTATGTTGGTTGAATTTAGTAAAGAATTTTTTATTTGCGTTTTTGTACGCACTCATTTATCAATACAGTTGCGTTTTTCTGGAAATTAATTGCGTAATTACGCAAATATGCAGCTTATCTGTAGCTCTGTAGCTAAATATTATATTAAAATTATATCAAATCTGATACTTTAATATGCGAATCTGTAAATGTAGATTGTAATTGTCCCTCGTCACCACACGAAAGGGGTAAAGCAAGGTTCTTATAGGTCTTAAAGTGCCTGAATTTAGTGCTACCTTGACAAAAATGCAGAAATGGTAGGCCAACTTGAATTTAACTAAAAAATCCTTGACTTTCATCCTTGTACATCAGTGGTTAGTCAAGTTTTTGATGAATTTGCCCAAATAACCTTGAATATCCTTGATTTGCTTAAAAATGAAACAAACACTAAAGTCTTGTTTAAAGTACATAAATTCATAAATGTATGTAAATGCCACTTATGTGGAAAAAATTGAGTACATGTATTCTTGTAATAGGTGATGCCGCTAGAAATAGTATGTAAAAAAGAAAATATTAAATTTTGGAAAAATGCCTTTGAATTGTCAGGAAAAGTCAGGAAAAGCTACTGTCTGGTCAGGGAAAAATCAGGGAAAAGTCAGGGAATTTTGTCTTAGAATATTTGTTGGAACCCTGAATTCTATAAAGCAAAGTATCCATATTATATAATTTTAAAATTTTAAAAATTAATATTCAGGAGATGGTATGCCATATATTACAACATTAGACGATCTTGTTGCTTTGCAGGTTTCCAAGAGTGGAGAGATTGGACACCTTATCTTTATGGCACTGATACGCCACTGGATATGATAGCTGGTTGGGGATATGGTGAACCCGATTACGAAGTTGGCATGGGAATTGCAGTTAGTGCTGACGAGAGGATCACTGTTGTTAATGAAAACGAGCCTTTACCTTTTCTTTGCAAGCACCGAGCTTGTCTTCAAGGTTAGTATTGATATCTGTATGTTTGTCTCCGTAGCTCAGTGGTTAGTGTGCTTGCCTCTAATCTGGCGTCCCAGGTGTAAATCCAGGTGGCGACATATATATATATATATATGCCTTCCATGTTTCAGTAGAAATAAGGAAATAAAGGCTGCGCTCGGCATTTCGGTATGTTAATTTGTGTTTAGTTAAAGATCCTTGGAATGTAACGTCTTTTGGTCTTGTATCATATTTAGCTTTGTTTTAACTTTAAATCTAAACAGTAAGTTCCATATACAAATTTCTCAGAGAAGGATATTCTCACATGCTATGTTAGAATATTTAACAAAACACATCAAATAATATCATATTTATTCTTGAGTTATGCCTTGCCAAGGCTTTGTACCATTAAGCATCTTTTGGCCTGGGCAAATTACAGTCGAACTTCGATGCCTCGAACAGTACTTGCCTCGAACACCCCAGATGCCTCAAACTCTTTCTCCGGTCCCGTCAAAATCCCTTCTTTATTCATCTAGAAAAACCATAGATGACTCGAACAGTACGAGGGCCGAACACTTACAGATGCGTTAATTACTTAATGAAGGAAATTATAATTGATTTATTTTTCATTAATTTAAATGTTTGAATTATTTCAAACAATGTAAACTCGATTTATATTGCAATAAAGTGATTACTCAAACGTATGTTTCTGTTTTCATTATCATTTTATTTATTGATTAACAAACTTGACATATGAATTGCTAGTTTATAATTAAAACATTTTTTTAAATGGCTACCGTACCGGAGCGATTTATAGAACAGGGAACTTTGTTTACATGCGTGAGTATTTGAAGAGTTTCAAGTCAATTTTGTCAAACAATATCATGCTTTATTATGATTATGCATATCATTTCACTATTTGACACAAATGCATTAAATATGCACTAAATATGAAATACGACCAAACACTCAAAATACGACAATTACACACGATTAACAGGTACACATACCGATAAGCGTTCAAACTTATAGATATACAGTGCATATATACTCGTACCCTCGATGCCTCGAACCGGTAGATGGCTCAAACTATTTTCCCGGTTGAAGGTAGTTTGAGGCATCGAAGTTCGACTGTAGTTTGGAGAGGCATCAGGAACAGGAATATCACAAATTTTCTAATGCTTACCCCAAAGCTCCCCCTTGACCACACAGACTCTTTCTGAAGCCTTAAATTGTGTGTACACGTGTTGTCCATTTATTAAATCGGGAGTACATTGCCAAGACAAAAATCTTTCAGTGGAACCAAGGCATTATATGCCAACTTATGTTGTATTTCTAGTATAATTATATCCCTAACAGGGGATCACAATATCGTTTGTAGCAAAACCACTCGGGACTCAAATTTTTGACCTAGCTGTCTTTTTCAAGAGTTATGATTCACAAACAATTTTTCTACATTATTTTGTACAGCTTGACTCTATGCATTGTAACTTGTTATGATGTCTCCATACCAAGTAACAATGCAATACAAAGAGTCAAGCTGTACAAAATAATGTAGAAAAATTGTTTGTGAATCATAACTCTCGAAAAAGACCACTAGGTTGAAAATTTGAGTACGGGGTGGTTATGTTGTATTTGTTTATATTTTCAGGGTATAGATCATGTGACCTTTCTTCAAAGTGTATAAAAGACAGTCAGGTTTGTGACGGCAAGCCTGATTGTGATGATGGGATCGATGAAAATGATTGCAGTAAGTTATATACCTTTACAAACAATCAGTTTTTAAGCATTGTGCCCTTCTTCTTCTTCTACCAGTCCTGAACTTAATCCCACTCTGGGGCATTGTTGTTCAAAATAATTACGGTGAATTGATGGTGCGAATTTGGAAAAATTGGTTAAAAGTCGGTTTAAAATTATATACAGTCAGACGTGGCTCCTACATCAGTGCCAACCCTCGATTGAAAGCATCAAGACTGGAGACAGTGGCGAGGCTTCCACAGTCTTGTTGCTGAGGGGAAGTATGAATGTCGCATGGCTAGGTATACTGTATATTGATTTTGTG
The DNA here is from genome assembly GCA_963678985.1 of Spisula subtruncata. Classification (NCBI taxonomy): domain Eukaryota; kingdom Metazoa; phylum Mollusca; class Bivalvia; order Venerida; family Mactridae; genus Spisula; species Spisula subtruncata. Next base: position 65,909,830 of record OY787660.1, read on the forward strand.
CATTCACTAGATTGCACAAGTTTGATTCTGAGCCTAGTTAAGTGTTGTTATGAATTTTAGGTCGGATCATTTTTGTCACTTTAAGTTATGGCCCTTTGTGGGAGAGATATGTTTCTGAATGGAAAAGCCTTCTAGATATAGTTGAGGCAGCCATAAGTTGGGGTTATGCATTAAATAATCATTATGCAATAAATAAACGGGAACAATACCAATTATTGATTAAGTTATGGTCATGTGAATTGTTGTATGCTGCATTTTTTTTTCATAGAAAAATGTTTTAAACAGAGTTTATGTGTAGGGATGTGTACTTATGGCACACCAAGCAGACTTGCATTAAATTATCAGCCTTTGACATTCATTATGCCCCAGTAAAAGCCCTGGTACTTGTATATTGAAACTATACTTTTGATAGCAAGGTAATTATTTTGCAGGTGAATTTGGTACATCATATTTAAAGACCAGTGATACGTCTGGGAATATTGAGTTTTCAATTACATCAGGAAGCTCAGACATGAAATGGATTGTTGAAGTACCTGTAGGACTAAGAATCAGACTTTTTGTAAGTATGAACTCATCCCTCTATGTTTTACAGCAGTGAAGCAGAGCATGATCCTCCCCAGAGCCGCTCTCTGTTAGTGCCACAACCTCCTCAGAGCCGCTCTACGTTAGAGCAATAACCTCCTCAGAGTCGCACTCCATTAGTGCCACAACCTCCCCAGAGCCGCTCTCTTTTAGTGCCACAACCTCCCCAGAACCGCACTACGTTAGAGCAATAACCTCCCCAGAGCCCCACTCCATTAGTGCCACAACCTCCCCAGAGCCGCTCTCAGACTCTGTTAGTGCCACAACCTCCCCAGAGCCGCTCTCTGTTAGTGCCACAACCTCCCAAGAGCCGCACTCCATAAGAGCAATAACCTCCCCAGAGCCGCGCTCCATTAGAGAAATAACCTCCCCAGAGCCGCATTCCATTAGTGTCACAACCTCCCCAGAGCCTCACTCCATTAGTGTCACAACCTCCCAGAGTCGCACTCCATTAGAGCAACAATCTCCCAGAGTTGCACTCCATTAGAGCAACAACCTCCCAAAGTCGCACTTCATTAGAGCAACAACCTCCCCAGAGTCACACTCCATTAGAGCGACAACCTCCCCAGAGTCGCACTCCATTAGAGCAACAACCTCCCCAGAGTCGCACTCCATTAGAGCAACAACCTCCCCAGAGCCGCACTCCATTAGAGCAATAACCTCCCCAGAGCCGCACTCCATTAGAGCAACAACCGCCCGGAGTCGCACTCCATTAGAGCAACAACCTCCCAAAGTCGCACTCCATAAGAGCAACAACCTCCCCAGAGTCGCACTCCATTAGAGCAACAACCTCCCAGAGTCGCACTCCATTAGAGCAACAACCTCCCAGAGTTGCACTCCATTAGAGCAACAACCTCCCCAAAGCCTCACTCCATTAGAGCAACAACCTCCCCAGAGTCGCACTCCATTAGAGCAACAACCTCCCCAGAGCCGCACTCCATAAGAGCAATAACCTCCCCAGAGCCGCACTCCATTAGAGAAATAACCTCCCCAGAGCCGCATTCCATTAGTGTCACAACCTCCCCAGAGCCTCACTACATTAGTGCCACAACCTCCTAGAGTCGCACTCCATTAGAGCAACAATCTCCCAGAGTTGCACTCCATTAGAGCAACAACCTCCCAAAGTCGCACTTCATTAGAGCAACAACCTCCCCAGAGTCACACTCCATTAGAGCGACAACCTCCCCAGAGTCGCACTCCATTAGAGCAACAACCTCCCCAGAGTCGCACTCCATTAGAGCAACAACCTCCCCAGAGCCGCACTCCATTAGAGCAATAACTTCCCCAGAGCCGCACTCCATTAGAGCAACAACCTCCCGGAGTCGCACTCCATTAGAGCAACAACCTCCCAAAGTCGCACTCCATAAGAGCAACAACCTCCCCAGAGTCGCACTCCATTAGAGCAACAACCTCCCAGAGTCGCACTCCATTAGAGCAACAACCTCCCAGAGTTGCACTCCATTAGAGCAACAACCTCCCCAAAGCCTCACTCCATTAGAGCAACAACCTCCCCAGAGTCGCACTCCATTAGAGCAACAACCTCCCCAGAGTCGCACTCCATTAGAACAACAACCTCCCCAGAACTGCACTCCATTAGAGCAACAACCTCCCAGAGTTGCACTCCATTAGAGCAACATCCACCCCAGAATCTCACTCCATTAGTGCAACAACCACCCCAGAGCCTCACTTCATTAGAGCAACAACCTCCCCAGAACTGCACTCCATTAGAGCAACAACCTCTCTGAAGTAAACTATGAATTGTTTTGTACCTGAATGATCATGAAAACCCAACAGTCAAAATCCTAAAAGCAGTGAGTCAACTTTGGCTTTGATTAAACTATAAGAATGAATACGAACATGACTTATTCTAGAAAACATAGGTTACGTAGGGAGCATTTGTCGACATTAATAATTTGTTTTTTTGTGATGATGTTAAGAAGTGTGGATCTCAAAGACAACAAATTACAGTTTCTGTTTATCACCTTAGCATAGTTACCAAGGCAAAACTCCGTAAGAAAGACCAAATTTTTGCTGATGATGTTATGTATTCACGCCGAATAGTGGGTGAAGTCATATTTGTTATCACACATGTTGGAAAACATTGTTACTGTTATTTGTTATCACATGGAATATCGCACTATTATGTTATAAATTGAAATCACATACGTTGACATCGTCCAGAATCTGAGTGATTTGTCACTAAGGTAGTAAAGAAAACTCTTGCTTATGAATATAATCTTTCAGATCCCATCGCTAGAATTGCCTAAGAACGAAGCATATCTTGATATTCAAACTGGTAGTCCAACACCGCAATTTGCTGAAACAATAGAAAAAATGACGGGGGAACACGCTAGTCATTATGTGTACTCTATGAACAATTTTGTCATTGTAAGCTATAGTGCTCACGATATTACAGTACCAAGGTCACAAAGCATCAGGATTCCATGGACAACAGGTATGTCTTTGTTCTTTTATTTTTTTAGAAAATATTTTACTTTTTTAAAAAATATTTTACTTTTTTTAAAAATATTTTACTTTTTTAAAAAATATTTTACTTTTTTTTCTTAAATTACCCAGTCTGCCCTTATTATACTCAAAGAGAGGAGTTAGGCATGAAGTATTGAAAGATGAATAGATTATAGTAATATATTATCTACCAGTTAGAGTTATTCAGTAAAAGAACCAGTTTTTCGTCGCTTTAAAAAATTTGTATCTTTTATCTATATTGTTATTATAGCTTGATGCAACCATTAAATTTGCACCAAAGGCATAAATTATTATTGGATCAGTCCCAGAACGCTATATTAACCCAATTCTTTATAAATCCAATAAATATTGTTAACTATCATAATTATTTGCGAAGATTAAAAAAGTGCATGGTGCTTTTATGTGTACACTGCATGGTTTCATCAACAAGTCCTGTTTCTGTACCCCATTGATACCCGGGCAGCTTGCCAGGTTGAAACAAATACATGGCTTGTCAAATTGGATGACATGTCCGAATGCACAAGTGGTTTACCAGTTGGGGGTAAGCATGGCTTGTACCAGGAAATTGGAAAGATTTGTATTTAATCCATTCTGAATACATTGCTAAATCAAATTGAAATTCAATAAACCTTTGACACAATTTCTAAAGAAAGCACATGCCGGGCCTTGCCAAATTTAAACAGAAAGTCATGTAAAATGGTTACATGAAGTTATGTGTAGTATGAAGTATGCCTCCATAGCTCAGTGGTTAGTATGCTTGCTGTCTTATCTGGTGACCCTGGTTCAAATATTGGTGGAGGCACTCTTATAAATATACTGTAAAATCATTAATTGTCGTGGGGGATTAAATTTCGTGGATTTTGTGGTTCACTTCAACCACAAACTTTAATCCCAAAGAACATTAGTTTTGACCCATGTTTTATTACCTGAAATGCAAAATCCACGAATTCAAGTCCCAAGGAAATTGTCATTTTTACCAAAACCATGAAATTTCGTCCCAACGAAATTAAATGATTTTACAGTATATGCCCGCCATATTTCAGCAGAAAGCTTACTGGCAAATAAAGGTTTTGTTCGAGGTTTAATAATAATTGATGGTTATGCTGAGTCAATAACATTGTACATCACTTTTGAAAAAAACATCCTACTAGTCGATATGATTTAAAGAAAGCAAAGTTAGCTTTAAAGGCACTCAACTCCAGTTGGTAAATTGCAAAATTTATCAAAAAGCTCTCTTAAAAACATTTTTTTTTGCTTGACCTACCTAAAACATTTATGTACTGGACTAACTCATCTAGAAGAAAAATAATCGCATAATGTCGGTTTATTTAATTTTAAAAACCAAAAAATCTATTGCATGACTAACGCATTAAAATTATATTCAATGTTGTGTAGCAAAGTGTGGTGTTTAAATGCCGAGAAAAGCCGATACTTAATTAAAAGATGGTAAAATGTTTGGTAGTTTTCATCCATAGTGCCTATGATCATAAGAATTTTGGGTGTATTGAGTTTATCAGTATCACTAAACTTCCAGTTTAAACATGTAATGGGTGTTTCTCAACATGTGTGTGGTGTTTTTAATACTCATTACTGTTGTGTGATTTAAATGAGTGACATAATAAAACATAATTAATATAATAATGGAACAAAACTGATTATTAATTACACAATTTTTCTTTATTTTAATTACATGTATATGTATGCAAAAACATTTTTTGGTAAACCATCTTGTTCATGTAAAGCACCTGAGTTTTCCCAATCCCATACTGTTCTGCTAATTTCCTCTGACTTTTCCCTGAACTATCTTTAATCAAATTAAATTTCTCTATCACATTAAGCTCTACACGCTTTCCACTCATCGTGGAGATTTAGCTAATTTATAACTTTGTAGAAAATGCAGATGTTTACCAATTGCAATCAAATTGAATTGTGATTAAATAATTTGGTCTTTAACTTCTACAGTGTACAAATTCAATCCGATAATTACGAATGTTTACACAAACATTTTTGTTTGTCTGTCAATTAACGACTTTAACAATCAAAGAGATACGAAATGTGTGACCCCTCTCTACTCAATTAAAGGTATAACAAAGGACTAAACAATAAAATACCCACCTCATGGTTAGTTAATGATGCCTGTGGCGATTAAATTGCAGTCAATTAGTGCATCGAATTAACAACATGTCACCATTTACGACCTTGACCGTCGGCTCGACTAAAATCAATACTATCCGTACTGAAATGGCATGTGGTCGTTGAATCGAGTTGAAGGTGTGACTTTATGCATTGTTTGGGACCAAATTAGTGGTCGCATTACGCAATATCGAGTTGCCCGCATTATCGAGTTTTGCGACCATTGATTTATATAGAGAAAACATCGGGACTGAGAAAAAGTGGTCGTAACATTGAGTTGGTCGTATTTTCGAGTTGGTCGCATCATGAGGTTTTACTGTAGTTGTTAAATGTAGTTTTATGACTTGTCTACAAAAACGTGTTTTTATCATCAAAATGGAGTTTAGTCCCTTTAAATATTGTGTGTGGTGTTCAAACATGTTCATTTTTTCCCCAGAAATTGACGAGATACCCTCCGCACCGACAGAACTAGAAGCTGCTAACGATATTCAGATACTGACCTTTCCATTCAGTGATGAACAATTTCCCCCAGCTTATCTCGTTCTAGACTGGATCATCACTGCAGAGAAAGGAAAATACATTACATATTACGTATGTTTGTCACTTTATAGAGTACTGTAATCTTATTTAATTAATTAAGTCTGCAAAATAAGGCCTTCCCAGTTGTCCAGTTGTCTGGGACATTTAATTTTTTGGTTCAGCAAGGAATTTTTGCCATAAATATGAGCCGTTGTCCAGGAAAACCGGGCTTAATATGACATATACCTGTATTGTATTTATGCAATAAGATTTAGAAAAATGTTTAAAATGAGAAAATTCTTGTGTCCTTTGATTTCATATCTAAGTATGTTGCTATGGTGATCGGTTTCTAAAACATACTCATATCAAGGAAAACAAAGGTTAGGTGGCTACAAACACTTGTATACAGTCCAACCTGCCTTAACGGTCACCTTTAATCGGCGGTCACCTGGTGTAAACGGTCAGTTTCTGACGCCCCCAACGAAATTTGTTCTATTTTACACGTTGATTTAGCGGTCACCTGCTGTCCGCGGTCAGCGGTCACCAAAAGTGCTTCCCAAATACTCAATATGGCCCCTATTAGGCGGCCAGGTGCCGGTCCGGCGGCCAGGCGCCAATCCGACGGCCATCTATATAGCTTGAATCATCCGCGGTAATTTCAAACCCGTGTCAAAGAAAACACGTGACCGCGAACGCGAACGAGAATGGCTTCGATACACGCTGTAGCCAATCAGAGTTGTTTATTCAAAGTGCGATGATGCGCACAAGCTTTATTTTACCTTTATTAGAAGAAGTGGGCGGGATATTTAAATTAGTCGGTGCTCTTTAATTGATATTTTATACTGATCTTTAATTGCCTAATTAACACAATTAAATTAATTTGCACATGTATCGGTAGCTACTGATCTTCACGCGTGGTGAGAAAGTTTGTTGATAAATGATGATAATTATCGAGGTCAAAATCACACTTGTTCTTTGCAATTAGCAAACTTGTTAAATGAAGCATTTCTACCAAAATCAGATCGATTTTGAATTTTTATCGAACGTCTATTCTTTTGAAAGTCTGTGACTGATCGCATTGTACAATCACACTGTTAATTTTACTCACAAATCCTGGAATTATGTCGAGTGCTAAACGTAAATGTATGACATTAGAGGAGAGGGTAAAATGTCTTAAGTTGTTTGAAAGTGGGAAAAGTTCTCGTGTTGTGGCAACAGAAATGGGTGTCGGACGTACCAAGGTCCAAAATGTGCTCAAAAGAAAACGTGAAATTATGGATGAATTGCATACTAGTACTGCACTTCGACTAAATCAAGCTTACTTTCATATGTCTCAGAACAAAGCCAGAAGCAGTCAATAATGTTTTATCAGAAGCGAATCGTTAACTTTGATTTGATATAGGCCACTGACTCACCGAACTTAGACTAAATCATGCAATGTATGCTCGAAACCGACCCCCCCTTGCCCAGTATTCAGCCCCTCCGTTAAGTGGTCACCTGGCTTAAGCAGCCAAATTGGCTGCATCCCTTGGCTGGCTGCTTAAGGCAGGTTGGACTGTAGAGTATAAGGAAAACTCATTCATGTTTGCTGATTCAGGCATAAATGTTTGAATCCTAAATTCAATCATGCTATGTTCTCTGTTTCATTGCTTATTTTAATAAATAAATACAGTAAAAAATGCTCAGTATTTTAACATAGCTGTACATGGACTGGATGGCTGGCCTGTATACATGCAACTAGGGTGCAAAATATTTATCTTTTCTAAAAAGCCAAAACAATCGATACCATTTTGTTACATTTTGACTACTATTATTTTATTATTACTATTATTTATTTATTTATTATTATTATTATAAAGTTTATGGTTATTGATTGGATATATTTTAATATGTAAAATGCTGTTGTCATTTTTCTACAGCTTGAGGTTTCCACGGAAGATGCCGAGTATGAAATCTATGTTGACAACATGATGGAAGCTATAGATTACGGATCTTACTATCTTTCCAGTACCAATGAAATTAAAGTAAGATCCAAACATGTGCCCAAGAATGGAGTGGTCAAATTGAAGTATCGCATTGGTATGTTTCATCATTGGTATCCATTTGTTATATATAATTATAGCTTGGCTATTTTGACATAAACCTGACCTTTATGCAAGAATATATTACTAGGTACTAGGTTCTTGCTTTGAATATATCAATTTCCGCAAGCAAATCGTGCGATATTGGTATTTCAAATTTGTGTTTCTATTTCATCTTGAGCGTCTTCGTGATACTCCCTGATTATGAAAACACACAATCGGTGTTATAAATATTGGTAATATAATTAAATTATGCTAATCAAAAGGTCAGGCTCGTGTCAAATTAGCCAAGCTATATCAATGTATCATTATTGGTACCCATATCTCTGGCTTAGAATGAAAAGGTCGTGAGTAGTAGTTACGACCTTCTCATTCTAAGCCAGAGATATTTATTTGACATCTGCATCGTAAAGCACTTCTTAAGAGCCTATTTTCATGAAAATCGAAACTTGTGGTGTTGACCAAAATGCAGTTACAAAAGCTTGTTTTTCCGTATCTAAATAGTAAATATCAGACAGTTTTTTCTTGGTTTCTTAATATAATGATTATGTAGTTACAACCTGCTCATTCTAAGCCAGCGATATATTGCATACCTGCCAAGTACTCCTATTAAAGTGGAGTTACTCATTTTGGTTCTTAATTTCTGGTTTTAAAAGTTCACCTTACTTTGAACAAAGGTACATTTGATTCATTTTATGATCTTCTGTCCCATATTTATACCCACAAGCATCTTAATCCCTTTTAAATCACATTTAAGTGCATCTTGTGACATGTTTTGCTTTATCACTATTATTTTGGATTTAACAAGTTTGGCAGGTATGATGTATTGTCGATTCAAACATGTCTGTCAAAACCGCCAGAATGTTTCATTTCTAAATAACTAAATACTGTAAGTATAACCACTACGCTATAGGACCATCAGAGTTTTAATCATATTAGTGTATTTATGATGGTAGAATTTAATCCTGAGAAACCTGTAATAATCGACCGGGTTGAATGTTTGTTTACGAGGTTGTGACAGAGATCTTTGAATCAACTATATACTATGTAATTATCAACCTTATTCTGACTAGTGTACATCTATTGTATAATACTGTTATACTGGATTCCTGATTGATGTAGCTAATTTGTTTAAGAAAAGGCTTTCACTGGTGCATAACATTTATTGTTTTTTTTGCTCTAATCTAACAGGTTGTGATATGGAAATATCTGCTGCCTATGGTTACGTGTACTCGCCTAGACCTTTCATACCTAATGATTTAACTTGTACCTGGACGTTTGTTTCGGGTGAACAAACTGGACGAGGGATGACTGTTTGGTTCACAGAGTTGAACTTAATAATGGATGCAAGAAGTAATTCCATGGATGGCTTTACGGTAGGTCACTACAAATGTTAGGTCAGGGTTTGCAGAAGAAGTTATGACAAATTTTTGGCCAGGGTTCGCAGTACATGATATCACAAATGTTAGGCCACGGTTAGCTGATGTTAAATATTTATAATATCAAGGAGTTTAAGAAATCACTTGTAATAAAATCTGTGCCTGAATAGGTAAGACAGCCACCTGATACTGTACACCAGAGCATGTGCACCAAATCTCGTGCTCATGAAGTTGTGCACCAGTCCTAAAATTGTGTTTCTACAATTGAGTTCCTAAATAATTTAATTATTTGAAAGAATTTCATTTAACTGCATGCCTGCAAATGAAATTTAGTGGTCCTTATATTTAATGCATAATTTATTATTTGATCGCAAAGTCATATAAAGAAATTATCCTAATTAAACAACGTAATAAATCAGCAATTAATTAATTTTGATATTACATACAACTGTTATAAATAGCCACATGGATAAGTCACAAATGCATGAAATTGGTCCAGCTTTTAGCCTTATTTCTAAGTACCTATTTGCAGTATTTTATATGTTACACACACTTAGTTATCGTCAATTCTTCAACTATAAATAGAGAACTTTTTAAAGAATACATCTTTTCCATCATTTTCACTTTGGCGGTATCCTCGAAACTTAACTTGATCTATACCACTGCTAAAAATTTACAAAAAACAACCAAAATACTTAAAAATGCTTCCACCGTTTCACTACTTAATACAAAAAAAGGAGTTTAGTCCTATTTTATTCAACAAACTGAATTTAACATTCACATTGGTGGATCTTTTGACTAACTGCTAAATGCAGGTTTGTCTGTGAAATATTGTTTCATTCAGCCACCTGCCTTTAACAGCGGCATTTTACAGATCTTTTGACAGACTTCTAAATACATGTTACACTGTGAATTTTACTTTCAGATCAACCGTTTTGATGGAGCTTCCGATGTTACAGAAGTCAACATATTTAGAAGTGTAGATGATATAATTGCAGCACCTAGTGGGAAAGTTTCTGTCACATTCACATCAGATCTCGTATTACAATCTGGTCCATTTGTGTTCAAGTTTGCTACAGGTAAGAAAAGCGGGAACACATTATTAATATACTGCTAACAGCCCAACCAACCTTAGTAGTATGGCATTTTGCGCCTACCTAAAACAATTTAATGACATTTTGCTAATTCCCTAGATAAGGCAATGTGTCAGGGGTGTGAGTATCTCAAGATTGAAATCAATATCGACAGTGCCAAACCAAAACCCCGTAACTCAATTTTGGCGCGAAACTTTTTTTGCAGCATCCGCTAGATTTCTCGCTCATTTCTGTCTAGTCGACATCTAAATAGCTAATCACGTTACTTCAATACAGTCAGGTGACAAAATACCGTATTTTATTGGATTCAAAGAGGTTAGTCGAAAATCCAGTTCAAACTCCGATTTAGTACAAGTCAACATATTCTTGTACACGTCGGAGTTGATTTTGGTTCCAAATAGGAACAGGTAGGGTGTCATCGTCAGTATTATTTCAACTGAGTAAATACGTTTTTTTCGTCTCCTGAAAAGTCGTCTTTTTGCATTTATTGAGTTTTGGTTTGGCACCTTCGATATGTTATATTATTTCAAATATCAATACTTTGATGTCTGTATATATGTGTATTTCAGATTGTGAACCTTTAGACCTGTCAAGTGAAACTATTATATCAACAAATCTGACCTACTTGGACCATGCAGTAGATCTGTCCTGTCCAGAAGGTTATGTATTTGATACAGAAGAGTTTAAGGCTGAGAGTATGATAAGCGTTGACTGTATGCCTTATGGTTGGACTGTAACGACTGATGAGTCATCATGCGTTCCAGAATGCCAAAGTAAGTGTTATTATTTCATTACATAATTTTTATAATTGTAGCAATGTCTGGTCATCTTCCCCGTCGTTCATTTCATGAACTACACTCTCGGTTTTGCAATAATATAAGCATGTTAATGTAAATGCCTCGAAAAAATGACATTTTTATAATTTTATAAATAATAGCAACGTTCACAGAATGAACATAATGGCGGCCATGATAGGGGAAGATGGACCGGATAATGCCTTAATTGTTAACATGCTAATATTTTATCATGAACCTATCTTTGATTAGGGGTATATTGCTTTGCATATGTCCGTCGGTCGATCTGTCTGTGGGTCTGTCTGTCAGTTGGTCGGCATGTTTGTCGGTAGACCAAAATGGTTTCTGTTCAATAACTAATGAACATGGTGTGCTAGGATCTTGAAACTTGACATGGGTGTTGGTTGGCCACCTCTGTATATTTTGAGGACACATCAACACAATATTCAGAGATATAAAAGCACTGAGGCAAATATTTTCTAGGGTCTATTTGAGGCATTTTATTTCTTCAAATTCATGCTTATTTTGGAAATGTCTCAAAGTGTCATTGAGGCAAACTCCTTAGCGTGGCTTAAGGCCTGCAGCTGTCTGTATTATTGTTGCTGTAGAAACACAGGTATTGGTGGCTAGTTCTTATTACTCGCAGGTAAATTATGCGAGCAGATTCTAAGAAATATAGAACAATTGTTGCATGAAAAGAAAATAGATAATTGCATGTAAAACATTTTACATTTCGAAATCTTTACATGCAATTATCATTACATTTTTCTCGGAATCTGCTCCCATATTTACCTGCATTGTATTCAATGTTTGGTTAGGCCTAAAATAAAATATTATTGGTTTCCCCATCCCCTACCTACCAGATTAAAAAGGGCCCTACCCAAAGTATTTTATTGCCCATATTGAAATAATATTTTTTTATATAAAATTGGAAGTGAAAATTATATTTTTTTTGTTTGCTGGCTTCTTTCTTACGTTCGTCTTCGTTTGTTTTCACCTTAGAGTAAAATTTTTTTTCATTATTTTTATGTCTAGACCATTAACTATCATACTGAAACAATTCCAAAAAAAAAATATTTACCCTACCTACCTACCCATTCTAAATCTGCTATGGTCGGGATGGGGAAACCATGAATATTTTAAGTTCGGCCTTATGATTCGTGGTTGATAAATATGTTGGCTTTACTTGAGAGGTTGTATGGTATAATGTTTCCTTTGCTTGTAGTTGTATACTGTGGCACACCTGAGCCTATTGCTAACGGTGGTGTGGTATATACAAATGGTGTTACTCACAATTCAAAAGCAACTTACTCTTGTAATCCTGGATTTACTCTGGAAGATGATGCAGAAAATTCCACATGCAGTCCCAATGGAGAATGGATTAATACGCCTGTCTGCTCATGTAATGTATTGGTTTATTCTTTACTCAGTTTCATGTTCTTTTTGACAATTTTAGCTGCCCTATAACTTTATATTCCGATCAGCTGTGATACATTTTATTTCGCACTCTAAGAAATAGCTCAATCTATTGTAATATATGCAGAACTTTTTTAAACAAAAAGTCAAAATTCAATCACTTACTAGATTTTTAAATTATTTAGATTTACTCAAACAGTTGTGGCACTTTGCTGGGAAAATTGGCTTGCTTAAAAAAAGTGCTACATATCAGTTAAAGTTAAAACTTATATGCTAAAGGTGAGTGCTTGTGGCTAGAAGACCGGGCCGTTGCACCACAAAGCACTACCGAAGCACTCAGGTGCATAAAAAAGTGCTGGGTATATTACCCTCCCCTAGTAAAGTGCTAAAATACTGTATGCTATCGGCGAACACTGCTCTCGGCGAACACTGCTCGCTGGGAGCATATCAATGAATCGCAAAAAAATGCTTGATCACGCTTTGACTATCCAATAAGCACCTCATCTATATAAAGGCTTCATTTATTTACAGCTTCTGCTTGTACTTTGATACCTGACAATCTAATTGAAAATGGCGGCTTTGAGATAATTGCTGGATTAAATTTTACCGACACAAGTGCCGAGTTCAATACTGTGGTCCAGTTTTATTGTGAAGACGGTTATGAGCTTTATGGACCAGACATATCTCACTGTAGCAGCACTGGATGGACACATGAGTCTGATACAACTCCAACTTGCGAGCGTTAGTATATTTGTAACAGATTTAACTTATTTTAAGCATTTACTTTGTAGTTTCAGTCAATTGCAGAAGAAAACACGTGAAAAAAATATATTAATAAAAACATGCTGCTGGCTTAGAATGAGAAGACTGATACATATTTGAAATCAGCATCTCAAGGTGTTTCTTATGGGCCTAGCTATTTCATGAAAATTTCCAATTTTCATGTTGACCAAACTGAAGTTTAAATAGCTTGTTTTACCATAAGTTAAGAGCAATTTTCAAATTGTTATATCTTTTTTGTAATAGATACAGTACTAGTTTTTGATCAAAAGTGTCCTCTTACAACCGTTATAGGATAGTTTTGTAAGGACTAACAAGAAATTGTCCGAGGCGAAGCCGAGGATAATTTGTTGTTCGTCCTTACAAAACTATCCTATAACGCTTGTAAGATGACACTTTTGATAAAAAAATTGTACTTTATCTTACTTATACTCCGGCAAAAAGTAAATGATCTCCAGAGAGACAATGATTGGCACAATCAATTCTGGCACAATTCATGAGCAGAACACATATTGAATTTTATAAAATATGACTCTATGTAACATAATAACCTTGGCCTAACACATCTGAGGGATTAACTGTCATATAGATTGAGTAAAAATCAAGAAACTGTTAATAGAACATACAAAAGCTAAGATTACACAAGCAATTATTTTCCACATTCATGGATTAAAGCTTGATGCACAAAGGTATACAACATATTATTTGTCTTCATTTGTTTGTTTTTTAAAATAGATTATTGTCATGGAATTATTTATAAAAGTAATGTATATTTTCAAACAGGATCATGTTAGCCGATGCTTATATATATCTTAAACTGCTCAGTTGATGTTAAGACAGTGTGTTTTATTTTATAGATATTAAAAAAATGTTTGTATTATAATAGCGCTGTAATGAATTGACACATGTTCTAATTTAAACATTCATTTTCATAGGGCTACATAATTTGATGATTACTAACTACAATATAATGTTGTATTCGAGTGATTCTAAGTGGCATCACGTGTGTTCATGAAGACAAGTAGAAAGTCATAACTGCTTTCGATCATTGTATAATAGGAATTCAGGATTCTTGTCGGTTGCACAATGTATATTAATTTTTTTATACATTGTTTATAGGTTTGCTGTATTCCTCCTGATACCCAATAACGTAAAATCATTCAATTTTAATGGATTTTGCTCTCAACTTTGTGGACAGCAATATTAAAGGATTAGCCATTGCCCTATAATTGTTGGGGTGTAGATAAATTGTGATTATTTTGTTTTAGTATATAGTTCAACCAAGACTAAAAAATATAATATAAAAAAATTAACGCTACATTTCTTTTTTTTGTTACTAAATTTCACAAAAGACACTTATTAAAATGTAATGCTGCAAATTTGATTAGTTTACAGTAGCACAGTCATGTTAATCCCTCGTTGTGTGTTTTTACAATTTTTAGTCTTCAGGCAATCAGTAGTGACATTTATTTAACTGTGTATGTGGTTATGCAAATCTGAAATAGTTTGAAGCTTAAATTGACCAATCATTTTCTGAGAAAATGTCTCACAAAAGTGTACATTAACAGAAATAATGTACACTTTATGAATGGAATCAGTGGGCATGACGGAGTATAATATTTAAATAACTACCTTCTCATTCTTAGCCAGCGATGTGACCAGGCACTAATTAACCATTATGTGTTTTCATGATTGTACCCTAAGGATTGGTTTCGACTGGGTATTGATTAAAAATTGTTGGGAAGCCAGATAAGCATGAATGCCATGTAAAAAGATTTTAGATTAATCTCATCATAAATGTTTATTGGAAATTGTTTTCTTGCGTTTTTAATTGGCCTTTTAGGCTACTCTTTGAAAATGTTACCTCCAAAAGACATAAAAATGGAAAATACATCTATAGAATAGTACTGGAATATTAAACGCCCGGCAGCTTTAGCATGAAATGGTGCCTGGTTTTTAGAACTAAGTACAGATTGAAAACAGTGTCCGTTTTCGCTGATTGGTTGGATTGAAAGTCATATTATTTCCAGGGGCGGTATTCACAAAGAAACTTAAGTGAAAACTTAGAATTTTTCCAAAATTTTACTATTTCCTTAAGTGTATCAGCTAAACAAGAAAATCAAGATTATCAACTTTTTACATTACCTTAAAGCATTATGTTAAGTGCTACAAAAATCACCGAGAAAAATTGAGTTATTTTTTGTTTCTTGCAAAATATGGACAGATCATTTTTTTAACTTAAGTCAAAATATTTAAGTTTTCACTTAAGATGCTTTGTGAATACCAGCCCAGATCTTTGATCTTACATGTTCCTTGAGGCCCACATGGAAGATCGGGAAACACAATGTGTCAGCCTTGTTAATTCAAGGTGTTATTTACTTACGTACTTTGTTTGTGTTTAAGGATTATCATGCCCTGTTTATCCTGTACAACATGGAACTATCAACCCTGAGGTTGACTCAGTCGAGTTTGAAGGCCAGGTTAGTGTTACCTGTGAGGCTGGATATGACAACGAAATGCTGGGAACTTCTTGGACTATGGAATGTCAGGCTAACCAAACATTTGGAAATAGACAGGGACAAGTTTGTGAAGGTATAATGCAAATAAATTACCAAATTCATCGCTCAGTAGAAAAAATACTTTACTGTAAAATCATTAGGGCCCTGCAAATTTTTGCAGGTGCCCTATAGTAATCACCCTGTCTGTCTGTCCGTCCGTCTGTTCGTCTGTCTGTCCGTCCACATTTTTCATGTTTTTTCTTAATAACTTGCAAACCGTTAAAGGTATCAACTTCAAACTTTAAATATAAGGTCACAGCAACAATACACTATTGTACGCCAAGTTATGTTACTCCAGCTACAATATTGTAAGAATTATGGCCCTTTGTAAAATTACAATTTTCCTCATTTTTCATCTTTTTTTCTACATTACTTCAAAACCGTTACAGATATTCAAATGAAACTTGCTATAAATATTGACAGTGACAATACGCACATGTGTAACAAAGGGCAACAACTCTAGCTTTAATAAATTTTGGCTTGTGCCCCTTTTTCGACTTCAAAACTTTAACATTGGCCATAGTTCAAAAACTTTTCAAGATATTCAAATGAAACTTGCAATACTTATTGACAATGATAACGACAGGGCCCTGATCATGACAGTGATGGTTCTAGTTAATATTATAATTATATTCACTGGGTACTGACCTAAAGCACGAAATTAAATCCACAAAGAAAGGATTCTATTGTATCTGACTTTCCTTGGATAATGTATCCTTGAAATCATGTCCCCACGTCTGCAGGACGTTGGTGCTGAAGGAGTCATTCTTTCTTTCCACCATACTCCTGTGGAACAAGCTACCAGAGACAGCTGTGAGCGCAGCCACCTTGGACACTTTCAAGGTATGGCTTGCTGCCTCAAAGTAACCGCACTTGGGACCCTCCCTCATGTATATATTTAACGATGCGATAATACCACAACTGTGGTCGTGCATTGATGCCGGAAGAAGAAGAAGAAATGTCTTTTTTTTAAAAAAACACTAAATTTTGTCCGATTTAAATTAAATGATTGTGCAGTACTTTCTGACGGGAACAAAATTTATATTATATTTCAGACATTAATGAGTGTGAACGTGATGCTCCGTGTGATAATGCAACAACTTATTGTGACAACTTTGGTGGTGGATATTCATGTGAATGTTTGGAAGGTTATGAGGATGATGGTACTGATACATCTTGTCAAGGTTTGTGCAGATTTTATACCTCCATACCCCCTAGATTTTATACCTCATCCCCACCCCACCCACCCCATATCTGAATACCTTGAGCTTGCTGTCTGACTAAAATGCTACCAAATGGCACATTACCGCCAGTTCTTTACTATGTCAATGCAATGACACACTACCAGTGATGGCATACCATAAAAATCATATAATACTATCTAACATTTCAACAGAATTATGACCCCTGAATGACTTAGCTATGCACTTTTGTTTCCATCGGGGCTTTAAAGTTTTTTTTCAAATTGTTGGAACATTGTCACCATATGTATTTGATATTGTTAAGAACAAGTGGGGACATCTGTGTCATCCTATGGTCACATTTCTAGTTATTTAATCATTGGTATGTCATGGCATCATTAATTGGATTGAATCTTTGACCTTCTCCACACAGACCACAGGTAACTGTATAATTGAAACCAAAAAAATAATTAAAATTATAAATTTTCAAAAAAAAAATATTTTTTTTTTTCTTTTTTTTTCCGTTTTCAGTGATACATGCAGTTACCTGTGACTCAGAATAGATGCTTTAACACTTGGCCTATTGTGTATTAAATTTTGCTGATGCGAAATATTTTTGTGATTTCATATAGACATTGATGACTGTGCCGATGAGAATGGTGGATGTTCTGAAGTTTGCTCCAATGCTGTGTTCCCGTATGAATGTAGCTGTAATACACCTGGTTATGTCTTGTATGAGAGAGATGGCTACCAAGGATTTGCGTTGGGTTCTGATACTGGACTTATGAGAGGGGATATGTATCATATCAACCACACCTGTGTCTGTGAGTACTTGATATAAAATGGAGGATCTTGTATTCACATTTTATTTAACAGACCAGAGCACAACATATCTTTATTCTTCACCCAGGTATACATATAGCTGGCTTAGAATGAGAAGGTCGTAACTGCAAAATCAATATTTTGAAAAAAAACCAAGAAAATCTGTCCGACAATCACTCTTTACTTATGGTAAAACAAGCCTTTTCAACTTCAGCTTGGTCAACATAACAAGTTCCGATTGAAAATAGGCTCATAAGAAGCGTCTTATAATGTAGACTTCAAATATGCATTAGTCTTATAAGGTGGTTAGTGGCACTTCTCATTATAAGCCAGCAATATACATACAGCATAGGGAAATACAAATAAATGATTAAACATGGACGAAATAATATGACACTATACTCTAACTTCTAGGCTTTGCCAATGTGTTAAATAAAATTGTATGTAAAGAAACATCATGTAAGATTCAATTGATCACAGAACCTTTGAGAATGCTCATTTTCATTAACCAAAATTTAGCAGGATAAAAAGTGTGCTGTCTTATACTGTTGATATTAGGGTTTTCAATAGGATTTCATGTAGGCATTTGAACATTTAAGTCAGGTCAAAGTGCCTGAGCACTGAAGATGGAAGGCAGCTAGGGGGTAAATTAGAGGCGGCTCAAATATCATTGATTGACTAACGTTATGTCAATGTAAATGCACACACTGGGTGTATCAAACAGTATATCCGGCAGGGCTTAATGGCACTGATGCACCACAAAGTGTGAAGATAAAGTTCAAAGATATTAGAAATTTACTCAGTTGATAATATATATAGCTTGGCCACATTGACACGAGCCTGACCTATTGATTAGCATAATTTAACAGTCAATATATTGTTTACTTTTATAACACCGATTGTATGTTATCATAATCGGGGAGTATCACGAAGACGCTCGAGACTAATACAAACACAAATATGAAATACCGATAGTGCACGATTTGCTTGCGGAAATTGATATATTTAAAGCAAGAACCTTGTAATATATTCTTGCATAAAAGTCAGGCTCAGGTCAAAATAGCCAAGCTAAACAAATAAAATACTGTAGTGCACAGACAACCGAAAGCCACACAGTTACGGCGGCGGGTAGTGACTAGCCATCCATGCAAGAATCAGACATAGAACAAACCACCCACATTCCCAGGAATGTTTCAAGCTAGCCTATACACTTATATTATGAAAATATACTGGTACATGTACATGAGTCAAATGAGTGAGTCGTAGGGTCAAGGCCGAAAGTTCCGAAACCAAGTAATTGCTCTGTGCTCTTGCCAGACAAAATATTTGATGAATAATGAAAAACCATGTAATAT
The DNA here is from genome assembly GCA_963678985.1 of Spisula subtruncata. Lineage (NCBI taxonomy): Eukaryota > Metazoa > Mollusca > Bivalvia > Venerida > Mactridae > Spisula > Spisula subtruncata. The sequence goes on from OY787660.1 coordinate 65,929,011, forward strand.
GTAATACTTATTTATCTTTCTCCTTAGCATTGCTTTGTCCAGCTCTTGAGGCTGTGGACAACGGAGTATATCTGAAGAAAGATTTACAAAACCTTCATGTGGATGATATGGTTACTCTTCATTGTGATGACGGTTTCCATGTTGGCGGTATGGACCAGGATGTTACGGAGGTTGATGTGACATGTAATTCTACTGGAGATTGGGATCAGCTGTACACCTGCACTGGTAATGCTGTTGCTTTGTTTTCTGGTTGACTTAAGACAGTCTGTAATGTGTGGTAATTGAGTTGCATTCCTGTCTTTATTGATTTGGCCAATGACTGATTAAGGTGTGCACCGGTATTCACAAAGCATCTTAAGAGAAAACTTAAATATTTTGACTTAAATTAAAAAAAAGAGTGTCGCATATTTTGCAAGAAACTAAAAATAGCTTGTAGTAGTAACATTCTTGATCATTAATGTAGTGCTTTTCACAATACTTCAAAATAATGTAAATAGATGATAATTTTATTTTTCCTGTTTAGTTGGTAAATTTATGGAAATTGTTTTTCCTTAAAATGCTTTGTGCACAGTACCACCCCTGATTTGTACACGCTATTTGAGCCATCTAAAATAAATTCTGCATTGATTCTCCTTAATTGGACTTGATAGTTAAAGGTCAGAAAGTTAATAGGCGTAATTACTTGTCAAGGATAACTTACAAAAGTGGTCCTGTGATTTTGCTGAACAGATCCAACAACAAGAAGAGGAGACAGTGGGTGTTAAACAAGGTATCCGGGCGCGCTGTCCTAGCTTGTTCTGAAGAGTCACCTTGGTTCTTTAACATGCCTGGTGTTCAGCACTGATGCATGTGAGGAGATTTTTTTCAGAAAATAGGGGGGAAATATTCGTCTCCCAAAAATGGTCAAATGAAGGCCCTGACATGTTGATTATTGAAATACGATTTGTCAATCTAAGACTACTTTTTATTACAGAAACTGGTGGTTTTCAAATTATAACAAGCTTTTGCATATTTCCTCCGTTTTTTTCTTTCAGCCCGGACATGTACTTTGGCTAATGGAACTAATGTTTCTTTCGGCACAGTTGTTGAACTCGACTGCACTTTGTCTTACCAAAGAAGTGTTACATACTCCGCTGAATGTGTTTATGAAAATGGGTCTATGACTATAATTGGAGAAAATATTGACATTTGTCCAGGTACTGAATATATATTATTTTAATCTTATCTTCTACGTGCTAGTCTGATTATGGTCCTGAGTGGTCAATGATGGCCATCTGTAAAATAATTTGACATGTGAGCCTCCTTAGCTCAATAGATAGTGCCCTTGCCGTCTAACCAGGCGACTTGGGTTCAAATCTGGCAATATTTCAGCAGAAAGCTGTCTGGCAAATAAATGCTACACTTGGCATTTTTACTAGGCATACTGATTGTTATGAGGCCCATATGGAAGATTGCATTATTGTTAATATGTTAGCCTCGTAAAATAAAGACTTTACTTACTTACTTACTTACTTACTTACTTACTTACTTACTTACTTACTTACTCACTCACTCACTCACTCACTCACTCACTCACTCACTCACTCACTCACTCACTCACTCACTTACTTATGACATTTAACACATTTTTAGTGGTCACGTTTGTGATGTGGAAATAGTGGTGCATTGTGTTAAGATATTGTAACTAATTGAACTAAATGAAACTTCACATGAATGCTTAGTACTTGAAGCTTAATTGTGTCTAGTATCAGGAATTTTAGGTCAGATAATTTTTTAGTTATGGCCACATTTTATATTGCATGGGCAATAAGCATATTACAATTATGTTTTTGTCAAATGAAATATTGAAGTTTAAAGTTCCGGGAGACATTTTGTAAAACATCTTTCTAGATCTTGTCATCAAGTTAATTTGGATTTAATGTTTTCTATCAGATATTGACTGTGGTAATCCTATGGATTCTCCTGTTTGGCCAACTGGTGGTAACTACCTAGATGGAAATGGACCTTCCTCTACAACATTTGGGGCTGAATTTGAATTTGTATGTGACCCTGGATTTGATCCCTCAGGGTCAGCATTGGATTCAAATAAAACTGTTACCTGCACAGAAGATGGTTACTGGAATCTGGGGACTCTAGCTTGCTATGGTTAGTACCGCCCTTTGTTTTTATCTCACCAAACTCTAGCTGACACATGATGAGATTTGGTCATGCCTGCCAAGATAGTTGAATAAAAAATAGGAGTGATAAATCGAAACATGTCACAAGAAGCACATAAATGTGATTTAAAAAGAATTTAGAAGCATAAACAAGGGATGTGTTAATTCTAGCGGTTATAAATATGGGACAGAAGATTATAGCATACGAGTAAAAGTACTTAGCAGTAGGGCTGTAACGATATACTGCGGTACACGAAAGACCGCGGACTTCAGTCCCACACGGTTCACGGTACAAGAGTTGCAAATTTCGGTACGGTTCGGTATAAGCTTGTTTATGGGCAAAATAATTTTCAGGAAATGAAAATGTCTGAAAGCCCTCTGATTATGTATAAATACTACGCATCGTTTGTTTTAATTGTGTTGAGATATGCCTTATCTTGTCAAAATCCATTTAAAATAGCTGATAGCCACATAATAATTGCTGTTATAGAATCAACAAATCCATTGTCACTTAAAATGGTAGTATTTAAGCTGCTGTTAGAGAATATTGTATCATACCGAAAGATACCGAACTGTTAGAAAAATTGACGGTACCTATCATATCGTGAGGTGTGCGTACCGTTACAGCCCTACTTAGCAGGGATGGATTTGGTGATCATACTTCATCTGTCATCCATCAACAATGTGCTTGTGTAGACTCAAAGGTCATAATTTTGGCATAATCTTTGTAACGAAACTTGGTCAAATGACTATGTCAATGAAATCTGGGTAAAGTGCAATATGTTGTCATTTGGGGTAAAAAACTAGGTCAGTTGGTCAAAATCATAGAAAACACTTGTGTAGCCACGAATTATCTTTATGAAACTTGGTCAAATGACTCTTTTAACAAAATCTAGACCAAGTTCAATATGTGTTCATTTTGGGTAAATAAACTAGGTCACTAGGTCAAATTATGACTATGAGGGATAAAATCCTGATAAAACATATTGAAATCAACTCCAAATTCAGCGAAAAACACATCTCAATTTGCATGTTTTGAATTCATTAGCAATACGGCGAAGTTGAATATTGTTTTGATTCAGTTTAAAATATGTTACTAAGTTTTGATTGGTTAGAATATTGTAGCTAAATTTTGATTGGTTTAGAATAGTGTAGCTACAATTTGATTGGTTGCAGGCAAACTTTGCAGTGATCCTGGCACACCAGCTGGTGCTGTCCAAGTGGCTGCCCAGTATGAAGTTGGGTCTGTACTATATTACACATGCAGCGACCCTAGCTTAACGATCACTGGTGGAAACTACACATGTGAATACGACGAGGGTACTGATAACGTTTCTTGGTCAGACAACCTTGTAAACAATCTACCCAAGTGTATCGGTAAGTATGAACTTCTAAGTGACATTTGAAAGCCTCAAAACCTTGTTCCTTGATTTATTAAACAATAAATTATTCCAATCAATGGCAGATATTTACTTATGTAAATGAAAAATTTAGTTGACCAATGTAATGATTTAACATTCTTTTTGTAAAGCCACTAGAAATGTCACATTTGCTCTGAAATGTCAAAGTTCCTTGTAAATGTCACAGTTGCTTTGAATGTCACAGTTCCTTGGAAATGTCATAGTTGCTCTGAAATGTCATAGTTGCTTGGCAATGTCACTGTTGATTGGAAATGTCACAGTTGCTTGGAAATGTCAAAGTTGATTGTAAATGTCACAGTTGCTTGGAAATGTCAAAGTTGTTTGGAAATGTCACACTTGCTTGTAAATGTCACAGTTGCTTTGAACTGTCACAGTGGCTTGGAAATGTCACAGTTGCTTGTAAATGCTACAGTTGCTTGGAAATGTCAAAGTTGCTCTGAAATGTCACAGTTGCTTGGAAATGTCACAGTTGCTTTGAAATGTCACAGTTGCGTGTAAATGCCACAGTTGCTTGGGAATGTCACAGTTGCTTTGAAATGCCACAGATGCTTGGAAATGTCACAGTTGCTTTGAAATGTCAAAGTTGCTTGGAAATGTCACAGTTGCTTAGAAATGTCACAGTTGCTTGGAAATGTCACAGTTGCTCTGAAATGTCATAGTTTCTTGGAAATGTCATAGTTGCTCGGAAATGTCACAGTTGCTTGGAAATGTCGAAGTTGCTCTGAAATGTCACTTGATTGGAAATGTCACAGTTGCTTGGAAATGTCACAGTTGCTTGCCAATGGTCTGCTGAATAACCTTCGACATAACATCTTCGACATAACATCTTCGACAAACAAATGGGCTGATCTTTCTCTATACTACTGTCTGGTTCTTTAGAGTTAAGATGTTTGATAGGTAAAGGAGACTCAGTTAAAAAATATGACAGTGAAATCAATATATATTTTGCATCTGTTTTGTGGCATGCATGGATAAAATGCAAATTTGTCTTCTTATTATTTTAGATAACCAATCACCAGAATTCGACGGAGAATGTAACATTACCAAAACCTATGATGCTATGGCTAGAGTGAGCTTTAGTACTCCTTCAGTTGATGACAATTTTGCAATTAAATCCTGGAGTGCAGACAGCTTCATCACAGATGCAGATTATATCGTATCGAACCAGTCTATTACATGGACTGCTGAAGATTTCAATGGCAATTCAGATTCCTGTACTATCGACTTCGTTGTAATAGGTATGATTGTTTAGAGTACAGTATATCTCTGAATAATATTATGTAATATGCAATTTTGTAACACTATCACAAGGACATGTTATTTTGTCTCAAACTTCAAATAACAAAACTGATCATATGGTGGAAAAGCATGGAATAATTTTAAGTCCAGTCAAATTTTGCCAAAAAATAAGCAGTTGTTTTTAGTCCCCTCTGGTTTGCACTCCCTCCGTCAAGAAAGCCAGATCCTGCCATAACTGTGGTTGCTTTGGATACAGAAATGCTTAAAATATGCTTCAAAATCTGGATCCTGCCATAACAGTTTTCAAGCTAGGTTTATGAAACTTGGTATGTGGATAGGCGCCGATACAGAGATTATGCAAAAATTGACATTACTCCAGTTGTCAATCAATACCATTGAATAAATTATAAAGGTAAATTATAATCACATGGTCCAATAGATTAACTTGAAATCTACGCCAAGCAACCTTCGACACACAATCAGTTGGAGCGATCTCATCTCTGTTGTAATGCCAATTGTGGGGGGGACATTGAAAACCTGAAAACCATGGCGAGTAATTGACTTCTGTATTGCTTGCAATGCCTAATTACTTTTTTTGTCTTAAACTTCAAATAACAAAACTGATCATACGCTGGAAAAGCATGGAATATTGATGAAGCCCAGTCCAATTTTGCCACTCAGTAAACATGTAGTCATTATTTATTAAGTCTGTAATATGTATTACTTTTGTCTTGTCGGATACCAATGGTACATAACTATATTAAGGATCGTGGAACAATCAGCTGCCGATATCTCGTTTTACCTCAAAAAGGGAACTAACGTGTCATAAACTTGCGTCTAATATAACCTCTACTTACAGGTGTGTTTGTTACTATAACTAGACATCACAGGGAGTGAGCCGAAGGCCAAATGTAACATGTAATTTCATTGGCTGAGCTTCCCCACTGGAATTCCTGCGAACACCAATGAAATTGTTCAATTAATTTTTAAAGTTTACAATATTTTTCCAGCCAATTACCCCGCAGTCGATAGCATTAAGTATAACATAATGGATTGAATGTGGGTTCCAACGATGTAATGTTGTGTGCTCAATGGATATATATAACATTGTTTATTCTTACTTGTTCTCTTTAATCACTGCTTGGACTTGAATGTTACTTTCAATCAATAGTTTTTATAAGATTTATCTATTGCACATGCTTGTTGTTTGTAGATCGTACCATAAAACCAGGACTAGGTTGTCCAGAAGAGCTTGAAGTTAAGGTGGATAATATAACAATGACCACACTGGATATAATACAGCAGCTCTTAGTGTCTGGTGGGGAAGCTGTGGTTGTTCCCGCTACAATTGACTACAATCATCATGATATTGGATCAGCAAGGACTGTGCATGTTACTGCAACCAATGACGATGGAACCGAATCGTATTGTTCTTTTATGGTTAACTTTCTAGGTAAGTTCAAAATCATGTGTTCCTTTTTCCGTCCGCTTGCCCCCTTTCATACCCGCCTTGTTTCTCTTAAACTATTCTAAGGATGTTAAAACAACTTTGCAGAATTGTGCATCAAACTCATGAGCAGAGCATACAGTTCGGCCCTCTTGGTTGAAGGTCAAGGTCACCTTCGGGGCAAATGGTTTTGTTCTTTTAATTGTATTCTTCATTAACTATTGCTCCAGGGTTTTTAAACTATCTCTGCTGAATTGTTCATCAAATTGGGCTGATACTTGTAATTTGACCCAAATAAAAAATTTTTATAGAAATTTGGCATGTTAGTGATGATTTTGACAGTCTCCCATTAGCTTATTAACCTTAACTTTGTGGTTTTGGTGCACAAGGCCATTTCGATGGGACGTTATTTCGTGGATTTTGCACTTCACGTAATAAATACAAGGGTCAAAATTATTGTTCGATGGGATTTGATTTCATGGTTGAAAGTGAACCATGAAATCCACGAAATTTAATCCCCCACGAAAATTCATAATGTTACAGTAGTAAAAATTATAGTGATTTGAAGAAATCCTGTATTTCAATAATTTTGTTTTTCAGCTGATGTGTGTTTTAAAGAAGAGCTATTCATAGACGATAATGCTGTCCGTACATGTACTGACAGTGCTGATGGTCTAATATGTGTATCTACTTGTAATGAAGGATATATATACTCCGATGGAACTCCATCCAAGAACTTCACATGTACTGGTGCCGGACTCTGGAGTTCTGACGCTACTACCCCTAATGAAGAATACTGTCTAGGTGTGTATTATTTCTAGTCCTCCACTGATATTCACAAAGCATGTTAGTTGAAAACTTAAATATGCAAATTTATTCAAAATTGGTACTTTTTTGGCGAATAGCTCCAAAAGAAGCCTGATGACCCCTATTTTTTATTTTACTAATTTGATGGTCTAATAGATTCTCAACTTATATATAAAAAATTTTTTAAATTGGTTGTTGAAATTTTTTTGTCGCTCGATTAAAAATCACATTTTTGCCAATATCTTTGTAAGTGGATGGGGTAACTTTTTAGCATGTACAATTACGGAATTTGTTCACCAGGAAGCCAAAATTGTCTTTATGTAAGAAGGATAGAACCATGTACACATACAACATCATGGATTGCTTAAAAATGAAGTAATATTTTAAAAATCTTCAAATTAGTATGATGGTGCCATACATGCAAGAAATAGGTGGATTAATGAAATACATTGGTGACAAATGTTTTTTTTATAATTTCAATGTTTTTAAATATGATTTTGTTTCATTTTAAGGCGTTTCGAAGAATATTTGATCGTTAGATAAAAGGCACACCTTAAGACAAAATTAAGATTTAAAAAAAAAAAGTTTTTTACTTAGATGCTTTGAACCTTGTTGTACATTGGTTTACTTGGGTGTTCAATTTTTGACGATGCTGTTGACAGCATCGTCAAAGGTATAACCAGTGGTTTCAGATCTTAACATTACGCCCAATGGAAAAAACCGAGACAGTCCAATTGCCAAAAGGTAAAAATTTGGTTCCCGTCTCCTCAATATACTGACAGATTGAGACCAGAAACCCACGTTTCAATCCCCGGATGTTGTTCGGTAGGTACTAAGTCCAAATCCGCAGGGAACAGGTATTTATATACCCGCTACGTATGTTGCAATTTGCGGGTCTTAGCGGGGGCTTTTAAAATGTCAAAAACGATTTGTGTGAAGTGGCGATTTTCCTTTCGAACTTGTTATAATTAAAGTAATTAACACATTATATAAATAAAACTGGCATTGGTATGGTCTCTATTTGTTTATTCTGAAGGAAAATCGCCAATGTATTAAGGGCGGCATATTGTTTAAATGAAGATGGTTCAATAAACCGAAAACAAAAATGTGACACAACAAAAACGGCCAATGTTGTGGCATTTCTAACGTGTATAACCAGGGTTTTTCTGCTCTTTTCGGGGAGGGGTCTTAGTCTCGAAATTTTGGGGAAAATATCGGTGTATTCCCTGTATTTACAAATCATGAAATACACCGATTTTCCCCAAAATATAGATGCTAAGGTCCCTTCCCAATTTTAGGGGAAAAGGTCCTGGTATTAATGGGCTGCAAGCGAGAAATGGGCATAAGACGAGAATATGTGCTGTACACATGTTACAGCTACCTCTTTTCATATTCAAGGTCCCGTGGTATGGGCAGCTGTCTATTAAAGTGCATTTATCTGCAGCTGTGTGAGACATGCATGTTTTGTGTAAAAATAACCTTTGCTCATGAATGTTTCCCCATGAATAATGCAGTCATATATTACTAACCAAACGTTTCTTTCCAATGCTCTATGAAATAGAGAATAAAAACTAGCCAACGTTTATTGCATTTGCCTGTGACATGTTTCGCCTATATGGCTCTAAAGAACATTTATCCTTCAAAAGCATCGTCCCATCAGCACTGTTAGTGCTTTGATTCTGTTATGTAAACTGCAGCTGATTCACATAACCAGTTTTCCTGCATTTTTGAGTCTCAGAAATTGTACGACCAAATGGTTGCGCAGGTGTGACACGGGCTTACGCTGTTGCTTTTCGAACCCACCTTCTGGTATAGTCCTACATGTATTTTCAACATTCTGATTTCTTTTTCAGCTATTCAATACCCGTTATTATCAGTCGAAATGACTGTAGTATACCAGTATGGCGGTTTTGCAGTTCTTTGTCAAGACAATGAATTTCCAACAGCTGTTGTCGATAATTTGGCCACTTTTAAAAGTAGAATATCAACTTATTGTGAAGGAATGACATGGGATTTTCCCGAAGTTACCGCATCCAATGGAGAAACAAGCACCACAGTATGTGTAATTTTTTTCAGTTAATGAAATTAATTCTGATATATATGTTGGTTGGTGTTTGAATCAAGCCTTTGATGAGATGGATTTGTATGTTGGTTTTATTAAATAGTTAATTCCCTGCCACAAGTGGTTTCCAATGGATTACTGTAAGAGATATCATGACGACACTTGCTATATAGGTAGCTTATGTGATATATCAGGGTGGCCACAGACTCTGCAAAACAGGGAAAACAGGGAAAAATAAATTCCCTGCAGGGAAAAATCAGGGAATTTCAAAATTGGGCAAAAATCAGGGAATTATCAGGGAATTTGACAAAATTGGAGAAATCAAATAGTCTTGTAATTGTTAATGTGCCATTTGCTTTGGTGAAAAAGTATGAAATGTGAATTTTCACTCGTACAATATGTTTAATCTATACAAAGATCTTATCAGGTGGCTGCAAAAAGAAATAGTAAGATAAAGTTTGCACCATATCCTGTATTGCCATTAGGTTTTATGTTCAATAATAAAACAGCCTTTACTAAACCATGGTCGCAAATGCCGCACAAATCATGGAAAATAAACTTTTGGTCAGGGAATAATCAGGGAATTTCATTCTTCATTTTCTGTGGCCACCCTGTACATATATATATATATGCCTGCCATATGGTTGGCAAATAAAGGCTATGGTCGGTAATATAAAGTCTATGCTTGGATTGAAAGTGAGGCAGACAGGGACAAGGTCAATTAAAGTGTTACTTAATAGAAAGGGTTTCTACTACTCAATAATTTAAGTTAGGAATAAGGTATCATGATGAAACATACTGTGTAGTTGTATGTGGATCGTAGATTATGTGAAAACTCCTTGCTTGGGATGATAAGTGGGGTCAGCTAAAGGTCCCTGTTATTTAAAATAGAAAAACAAAAGTTCTTACCGTTTAGGTATTTATGTGAAAACCATTCAAAGTGAGGCGTGAGGGGTTCAAGGTCATTATTACAAAACAGTTTGATCCTCTACTGAATAATGCTTGCCTGCTATGAAAATCTGATTTTAGTTGAATTTCTTTATAAATCTTGTTTTCTTTTCTTTTGTAGTTTGCTTTAGTACTTACACTTACATCTGAAGATGCTGGTAACACTGCCCTTAATCCACTTGAGTGTCTGGATAGGATATCAAATATCACCAACAACGTGTTCAATATAATTGACGATCAACTCACCTGCCAGACAGTTGCACAGCTGGTACCCGGAAGTGTGGATGTAAACGGGGATCCAGTGTTGACATGTGCTAATGTTGCCTACTATAAAACTACTAGGATTGCTGACGATACTGTAGTCTGTGGTAAGATATAAAAATATTTCTTCTTAACTCGACTTTTCGAAGAAAAAACTTGAGCTATTGTCCTGATTTGATCGTTGTGTGTGCGTTGGTTATGTTTATTGTCAGAGTCATTTTATCAAAGACTCAAAGGTATCCTCTTGAAACTTGACATTGTTATTCACCACCTCAAGAGGAGTCCATAATGACAAGACTGATCACCCTGTGACCTATATTTATATTATCTGCCCTTGTTACATGTACTTTTAGACGTTTCTCTCCCAGATGAGCAAGGGTACTATCAAGTACGAAAAAGTTAAGCATCCTGCTTTCAATTCTTCATGTACTTGTTATTTTTGTTTCAGTGTCAATTGGACCTGGTGAATACTATGATAGTGATTCTTCTGATAAATTCCTGGAATGCCCAGATGGAACGTACCAAGACGCACTTGGACAGTCATCCTGTAAAACATGCACTGGAACCCTTTATCCAAATGCTAAGAAAATAGCTTGCCAAGGTATGTGGCCTTGATATATTGGCTAGATAATGAATAAAATATAAATCTGTGTAACTTTCGTTGACAACAATATAATATAATTCACCATTGTTAAGTTGTCATGGTTATTAAATCCCTGTACTTCTACTGCTAATGTAGTTACATATATAAGCTGATTTGGTTTCTTACTACCAACTTATTGTCACTGATTTTTCAACAGAAAAAACTGGTTATTTGATTGGCGATTTCGGCTGGTAGATAACTTTAGTTAAGGAATTATATACCATGATGAAACTTGCTGTGTAGATAGCTTATGTGAAAAGGTCGCTTGTGATTGGAAGTAGGGTGCTTGGGTCAAGGTCAATGTTACTAAATATAGATTTGTGGAACTTGAATTTTATGAAAAACAAAAAAGGAACTTGGTTGCCATAAAAGTTTTTGTGGAATTACAATATCTTGTTGTAATGATATTGTCACAATGTATTTTTACAGAAACCTGCCCACCTGGCTTTACATCAACGGATGGATTCTATCCTTGTACACCTTGTCCGGTTGATGAATTTTGGGTGAATAAAACATCATGTGAGAGTTGTAAAGTAAATTGGTCAACTGTCGGTCGTGAAGCAGTGGAATCAGAAGATGGCTGCTTTGGTAAGAATTTTTACACCCCTGCCGTTCTGTTGTTGTTGATTTAGGTGCCGAGCATAGCCTTTTTTGCGGAGCATATCTTATTTTGCCACGCATAGCCTTTTTTGCAGAACATAGCCTTTTTTGCCGAGCAAAGCCTTTATTTGCCAGTCAGCCTTCTACTGAAATATGGCAGGCATATGACTGCCTCCATCTGGATTTGAACCCGGTTTGCCAGATTTGGCATTTTTGCTTCAATCTTCATGAAGTTTGATCTCAAATGGTAGGGTCATGTGGTATCATAAACTTGGTATCTTAATATTGTTAAACAAAGTTATGCGCAAAAGTCAGCCATAAAGTGTTTAATAATATCCCCTGCACAACATAATTTTTATGTTGTAAGGAGGGTATACTGTTTTTAGCTTGTCTGTCTGTCCGTCAATAGACAGATTCTTGTGGAGGCCACTCATCCTTCAGTTCTTAGCTTACCTGTCACATAGTGACATTGTGAGCTTTTTTGACCACTCTTCGTCCCTTTGTTGTCCATCCATCTGTCAACAATTTCTTTTCGTTCACTCTAGAGGCAACAGTTTTGATCCAGTCTTCCTGATACTGGGTCAGAATGTTGTTCTCCATGAGATCTAGGCGAATTTTCAACAATGGGTCATGTGAAAACTAGGTCACCTAAGGTCAAATACTAGAAAGCCCTTGTGTTCAATCCAGAAGTCACAGTTTCGTTTCAATTTTAATGAAACTTAGTCTGAATGTTGTTATCCATGAAAGCTAGATCAAGTTCAAAAATGCAATCTAGGCCTAGTTCAAAACTGGGTCATGTGGGGCTAAAACTAGGTCACTAGGTCAAATCTTAGCAAAAATGTTCTGTTCACTCCAGAGGTCAGTTTTTGTACAACCTTTATGAACAACTTGGTCAGAATGTTGCTCTCAATGCAGGCTAAGCCGAATGTTATAACTGGATCATGTTGTGTCCAAAACTAGGTCACTTGGTCAAATTATAGAAAAATCTTGTGTTCGCTTTAAATGTCACAGTTTTGTTCCACTTTTCATGAGTCTTGGTTAGAATGATACTCTCCGTTAAATCTAGGACAAGTTAGAAACTGGGCCATGCCTTACTTTGTCGCTATGTCAAATTTTGTTCAAGCCTTGTCATTACTATATTGGTCACAGTTTTGATTCAATCTTCACAAAACTTGGTCAGATTGTTATCCTTCATAAAATCTCGGCCATTTGTGAAACTAGGTCATATCAGGTCAAAAACTAGGCCTCTAGGTCAAATATTACAAATAACCTTGTGTTCACTCTAGAGATCACAGTTTTGATCCAATTTTCATGTAACTTTGTCAGAATGCAATTCTACATAACATCTATGCCTAGTACAAATCTGGGTCATGTCAAGTCTGGAACTAGGTCACTAGGCAAAATCTTAGGAAAACCTGTCACTCACTCTAAAAACCCCTGTTTTGGTTCAATCTTCAAGAAATATGGTCAGAATGTAAGTCTAGACAAACGTGCAACAGGTGAGCAACCTTGTTGAAGGATTTCCTTCAAACTTTTACTCATGAACAACCTCGACATGTAGTTGTGCATGAAGGTTAATTTTCGCTGCACTGATTTTTGCCAGAATTATGTGGTTTGGCACTGCTTCAGTAAAAATGGAATGGGATGGAGAAAACAATCAGAAGACTAGTGAGATACCAAGGGCCCTTTTGGCCCTCTTATCAAACAACTGTTCACTACTCCCGATAGCAAATTAAGAAAAAAAAAACTTCTTTAAACCTAAAAATAAAAATCTTTGATCTTGTACGTACCTCTTACATATTTCTTTCAACAGAACCATGCCCACTTGGAAGCTATTCGTTGTCTGGTTACATGAACATGAACATAGTTTGTGAGCATTGTCCAGAAAGTTTTTATCAAGATCAGATTGGACAAACCCAATGTATGAGATGTCCTGCTAATAGCATTACAGAAGCTCAACAAAGTATCAGCGCTGACAATTGCACGGTAATAGAGCAAGGTGAGTAGTCAATTTTTATCTGCTTTAAATAATTCTCCAATGAAAACTGACTGACATGGTAGTTAAAATTAATTTTCTGACCTTCTTGATCATTGTAAGCTGATTTCTGAATACTAACAGATTCTAAATGCTAAAAAGAGATAAAAGTGGTCATTCATGGGGATGACTTTGGGCTTTATTGCCTTGCAGTACTAGTTGACTAAGTAGTAGTGCATTTACGGAAGAAAACAGAAAATCCGATGAATGCAAAACTGCTTAGATTAATACTGCTTGATTGTATAATTATGTTGTGTAGGCAAGGTTACCTCATGGTCCATGGATAACATCAGGTGCCGAGTGGTGTGGCACTTTGCTGGATTAACAGACTGCTAGACAGATATACTTGTTTGTTCGACACATTTAGTGTTTAACTTATATATTTGCTATTTTTTATTTTACGCTCAGCAACTAAATACAGGGTATTTGTTTGTTTCGATTAAATATCTGTACATGTAGGGATAAAAAGTAATTTTCAAGTAGGGCGATTAATGCCTTCTCAGGGTATGTGTCACAGGCGCTACTATGTCATTTACTTTATGACTGGTAATATACTATCTGACCGCAGGATTTAACCTGTTTTTTTCAGTGGTATCAGTGCTTTGATTTCTTTTTATTAACCATTTGACAGATTTAAATGAAAATTCACATGAATACTTGGTAAAATATCTTTAGCTAGAAATGCATTCAAACATTAATATATGTTCCTTCAGATTTAAAATAAAAAGTAACCTTGTTTTTCACTAGGGCCCCATAAGTAAAAGTCTCAGATTGCCAGACCATGGTTGGATTCTTGCCTTACGAGCATATTTTCGTATTATAAGTAAATTTGTACAGTTTTTGTGGTTGTATAGCTTGGCTAATTTGACACGCGCCTGACCTATTGATTAACATAATTTAACAGTCGATATATTGCCTACGTTTACAACACCGATTGTATGTTTACCTAATCGGATAGTATATCACGAAGACGCTCGAGCTGTAATACTAACACAAATATTGAAATTCCGCTATTGCACAATTTGCTTGCGGAAATTGATATTTTCAAAGAAGAACCTTGTAAAATATTCTTGCATAAAGGTCAGGTTGGGGTCAAAATAGCCAAGCTTTACTGATGTGGTGACTCTATGTAGATTGATACATATTTTACAGTTTGTAACCGCACCTTCTGTAGTGGCCATGGTAATTGTGAATATAATAACAGACTGGAATGTGCCTGTGGTAAGTTAGATTTAATCTCCAACATGATCCCCCCCAAGGAGCTCCATAGAGACATGATGCAGCATCGACCACAGGCTCATCAGAATAAGGCTAAAATTTACTAAATAGCCTTGCGGATGCAACTTCAAACCTAGGTCCCGTGTATGGGAGCTATGCAGGAGCTATACACCGTGCATGTAAAAGAACTACCGGTTGTGGTGTCTCTGGAACAAGTACACCTCCTGTATCTGCACTATCCCCAAAAAACACTAAAATGACTGAACTTTTCTGATGGCCTCGTCCATATGGTATATCTGGGGCGAGGACAAATCGAAACAATAAACAACAATAAAAAGGCAAAGACTAAGGCTTGTCAGTCAAGTTTTTCGTAGTGATTAAAAATTAGGTTGATATTATTTATATAGTTAGATATTTTACTATTATTCCCTGCTACTCACCATATTTTTCCTAGTATTTCCTGCATGTTTTTGATCAACCAAGAATTGTAACCAAACATAGATGCCTCCTTTATTCAGCTGTAGACATTGTTCATGTCTTTCATACAAAATGCTGCCACGGGGCTCAACACTTACACTAATCCGCTGGTCCAATATCAGCAATTTTCATGGTTGACTTTGGGCCACTTTGAAAAATAAGATTCTGTCAAGCCCTGTGCCATATTCTTTATTTCTATTTTCACAATTTGTTGCGTGACAGGCAAATTTTGTAAGTCAAAAACGCGGATGGGCTGAAACACTGAATATGATTTAGTCAATATGTTTGATAAAAAAAATTTATCAATTTTTTTATGAACATTTCAGATGAGGGTTACTATGGAGCTAATTGTGAGAACATGTATCATATCTGTGATGGCAACCTTTGTCAAAATGAAGGCAATTGTATACCAGGGGATGGTAATACGGACTATACTTGTGAATGTAGTACAAGTAAGTTTCTAAATAAAGTAAAACCTCTGTTCAGCATCATCCTTCTGCAACTGCAAATAATGGCCTTTGTTCAGAGGTTGTTTTTCTACAGAGGTTACATTTATAGTATATGGTAGGTTAGGGAAATTTTGAATGTATTGTAATAAAGAAGTTGCCGTTTACAATTTACAAATTTACAATCAGTGTTGTTAGAACATTGGTCAAGTATCGAGGACGCTGATAAATCCACCACGTGCTACTGTTGTGAATGTGCCGGCAGAATCCTTATACTGGGGAGCAGTGGCTAAGAGGTAGGGCGCGCGCTTCCGGATCGAGAGGTCCCGGGTTCGATCCTCCTCTGGACCACTGGTTAATTTCTCTGAGCAAGACCCACAGCTCCACTCCACCATGGTGTAAAATGGTACCTGTGAGGGCAGTGTCTATTCCTGGGCGCGCAGATCGATGTTGGCTGCTACACCACAGGAGAGAAATAGTCTCCCCAGGGAGACACGAGTGTAGGTTTCCATATGTAGCCCAATGACCAGGGGAAGTTGAAATGTCAAAGGGTGCTTGAGCGGCCTAACAGCTGAAAAGAGCCCTAGAAAATTGGTAACTTTTATACTGTAAAATGATTAAATTTGATGGGATGAAATTTAATGGTTTTGGTAAAAAAGACCGTTTCAATGGGAGGTAAATTATTGGATTTTGCATGTCAGGTTATAAATACAAGGGTTAATAATATTATTTGATGGGATATGATTTCGTGGTTGAATGTGAGCCATGAAATCCACCAAATTTAATCTCCAACAAAAATGTATGATTTACAGTAGTTGACAATGAATTGTTATTTTGTCACAAACTGAATTGAATTACAGTATAACTTTGTTATCTCGAGGAGACATCGGGACATGTAACAATGCTCGATATAAACCATGTGCTCATAATATTGATGCTCATCAAAAAGGTGCAAGTTTGCTGGGACTTAAAAAAGTTGCTCGACATAGACCAAGTGCTCATATTATCGATGCTCATCATAACGAAGTTTTACTGTATATGCACGTTAGTTATTAACTATAATTCTAAAATGACTGGACGATTTTGCCTATATAGGCAAAGAACAAATTATATCATTGTCTGGTGCCAAGCATAGCCTTTTTAGCTAGTCAGCTTTCTGCTGAATATGGCAGGTTTATGTGTGCCTCCATATTTGAACATATTTAAAATAAGTCTTATAATATACTGTTGAATCATTCATTTTCATGGGGGAATAAATTTCGTGGTTCACTTTAAACCACACAATCAAATCCCATCAAACACTAATTTTGGCCCTTGTATTTATTACCTGAAATGCAAACTCCATGAATTAGGTCCATCAAGTTGGTCGTTTTTACTGAAACCACAAAATTTCATCCCATCGAAATTAAATGATTGTTCAAGCCATATAACACTTTCCAACATTTCACCAGAATTAAGACAACTGAATAACTTAGCTACTTGTTTTTGATAAGGCATCCACTGCGGTTTAAGTGTTTACTGAATGCAATCTTGTTTTCTTTTGTAGAATATGACGAATGTGAAATGATAGCGAAGAATGAAACACCCGTTGGGAAGTTCCTTCCGGAAAAAACTATAGGTTTCCCACCTGCAAACAATGTAGAGCAGTGTAACCAGCTGTGTATCGATGATGACCAATGTGTTGAAACAAGCTTTTCTGTTGCAAGCGGCTCAGGAAGTGCCACCCTTTGTACGTTGTACAGTGAGACCCTGGCAGAGGATGAATTAAGTGATAGTGGTATAGCAAGTGGAGTACATTCATATAAAGAATGTGTAATAGGTAAATCAATTCTGTTTTTATGCCCCGGTATCTACCAGGAACTGATGGGGAGGCACTTTAAATAGTGATTGTCTGTCCATCTGAAAATGGTGAGCAAAACTTTCAAGATCGCTCAAGGAAGACAACCTAGTTTTGGGAAAGGACTATAATGGGCTGCTTTACAAAAATCTCTTATTACTGTTTGCCTCATTCATTGAAAACATTAACATGCAGCTTGTGTATACAGATATCTTTAAGGTGTTGCGACCAAAAACCCGACAGACTAGCCATTTTTTCAGGATGTAATGTGATTTAAGATGGAAGCACATATAATAGTAGAGCTGGAAAGTTGTGTACCAGGCTAAGGTCTGAACAACGCTTCAAACAAAAGTTGACAGTCAATTATTTAAGTCATTAAGGGTATGTTATCTTCAATTCATTTGGTATTGATATTATATCTATGGAAATCTACTTTTTGTGTGTAGTTTGTAAGCTTTATACCTTAAAATCATTTAATTTCTTTGGGACAACATTTTGTGGTTTTTGGGCAAAAGATACATTTACTGTTGAATCAAAGATATTTGTGTGGGATGTAATTTGTGGTTAAGTTAATTCACAAAATGCATGAAATTAAATCCCCCAAGAGTATTAATGAGTTTACAATATACATTTTGAGAATATCTAGGTAAAATTCATAGTCATAGTAGGGGTCCAATGGTAAGACAATTATCCATTTTTGAATTAGGCGATAATGTTCTCAATCTTGAAAAGGGCTTGGTTGAGGATTACCTGATGATGAAATATATTGGTTTTGAAATTAATTGGTTAAAGTTAATTACAGTGCAAAATAGCTGTCTACAAATGGTTTGCTTGTAATAGAGGGTGTTAGTCTTTTTACAAAGTTGACATTAATATCTCTTGTTAGCATGAAGTTGATAGTTTGGCTAATTTGACATGAGCCTGACCTTTTGATTAGCATAATTTAACAGTCGATATATTACCTACGATACAACACCGATTGTATGTTTTCATAATCGGGAGTATCACGAAGATGCTCGAGATGTTATAGAAACACAAATTTGAAATACTGATATTGCACGATTTGCTTGCGGCAATTGATATATTCAAAGCATGAAACTTGTAATATATTCTTGCATAAAGGTCAGGTTCAGGGAAAAAAAGCCAAGCTATATTATGAATTTGATTGGATATTTCCAGGGTTTGGTGGGGATAACTGTAAACTGGATATAAAGAATGAATGCGATGCAGCTGGATGTCATGCTGATTCTGAATGCAAGGATCTGATTGATGGATTTCAATGTATTTGTCCAGCATCAGGGGGTTACAGCGGGGCATTGTAAGGGTTTTATGCTATTTGTTTCTTAAAATTGATATGCCAAACATTATTATAGGTTTTATTTGCCTATCGATCAGCTTTTTGCTGAACATGACATGCATATGAGTGCCTCCTGCTGGATTTGAACCGGTTCACCTAATTTATTGCTGTTACTAAGCTATGAGTTTGTTATTAGTTACCTAGTTCATAAGTTACTACTTTAAAATATTTAACTGGTAAGTATGTCTAAAGGACAGACATACAACAGACTTTTGTTTTTCTCCTTGATGTATAGTTTGATCCAGTACCAAACACACTTTAAAACGCTACCTGTGTGACTCTACTTGAAAGTATTACATGCGAATGCCATACCAGCGATGGCTATTCAGGCTTCTGTAGCAATTATCAAGATGAAGAGCAAATTATTAACCTACATAGATTGAAGAATCTTCACCTTACCCTGGATTGGAGAGTCCAATATTTGCCTAACCTGGATTGGAGAGTCCAATATTAGCCTAACCTTGGAGAGTCCAATATTTGCCGAACCTGGATTGGAGAGTCCAATATAAGCCTAACCTAGATTGGAGAGACCAATATTAGCCTAACCTTGGAGAGTCCAATATTAGCCTAACCTTGGAGAGTCCAATATTAGCCTAACCTTGGAGAGTCCAATATTAGCCTAACCTTGGAGAGTCCCAATATTAGCCTAACCTGGATTGGAGAGTCCAATATTTGCCTAACCTGGATTGGAGAGTCCAATATTAGCCTAACCTGGATTGGAGAGTCCAATATTTGCCTAACCTGGATTGGAGAGTCCAATATTTGCCTAACCTTGGAGAGTCCAATATTAGCCTAACCTAGATTGGAGAGTCCAATATTAGCCTAACCTGGATTGGAGAGTCCAATATTTGCCTAACCTGGATTGGATAGTCCAATATTAGCCTAACCTGGATTGGAGAATCCAATATTTGCCTAACTTGGATTGGAGAGTCCAATATTAGCCTAACCTAGATTGGAGAATCCAATATTTGCATAACCTGGATTAGAAAATCCAATATTTGCGTAACATTGGAGAATCCAATATTTGCTTAACCTGGATTGGAGAATCCAATATTTGCCTAACCTGGATTGGAGAATCCAATATTTGCCTAACCTGGATGGGAGAATCCAATATTTGCCTAACCTGTATTGGAGTAACCTTGCCTAACCTGGATTGGAGTAACCTTGTCTTACCTGGATTGGAGAATCCAATATTTGCCTAATCTGGATTGGACAATCTTTGCCGAACCTGGATTAGAGTAATCATTGCCTAATCTGGATTGGACAATATTCGCCTAACCTGGATTAGAGTAAATATTGCGTAACCTGGATTGGAGTAATCATTGCCTAACCTGGATTGGAGTAATCATTGCCTCACCCGGATTGGAGTAATCAATGCCTAACCTGGATTGGAGTAATCTTTGCCTAACCCGGATCAGAGAATCCATGCCTAATTCTGAGTGTAGAATCCTCACAATTTAAAAATTTATATAATGCCCAGATGAAGGCTATGGCATAACAGATATGTTGGTTAATAATTAATGTAGATCAACCTGCGTTGGAGTAACCTTGCTGGATTGCCAATCCAGGTTAGGCAATGATTACTCCAATCAAGGTTAGGCAAAGATTATCCAATCAAGGTTGAGTGGAGGATACACAGGAGTTGATTATTTCATTTGATGAAAAATACCAACTTTTTTATTATTCATTTTCTTTTTATGTAGGTGTCAGGCTACAAGTAACCCATGTAATCCAGATCCTTGTTTGAATGGAGAGTGTACAGAATGGGGAACAGTGAGTTATGTATGTGAATGTGATATTGGTTACACTGGATACAACTGTGACATGGATATAGGTAAATTATTCTTTATTTTTACCGGAGGGGACTAAAGGTTTGCCCTCCGCCTGTATATAGGTAGGGACCAACTAGCAGATTATGCATGTCTATTTTTTTTTATTCGGACAAAAATTGTGGTTACCATGGCAACCGAACCATTGACAACCTGGAAACCAGGTAGGGGACTTCTGTATTGCTTGCAATTCCTAATTATTTGTTTTACAGTTTGTGCATGATTTAATTCAAACTTTTCACACATGAACAGCCTCAACCCGTTAATGTGTGTGAAGGATAAAATTTGCTCTGCAGTGAGTTTTGGCAGAATAATGGCCCTTTGCCAGCCTGCAGAATGGATTTCTTAACATGATTAATGTGTCGCTAGAAAACAAATTGTCTACCTTTCCTACTCCCCAGAAATTCTGGAGAGTTTATGGAGACAGTAAATAAAGAACTTCTAAGTATGACCTCAAATTTATCATGGAGGACATGCATGTGTAACTAGTTAATTAATCCTTCTAACTATTAATTTGAACGTTTGAAAGGTTAGCACATCCTTGAAACATCCTTGCATTTGGTTTCAACATTCTAAAGGTCTTTGATTTAGTGCTGCCTTGAAAAAATGTGATTTTACTGAAAATACTTGAATTTAGGCAAACAGCCTTGAATAAACATAAAAGTGTATGGATGTTGTCAAAATGACTAATTATTTGCATAAAAATATAGAAGAAATGATGCTATTTCTCGTGCTAATTAAAAGTTACAGCACTGGTATTTTAATTGATATAATTTTAAAGTTTATCCAGCATAAAAAGTCAAAATTGTACAATATTGCCTTCGTGAATGTCTGGAAAAAGCCTTTAAATGCAAATTATACCTTTGAAAAAAACTTGAAAGTCCTTGAATTTAGTCTATGAGAATTTTATATGAACCATGAAATTTTACTGCTTACAGATTATTGTGCACAACACCCAAACATTTGTGGCTATGGAGGAACCTGTGTGGATCAAGTTCCTGGGCGTAACTCACCCTTCACCTGTGATTGTCCAGAAGGCTTTCATGGTGACTATTGTGAGAAGACTCCCGATTTCTGTGATAACACCAATTGTCATGGAGACAATGTATGTTTTAGCAGTCTGGATGAGATGGATGGAGCATGTGCTTGTGAAACACAATTCTATAACTCAGGTAAATTTAAATGTTTTAAAGTACTGTATACCTCCAAATAAACGCCCCAAGGGGTCATGCATTTTGCAAAAAGGGGGCTTTTATTTGGATCCTCAATTTTGAAAAAATTTATATTCTCAAAGAAAATAGTGAATATTTAGACTACTATTAGAGGGGGGGGGGGGTTATTATTTGGGGGAATAAGATACGTCTTGGTTGAATTCTGTATCTGGAAATACTTTAGTTTATACTAATTTATATAAATTTGATTGTAAAAAAGTGTTCCAACTAATATCACTCTCAACACCTCATTCCTGATTTTATCCATCACCACGAGGGTATGAAAGGAAAGAGAAGCCACTTTTCCTCATATGCTGAGCATCTAGCAAGGGAATTTCTGGTACCATTTTTATTTTGTCTTTGGTTTGACGCGGCTTGTGATTGAACCAGGGATCTCCTGCACTCAAAGCAGACACTCTACCACTTGGCTATCTAGGAGGTGGAAGTACTTTGATAACATGTGCCTCTGTAGCTCAATGGTTTGTATGCTTGCCGTCTAATGTGGCGGATGGAGGCTTTCATTATATACGTATGCTTGCCATATTTTAGCAGCAGAAAGCTGACTGGCAAATAAAGGCTATGCTTGGCTTTATAAAAAGATGTGCGTAATAGGATTTACCTCCTTTTGCTCATCAGTTCTGAAAATATCATGGAAAAAAGTCATAATCTCACGATAGTTAGATAATAGTTGTAATAATAGCCTTGTCTCCCTCTTTCCGGGGGAGATATTTTGTTTTTGCCCTGTCCGTCAGTTCATCTGTCTGTCGTCCGTCTGACACATTTATCATTTCTGCTTAATAACTTGAGAACCATATGACCCACAGTAATGAAACTTTGAGTATAGTAGCCCTATATTTTTTAATGTCTGCAGGCCTAAGGGCAAGGTCATGGTAACCCGAAATATGAAAACTGTTTTTGCTCAATAACTTAAGTTCTCTTTAACTCACAATCTTCAAACATAATTGGATAAATGGTCTCATTGATTAGATAATCCCTATTAGTTTTTAGGTCAGCAGGTCAATTTCAAGGTCACGATGACCCTAAACTGTTGTCACTGATCATTTCTACTTGAAGAACCATGTGACCCATAGTCATGAAACTTCATAGGATATTTGGTCTCATTGAGTAGATTAGCCCTTTTTTTAGGTTAGCAGGTCAAAGGTCACGGTGACCCAAAATGTGAAAACTGTTTCGCTCAATAGCTGAAGTTTTCTTTAACTCACAGTCTTCAAACTTCTTAGGATAAAATGGTCTCATTGATAAAATGATCCTACTATTTTTTTAGGTCAAAGGTCAAGGTCACATTGGCTGGAAATGGGAAATCTATTTTGGCTTAATTACTTGAGTTCCTTTTGACTCACAGTCTTCAAACTTCATTGGATAATTGGTCACATTGATTAGATGATCCCTGTTGTTTTTGGTCAAAGGTCAAAGTCAAATCATTTCCTCTTAATAACATGAGATCCTTTTGACTCACAGTCTTCAAACTTTATAGGATTATTGATCTCATCAAGTAGATAACCCCTGTGGAGTTGCAGTGGCAGAGACAAGCATGGTTAAAGTGAACCACAAAATCCACAAAATTTAATCCCCAATGAGAATTAATGATTTTATAGTATCTCATTTTAACAAGTCAATAAAATGTTTTCACCATTTTTTCAGTGTACAAGTGTGCTATGAATCATGTTCAGAATACGAGTAGTGAAGATATAAACATGAACATGGTAACTTTTATCACACCTTCAACTCTACAAGAATGCGAAGATTCCTGCCAGTACAATACAGATTGTAGTGTTGCAACATTTGAAGTTATATTTGATGGCCTGTGTACATTGTATAATAGTTCCTTTACTGGAGCAGTCAAAAACTTTTCAACTGCCATTTACAAAGACTGTAATGATCGTAGCCGTAAGCTTTTATTTTATTATTTATACTGGGTATGCTGTTTTCAGCTTGTCTGTCTGTTCATCTGTCTGTCCATAGACGGATTCTTGTGAATGCTTCTCCTAAAGTTTTTTCTGAATTTTCTTCAAACTTTCACACATGAACAAGCTTAGCATGCAGATGTGCGTGAGGGAAAGAATAAGTGCTGAGATTATTTTACGAAAAATATAGTCATTAGCCTGCAGGGGGGGGGGGGGTATATATCAATCTGCCGAATGGTGATAGCTTTTAGTTTTGGTATATTTATGTCTCCTAGATAAAGTGATGGGGACAAAGTTACTGGTTTTGTACTGGACTACATTCTGTCTGCCATAGGATGCAGGGCACACAATTTGTCCGTATATGCCCCGGCAGCTATTAGCATAAAGTGATTGTCCTGTCCAATTGTTTGTTTGTCCCATTGAAAATGTTAACCAAAATATTCAAGTTGCTGAAACTGAAGTATTTAGAAAGTCTATCAAGACATGAAAGTTTATCAAGACATGAAAGTCTATCAAGACATGAAAGTCTATCAAGACATGAAAGTCTATCAAGACATGAAAGTCTATCAAGACATGAAAGTCTATCAAGACACTGCTTCAAACTTCTTAATCATCATAAATACCTTAAATTGTCTACACCTTGTAACACGATCCAACAATTCAACAGAATGAATAACCCTGATTCAATGATAAGTTCTATGTTATAGATGTCATAAGTATTGTATTATGCTTATGCAAGATCAATTTTCATGTTCGTTTTTGTTTTCTTATTTAAGCATTGGCCTACGCCTGTGAGAGATATAAGTTACCATGTGATGAAGTAGATTGCAACAATGGTACCTGCAGGAACATAGATAACAACATGTCTTTCCAATGTGACTGTCAAGATGGCTTCGAGGGAGAAATGTGTCAACATAATATTGACGACTGTGCTACTAATCCATGCCAAAATGATGGTACCTGTATGGATGAACACATGGACTATAATTGTACATGTACTGATGGATTTGAAGGTGAGTCATCGTTATCCCCCATCGAGGCAAAGAGAATATGGAGGTCTTGATGGAAAACTATGGTTACTACATCAATTTATAAAGGAATGTACTATTATTTTTGCACTAAGCCCTCGATATGGTAATGGTAGGCGTCACTCTATCTGTCAGTTAGTCCTAGCTTCTGTGTCCAACTTCTCATACATTTCTTAAGGGATTTCAATGAAACGTTCACAGGGGCTCACAGGGAAGACTGAGCTTGCCCAACTATGTTGCCTCTTAAAATAAAGTCGTTATTATTATTATTACTATTATTATTATTATTATTATTATAGAAGAATAACTATGAGGCCCTACCACCCATATTGTTGGGATTTTGTGATTCAACCAATTTTGTTTGAGTTATGGCCCTTTCTTGATTATCTTCTTTTCTGTGGCCGGGGGATATGGCTGTCTATGACCGCTTCTTGTTCATTTGGTAGTGCTTTTTGGACTTGTATTCGCTTGTACAGCTGGGTTTGATGGCACGTCTTTATTTATGTAGTTGAGCATATAATACAACTTCAGGGCACATCCATTGGAAGGTGCAAATATTACTTGTTGAAGGAAATGGCTAATATAGACCAAGCCTGCTGCCCAATCCCATTTTGTTCGGAATAGAATATATATTAAACTAAATACAGATTTAAAATTGAAAGGGAAGTTAGAGTTGCCTTTCATTGATATAGAGTTATGAGAATATGTTTTGGTAAAAATGTTTATGAAAGTTAATACTTTTGTTTCCTAGCAATACTTACGAAAATGCTTTGGGCAAAAATTAAAAAAACTTCAAAGGGGGGTTTGTTAATATGTATGGCTTATTTTGAAGCCAGACCATTGTCTAAAATCTAAAAGTTAAAGAAAAATTGAACAAAAATATTTCGGCTCCAATGGTATTTGAACCCACACCCTATAGGAAACAGGGGTGTGGAAATCCTCATATTTTTCAATTGCCCATCTAAAACTAAAAACTAACCAGACTAAAAATTCCACTTGCCCGAGGACAAAATTTATTTGCCCAGGAAAACAAAAAAGTTACAAAATTTGAGTTTCAATAGCTTCTTGAGAGTACTATGCACCTGATACTTAATCATTTTCAGTCAGAATTTAGGAATTCACTTTTGTGTTTTTGTAAAATAGGACCCTCAATATTATATTCTCATCATAATTTTGCACTTGCCTGCAAGCCAAAAAACCAAGTCGGGCAAGTGGGACAAGTCGGACACAGGAATTCCAGACCCCTAGGATATCTGTCAATTTAAATGGTGTCACACCGGTGAATTTTCTTCCATTCAAAATAATGCAAAATGACCCAAATTCGCATCTCTCCCTCCATTTCACTGACATTCCGGGTGATTTTCTGTGAACGTTTCCATAAAAAGCAATCTCTGTCATCCAAAATAAACTGGAGAAAATGGCATGTCGATAGTTTCGTTTTCGAGCTACTGCAGGGCTTCTGGAAGGACAACGCTATTTTCAATGCCCCAAAAGCTGACTTGACCGAAGCACACATACATTGTCGGTATTCAGCCAGGGAAAGATAATTCAGGAAAATATCAATTAAACACTCTTAAAAGTTAGCATGCATGTTATATTTGAGCTACATTCATGTAATTTGGTCAACAATCAGCAGTTTCCACATTAAAACAGTACTTCAACAGACATAATTCGAGGGGTTAGAGCAAGAACCAGTTATCTGGCCAAATTTCCGAAAATGACTTTTTTATTGAATTGGATGCCATTACTGAAAATACAAAATGTGTAAAAAAATCATGATCATGACGTAATTACTTTTAAAGATATTGAATTGTGACCAAACCAGTTATCGATTATCACTGACTTTGGTTTAAGCAAAAACCAGTTATCATCATATAACTTGCAAGTTTTAATTATAACACTGGTACAGCATAGAGCTAAAACCATTTAGGGGTCAATACTTTATTTTTGCAGAAATGTTAGTTGTTGTTTTTCTTATTACCGTTTCTGCAAGAACCATGTAGCGATTTATACATGGATTTTGCAGGTGTTAGAGGTAAAACAGGCTATCAGTTGATGCAGGGTTTTACCAGATAATGACCAGTCTATAACTTAAGCATTTCAGATACAGAAACAATTCACCCGGTTATAATTGCTTTTATCAATGAGTGTAATGATAGCAATTTGACCTGTTGAGTGGTCAAAACCATGCATTGATGAATTCTAACACCTTTGTTGAAACTTAAATTCTTTAGTGTCATTGGAGCATTGTTAGAGAATGAATGTTCATGTTCAAAAGTGGATTCTGATGTCAAATTGTTAAACGTAAGTATGTTTTATTTGATTTATTTATCAATGCTGTTTCTCAATATTATATTTAAAAAGGTATTTTCAATATTACTCATAATGCAATAATTTAATTTCAATAGATTCTTGAATAGTTATCAAATAGGGTTTAATACAGTATAGCCAGACAAAACACATGTAGTTACATTACCTGTACGTAATGTTATGCTAACGTCACACAAATACAGCCAGATCCCTATACAACGACGATGTTTGTTTCCTAGAAAAATTTCGTTGTAACGAATATGTCGGTATATTGAATTAATACAAAAACCATTTTATTACGTTTGTCCCCAAATTTGATGTCAGTATAATGAATTTGTCAGTATATCGGGTGTCGTTATATTGAGATCTGACTGTAGCAGAATCTACACAGTGCCGCCCAAAGTATTATAGTTTTGCAATCACCAGCGGCTTCTTCATTCTAAAGCAATTGTTATGCACTTATTACCATGGTCTCCTAATGTTTTACTGTACATGTATTTTAAATAAATAACTCGCAACCATTATTGCTTGAATGACTAGCAAAACAGATGTGATTTCAAAATATTTTCTTCTTTTTGTCTGTAAAGGATACAAACAATTGACTAGAACTTAAGTAAAACATTCTGAAGGTGGTATTCTTTGAAATAATATATATATTTATATTACACTGCTTTAGGGTTACATGAATATTATTGTCTATCAGTATCTACTTAACTTATTTTACAGATGTGGTGCGATACAGAAGAGGAGCATTATCTATCCATAAATTTGAACAATCTTGTGAATGATTCGTCAAGCACAGAAAAAGGGAATGAATATGACAATGCCGTAACAAGTTCAAGTGTACAAGACAGAAATGAAACTAACAATGTTGTGAATGAGTCGTCAAGTGTACAGGACAGTAATAATACTGATAATGGCGTGAATGAGTCGTCAAGTGTACAGGGCAGTAATAATACTGATAATGACGTGAATGAATCGTCAAGTGTACACGACAGTAAAACTACTGATAATGTCGTTAATGAGTCGTCAAGTGTACATGACAGTAATACTACTGATAATGTCGTGAAGGAGTCGTCAAGTGTACAGGACAGTAATACTGCTGAAAATGTCGTGAATGAGTCGTCAAGTGTACAGGACAGTAATACTACTGATAATGTCATGAAGGAGTAGTCAAGTGTACAGGACAGTAATACTACTGATAATGTCGTGAAGGAGTCGTCAAGTGTACAGGACAGTAATAATACTGATAATGACGTGAACGAGTCGTCAAGTGTACAGGACAGTAATAATACTGATAATGTCGTGAATGAGTCGTCAAGTGTACAGGACAGTAATACTACTGATAATGTCGTGAAGGAGTCGTCAAGTGTACAGGACAGTTATCAAACTGACAATGTTGTGAATGACTTATCAGGTGTACTAGAAAGGAATAAACATGACAAGAGCTTGAATAAATCGACAAGTAGACTTGAACGGAATGAAAATTACAAGGCTGTGAAAGAATTGAGAAGTGTACCAAATCTAAGTGAAGATGAACAAACAAGGGATGAATCGTCCTTGGGACAAGGTGTAAATGGTAATGACAACATTAAACAGGAGACAAAGACAATTGAAATAGAAAAAAGCGATAAACATATAATGAAGCGACATAAGAAACCTACACGCAAGAAGCTCAGATACATTGACAGTGAAAGTGATAGTGATAATGTCCCATTAATTCATTTAGTCGGTGGTAGGAAAAACATTGATTATGGTTCTTCAGATACTGATGATGGAATAGGCAAAACATACCAACCATGCTCTAAAGATTTAAACTCTACTGATACTGAATATATGTCTGACGTATCCGATCAGACTAAGAAGGACAGGAAAAGGAAACTTAAAACAAAACAAATGTTTGATAAAGCTTTCCGAAAAAAAATCAAATTAAAAATGACATCCATAGAAAAAGTAAAGCTGCCAAATGGGTGAATAAAAATCTCAGAAATGAGCAAAATAAAATGAAAAAAGGATGTGACGATGCATCATTGAAGAAGAATGCCACAAATATAAGCAATGAGCAGCCAAAAACATCACAATCAGGGATGCAGACAAGTTACAGAGAACAACTGTTGGGAAATGCAAAAATAAAGGCAAACGAAAGTACACTGGATCAACGTCTCAAAAGTAATTGATTGGAGAGGATAAAAGTGTCCACTCATGGAAACTGCTTTTTTTAAGCAGTAATACGCTCATCTGCATTAAGTATTTCGACTTTACAATTAAGAAAGATACTGTGTGATCACCTGGAAGAGAATTCTGAAGAATATGCTGGATTTTTGCTAAACATGCATCAGCCAGAACATGATGAAACCTTTGTATTTGACTACTTGAATGAAGTAGAGAGTCTTAAATGTGACAGATATTGGTCAAACAAAGTTGCTGACTTTCTACCTCTCTTACATTGGCCAACAGGGAGAAGAAGCGTATG
Source organism: Spisula subtruncata (assembly GCA_963678985.1). Classification (NCBI taxonomy): domain Eukaryota; kingdom Metazoa; phylum Mollusca; class Bivalvia; order Venerida; family Mactridae; genus Spisula; species Spisula subtruncata. The sequence continues at coordinate 65,958,741 of OY787660.1, forward strand.
GCTATATATACAAGTAGAGTTGACCAACCACTCATAACAATACACCCCACCATTGCAGAATCAAATCCTGACCAAGTCATTAACCTAGCTTACATTTCTGTTCCATCAGTATTAGAACATTACGACGCATGCAAGAATATAGAAATCGCTGATAATGATACGGAACAGATTAATTCTGAAGTTTGCCAGGAAAATTCCGATCATATATTGTATGCAACGCCAGTTCAACCAAGGAATACTGTCAAAAATTTAAAGATAATCGATCACAAGTTCTTAGAAAGCGGTCATACACATATGGAATGTGACAGTATCCACTCAGCCATAGAGTTCGCAAAAAAGAAAACACAGATAATCGTCCCAAGTCAATGGGAAACGGTAATCAGCATGGCCAGGAGAAAGGATTCATACATGGTTATTCCAATGAAACACACCGATATCCTTGATTACAAAAGCATGAAAACACATCAAATAAAATCTCTAATCAAGACCAATCTTGGTCAAAAGATTTTACGGAGACAGATGAGGCACATAAGGTTCATAAAAGAAGACACAAAAACAATGTACTTTAAATATGACATGCGGGACGAGTTTCAGAAAGCTGAGATACTCAGACGTGAGCAGCTTGAACAGAGTATTAAACCAAGACTTAGTTATAAACAGAAGCTTCCAATTTCAGTAGCAAAGAAAAAAGATCTCCTCTCTCTTTGCAAAAGTGGAATAATCCCCAAAGAGTTTCATGACTACTATAAAACCTTACCTTCCAGTGGTTCTATTGTTGATAAATTGGCACAGCCAGATGCAGAGGAATCAGACAGTGATAGTGACATTGATGTGTAAGTCTAAGCGTACATTGTATGCTGAATGAACTGAACTTCTGACAGTCAAAATGGTGCATTATCAGAATCATACACTAGTTTGTAATCAAATCTATACAAACATACTAGTAATAGTATCCACAAACTATTTGAATTTATGATGTTCCCAAAAAGGAACATGTTGACATTGTTGGAATTTCAGTACCGTAATACTGTATGACAATCACTTTTTGGCATAATGTACTTTAATTGACTTTAATGTACTAATTCGTTTTGTCTTAAGATACATACAATATAAATAATGGTTCAATGTGATGACATGTCAGCTGAGCATTATTTTAACCAATTTTTAATGTACAGGTTGTAAATATATTCTTCAAATCTTACTTCATAGCTTAAATAGAACCTTCTTGTGTCCTAATTTGTCCAACAGTAGTTATATATAATCTAAAGTATCATTTAAAACATAAAGGAACATTAAGAAGATTTTATTATCTGCAAATACATGTTATCTACATGTAGATATAACATCATTCGGCTCAAATAGCCACATTTGTGGTTAGTTATGTTTCCTGCAATAAGCTATTATGTGTTCATAAATTGTTTCATCTGTGCAAATATGATGTCTTGCTGCCTATCTGTTGCAAACAAAAACAGTGTATGTTTCACTAAAGGGTTTTTACAGGTATAATATAAACACTTAAAAGTTGACAGTGTATGTGAATAGACCAATTATAAGCAGATAACTTTTGTTTGCAGAAATGACATTGTAAAAATGTGTTAATAATGTTTGTGAAAAAAGCCACTATTACCATGTAACTTAATTTTGCAGGAGTAATATTATACTATTAAATTGACTACGATTATGGAAAAACCAGCTATTTCAAGATAACCTTTTTTTGCAGAAACATTATTGAAATGAAGTATCAGTAACGTTTGTGAAAAAATCAGCCAACACCAGATAACCTGTTTTTGCTGTACATATGTTGTAGATAATCATTAAATTTTGCATGCAATAACAGATTTTGTGTTTTTTCTCCTAGAGGAAGAAAGATATGAGTCTGTAAACTTTACAGTAGTTACACCTCTATAAAAGAAGCATAAATTTGCAACTATATTAAAAAGATCCAAATAAAAATCATTTTATGACATTTAACGTTTCTCCTGAACATTTTCAAAAATCGGTGGTAACTGGTTCTTGCTCTAACCCCTCGAATTATATCAAATTTTTGAAAAGGGACTATTTTAGCATACTACGACCTGGAAGCACTTTCCACCCGTATGACACCATTTACCATAAAATTAAAGAACTTGAGAACTCTTCATTAGGAGATTCTGAATGAGGCGGGTTAAATCATATATATTTATCTGCAGGCAAGGACTGTGATCAGGACATAGACTTCTGCCCTGGTTCGTGTGATACGACAAATGGAACCTGTGTGGAGCTGGAAAATGGATATGAATGTGCATGTAATGCAGGATTTACTGGACAATACTGTCAGGTATACATAACATGCATTAACTTATATAATATCGATACCCACATAAGTAAATTCGATGTAAACACCACTTCTTAGTTCCGTTGGAGAATTTTACTTTTCTCGTGTGGCTTGATCTGACAGAACAGAAATCTGATGTAATGATCGGATGGAACTCTGGCTCTGCATTCACAAAGGATAAAATTTCAGAATCAAGCTTAAATTGATGTCCTTAAAATTGAGGAAAAATATTAATGTTTTTAAACTTTTTATTTTTAGTCAGATAAATTGGCAATGTTATAACCTTCATTTTCAATAACATTGAACTAGTTTTTTATGCCTAGATATGAAATTTACCTTAGGCCCTTTGCTCCGCTGGGGAGCATAGACCATTGACGAATTCCCTCCATCTGACTCTGTTTCCTGCTGTTTGTTCAATCAAATTCCAGGTGTAACGGCTTTCTTTAAACTTCCAATGTAATGTATAGATTATTAAATTTAAACCTAGTTATAAAAATTGATCCGGGTTTTTCAGGATCATTTTCAGTCTCAAGTACACTTAATTCTTCATCTCTTTTGCAACAAAAAATGACATTCTTAATATTTTGAAGATGTTGACCTTTTGTGGTTCATATATTTTTTGAACGGTTATGAGTTGCATTAATTGCCTAAAGTTACAAATAGCTTCCAAAAATTAGGAGTTAAATTTGATCCAGATCAGATAATCCTTTGTGAACACAGGGTCAGATGTCAGGTATCCCAACCTCTGCCAGGTTTTGATGTCGGTTTTCATAGCCATCAAAGCCCTTTATAAAGACTGTACATTTCTCTGATAGAAGACTGAGAAGCATTTTAATTAACCAGATGACCCAATTGATATTGATTTCGGTTTATATGTCATTATTGGTCAATGTCACTGTGACCTTTTTCATGTATAAATAGACCAAATTGTTTCTGCTTGAGATCTTCAAACACTTACCTTCCAAGTACTCCTATTAAAATGGAGTCACTCTTATTTTTGTTGATAAATTTCTGGTTTCCAAGTTTGCCTACCTTGCACAAAGTACATTTGGTTCAATTTATGATCTTCTTTCCGATATTTATAACCACTAGAGTTAATAACTTGATCCTTTTTTATGCATCCATCTCCCTTTTAGACAACATTTAAGTGCATCTTGTGACATGTTTAGCTTTATCACACCTATTTTGGATTTAACTAGCTTGGCAGGTATGTTCAAACATTACATTAGTTGGGGTTGGCCACCGTCAGAGGAAGGCTGGTAGGCCAAGAGTGCATGGCTTATGGGGTGCCATGGTTGGCATAAGTGTTTTGCAAACATCTCTTATTATAGGTCCTTTTAGTGTCTGTTTGTTTATAATGCAATCCGCTGTTAGCAGAATGTATTTATGTTTTAAGCAATTAATATTGTATTTTTTATAAATATTTTAGATTGAACTGGACGAATGCTTAAGCCTGCCTTGTCAACATGGGGGTGGCTGCAGTGATGATGTTAATGGCTATGATTGTTCATGTGAATCAGGATGGACAGGGAATGATTGTGAAATGGCTGTAGACATGTGTGATAGTATTACTTGTAACAATGGTGGACAATGCTACACTATAGATAATGAAGCATTTTGCAGGTACTATTATGCTTCCCATCTTTGATGAAGGGTTATATTGCTTTGCACATGTCGGTTTGTCTGTGTGTTGGTAGTAACATTATAAAAGTTAATGTTAGACTCACTGTAAATTAATTAATTGTTAAATTTTGTTGAAGATAGTACAAGTCTGGATCTACAGAAATACACCTCTCCATTGATCATAAATCACACGCTTCTTTTATAGGAAGTGTGATGTTTCAATGGCCACATAGTTACTTTGTATCATAGTAAAGATCATATGATTGAGAATTTTAATTTATTGACATTTTCAATATTTCAAACCCAAACAAATTCAATGCCTTCAGCACTTTGATTTACATTGTTTGTGAAGAGTCATGGTGTAGATTGAGTGTGAATTTTCCAGTCACTGACACACTTCTTTATTATAGAGGCCCCTATTGGTTTTCAACCAGCGGGGACTATAGGTTTGCACTCCATCCATCCATCAAGAAAATTTGGATCCTGCCAAAACTTAAACAGGTTTCAAGCTTAGTTTAGGAAACGGTGTATGTAGATACGGACCAACGAATAGATTGTGCATATATATATTTTTTCATTCGGACAATAATTGTTGTTACCATGGCAACAGAAACTTTGACAACCTAGAAACCAGGTAGGGGATTTCTGTTTTGCTTGCAATTTCTAATTTTGTGTTGTAGATGTCAAGGTGGGGCTCTTGGGGAGTTCTGTGAAGATGCAGCTGCTATGTGTGATATTATGGCTGATATAGACCCCTGTATCAATAATGGTAAATGTAAGAATCAAGATGGAACAGCTATATGCCAATGTCCTATGAGTAAGTATCAGGTTTTACCTATATCTTAAGCCTGTGACATATCAGCTGCAGGATTAATAAGCCACATAATTTGTTTCTCATGAAAATAAAACTAGAGTCAAATCCAGCTTTCAGACAAACTTGCAGACACCAAAGGACCGCCGTTTGATGCTTGTATTTGGTGTCACGCCGGTGAATTTTCTGCCATTGAAATTAATGCAAAATGACCCAAATTCGCATCTCTCCCTCCGTTTCACTGACATTCCGGGTGATTTTCTGTAGCCGTTTCCATAAAAAGCAATCCCTGTTATCCAAAATAAGCTGGAGAAAATGGCATGTCGATAGTTCCGTTTTCGAGCTACTGCAGGGATTCTGGAAGGACAACGCTATTTTCCATGCCTCAAAAGCTGACTTGACCGAAGCACACATACATTGTCAGTCTTCAGCCAGGGAAAGATAATTCAGAAAAATATCAATTAAACACTCTTAAAAGTTAGCATGCAGGTCATATTTGATCTACATTCATGTAATTTGGTCAACAATCAGCATTTTCCGCATTAAAACAGTGCTTCAACAGACATATATCAAATTTTTGAAAGGGACTATTTTAGCATACTACGGCCCGGAAGTACTTTTCACGGGTGTGACACCATTTCTCCCAAGCGTCTCCCCTGAATGTACGAGAAATATTATTGCTGTAATGGTTAATCCTATTTAAGAAGCAAAACACCAAAAAAAGACATTTTGAGAATTTTGTTTTGTTTGTAATGTTGCTTTCATTTTGCAGCTGTAATATTTCCTATGTTGTGGACCTGGTTAATTTAATGGTATATTTATTATATCATATTGTGCCCCTCACTTATTTATAAGTTGGAGCATATAGCATTGGTGATGTCCATCCGTCCTTACATAAATCTTGTGTGTTGAACTCCCCACAAACTGTTGGGTGGAATTTCTTCAAATTTTCACAGATTAACAACCTTGATGTGTAGTTGACTGTAAAGGATGGACTTGTTACTGCGGCAATTTTTACCACAGTTATGGCCCTTTGTTACTTTTACTATTTACACCAATGGGTCATCTGTGTCGATGGACACATTTCCAGTTTTCACCTCTGTAAAGCATCTACCTGTAACGTTGATCAACATTTGCAGCTTGCCAAGGGTGTTGCTCTACAAAGGTTTCACTGTATGTTAAGCCGGATAAAATGCATCGTTAGTTTTTATGCCCCAACATTTACTGATGCAGATGCGTATATAGTGAATTACCTGTCTGTATGTTTGTTCCTCTGTTCGTCCATTACAAATCTTTAAAGTTGATTGACTTGTTGGCTAGTTATTATGGACAAGGCTACCATCGGGTCATTAGGGTTTACTTAAAGTTATAATACTGTTATACTTGATAAAAATAATTGCAGTCAAGAAAAGTCATTTTAAAAAAGAAAAATGTTTAGAAAATTAACAATTACTATCATAGAAATGTTTTCCTTAGGGTATTCAAGACATTATCTTACAAAAATAATTGGAAATTTTACGTAAAATTAATTTATGATCTGAATCTATTGTTTTGCAACTATGTTCAATAGGAATAGAACTGTTGTATACAATTGTTATATTTAGCTATAACTGAAAGAATTATACTTTTTCAATGATTAGAAGACATTGGTTATTGTGTTTTACAAAACAATGATGGTCACTTTGATCAGTAATATCACTTTTACGCAGTCTTGTTTTAAACTGTCTAATGTACCTTACAATTTACACCTGTGCCTCCGTAGCTCAGTGGTTAGTGCGCTTGCCGTCGAATCTGGCGACCCAGGTTCAAATCTGGGTGGAGGTACATATACATGCCTGCCATGTTTCAGTAGAAATAAAGCAAATAAAGGCTATGCTCGTCATATTTCATTTACAATTTATACCTTGTTGTTGTATATTGCTACACTTCCACCTGAAAAACGAGCACCATCTTCATGAATGGAATACTTTTCTACTGTGCTTCTTAGATGTTTTATCAAAAATGCAACAAATACAATATAAATTATATAACTTGTTGTAATCACCCTTTTTATCATGCCTCTGTTAACTGACAAAATGTAACTTCCACCTATCACAATAACATGTAGTATCTATATATAATTTATTAGCTAGAAACTAATTATTGTTTATTGCCGGAATAAACTTTTGTATTGTATTGTATATAGTATTGTATATATTTCAGCCTATAATACATCACGCTGTTACTTTGATGAAGGCAAGAAAGGATGGTCAATTATATATGCTTCCCAGGAAAACAAAAACTTTGATATTGACTTGAATCTGGAAGAATGCCTAGACTCTTGCATGGCATCTGAACAGTGTGTTGCTGTTGCTCATATTGTTCAATTCGGAAGTACATTATGTTCACGTTATGAAGCAGATGACTTAGATGAAGTAGAAGAGGAAACTTCCATTCTTTTTTACAGAACATGTCCCATTGGTAAGGCTGTTCATTTGTTTGTTGATCATTTTGTTTGCTGGAACCCCATGATACATAGTCAAGAGCTCTATCCATTTGATTACTGTATAGCTTGGCGAATTGACAAGAACCTGACCTTTTCATTTGCATGATTTAATAGTCGATTACTTGTCTGTATTCATAACCTCGGTTTTATGTTTTCGTAGTCAGGGAGTATCACGAAGACGCTTGAGGTGTAATATAAACACAAATTTGAAATACCGATATTGCACGATTTACTTGCTGAAATAGATATATTCAAAGCAAGAACCTTGTACAGTGAAGTTCCACTAATAAGACCAGTCAAAAAGGTGGTCTTAATAGTGAATCGGTCTTATTAGCAGACCTTTTTTGTTCTAAATTTAATACTTTGGAACCTTAAACTGGCAAAAATCTGCATGATTTCAAAATAATCAAAGTGGTCTTATTAGTGGACCTTTACTGTAATATATTCATGAATAAAGGCCAGATTCATGTCAAATTTGCCGAGCTATACCGTCCTCATTATACACCCCATCTTCGATGATGTCAAATATATTGCTTTACCTATGTCGATTAGGTAAAAAGAACTAATTATTATCATTAAATAACACAGCTTTAAACTTTACACAGAGGTTGGCCAGCAACATAAGATGACCAGTATTGTTGATGTGATCACTCTTCGTTCATCGTCGACTCGCCGTCTGTCAACAATTTACTTGTGTGCACTCTAGAGAAATCAGTTTGATTGAATCCGCATGAAACTTGGTCAGAATGTTGTTCTCAATGAATCAAGTCCAAGTTCAAAACTGGGTCATTTGGGGTCAAAAACTAGGTCAATTTTTTTAAAAACCTTGTGTTCACTCTAGAAGCAACAGTTTTGATTGAATCTGCATGAAACTTGGTCAGAATGTCGTCCTCAATAAATCTAGGCCAAGTTAAAAACTGGGTCATTTGGGGTGAACAACAAGGTCACTAGGTCAAATTTTTGAAAAACCTTGTGTTCACTCTAGAAGCAACAGTTTTGATTGAATCTGCATGAAACTTGGTCAGAATGTTGTTCTCAATAAATCTAGGCCAAGTTAAAAACTGGGTCATTTGGGGCGAACAACAAGGTCACTAGGTCAAATTTTTGAAAAACCTTGTGTTCACTCTAGAAGCAACAGTTTTGATTGAATCTGCATGAAACTTGGTCAGAATGTTGTTCTCAATGAATCTAGGCCAAGTTAAAAACTGGGTCATTTGGGGTGAACAACTAGGTCACTAGGTCAAATTTTTGAAAAACCTTGTGTTCACTCTAGATGCAACAGTTTTGATTGAATCTGCATGAAACTTGGTCAGAATGTTGTTCTCAATTAATCTAGGCCAAGTTAAAAACTGGGTCATTTGGGGTGAACAACTAGGTCACTAGGTCAAATTTTTGAAAAACCTTGTATTCACTGTAGATGAAACAGTTTTGATTCAATCTTCATGAAACTTGGTCAGAATGTTGTTCTCAATTAATCTAGGCCAAGTTAAAAACTGGGTCATTTGGGGTGAACAACAAGGTCACTAGGTCAAATTTTTGAAAAACCTTGTGTTCACTCTAGATGCAACAGTTTTGATTCAATCTTCATGAAACTTAGTCAGAATGTTGTTCTCTTTGAAATCTAAACTAAGTTCAAAACTGGATTATGTGTGATCAAAAACTAGTTCAGTAGGTCAAATCTTGTGGCTTCCATCGGGGAATAAGCATTTATTGAACGCAGCTTTGTTAAATACAACATGCCAAATGTGTCATATTCTTGTGTTTTTATTTTATATTAACCTTTCATTTAGTATGTTGTATGCTTTGGAGAGGGCTAATATAGACGAATCCTATTGTCCTATTACATTTCTTTGGCGATTAAATTTATTCAATTATAATGTTTTATATTTTGTGTAGACTATGTTGGTCCTTCCTGTGAACTTGTCAAAGACTGGTGTGAAGACAACCCCTGTATGAATAATGGAAAGTGTGAGTGCATGGAACCCATGGGCTACCAATGTTTTTGTGAACCAGGTAACTACAGTGCTTTGATTTTATTGTTACATCACTGTTACGTTGGATGTTTTCATATCATTACAAATATTTATAAAGTTGCAATGTAAGCCTCCACAATTACTAGTTTAATTGTGTTCTTATAAAAGCAATGCATGGACCATATTAAGTTTATTTCTTAAGCTTTTTAAAAATGTTTATGATTTTAATTTAATTTGTTGATCTTTTTTTCTGATGAGCGCATGATAATATTTATGTGCAAGTTTTGGCACTTGAAGTATTTGAAATAAATATTGCTTTAAATTTCAGTTTTGCAATATAATGTTATTGAATTTCTCCAGAAAATAGGTTTGACCCCTGTTGTTTTTTATGTTAGTATGTCAAAGGTCAAGGTAGTTATGGACATTAGCGTAAATGAATAAGTCAGGGTTTCCAATTAAGTACTGAAGAATATTTTTTTCACCCAGGATCTTCAAACTAGGGGTATTGATGAGTAGGGTCAAAGGTCAAGGTCGGCATGACCTTAAACATTACTGATTCTTTGGTTGCCATGGTTGCATTCATGTTTTACAAAGATACCTTATTTTTTAGGGTTCTTCGGTGTTAATTGTCAACATGTGATGGACCCTTGTAGTGACAATCCATGTAAGAACCTGGCAAAATGTCAATCAACACCGACAGATTACATCTGTCAATGTGACGCAGGTGCAACATGGACGGAGATGACGTGTAAAGGTACGGTATTCAAGGTTAACTTTTCATTCATAACACTTAAATGATAGTCAATCAAAAGTCTTTGAATCTGTATACTGTAAAATCATTTAATTTTGTTGGGACGAAATTTCGTGGTTTTGGTAAAAAAGACAATTTCGTTGGCACTTGAATTCGTGGATTTTGCATTTCAGGTAACAAACAATGGTCAAAATCAATGTTCGTTGGGATTAAAGTTTGTGGTTGAAGTGAACCACGAAATCCATGAAATTAAATCCCCCACGAAAATTAATGATTTTACAGTAATAGTTTTAACCAGCACCGATTATGCAGTTGATGTAATACTTGATATATGGTATTGTTAACCTAGAAATTGATTTTGTGTGATTTAATTTCGCAGAGTTCCCAAGTGGTAGAAATGCTCAAAATTAAGTAGCTGCGACAATTATATTGACATCGCCGTAGATTTAAAATGCAAGCAATTGCAGTCACATAAATGCTGAGGATCAGTAAAACGCAAAAGTAAGTGGTTGATGGTATAATACAATAAAGATTCTTATTTTTATTTCAGAAATGGAAGATGATTACGTTTTCTTGGTGAATTCTTACAATAACCAGGCTAGCCCATCCTTGAAAACTCCTTATATGTTACATACAAATGAGTTGTCTGTGATGATAAGCTTTCGTATACATGACTTTAAACCTGACAATGGAGATAGAAGCCTGTTGACAATACTTGGGTATGTATGTTTTCAAACTTGTTCTGTAAAATCATACATTTTTGTGGGGATTTAAATTTCATGATTCACCTTAAACCACGAAATCAAATCCTATGAAACAATAATTTTGACCCTTGTATTTATTACCTAAAATGCGAAATCCATGAATAAACGTCCCTTAGAAATAATATTTTCTACCAAAACCACAAAATTTTGAATAAAATGATTTTTCAGTCGGCCATACCAATCGGTTGTTATGTTAAGCAGCGTCATGTGCCTAGGTTTTGGAGTAAATTTTTTAAATATTTTTTTAAACATGTTTATTTTAAATTTTTTATTCTAGAGGTATTTTGCTTTTGTAAAGTTGGAATTTTAAAACTAGCGCCTACATAAATGCTACTAAGAATGCATTAAATTATACTGACTGGTGCCAAGTCTAAAATATGCCTTTTACAGGTACTGCCACTTGGGTGTGTAAATGCAATTTTACAGACCATGTGAGGCAGTGTTTTTATGCCCCCGTATCGATGGATCGGGAGGCATATAGTAATTCACCTGTCCGTCCGTCCTTCTGTCCGTCCGTTCATCCGTCCGGCCTGGTTAACCAAATTGACCGTTTCTTCTAGCATTAATATGGCTTGCTACAAAGTTTTCAAACTTGCATGGATGTTGTATATGACCACTCTCCACGCACCTGTATCACCTGACTCCATTTTGACCTTCACCTTGACCTAATTTAGACTTAGACTTATTGAAAGGCCAAATTCTTGGTTAACCCAAATTGACCGTTTCTTCTAGCATTAATATGGCTTGCTACAAAGCTTTCATACTTGCATGGATGTTGTATATGACCACTCTCCACACGCCTGTATCACCTGACTCCATTTTGACCTTCACCTTGACCTAATTTTAGACTTAGACTTATCTCCCCTTAAGTATTTTTACAATAAAATTTTGTCTGGAGCGTATCTTCAAAACTATTAACATATTGACTTAAAACTTGAAATATAAATAGATGGCAACTTGGAGAAGTGCATTGACAAAGAACCATAACTCTGTATGTCTTAAATTTTGAATTATCTCCCCTTTAGTGATTTTTTATAGTCAAATTTTGCTCTTAGTATATCTTCAAAACTATTTAACATATTGACTTGAAACTTGGAATATAAATATGTGGCAACTTGGAAAAGTGCAATGACCAAGAATCATAACTCTGTCTGTCTTAAATTTTGAAATATCTCCCCTTTAGTATTTTCACAATCAAATTTTGATTTGATTTTGATATATAAATATATGGTAAATTCTTATTTCCCTACGGAATATATGTGAAGATAACTATATGGTAGCTTGTAGAAGTGCAGGGACCAAGAACTACAACTTTGTCTGTCTTACATTTTGAATAATCTCCCCTTCAGTATTTTCATGATAATTGTTTGTCCGGAGTGTATCTTCAAAAGTATTTCGAGGGCTTAGTGCAAAACTATGGTATGTGCCTCTATAAATTGATGTAGTTACCATAGTTTTGCACTGAGCCCTCGATTTAAAGTATTGACTTGAAACTTGGTATATGCATAGATGTCAACTTGGAGAAGTGCAGTGACAAGGAACCATAACACCTGTATCACCAGATCACACATGAAGTCGATCAAGGCACTGCTTTCAAATGTGGCATATTTGTTTACCATCATAAGCCCCTTATAGTTCAAAGCCATGTAACACTATCAAACATTTTAACTGAATAATGGCCCCTGATTGACTTAGCTTTTTATGGACATGGCTTCCACGGGGGCATAGGTGTTTATTGAACGCAGTCTTGTTTAAACTGCTTTGTTTGTTTTTGTGAATAAGAAGCTAGGTTTCAAAAAGCCAGACATGAAGCTAAACATGAATGTGATTTGGTATGACCTTATACATGTTGTAACTTCTATGAATATTATGGGTGTATGCTTCAAGTACAAGAGGTTGATCCCTGGCATAATCACAAGAGGTAAATGGTTGATCTCAGGCAACACCACAAGATGTTTCGAGCTGGATCCTAGGCAACGACACAAGATGCATCAGGCTGGATCCCAGACAACATCAAAAGATGTATCGGGCTGGATCTGAGACAATAACACAAGATGTATTGGGCTGCGGATCCTAGGCAACAATACAAGATGTATCTGGCTGGATCCCAGGCAACAACACAAGATGTATCTGGCTGGATCCCTGGCAACAATACAAGATGTATCTGGCTGGATCCCAGGCAACAATACAATATGTATCTGGCTGGATCCAAGGCATCATCACAAGAGGTCTTTGGCTGGATCCCAGGCAACAACTTAAGAGGTCTTGGGCTGGATCCCTGACATCAACATACCAAGTCTTGCCTGTCAGTCAAATTGTATAATAGACACAACTTTAGCATTTGTTTCACTGACTGGGGTTTCAAGCTGTTAAGAGTGGGTCCTGTTTTGGTAGTTTGTTCAATATTTCATGCTATTTCTGATGTGTTCTGATTTGAAGTTCATTGTCTAATTATTGTCATGTTTTTTAATTATTGTAGGACCCCAGATTTGCGTCCAATGTGGAGTTTGGATGGTGGAAACGCCTTTTTTTTGTCTATCACTGACGCTGGTATATATGTGTTCTTTGATGATGTTAATGCTGCTGGTATCACATTTGCTGATGACTTTACCGAGGTCACAGATGGAACCTGGAAACAACTTGGAGTATCCATTGATCCTGAAGGTTATATGACCGCTACATTAGATGCTGTCAGTTTGCAGGAACCTGTTTATATAGGAAGAAATTTCTCTCTCAATTACAAGTAAGAGAATTGTTTCATTTTATCACATTTTTGTATGGGAAATACACACAGTATATCTCATGTCTGGGACACACGTATCTAAAACATAAATGTCTAACTCTAAGATAACCAAATGTCTAGGATATCCCAATGTCTAGGCATACACATGTCTGTGATATTCCAATATCTGGGACATACACATGTCTGGGTCATGCACATGTCTGGGTCATGCACATGTCTGTGATATTCCAATGTCTGTGATATTCCAATGTCTGTGATATTCCAATGACTGGGTCATGCACATTTCTGGGATATTCCAATGCCTGGGACATGCACATGTCTGGCATATTCCAATGTCTGTAACATGGACATGTTGGGCATGTGTGGGATATTCCAATGTCTGGAACATCAACATGTTTGGCATGTCTGGGATATCCTAAACATTCCCTTGTCTGTGATATTCCAATGTCTGGGACATGCCCTTGTCTTGGATATTCCAATGTCTGGGGCATTCCCATGTCTGTGATATTCCAATGTCTGTAACATAATCATGTCTGGGATATTCTTACTTTTGGGACATGCATATGTCTGGGATATTCCAATGTCTGTAACATAGCCATGTCTGGGATATTCTAATTTCTGGGACATGCATATGTCTGGGATATTCCAATGCCTGTAACATGGACATGTCGTGTATGTCTGTGATATTCCAATATCTGTACATAGCCATGTCAGGCATGTCTGTGATATTCGGATGTCTGTAACATGAACATGTCTGGGATATTCCCATTTATAGTAGTTTTTCAATGATATTTTATACAAAATGTTGGTGCCAAGCGTTGGTGTGCGTGACTGTCAGGATTCGAGGGTTGATATATTTTTATAAGAGCTATATTCCTTAGTAGGTGAAATGTTTTTGTGTCAAAATCTTTCTAGTATTTGCTTGATTGTTCTTTCAGTGCTCAGAATTACCTGGGATTTGGCTTTATTGCTGAGTTTGAGAAGGTGATGGTGTTTGATGCACTTCTCACAACAACCGATTTCGTTTTGGCTAATGTTAACCAGTACCCTGATATAACTCCAGCTCAGGGTTGGTGGAACTATGAAAAAACATATACCACAACTATCCTCAGTGATAGACTTACAGAAGCCATACAAGGTAAGCTGTTGGCATATACTTTTGTGCATCAGTTATTATACCCTCCCCATCTTTATTGTTATTGTGGGGAGCGGTGGCCTAGAGGTAGGACGCGTGCTTCGGGATCGAGAGGTCCCGGGTTCGATCCCCCTCTGGACCTAACAGCTGAAAAGAACCCTAGAAAATTGGTAACTTAACTTATTGTTCAATGGGATTTGATATTGTGGTTGAATGTGAACTTCAAATCCATGGAATTTAATTTCCCACAAAAATTAATGATTTTATAATATAGGATCATCATAAGATGCACTTGCAAGCTTTGTATATCTTCAACAAATATTGCACAATACATTACCCCTGTGTATAGCCTAGGTCCTGCTGAGCATTTATGGCCCATGGGATATACTCCAAACGGAAATAAGTGAGCTTCAAGAGGCATCAGGACCAGGGTATAGGGGAAGCTTCAGGAAGTCATTAAATCGGGAGGCTCAGGATAACTCCTGATGTGTTCCAACCTTATGCATCGGTCCAATTGCATCGGTTCTAATGATGCAAACAAGATAGTTCCCAGGGTGCCGTTTTATCAACAAACTTACGGAAATGGTATACTTACTGTCAAATTTAATTTCTTTATAATACTTTTACATCAGATTCTATAAAATGTGGTAAATGGAGATGATGTACTAATCAAGGTTTATTCAATGAATTCCCAGAAACAATATATGTCCCCAATGTGTAGTTGTTAAATGGTTATACTGAATCTAAATCTGAGTGTAAGTTAACGATTTCCGTTAGTACGTTGATAAAACGGCACCCTGATGTCCAAGTGCAGCTCCCTTATGCATTGGCTAAGTTTCGGGAAGATTTGAGACAATTTATGAAATCGCGAACACATCGGGAAATTTCAATGCTAGTACTGAATTCTTTCCCCCATGTTCGAGAATGTATTGGATGACATTCCTGAAGTACCCAGAGCATCAGGGATACTCCCTATGGTACTATAATGTTTTAGTAACATAGTGATCTAGGGGAGGTCATCCATACTAGGTATCACTAATGATTTTAAAAATTTTGACTATGTTTTGCCAAACTTCAGGGATTTTTAAATGTTTGGGAACATTTGGCGAAACATTCAGGATCACAGAATTTAATCTCCGCATATTCGCCTATATTTATTTGGGCTAAGTCTGGTGGTGTTCTGATAGGTGTTCCCGATGTAATCATGTCGTTTCCACGGCCTTTGGGATTTACTCCTGATATTAATTAGAAGCTATTTGGAAGTGTCGGGGCCATGGGGAGAAACTATTTTGACTTCCACATCGCCGATGAGAAATCCCTCCAATGGAGATAGGCTAAGTTGTGTATGTTATATATAATAAAGTATATGCTATGTATAAGTTAAATGTATTTTGCTCTGTATTGTGTTTCCAACTTCTCTGTGTTATTGTCGTTCAGGAGATTTGAATACAATGAGCCCTCGGTTGGATTGTTCCGATTTCGAAAACATTTACTACGTATCGACAGAGAGAGTGACCTCCCTTGGTAACATCACAGACTTTGTAGATGCATTTGATGCTGTGCAGGGCACACTTGACAATGTGGACTTTATGCATACTTTACCTGAAGGTGACTAAGGCAACTTATAAAATATGATAATAATAACTTTATTAGTCCTCTACCTGTTTACTGAGGGGATTATAGATTTGCCTTCCTTTATGTTTAACAGATATAAAACGTGACACTGGGATAAGTCGATATTTACCATAATTATGAACTAATTTATTTCATTATCATGCATAGTCTTGAAGGTCAACTTGATGCCGACATTTTGAAACCCACATATCTGAAATCGGATAAGTAATAATGGAATTATTATATGGGCAAAACATTAGCTCAGAAAATAAAAGTCACAGGTTTTTTTATAAAATTGTATCAACGCTCAATATGATCAACCCATATCTGTAGCTCTGCAAGTTTGCAATTGTTGGTAGGTTCATACATATATAGAGGTGCTGTCTGGCTTGCTTGGTTGATAAATTTCAAAACTGTCAGTCAAGCATGCTCAGACTGTTGTTATATTTGAATGGTAGATGAACCTAAATGTATCTCTATGCAGGAATGGCTTATTTTATAATTAATATTGTGACCGATGCTTTAATTTTGTTTTGTTGTGCCCTTCATCTTTGATAATTTGGTATATTGCTTTGCACATGTTGGTTGGTCGGTCTTGAAGGCATTTCAAATGGTTTCTGTTACATATAAATCAAGAACGTTTTGCTCTAGGATCTTTAAACTTTAAATTTGGGCTTTATCAGGCCAGCAACAGCAGCAGATGACCCCTATTAATTTTTAAGGTCAATTGTCAAGGTCACTGTGACCTTTACTATTTTTTGACAAAGGGGCTATCCTAGGGGCATGCATGTACTTACAAACATCTCTTCTTTATTTCAGCCTTGAGCAACGACTATTATCCTATGGTTGTCGTGGTTACTGATAGAACATCTATGTTATACGGACAATGTCGCGCAAATCTTTATGTTAGATGTATGTTGATGTTTGTTTTGTTATCAATACAATGTATATAAATATTATATTAGTGCCCCAGGATTGTCTCTCACTATGTGGGTAGACCTTTAGACTTTGTGCTGGACATGTGTCTGTCTCGCCGTCCGTCCGTCCGTCCATCCGTCTGTCTGTCTGTCTGACTGTCAGTCATAAGTCGGTTGAATCCTAATTGTTCTCTTAAATAACTGGCCAAAATATCAATGAAATTGCACATGAATGCTTTGCACCAGGCCCAGGTTAGGGCATGGTCTGGAATTTTAGGTTGGATGGTTCTTGTCATACTTATGGACCCCCCTTGTGGGAGACTGATATTTTTATGTCTGACTCAGTATGTTGTATTTAAATTGTTAGCTTTGCACTTATAAGTTGCTATTCTGATAGGTCCCAATCTCCCAAAGCATCTCCCAAGTTATACCTTATTAAAATAGTAGTTTAAGACTTAATGAGACTTTAATATATAATTTAATTATCTCGAAAGACACATGAAAATATTTTGAGATTAAATTTAGCTCAGACTGAGATGCTTTCAGAGATTGGGGTCTGATGGTGGCAGAATTCCATGTCCATGTGTTAACTGGAGAAAATAATAACCGTTAAGGTCATTATAATGACACTCAAGGTCGTACCATCCCACTGGCAACATTGAATTTTATTTTTCCTTAATACTTGTATATGGAGAAATTTGCAGAGGTTAAATTAAGAATAAATATGAGCTCGGGGAAATGTTGAAGGTTTTGTTATAGAGAGGTTATTGCTCTACAAAGGTTAAATTAAGAATAAATATGAGCTCAGGCAAATGTTGAAGGTTTTGTTATAGTGAGGTTATTGCTCTACAAAGGTTAAATTAAGAATAAATATGAGCTCGGGGAAATGTCGAAGGTTTTGTTATAGAGAGGTTATTGCTCTACAAAGGTTAAATTAAGAATAAATATGAGCTCAGGCAAATGTTGAAGGTTTCGTTATAGTGAGGTTATTGCACTACAGAGGTTAAATTAAGAATAAATATGAGCTCAGGTAAATGTTGAAGGTTTCGTTATAGTGAGGTTATTGCACTACAAAGGTTAAATTAAGAATAAATATGAGCTCAGGGAAATATTGAAGGTTTTGTTATAGTGAGGTTATTGCTCTACAAAGGTTAAATTAAGAATAAATATGAGCTCAGGCAAATGTTGAAGGTTTTGTTATAGTGAGGTTGTTGCTCTACAAAGGTTAAATTAAGAATAAATATGAGCTCAGGTAAATGTTGAAGGTTTCGTTATAGTGAGGTTATTGCACTACAAAGGTTAAATTAAGAATAAATATGAGCTCAGGCAAATGTTGAAGGTTTTGTTATAGTGAGGTTATTGCACTACAGAGGTTAAATTAAGAATAAATATGAGCTCAGGGAAATGGTGAAGGTGTTGTTATAGTGAGATAAATGCTCACAAAGGGCTGCTACTGAGGGGTTGTACTGTACATTGTACAGGACTGTTAGTTACTACTTACTGTGAATGACTCTTTTAAACCAATGACTATTTTATATTGCAGATAATGCAGTGTGTCCTGATCTTGATGTTGATGTATCATTAGATGTCTCTCCATGTTCTAATGGAGCTGGTATCTGTAATGTTGGTTGTCAGGACGATGCAAATGTTATACCAGTCCCTATCTCAGATGTTATCCAATGCGGTTCTTTGGGGGTGTGGGTGCCTCCACATCCATATGCATCATTGCCATTGCCCTCTTGTGTTGGTAAGTATCATTATGGCGCTCTGAACAAATCACTCACTTAGAAGGTCGTAACTACTACTTACAACCTTTTAACACTGATAGATATTTGAAATCTGCATCACAGAGTTCTTCTTATGTGCCTATTTTCATGAAAATGGAAACTTGGTGTGTTGACCAAAATGAAGTTGCAAAAACTTGTTCCACAAGTAAAGAGTAAATTGCAGAAATTATTTCTTGTTTTCTCAAAATATTGATTTTGAACTTAGCACCTTCTCATCCTAAGTCAGCGATATATTGTATTGTTGATCTCATCTGATGTACATCTCTTATCTCTTGCATAGTATTCAGTGTGGAGAATCACGTGATCAAATGAATAATGTTCGCACTCAAAACATTTGCAATTTCGTCTGCCAACGGTGTGTTTTTTCTTGTTTTTGAGATGTACTTTAGGCTGTATAATATAGTCATATAAAGTGCACAATTCGCTATAATCAAGAAAGAACTCTACGTTAGCGGACGAAAATTGCAAATGTTTTGAGTATGAACGATTTTCATTTCAAATTATTTTATCATGTGATTCTGGCTGTCTCTCACATATCATCTTGTTTTTGTAGATAAATACACTTAACAATGTCCGGGTGTAAAAAAGTTTTTAAAAAATTTTGAGGACTGCATTTTTAACATTTTTATTCTATTGTATACCCATTAAGACAACTGCATGTGAAGTTTACAACACTTTTCTTGTCATTTAAGAGAGTAATTACTATTTTTATTTCCCTACACCCAGCGTAAGAACGTACTTCAAAAACAAATGGAGTCGACTGCATGATAAATAAAATAAGTCTTCAACAGATGACACAATAAAAACAAGAGTGTGTTTAAATCTCATTATAATGATTATTTCTTAAATCAAAAGTGTAAAAATGATGTTTGGTCTAATTATGAAGTAGATAAAAATAAAAATGTAACCCTACCCTCCTTGAAATTAATGCATGCTGCTATGGTATAATATAAAGGCCCTAACATGATATAAATCTATTGAGTTAATTCCCTGACCATTTCATGCTTTTATTCATGAAGTGGTCCTTCTGTTGTTCTTAAACAGTCAAATAACCCAGCTAAGGTAGCATACCTTAACAATTTAACATATCGGGCCAGTTCTTAGAATTAACGGTATCTGTTCAATAACATAGAAGCTCTTGGTCTTAGGGATTTCAAAATTTCAATGAAGGTTGGGCATCAACAGGCTAAGCCTATTTCATGTAATATACAACACACCTTTTTGTCTCCCACTGTAACTGGTTCATTTAGTGCTGACTTTTCGATTGATGTCCAGATGGATGAGTGTCACAAAGTTAGTATGTTCTTGTTCTCCTTTAACTAATTTGCTGGCTTAGAATGAGAAGGTCGTAAGAATATAATCAATATTTTGAGAAAACAAGAAAAAAATCTGTCAGAAAATAACTCTTCACTTAAGGTAAAAAAGGCTGTTTCAACACATCAGTTTGTTCAACATGACAAGTTTTGATTTTCATGAAAAAAGGCTTGTTAGAAGCGCCTTCTGAAGCTGAATTTAAATATTTATCAATCTTACGTTATAGATTGTTATGACGGTCTCATTCTAAGCCGTTAAATTGTCCTGACTTCAATGATTGAAACTTCACATCTAAGTACTGTTAAATCATTAATTTTCGTGGGGGATTAAATTTCGTGGATTTCGTGGCTCACCTCAACCACGAACTGTAATCACAACGAACATTAATTTTTACCCGTGTTTTATTACCTAAAATGCAACATCCACAAATTCGAGTCCCAACGAAATAGACTTTTTTACCAAAACCACGAAATTTCGTCCCAACGAAATTAAATGATTTTACAGTAGTTGGTACCAAACTTAGTTTCTTATGAATTAATATGTATTATGTCAGAAATTTCCATCAGCTGAATATTGCAAGAGTTAAAGCCCATAGTGGGAGGCATTTGTTTTTGAAAGCACTTGGAAAACCCTTTAGGAATACTTTGGGACATGCTAGACTGTAAATGTGCTTGTGACTGGAGGGGGGCTATAGGTTTTTTTCTTTGTCCTTCCGTCAAGAAATCTGGATCCTGCCATTACTCAAACAGTTTTCAAGCAAGGTTTATGAATTTTAGTATGCTGATAGGGACCAATAAGCTGATTATGTAGGGGACTTCTGTATTGCTTGCAATCCCATACTATTTGTTTTATTTCCAGTGCCTTTACAAGCAGAGTACAAAGTGACGGTCACAATGGAGCATGAGTTTAGTATTTCCTGTAGTATCATACTCCAAGACAGTCTTATAACTCAAATGGAAAATCAAGCCCATGAGCAATTTGTTGATATGAAGACTAAATGGCCCAGCATCTGTAGCACCCAGGATGACATTCGCTGTGATAACATCGAGCTGGTGACACCTGTATGCGTTGACACACACCCACACAGATTTAGTCTGGCATTTGCTTTAACATTAGCTAGGTGGGTGGATATAATTAATATTGTTATTATTTAAACCTTTCGTTCAAGATAACCCATTAAAGTGAAAGAAGCACTAATGTGATCAAGTGTTTTAGCTGAAGAGACAGCAAGAAGAGGGGACAGTGGGGTGATACAAGGTACCCGGATGTGCTGCCATAGCTCATTCTGAAGAGAAAAGTACATGTATGAACCTTTAACATGAGGAATTCCCTAATACCCATCAAAGATTTTTATATCCCCAAGTAGGAAGTATATAGGGGCTATTATATTGGAGTCATCGTCGAGTCTGCAGGATTTGAGCACTTTCGGACTATTGGCTGAATGACTTTCTTATTTTATTCTTTAATTTTGGCCACTCCATTTCATTATAACCATTAATAAGATTTCAAGGAAACATATTCACCAGTACCAACTGTCTGAACCTAGAGTAAGTGCTTCATATCATCCTAATTAGGGCTCATCCAGGGTACTGTTTTATTAAAGCACTTTGTACATTGTAAAATTAATGTTCAAATTTAAATTCTTTATAATTTTGTAACAACTGCAAACTGGGGAAAGAAATTGTTTGTAGGATTTCATTACCTGAATCTTGATTAGTATTGCAGCTCAGTTTTACCACTCTTTATTAGATCATTAGTTTAAGATTTGCGTAAATGCTTTGATAAAACAGTACCCAGATGCTTACTACCTTATGATAGGCTCCTTACATTGTAAATATTTTACATGTATACCTTACATTGAGGATTGTACTACCATACGACCTCTGTTGAACAACACCATTCGAAAGTTGCAAATATTGGCTGTTGTTTAGAGGTTGTTTCACAATGGAGATTAGATTAATTATACCCCCTCCCCTCCTCTGCACAGCATATGTTGTAGGGGATATTCTGTTTGCAGCTTGCCTTGTCCGTCTGTCTGCCTGTAGAAGGGTTTCTTGTTGAGACAACTCCTCCTACAGTTGTAGAAGGGTTTCTTGTTGAGACAACTCCTCCTACAGTTGTTGCAGGGTTTCTTGTTGAGACAACTCCTCCTACAGTTGTTGCTGGGTTTCTTGTTGAGACAACTTCTCCTACAGTTGTAGAAGGGTTTCTTGTTGAGACAACTCCTCCTACAGTTGTTGCAGGGTTTCTTGTTGAGACAACTCCTCCTACAGTTGTTGCAGGGTTTCTTGTTGAGACAACTCCTCCTACAGTTGTTGCAGGGTTTCTTGTTGAGACAACTCCTCCTACAGTTGTTGCAGGGTTTCTTGTTGAGACAACTCCTCCTACAGTTGTTGCAGGGTTTCTTGTTGAGACAACTCCTCCTACAGTTGTTGCAGGGTTTCTTGTTGAGACAACTCCTCTTACAGTTGTTGCAGGGTTTCTTGTTGAGACAACTCCTCTTACAGTTGTTGCAGGGTTTCTTGTTGAGACAACTCTTCTTACAGTTGTTGCAGGGTTTCTTGTTGAGACAACTCCTCCTACAGTTGTTGCAGGGTTTCTTGTTGAGACAACTCCTCCTACAGTTGTTGCAGGGTTTCTTGTTGAGACACCTCCTCCTACAGTTGTTGCAGGGTTTCTTGTTGAGACAACTCCTCCTACAGTTGTTGCAGGGTTTTTTGTTGAGACAACTCCTCCTACAGTTGTTGCAGGGTTTCTTGTTGAGAAAACTCCTCCTACAGTTGTTGCAGGGTTTCTTGTTGAGACAACTCCTCCTACAGTTGTTGCAGGGTTTCTTTTTGAGACACCTCCTCCTACAGTTGTTGCAGGGTTTCTTGTTGAGACAACTCCTCCTACAGTTGTTGCAGGGTTTCCCACATTAACAACCTCAACATGTAGATGTGTGTGAAGGAAAGGAAAGAGGTCTGTGATTATTTTTGCCAGAATTGTAGCCCTTTGCTGGTGGGGCATATATTAGTCTGCCGAATGGCGACAGCTCTAGTTGTTTAATACTGGTAATGTTAGAATTGGGAAATGTTTGAGGTGTTATTATAGAGAAGTTGTTGCTCTACAGAGGGCTGCTCTGGATGTATATTAATAAATATATATATATAGAGAGAGAGAGGATCTATCATGATTTGTCAATTGATATAACTTTATATTTAAAGAGTTTTGAAAATTTTATTAAGCGAGCATCTGGCGAGCTTAATATTATTTCGTGAACGAGTTTAATATTTTTATAAATATATCAATTGACAACAAGTGTTAGATTCTTTAATATCATATGACACAGAAAACGCAGAATATGCATTGATTTATTGGAAAAAACTCAATACTTTATACTACTTATGGTACGTATAACTTTTTCGTACTGGCTATACTAACCTGGATATAAGGAAAGTCATGTGATATATGTATATATTTCAGTATGGAGATTGCGGACATAGATGGAAACTCTGTAGATATCTCAGAAGCTATAGAAATCATTGTTCTTCTTGAAAAAGATTTTGATCTTAAAGTAAGTGCTACATTTGAATTTATACATGTCCATCACCGGGGTATACTGCACATACATGCCATGTTTTCCTGAAGCCTACGTATGCAGGAAATTGGTGGTGGAAATGCAGGAGATTTCAACAAAATGCAGATTTTTCTTGCTCAAACTTTAAACTTAATAAAGATATAAAAATAATATGCAGTTTTCTCCTATTTTACTTGTAGGACATTACCATGAATGCTTCATGGAGCTATTTAAATTAATATTGGTTACCATTTTCATCATGCAAACAAAAATTGTCAAGGTTCCAGTACTCCAAGAAATGCTGGAGATTTGATCAATTTGCCGAAAATCATGCAGAAGTAGAGTCTCAAATGCAGGAGACTCCTGTATGATGCAGGAGATCTGGCATGTATGACTGTAAAATAGTTTTATTGCGTTTGGACGAAATTTCACGGTTTAAGTAAAATTGACAATTTCCATGGGACATAAATTCGTGGATTTAGGATTTTAGGTAATAAATACGAGGGTCAAAATTAAATACATGTTGTGAGGAAGTTTTGGAAGAATTCATATTCACTGACCGGCCTACAGTCATGTATTACAAACATTAGATCTCTACTTGATACTATAAACCAATAAATGCATTGTGCGAGTGAAGCGACTAGAAAAAAAGCATGTCAGACAAAAACGTTTTTATATGATTAATTATGTATTTTAACTCACTTAAGTTATTTTGAGTCAGAAAAAAATCAATTCAATACACTTTTGATAGAGTTTTCAATATAAATTACATCTTATCACATGGCATTGCATTTTATTGCATTTTTATATCACTTTAATTTTGTCAGATTTTCAAACAGTGTACACTCATGCGTATGGCCAGCTACGCCCCTGATTTTAAAACATTACAAGGGGTGCCTGCATTACTGTAGTAAGTCCTTCTTTATTTATATTTGAGTAACTACAGTGTTGCGGGTACCCATCGAAAATTTAATTATATTTTTATCTTGTATAATGAAAAATCAGACACTTATAATTTATTGCATTTTTAAAAAACCTAAACTTTTTCTTCTTCAGTGTGAAGTATTTTAGCAATATATATTTCTATTGTAGAATTTCGGAGATGCTGTTTTACTGATGGACACTTTCCATGTAGTTACAGACGTTGTCTGTCCACCTGGTCATGCATTGGTCGATGATAACAAATGTGGTAAGTTATAACTCTAACGCGGTATTGGGACCTGTGTCACTAAAAGTAAACATATGAACA
This sequence comes from Spisula subtruncata, assembly GCA_963678985.1. Taxonomy (NCBI): domain Eukaryota; kingdom Metazoa; phylum Mollusca; class Bivalvia; order Venerida; family Mactridae; genus Spisula; species Spisula subtruncata. The sequence continues at coordinate 65,983,780 of OY787660.1, forward strand.
TAAGACTCAGGGTTTTCCTTAGGAGTTTTCATACGCGGGTCCCAGGACTCTTAAGGTTTATACTTAGAGAGTCCCTGAGAAATTTTGGGGGTCCCCTCACTATACTGTAATGCAATTCAAGCTCATAATTAGTGAGTATCAAATTTATAAATAAATAAAACAGCAAATTCAGATTGCTCAATGCACCACAAGACTTAGTGCAATAAATAGCTGAAAGAAAAATGTTCTAGCTGAAATGAAAATGTCTATTCGAGGGCTCCTATTGGGGGTCCCAAGGATGCACAGTAATGCAAAAATGAGGGTCCCAAGCCACAAAGTTGCGTCAGGGACGCAGAAAACCTGCATCAGGGAAATCCCTGAGACTATTGGAAAAGGGATTATCTTTTCAATGCGTACCGTAATTTGAATTTACCTAAATCGGTGTAATGGTCAGTGATTTCTGTTTATATTGACATTGCAGATTTGCGTTAGAGTTATACTTAGGCAAATGAGATAATTATTGGACAGGCTAAAAGAGTAATATTATGGGATTAAACAAACTTTTGTTGACATTCACTGATGTGTAAACACCCGATCTTAAGGAATACATTGAATGAAGTCCCAAAGGGGCTTTATGTTAAATGTATCCATGAAGATCGGGCTGTTTACACATCAGTGAACATCAAAAAATAGTCCTTAATCCTTTTAATACCAAATCATCTGTTGAAACCACCCTCGATCTGTCAATATAATGTAAATGTTAAAACTTTAAAATCGACTGCCGCACTATTTATAAAATTAGCTTGATTTGATGACGTCGCCTATATGATGTCAGCTGAGAATTGTAATATCTTTTTTATTAATTGGGCTTTATTAAACTCTTGCACCGTGGTTTATGTGTTAAAAATAAATTCAGATATGAGGTGGGTAATGAATGTAGCCTGTTGTCTCCTGTTTTCGGTCATCTAAGGACAAAGCTGATTTTACAATGTTTGAAAATGTTTTTGAATAAGTCAAACTGGAGGAAAGTATAACTTAGTATACAAAACATGCAATCAAAGAAAACACAAAAATCTAACTTTCATGGTCTATTTTTAGCATCATATCACGTGACCTCCATGGTCTGAATTTACAAGCACTTTCTCGTATTTCAGGTCATTTTCGTATTTTTCATTGACTTGTATTCTTACAAACTTCACATGGGGCCCAATTTGTAGTTTTATTCTTTCGTCGCATGTTCAAATCATGATTAATGGTTGCAAACCAGTCTAAGTAAGAGTTTGAGCAAGGAATGGAAGACTTCTTTCCCTTTTTAAAAAATATGCTGATTTTTTGGAGTTTTTTTTCGAAAATTTTCATTTTTTGCCCAAATCCAGAGCATTTTTTTGTTGGAAATCAACAAATATTGGTTAAATCTATCGAATTACTGCATAACAATAACTCATTAATGAAGCTTTGATGTGTGCTGGAAATACGATAAGCCCGGTAATATGAGAAACAAGGATATTGTCAGATGGACAAGTAGGCTACTTAATTAATTGTGATTTTTGTGCATTAAAAATCCTTAACCAGGGTAGGCACATTGATATTGAGTGCCCATCGTATAAGGACTCTTATTGAGGGTCTGCAAATTCGTAAAATCATGAACTCTGACATAATTTTATATATTGCATTTTTGAGAAATAATTTTTTATGTTTTTTTTAATTACAGCTCCATGCAGTGCAGGTTGGTTCTTTGATGTTGATACAAGAAGGTGTATGGCATGTGACTATGGTAGTTACCAGACTGAGGAAGGACAGACCATGTGTGAAGAGTGTACTGATGGTTATACAACCTATGCTCGCGGGGCAACCTCAGATACCCAATGTAAAGGTTTGTAATGTTTGCTTCTTGTTTCTTCCCTGGTAAATTTGTGTCCCCTCACTTAGGTAAATGAGCAGTATCATGCATAGCATTGATGCTTTCTGTTTGTATTAGTGTAGGGTTAACGCATGCTGTTTCGTGCTATTACATCTGCAGAGTCCCGAGGGACGGTTGGTGCCCAAGCCCGTCAGGGTGAGGGCACCAACACTCCCGAGGGACTCTGCAGATGTAATAGCACGAAAAAGCATGCGTAAACGCTATTATAGCATAAAAGCAACACTTTATTAGTATGTTTTTCAAAATTATGACATTTTGGTGGGACATTTTGAACGACGTCGGGAAAACAAACGTGACGTCGCTTAGCAAACGTTACGCCACATACAAGTTTTTGTTATGAGCGTCGACTTCCGGTATCGGCAAATACCAAGAAAACAGTGACATTGGGGGTTTGTTTACGTTATTATTTTACTATTATAGAAAATTGATTAGTAGTTACAATTAGAATGTGAATTTCAGTTCATCAAACGCTACAAATCATTTATTTGCGTCGGCTGGGTCCTGAAATGAGCAAACTTAAAACTGAACACCAACAGCGCGTGCGCGCGAGAATCTTTACAATAACATAACTTTTTTCCCCTGTTTAAGTATGAGCAAAATCACCGTTTTTATGCTATAATGTATTTACAGTCCAAGTTTAATGCATACCCATTCATTTATAGTCGAGTAATCACAGACAACATGTGTGTTGCGTTGGGAGTGTGTGTAAGTGTTAATAAATTGACATTTTTTTAGAATTTCTTACTTGCACTCGTGTTTACATAAAGATAGGAGTTTGCATAATGTGTATCAAAGTAAGATTTTTCAGAATTTTCACTTATTTCAGACTTTCTTACTTACAGCTGTGTTTACATAAAGATTTTACTGTAGCTAAAAATACCCTTTCAGAGGAGTGTATGATGGGAAATAAATATGAGGCAGATGGAGATACATGCGTTCCGTGTCCCCGACATTACTACCAGGACGAAGATGGAAAGGATTTCTGTTATCCTTGTGAGACAGGATTTAAGACAGCATTAAATGGTTCCGACAATGTGCAGGACTGTAAAGGTATAATTTATGTTAAGTTCAAGAATTATTTAAATTTCCCGATTAGCTGCATAAAAAAGAACTATTATTTCCAGAATTGTGTCAAATTCTCTGGACAATATAAATTATACTACGTATAGGTGTATCTTGATTGGATATTATGGGAAATTAAACACAATTTGTGATTGGTCTTAATACATAGAAATGCACACAATAAATATTGTAATGTACTTAAATAGAAATGGAACAGACGCATCACAATCATAGTCTCTCAAAGGAGTAAGGTACTGATAATACTGTGGTTTTGGTGATAAAGACTATTTTGTGGGAACCTAATTTCAAGTATACCCTGTCCACTTATTGTTTGTTTAAGGTGACGAACAAAAATAATGTTCTTATGCTAATAAACTGAAACTGAAACTGAATCATATACCATAGCAATTATATATATTCTCAGGGTTGAGTTTCAGGGTTGAGATCTTCAACGAAATCCACAAAATGAAATCCCCCTGGACTATTTTTAATGGTTTTAAAATACAGTATTTAGTAAAATATACTGGAAATGCAGATTTTTGTGATATACTGTAAAATAATTTTATTTCGATTGGATCAAATTTTGTGGTTTTGGTAAAAAAAATTAAAAATTCATCCACAGGAACTTCTTTGGAATAAACCATTCACAAAATTTTGCCCAACAATCAAATTTATACTATACATACTCATTTGTCATGCCCGCCGAAAAGAATTTCGACAGGGATATGGTAATAGTCTTTCGTCCATCTATCTGTACAATCTGTCTGTCTGGAGCATATCTTGAAAACTGTTTAATATATTCACTTGAAACTTGGTATATAAATAGATGGCAACTTGGAGAAGTGCAGTGACCAAGAACCATAACTCTGTCTGTCTTGAAATTTGAATTATCTCCCATTTAGTATTTTAAGAATAAAATTTTGTCTGGAACAATTATTATCTTGCAAACCATTTAAGATACTGACTTTTAGAGTAATGATTCTGCTCTAGAAAACAAATGTTCCCATACACAAGCAAGTTCATTTGACGGAGATGGCCATGTGATGCTGGCTCTTGATATACATTGTTATATGTTATAATTTCAACAATTTGGTGATATTTATTTGACAGCCGATTGTCCTGCTGGCTTGGTACAAGATGCTCAAGATGCTGAAACTGTGGTCTGTATTCCATGTGAACAAGGGTTTTGGAGATCCCTTCTTGTGGATGATTGCCAACCGTGTCCAGATGGAAAAACCACATTCAAAGATGTACTAGGAGTGAATAAGGATTCATGTTCAATGGGTACTAGTATTAATATGTATTATATGCTGTAAACTGACTCACATAATTTGGAAAACTCAAATCTCTGATTCGGTTAATCTGATTTCATTAGAAATTCACTAAAACAAATTTTGATGACCTATGGTCCTGAAATTTAGTGCCATTGTGACAAATATTGATTTATATTGTAGATTTAATATTTGATTTAATATCAACACCAACTCATCAGAGTTTGGAAGCATATATTGCTTTGTAGTTGTCAGTTTGTCTGCAGACCAAATGGTGTCTGTTTAATAACTAAATAATGCTTTGCCCAAGGATCTACAAACATTTCTTTAATAGGGGTTGGCCAGTAACTGTAGATGGCCCTTATTGAATTTGAGTTCAGTAAAGGTCAATGTCACTGTGACCTTATCCATTTCTGACTATTCGACTGCCATGAAGGCATACTGGGAAGTCTTTTAATTTGATAGCACAAAACTTCTTGGTTTGGATAAAAAAGACCATTTCGATGGGATTTGTGGATTTCGCATTTCAGGTATATACAGGCGTTAAAAAGATTGTTTGATGGGATTTGATTTTGTGGTTGAGAAAGGAACCACGAAATCCACGAAATTAAGTCCCCACGAAAAATAATGATTTTACAGTTCCTGTTTTTACATCCCTTGTTTCAGATGTATGCGATCTTGGTAGTTATTTCAACATGACCACACGGTCATGTGAGGAGTGCGGGGTAGGCTACTTCCAGGATGAAATGTACCAGTTAATGTGTAAGGAGTGTAGTGGTAACCTGACAACCGTAGGAAGCGGCTCAACCAATGGAACAACAGATTGTCTTTGTGAGTACTGTGTCATTTACTGTAAATTTAGGACATTTTATAAGGCTAACAGCAACCCTAAATGTTTTCTATGTTTTTCGACAATAAACTATTCTGTTTTTTTTTCGGTTCTTAGATAGTTTTTATGGCATCGGCAAACAAAATTAGATACTTTTTTATATTTATGCACCTGCATCTACTGATGCAGAGGTGTACAGTGATGCATCTGTCCGTCTGTTCCTTCATAAGTTTATCCGTCCATTACAAAACTTCAAGTTCATTGACTTATAGCTAGTTATTATGGACAAGGTTACCACTAGGGCATAAGCGTTTACTGGTTATATAGGCCAATACAATTTGTATACTGGTATTGTTCTTGTTTTATATTAGTCTACTGTCCGAGTGGATATAGTGTTGGTGACATGGATGAAACGTGTGAAGCTTGTCCTAGAGGATATTACAAGGATAATGATGTTGATCAGTTCGGAGAGTGTGTCCAGTGTGATCCTGATTTAACAACAAATATGATGGCTGCAATGTCGGAAGATGATTGCAACATACGTAAGTGAACTGTTCTTTTTTCTCGGATTTTAAATTCATTTTCATGCCCCTTCCTGTCAAAGATGCCCCTTCCTGTCAAAGATGCCCCTTCCTATCAAAGTTGTCCCTTCCTATCAAAGATGTCCCTTCCCATCAAAGTTGTCCCTTCCTATCAAAGATGCCCCTTCCTGTCAAAGATGCCCCTTCCCATCAAAGATACCCCTTCCTGTCAAAGATGCCCCTTCCCATCAAAGTTGTCCCTTCCTATCAAAGATGCCCCTTCCTGTCAAAGATGCCCCTTCCTATCAAAGATGCCCCTTCCTGTCAAAGATGCCCCTTCCCATCAAAGATGCCCCTTCCTGTCAAAGATGCACCTTCCTATCAAAGATGCCCCTTCCTATCAAAGATGTCCCTTCCCATCAAAGATGCCCCTTCCTGTCAAAGATGCCCCTTCCCGTCAAAGATGCCCATTCCTGTCAAAGATGCCCCTTCCCATCAAAGATGCCCCTTCCTGTCAAAGATGCCCCTTCCCGTCAAAGATGCCCCTTCCTGTCAAAGATGCCCCTTCCCATCAAAGTTGTCCCTTCCTATCAAAGATGCCCCTTCCCATCAAAGATGCCCCTTCCTGTCAAAGATGCCCCTTCCCATCAAAGATGCCTGTTCCCATCAAAGATGCCCCTTCCCATCAAAGATGCCCCTTCCTGTCAAAGATGCCCCTTCCCATCAAAGATGCCTGTTCCCATCAAAGATGCCCCTTCCCATCAAAGATGCCCCTTCCCATCAAAGATGCCCCTTCCCATCAAAGATGCCTGTTCCCATCAAAGATGCCTGTTCCCATCAAAGATGCCCCTTCCCATCAAAGATGCCTGTTCCCATCAAAGATGCCTGTTCCCATCAAAGATGCCTGTTCCCATCAAAGATGCCCCTTTCCATCATAGATGTCCCGTCCTGTCAAAGATGCCCCTTCCCATCAAGGATGTCTCCCATCAAAGATGCCCCTTCCCATTAAAGATGTCTCCCATCAAAGATGCCCCTTCCCATCAAAGATGCCCCTTCCTGTCAAAGATGCCCCTTCCCATCAAAGATGCCCCTTCCTGTCAAAGATGCCCCTTCCCATCAAAGATTCCCCTTCCCATCAAAGATGCCCCTTCCCATCATAGATGTCCCTTCCCATCAAAGATGCCCCTTCCTGTCAAAGATGTGTCCCATCAAAGATGCCCCTTCCCATCAAAGATGCCCCTGCCTGTCAAAGATGCCCCTTCCCATCAAAGATGCCCCTTCCCATCATAGATGTCCCTTCCCATCATAGATGTCCCTTCCTGTCAAAGATGCTCCTTCCCATCAAAGATGCCCCTTCCCATCATAGATGTCCCTTCCTGTCAAAGATGTCTCCCATCAAAGATGTCCCTTCCCATCAAAGATGTCCCTTCCTGTCAAAGATGCCTCCATCAAGATGCCCCCATCGAAGAGTGGGGTTTTCACTTAAAACTCAACATAGTTATTAACAATTACAAGGAGAAACCATATTTAAAAGGCTGAGACCTTTATCTTTTGAGATATTTGCCCTTGTTACTCTTAGAATTTACACTCACAGATGAGTAAGGGTACACTCAAGAACAAGAAAGTCAAGCTTCCAGCACGCGTAGGCAGTTCTCTTGTTGAGAAATGCGATTTGTGACGCCAATCCTTTGCCTGATGGTCAGTTACAATGGAGTAAAGGTTTAAAGTGCTTTTTGTTTTATTTGAACTTCAGCTTTGTGTGAACAAGGACAGTACATACTTAACAATAATTGTGAAAACTGTGAGATGGACTCTTTCTCAGATGTTATGTTGCCAGACCTTTCAACGACATGCAGCCGTTGTGAAGAAAGTTTTGGTACTCAACAAACTGGATCTAACTCTACGCTATGTGAACGTAAGAAAACGTGTTCTGTTTGTCCATTCTTATCTTCAATAATGTTATTAGTAAACCACATTGAAATAAGATTTGTCAGTCTTGAATAAGCGCAGGCTTCAATGTCTCAGTTTTATAAGGTCAGATAATATAATGCTAGATTGAAATCGCTGGCTTAGAATGAGAAGGTCGTAAGTGCCACTTACAACCTTATAAGACTAATGCATATTTGAACTCTACTTTATAAGGCGCTTCTTATGAGCTCATTTTCATGAAAATAGGAACTTGTAATGTTGACCAAACTGAAGTTGAAAAAACTTGTTTTACCGTAAGTAAAGAGTGATTGTCAGACAGTTTTCCTTGCTTTCTCAAAATACTGATTTTGTTGTTACGACCTTCTCATTCCAAGCAAGCGAAATAATGAAAAGACATAGAAAATATATTAACCCCCCTATAGTTCATCCTTCTCATCATTATTTCATGTTTATACGCCCTCACATCTACTGACATGTGAACTAGTGATTATCCTGTCTGCCTGTCTGTCTGCCTTTAAATCCCATTGAAAATGTGAACCTAAACTTTCAAGGTATTGAAACTCATACGATTATAAGCACCTTACATTGTCAAAGCCAGGTAACACTATCCAACATTTTCAACAGAATTATGACCCTTGATTTTTTTATTTATATTTACTAGTAATGGTTGAGGTTTTGAATTCTACCTTCTTTTCAGTTAATCATAAAAAATACAAATGATTAAAAAAGTTAATAATGGGTCGAATAATATACTGTAAAATTATTCATTTTTGTGGGGGATTGAGTTTTGTAGATTTAGTGGTTCCCCTTTGACTACTAAATAAAAACCCTTCAAACACTAATTTTGGCCTTTGTATTCATTACCTGAAATGTAAAATCAATGAATTAAGTTCAAATTTCATGGTCTTATCCAAACCATGAAATTTTGTCCCCTCAAAATTAAATTATTCTACAGTAATTATAATATTATAAGTGTCGTTCCTTACAGACTTCTGTCCGGACGGTGAATACTTATTTGAAAATAGTTGTACCTTCTGTCCAAGGGGAACTTACAAGGATACGGACGGCAGATTCGATGAATCTTGTACAGCGTGTAGTAATGATAGAACTACAGAAGAAGAAGGATCAATAAATGGAAATCAGTGTTCTATACGTAAGTTACATGAGTGACATTAGTGTGTATATTCTTGTAAACACAACTCCTCCTACAGTTTTTGCTGGCTTTTCTTCAAACTTTCACACATGAACAACCTTAACATGTAGATGTGCATGAAGGAAGGAATTAGAACTGAGATTATTTTTGGCAGAATTACTTCCCTGTGTTCTTTTGTTTACTATATAAAATATAGTGAAATTATCTTGTAAATGCATCTCCTCCTACAGTTTTTGCAGGATCTCCTTCATACTTTCACACATGAACAACCTTAACATGTATCCTGCTGGTTATAGTATTGGTTATAGATCATATATTAGGATTATAAACAAATTAGTACAAGGGAACGCAGCGACCGCTGTACTTTATTTGTGTATAACTCTATTATGTGACCTATAACCCGCTTATAGTTTACCCGCCCCCTTTTAGTGACCCTTTGTATGCAAGCAATAGCATGCCCATTTATGGAATAATGAGAGTAAAATTCCATTAATTGCTTGTATGGTTGCTGATAGAATAACAGTAAAATTAGATTTGGGTTTAGTATTCTATATTTGGAATCAGCAAAATTGTCCTAATAGACAGATTTACTAAATTGTTATTATGCCAATAGCAAAAATAAATGAATACGTATCCCAAAATTTTAAAATCCCTGGCTTTTGATTGGGCAAAAAAATAGGGTAAACTATTAGCTTTTGTTTATCTAGTTTGGTGCTCAGAATCATGTTGAAAGTTACCGACAAAATCTGTGCTTCTGTAAAAATGAGTTGTCCAAAATGATTGCCTAAATTGATTCAGAATATTTATGTGAACATTGCTTTCTGTAACTGTACTAAAATTACTTTGTAGTGCATATATTAGGGCTGAATTAAACAAGCATGAATTTCAGGAGAAGAAACTAAAAAATGTGACAGACCGCATGAAGGTGAAGGAAAGAACTTGCACTGCAATGATTTTAGTGTGAATTATGGCCCTTTGTCAGTTGGGGTATATAAGTCAGCTGAACAGCGACCACTGATGTTTGATTTATCTTTTTTTCTATTTGTAGCAAAGTGTGATGCAGGATCTGTAATAGTGGGTGGTAGTTGCAGTGAATGTCCACTGAACACCTACTCTGAAATTGATGAACCTAATTCCGAGGATGAATGTATACTATGCAATGAGTGTGATTTGTGTATAGACTATGGTACAGAAAATGTGGGCACCAATAATAGATCACTATGTTTCCGTAAGTGTTCGTCATTTGTATTTGTTTTTCGTGATATACATGTATTCTGCCAAGTATTGACCACACTTTATCAACCCATGCTACCGTGACCTTGGAGGTAAATATCCTGACCTTGGACAGAAGATTTCATGACCCTTAACTGTTGACCTTGGGTGTTGATACCATGACCTTTGGCAATGGACACTGTGACCTTGGAAGTAGATACTGTGACCTTAGACTGTTGACCTTAAGTTTATCAAGGGTACAAACTTAAAACTCAACATAGATATTCCCAATCACAAGGAGATTCCGAATGACAAGTCAGATATGCCTTTGACCTATATTTATTGAGTTATCTGCCCTTATCTTATTATGAGTAGGTATACTCTTGAGTACGAGAAAGTAGAGCATCCAATACTGGTAGATGGTTGCTCACTACAGATAACCTCTAAACTTTGTGGGTGTTTATTTAACAAATTAACTTTCTCATATTTCTTATGCCACTACTGGTTTTCAACCATCTGTCCATCAAGAAATCTAGATCTTGCCATAACTCGAACAGTTTTCAAGCTAGGTTAATGAAACATGGTATGTGAATAAGGGACCAATAAGGAGATCATGCACACATCTATTTTATTTTGATTCAGACAAAAATTGTGGTTGCCATTGAATACATGAAAACCAGGTTGGAAACTGTAAAGTTTGCAATTGCTAATAACTTGTTGTACCTGCATATCAGCAACTTGTTGTACCTGTATTTCAGCACCTTGTTGTACCTGTATTTCAGCACCTTGATGTACCTGTATTTCAGCACCTTGTTGTACCTGTATTTCAGCAACTTGTTGTACCTGTATTTCAGCAACTTGTTGTACCTGTATTTCAAGAACTTGTTGTACCTGTATATCAGCAACTTGTTGTACCTGTATTTCAGCAACTTGTTGTACCTGTATTTCAAAACTTGTTGTACCTGTATATCAGCAACTTGTTGTACCTGTATTTCAGCACCTTGTTGTACCTGTATTTCAGCACCTTGATGTACCTGTATTTCAGCACCTTGTTGTACCTGTATTTCAGCAACTTGTTGTACCTGTATTTCAGCAACTTGTTGTACCTGTATTTCAAGAACTTGTTGTACCTGTATATCAGCAACTTGTTGTACCTGTATTTCAAGAACTTGTTGTACCTGTATTTCAGCACCTTGTTGTACCTGTATATCAGCAACTTGTTGTACCTGTATTTCAGCAACTTGTTGTACCTGTATTTCAAAACTTGTTGTACCTGTATATCAGCAACTTGTTGTACCTGTATTTCAGCAACTTGTTGTACCAGTATATCAGCAACTTGTTGTACCTGTATTTCAGCAACTTGTTGTACCTGTATATCAGCAACTTGTTGTACCTGTATTTCAGCAACTTGTTGTACCTGATTTTCAAGAACTTGTTGTACCTGTATTTCAGCAACATGTCCAGGTGGTAGTTACTACAGTGTTGATAATAATACATGTGAGCTTTGTGAGATAGGAAGTTATAAACCTGATGATGATAGGTTCGGAACAAATTGCACAGCTTGTCCAGAGGGCTTTATTACTGAGGATACAGGCTCAACTATGGAAGATGAATGCTCTATTAGTATGTATGTTAAGTGGGATGCTCCACTTTGAATTTGTTTTGGCTTTATTTTCTTCTCTTTTACAACCATTTTTAAATGTACAGTAGAACTTGGATGCCTCAAACAGTACTTGCCTCGAACACCCAGGATGCCTCGAACTCATTCTCAGGTCCCTGTAAAATCCCTTCTTTATTCATATTGAAAATCCTAGATGACTCGAACAGTACCAGGCTTCAACACTCAAACTGGTTTGCTGGTCCCTTATGTTGATTTACCAGTAAATGAGTTGAACAATGCAAGTTTTTGCTACTTTTATTGATTGTTGAAATCAATTGTTTGTCAACGGGTAGTCCGCAAAAGGCGTTAACACCTCATGGAATGGCTATACCTAATAAAGTGTTTACGGCTGTATACTGCTTTCTCATGGAGTCGAGCCCCTTTAGGGATAAAAGCCTTGCATGCACACTTCCTACAGTTTTCTCTTTAACCAATTTTATTTTTACTGACTGAGAAATTACTTAACTTTATGAAATCAAATTAGTTTTGCCATTAAAAAGTTTTTCTTGTAAAATATTTGCTATAAAGCAATTAAGTACCAGTCAAGACTCTTCGTCATTGTGAAACTTTCTCATCGACTCGAGCCCTCTGATTGGTCAGCCTCTATTTAACCCAAAGACAGAAAACTCTTCACAAAACGCAGTTGTAACATATAGTTAAATCATCTTAGATGATATTATTCACCAACTTAAGTCAATGTGAACGAGCCTGTTCACAAATAAATCGTCAACAACAGAACCCCATGTTAAAAAGCTTAGACATTGATGCTTACCAAAATGGATTTTCATGGTTGGTTGCTATTAGTGATCACAAAACGATAACAAGTTGTTTTCATTCACATTTGTTTTGCTGTTGTGACAGAAATAAGACTTACAGCATATTTTAACATGTTTTGGATAAGAACCATCTCCGCATATGTGCATATTTGACCAAAACAATTAGGGCTTGAGTCGATGAGAAGGATCGAATCGATGAGAATCAAGTATATTGTATTTATGTGTTTGTGAAAAACACTTATAGACCCGTTAATGATTCTTAGTTCTATAGAACTGTATTCATGTTTTATATATAGTACATGGTAAAATTGATTGATTGTAATTGTATAGGAAATTGTCCACCGGGTACAAAAATGGTGGGAGATCCTGTGGAATGTGAGGATTGTCCAATTGGAACGTTCCAGAATGAATCAAGGAAGGACTTCTGTTACTCATGTGGTACAAATCGCAACACTATTGGAGCAGGAAAAACATCCAGTAGCGATTGTTTTGGTAAGAATTATTATTTTATAGACTGGTTACTGTTATCATTTAATTTCAATGGGGCATTTTGTGGTTTTTGTTAAAATGTACTTTAAGTCAGATTCTATAGAATCATTGTTATTCATGGGGGATTTAATTTTGTGGGTAAGGTCATCAACGAAATGCAGTATATTGATTTTGAGGTCAGGAGGTCAAAAGCCAAGGTCACCGTGACCTGTACTATGTCTGACCATTGAGTTAGCAATGGAGCATTACAGTCATGTTTTACAAACATCTCATGTTAAAATTATGATTTATACAAATAATCAATATCATAATCAGCCATGTGGTCTATAACTGAGTGTGATTTTTTCTCTTTTTTGCCCAAACCACAGTGCTGATATAAAAGATGGAAATAAACATTTGAAATATATGAAAATTATTCTGATTGATAAATATTTTTGACTTCTCATTGATTTAAAAGTGGAGGATATATAGCATTCATGTCATCTGTATGTAACACAAATCTTGTGTGTTGAACTCCTTACAATAAATTGATAAACAACCTTGATGTGTAATTGACAATTGACAGGATGGAATTTTTGCCGCAACAAATTTTACCACAATTATGGCCCTTTGTTACTTTCACTATATACCCCAATTGGGGCACCCGTGTTGATTGACACATTTCTAGTTTATCATTTGTATAATTACAATTTGTAGTGAGCTGTGGTCCAGGTTTCGATGGTACTTCCGAATGTGAACCATGTCTAGATGGTTTTAATAAGAGTACAGAGGGGTTTGATGAATGTACTGAATGTCCAATAGATACGACATCTAATGCCGACCATACAGAATGTAATGTAGGTATGTATCACTCTTCTTCCGGCTCAGATATATTTCTTTCTTTCTTCCATGTATAATTTGCAGGGCCCCGTCTGAGGCATTATTGCAAATTTTTAGAGACAGAGGTGAGATACAAGGAATCCGGGTGCGATATGCTAGCTCGTTTTGAATAGATTCCTTGGTTCTTTAGCGTGCTTGGTGTAAAGCACTGATACAAACCAGACTACCCTTAAGAGGTTTGTCTCAGTAAATTGTGTACTTTGTTGATTACACAAACTTGAAAGGTATTCAAATAAAAAAATTCATGATCACATGATGCTACAAAAGAAAATTAACGGCATTATTATATACCTTGTCTGTGATTGAGATTTCGTGTAAAAAGTTGGGTTTAGTACATTTTTTAAATGTTTCACAAATTGTAATGCTGTCTTCTTAAATTATGAACATTTTAGATTTTTGTATTTTTTTCACTATCCTACAATGTAGGTGAACATATTGTAACACTAAATTTAAACACTCGAGTTGCTTCTTGATTCTTCATACTTAGGTCTCACTGAGCATGTTTGCATCGGGGATGTTTTCCCGTTTTTGGTGATTGGGTGTCTGGAGGCATTGGAAAAACAGTCCTTGGGGCTAATGTAATCTTCAGGAAGTCGTTTAAAAAATCGTGGAATCACTGTTTCTGATTCTTCCCAAAGCTAGTTAATTTGGATCCGAAGTGCATTGTTGAGGCAAAAAATGCTCAGTGAGACCTTAGACTTCAGCAAAATAGTATTTTTTATGTAGTTATGTAATGTTCTTTATATTTAACATCAGCTAGAGTATTTTCATGATTGATATAGCTTGGCCGCATTGACATGTGGAGTCCATATATTGTCTCCGTTAACAACACCAATTGTATGTTTTCATAATCGGGGAGTATCACCAAGACGCTCGAGTTGTAATACAAACACAAATCTTAAAAGCCGATAATGCACGATCTTGCGGAAATTGATATATTTAAAGCAAAAACATTGTAATATATTCTCGCATAAAGGTCATGCTAAGGTCAAAATAGCCAAGCTATAATTATGTATGCTGTTTTTAGTGTTCTGTTACTATGGGAAACAATATAATGCTGATGATGATACCTGTGAACCATGTGATGTCGGCTTATTCAAGGACACACTAGGAAATGATGACTCATGTGCACCATGTGAAGCTGGAACTACCACTGATGGAACTGGACAAGATAGTTGTACTGAACGTAAGTATCATATATTTGCTAATATAAATTAGATATACTGAATGTATTTAATTGGAGAATAAGGATAGCTAATCGTATCACCTGTTACTGACGAGGACGAGGACATAGTATGGTGCAGTCTGATCAGTTTTCCTTATTTCTAAGACAAGTCTCCTACATAGAGTTGGGGAGACATAGTGATTCTGTGCTGCATGTATAATCAGTTGTGATGGATGTCACAAAGTTTATCAGGGCTTGTTCTCCTTGACCATGTAATAATTGGATTTCAAGTGGCACTTTGCATGAATACTGGGTTTAGTGCACCCAGGATAAACACATTCGGTCAATCATATGTACTAAAATAACACTAATAAATTGTGCATGCTTGAGTTTTCCACCTGTTTGGCTTAACATTCCAAAAATTCCCACCTTTCTTGTTATCCTGATTGCACTATACAGGTAACTACGTAGTCTTGTTGCGTTTATTTCCAGGATTTTTAGGTACAATGATTTTTGCCAAAGTTATTGTGGCCCTTTGTGAGAAACATACAAATGTATGTGTTTTCGTGTCAAAAAGCATTCAGGTTCCCTTATGTCTTATTTACATATTATTATTGCTGTATTTTAGCTTTCTGCGTTCCTGGACAATATTTGGTGAATGATGAATGTGTGCCATGTTTGAATGGTACTTATAAAGCTGATGCGGGGAATGAGGCGTGTACCGAGTGTTCTGGCGATTATACAACAGCCGGAGAGGGATCCACATCATCTACAGATTGTGAAATAGGTTTGTGTTAATCTACTATATAACGTCTAATCTGGCGGCCTGGGTTTCAAACTTGGGATTGAGGCACTCCTATATATGAGCCGTTCTCCAGGAAAACCGGGCTTATTGACAAAATCACGAAAATCATGATAATAAATTGTAAGAAGAACGAGACTCTTATGAACACTTTCTGAAAATTTGAACAAATTATTACATAAACTAACAAAGTTTTATACTTTTGATTTTAACCACTCTCGCCAAGTTTTAGAGTGACGTCGCAAACGTCATTGGAATGTTATTTGGCGTAACCTCAACCATCATTTCATAAACCCAGAATTTGATGAATTATTATCGTAAAAGTTTTAGATCCAGTTTTTGAAAAAAGCAGCAGCAATCTAACAAATACCAAAATTGTTAGTAACTTCACTCACAAAATTACTGAAAATCAGAATTGCGCAATTTTTTTTAACTCCGAGTCAGAGATATCAAGTATTTTAGTTATGTGTTGTGTCAAATAGGAAGTGATTGAGTATTTCTATCATTTCAGTGATTTGTGGCGCCGGTCAGTACCGTGAACCAAGCCAAATAAGTTTGTGTTCCGACTGTGGGTTTAACACATACCAACCAGAAACTGGAAAGACAAGTTGTATACCTTGTGGTGATGGTGAAATCACCATGGATGATAAACAGACAAGCGAAGATGCTTGCGTTCGTAAGTTTATTTCTATTTTTAAGTTGATAGTGATTTTGTTGGGGCTTGACTGAGAGAATCATTAGTGCATGCATGGTCTTGGAACCGATCAGAGTCTATTACTTGGGACTAGGAGTTGATAAGGTTGTCAAATTCCCGCCTATCTGGAAGATTTGTCTGACTAATTCCCCCTGTACACCCCCAATCCTCCCTCACCTGAGCGGGCATAATGTAATATTGACTGGTGCATTACTTGGAGTCTTCCCTGCCATATTGGCTAATAACCTCTGACTGGGAGGAAGGCTGGCTTTTTCACCGCTTTCTAAATTATAATTGTATTTTTTATTGAAGGCACATTTTCATTTACTGGTATTCTGTCAATGAAGTTTCAATATTGACCAAAAGATAACAAGCAGAAACGTGGGTCTTAATAAAATAATGATAACCTTAACTTGCGTTGATACATTTACACTTTGGTGTCATTATTGAAAAGAAAATACAGTAAGGTTCCACTCGTAAGACTGGAAGTGGCAGTTTTTTGGGAGAAATTGGGGTTAATTTTCATGGACCGGTCATAGGTCACCTAGCTTGCTTGTTTAGAAGGCCTATACATGCCCTTGAATATGTGCTAATTGGGAGATAAACTCTTTTTCAAGGGAAGATACCTCCTGGTATATCGCAGGAGTAGACACTAACTACTTTGGTCACAGGTCTGACAGTAAAAAAGCGTTAAACTTGTGAAGAAAAAGCTACTGGTCATTCAAGACTTTCACTGGTCTATCTTGAGTTTCACTGACCTCGTCCAGCAGACAGGTGAAAGTGTCAAGCCTTGTATGTGAAAAAGATTATTGCAAGTTTTGTTCACTATTTATCTCTAGCCGAATGTGGGCCAGGTTCAAGCTTCAATGATACAACAAATACATGTGAACTCTGTCAACCTGGGACGTACAAACCAACGACTGGCAACATAGATACCTGCACAGACTGTCCTCAGGACAAAACAACTGTGGGGCGTGGCAAAACACAGGAAACAGACTGTTCACAAGGTAAAATCATGTTATATAGGAGTATGACGCCCCCCCCCTTTCCTCCCTATTTTCGTTCTGAGGATTCATAAGGATTTAAAACCATACTAAAGTCTTGGGATGCAGGAGGTTATAAATAGTACATAATTTATCTCAATAATGAAGTTTATTTAGGTCAATCTTTGAGGTATGTTAGAGTAGTATTTTGGTTTACTGAAATTGGTTGGAAAGTGACTATAGATTAATTGCTTGAGGCCAATTGACCTCAAAACATGTTTCAAAATTGGTAAGATATTGTGATACTGTAAAATCATTTAATTTCGATGGGACAAAATTTTGTGGTTTTGATTACATAGACCATTTCGATGGGACGTTAATTAATGGAATATGCATATCAGGTAATACATACAAAATTATTGTTTAATGGGATTTGATTTTTGCTCAATGGTTAGTGAGAATGCCGTCTAACCTGGAGACTCTTGTTCAATTCTGGGTAGAGATACGTTCTTTTAGGCCTGCCATATTTTAGCAGTAAGCTGACTGGCAAATAAAGATTATGCTCGTCATTCAAAAAAGAAGAGTAAAAAATTGTTGAGAAATGGCGTTAAGACCAAATTAACTTAAACATTGTAATTTTCAGATCTGTGTCAACCTGGAACATTTTATGCTGTGCGAGACAATGTTGCATCATGTGATGCTTGTGAACTAGGCACTTACACGGACGAATCAAACATGCAATCATGCAAGAGTTGCCCTGAAGGAAATACGACCCGATACACCAGCAGTTCATCTCTAGATCACTGTATTGGTATGTTTATACTTTATAATTATTTTCAAGCAGAGGTAAAGTATTAGTCTGTTTGTTATAGTGTCAGCCCTATTGAAAGGCCCAGCCAATTTGACTTAGAGACACCTATTTTTCTAGCACACACATTACTTCCCAAATCTCTTCTCTTGTTTTCAAGTATTAAACCAGTCTGTTATTGCAAATGGATTGAAAAACACTTATCACAAGGCGCTTCTTATGAGCCTTTTTCATAAAAATCTGAACTTGTCATCGGGAAGAATATTTAAAAAAATAATTTTTAGTGTGTTTTGTTGTCATGTTCACCAAACTGAAATTAAAAAACTTGTTTTTCCATTTAATAGTAAAAATTATTTTTCAGACAGTTTTTTCATGATTTCTCTAAACAGAGGTTTTGAACTTCCGTTTTCTTAATCTAAGCCAGCAAGTTGATGGTATGTTTATTAGATCACTTGAGCACAAAGTGCTCAAGATGAGCTTTGTCATTACCAAGTTGTCTGTCGTCCGTCGTCGTCCGTTGTCAACTTTTTCTTCAAACAACATCTCCTCCTAAACCGCCTTGCCAAATTTGATGAAACTTCTCAAGAATGTTCCTTTGGTGGAACTCTTCCAAAGTTGTTCAAATTTTTCCGGTCCGTCGCATAACTAGGTCACAGGGGCTCAAAAATAGATTTTCAAAAAGGAAACTGCAAAAATCTTCTTGTCTGAAACCATAAGGCCTAGAGCTTTCATATTTGGTATGTAGCATCACCTTGAGGTCCTCTACATAGAATGTTCAAATTATGTCCCTTGGGTCAAAATTGTGTAGGGTTTCATTTTTAATCAGGTAAGCGATATAGGGCCATCATGGCCCTCTTGTATCAATACTTCACTTAAAGTGTGAAATTAGTTTTAACCATACCTGCCAAGTACTCCTATTAAATTGGAGTAACTTCTATTTTCGATGTTAATTTCTGGTTTTCATAGTTCACCCAAGTTTTAACAAAGGTACTCTTGATTCATTTAGATGTTCTGTTCCATATTGATATCTACTAGAATGAATACATTCCTTGTTCATGTATATAAGTCCCTTTTAAATCACCATCATGTGCATCGTGTGACATGTTTATCTTTATCACTCATATTTTGGATTTAAAGTGTATGGAGCTATATTGGAAGATATTTTTTTTAAAAGTTTCAAAAACTGAAAAACAATTATGCTTTCGTATCCATTAGATTATTTTTTTCTTCAGTTTTAGCAGAAATTCTCTCTGTGATTTATTGGACATGCAAACAGTCCATTTTCATATGAAAGTGTTCTAGAACACCCTATGAAACTATAAGAATCGTCTATTTTTCGACAATTGAATCAAAGTACATGGAACCCGTCCAAAGTTTTAATTAGCAATTAAGGTAGTCTAGTATCATACTAAAAACGATGCAAGTGATTATTTTGACATTGAATGACTGTTACAACTAACTTGGCAAGTATGATTGTAACATGTCTTACTTATTTCTGTACAGATGACTGTGGATTTGGGTATGGATATAGCACAGTGACTGGGGAATGTACAATTTGTCCAGCTGGTCAGTATAATGACAAAGATGGCAACAATCCAACTGTCTGCAAGAGATGTCCTGAGGGACAAACTAATACTGCCTCTGGAAAAGATACCTGTGAATTTCCTGATGGTAATGTTTTGTTAAATACTCACAATTTTGAAATTCAGGGCTGGTATTGATCTTACTTGACTTGATTTAGCTTTTTAGGCATCCAATGAAAATGGGTCATATGAAGTGAACCTAGTTTGGTCTGGCAGGCTGTGTGGACGTCCAGTGTTCAGTTTGCTTTCATATGATTTGTCTTCAAACTTGCTAGCTTAAAATGTTTATGATGCCCCCAATAATTGATAAGGGGGTTTATTGCTTTGCATGTGTCGGTCTGTTGGTTGGTCAGCTGGTCGGTAGACCAAATAGTTTCTGGTCTAAAACTTTTGTTTTCAAGACAGCAACAACTTGAACCTGTCAGGCCAATGTAAATATGTGAGTCTCATAAAATACCTGTAAAGACTTTATACTTTCCTTACATACTAGCCCCCATGAAAAATAATTAAAATTTTTACCGTGTTTGTTTCTCTTTCAGACGATCCACGTGTGGAAAATACCGTCAACGTTTTCGTATCTTTAGTATTCGACATTCAAATTGACGGGTGTGGCTTCGTGGATGCTATTGACATCAACATAGAACAGATTGATGTTTTGATAAAGAATCTGTTTGTTGACATTACAAATTCACGATTTAACGGCGCCCTTCCATTCTGCACTAATGACTGTGCCAACATTATGGCAATATTTAACACGTGTAATGAAGGTGCACAAGGATCTCACACTATTACGCTGGATGTTCTCTTCAGACAAATCAGGTAAAATTATTTTTATGCCCCCCCCCCCTTTTTGATCTTTGATGAGGGGGTATATGACTTTGCTCATGTCTGTCTGTCGGCCCGTCTGACAGTAGACCGAATGGTTTCCATTCAATAACTCAAAAACCCTTTCCCCCTAGGATCTTCAAACTTTACATTGGTCAGCAACATAAGATGACCCCTTTTGATTTTGAGATGAAACGTTAAGGTCACTGTGTCCTTTACCATTTTTTGACAATATGGCAGCCATGGAGGTGGGCATACATTGTGCAATGTTCAGAATTTGGATGTGTATATAAACTGCCAATTGAAAGATATCTTAGTCTGTTTATACAGCTTTGTCACATCATGTTAAGATTATAATATTCGTTATGATGCATAATCATAACAACAGTTATTTTTAGCGAATTTAATTGGTGTTTTTGTTTTACAATGATACGGATACACAGCCGGGTTTTTAGCTTGATCCACGAAAAAGCCCAAAGGTATGGGAAGGTGGCTGGTTCTCCATTAATCAGCGTTTAACGGTAAGAAAGAAGTGTTAATTCAAGAAAACGAAACCCAGTCTAAGCGAGTAACTTCCTCTTCCTTCTAGCAGTCATTGCAATGTCGACATGTAAAATTTGTAAAAGAAAATCACCCGCCCTCCCATTCCCCTCGTTCACTTTCTGCAAGTTATAACATAGTTGTTTGGTACTGTGAATATTCTTTTGCGTTCTTATCATAGTAAGGTTGGCGATACATTACTATATGAAGAGGAATATTTTCTGTGGATAACAAAATTGGTAAAATTATTTTCATCATTGAATTTTATACTGTTTTAAAAATCCCATAGGAGAAAAAGGCTATGAATACCAATGCAATACCGATGCACTACCAATGTATGCAGATGCATTACCAATGCAATACCAATGCAATACCAATGCTATACCAATGCAATACCAATGCAATACCAATGCGTTATATTTTAAATGTTTATATTTCAGTGATTTTGTGACGGACACATCAGATAATGACGTAAATCTATCAACTCTTGAAGTTATAACTGAGATTCTCACTCTTCATAGCTCTGCACTGATGGATGTTGTAAGTTAACATTTTAACAGCACTATCTGTGCAATTTGATGGCCATAAAAAATCTAGCCATACAGCCATACCTGCCAAGTACTCCTATTAAAGTGGAGTTACTCCTATTTTTATTGATTTTTTATTTTCAAGTTCCGCTACTATACATTGCATTAAAGTACATTTGGTTCATTTTATGATTTTCTGTCCCATATTTTAACCACTAGAATAATATATTCCTTGTTTATAAATCTAAAACCTTTTAAATCACATTTAAGTGCATCTTGTGACATGTTTCACTTAATCACTCCTATTTTGGATTTAACTAACTTGGTAGGTATGTTTACAGCCATGCACTGATTGATTTTGTAAGTTAGTATTTCAACAGTCGTATATATTGCTGGCTTAGAATAAGAAGGTCCTAACTACACAATCCATATTTGGGAAAACAAGAAAAACTGTCTGAAAATCACTCTTTACTTATGGTAAAACAAGCTTTTTCAACTTCAGTTTGGTCGACATGACAAGTTCTGATTTTCATGAAAATAGGCTCATAAGAAGTGCCTTATGGTGTAGATTTCAAATATGCATTAGTCTTATAAGGTCGTAAGTGGCACTTAGGAACTTCTCATTCTAAGCCAGCGATATATATATGTGCAGTTTAAAGGCAGTTATCCTTGTACAACACAAACATCATCAATGCTAGGTCAAATGCAAATTTCAGCAACATTTCCAAGAAATTGCCTGTCATACAGAATAGTGTTTCTTTTATGAAGTAAATGGTTTAGGAACATTATTTGTGTATACAGCCAAAATGGTGATCAGCTGCCTGTTATGTAACTATGTTGCTAACCGGGTGCTTTGTGGAAGTGCTATGCAAAGACAAGCTACCAGCTAGCAGTGCTTGCAGAGTATAGCATGCAGTTTCTTAGCAATTTGCTAGGTGAACGGTTCTGAGCAATTTCTTATGCAATGGACCTCCTTCTGAAACAACGGTCAATTAACATCAAGCGCTCAACAGTAGCATAGATATTTTTCTCTTTGGCCACTATGTTGCCCTTTTTTCAGCGAGTCGTTTTTTTAGCAAAGAGCTATCTAATGCTTGGTAGAGGTTTGGTTAGGCAAAGTGCTCCTGCTGAATACCTGATCAGATATTGTTATATATTTTTTCTTATATATTTTTTCTTATATATTTTCAGCCAAGAGATATATCCTTCATTGAGTTTACGGGTGCCAAGTATATTGATGTGTGTCAACCTGGACAAGAGCGTGTCAATGACATATGTGGTACGTTACTTGGGGCATTAGGGACCTCACTGGTCATTAGGCCTCCCACAGGTCATTAGGGCTCCCATGGATAATAAGGGCTCCCATGGGTAATAGGGCTCCCATAGGTCATTAGAGCTCAGATGGATAATAGGGGCTCCCAAGGGTAATTTGGGCTCCCATAGGTCATTAGGGCTTCCACAGGTAATTAGAGCTCCCTCGGGTAATTAGGGCTCCCATAGGTCATTAGGGCTCCCACGGGCATTAGGGCTCCAATGTACTTAAAATGGTGCATGCCCAGATTAAATTAGTGCATCATATATTAAGAGGCATTTTGAATTTGTGCAGGATGCAAGTCTGGTTTGGTAGATGATGTCTCACTACTCGTTGAATTTGAATGAAACTTTACATGAATAGTAGCTATTCTAACCAAGCCTGGTAGAATCAATTGTCTGAAGTTATGGCCCTTTGTAGGAGAAATGTTTTTGAGTAATGTCTCATTCTAGTTTCTAACTGATTATAAAGACTTCTTTACGGGCTTGGTTATATGAATAATTGTGTGTTGTGTGCCAAACCCTCGAATTGGGAAGAAAACTCGGAGATAAAATATTTGGTAAAAAATATTCCTTCTTTTTTTTTTACCTAAAATGACATGGTTTGCAGGAATAGAAACGGGCAATGTTTTATTTTAAGCCAAATTTAAAGTTTCCTACTGTGTATGCATGCTTGTTAATTGAACCATGCAGGCCCGTAGCCATGCTCAGGCACACAGAGGTACTTGGCTCAGTAAAAAATGTGAGAAAATACCAAAGAAGCATGATTTTTCAACAAAAAAAACCCCCATATATACCAGAAGTTGTTAGATCATTATATTTGCCTCTTTGCTTTTTGGTCCCTGGATACACCCTTGTGTACATTAATGTGGTGTTTTAGATTTGGATTGTACTATGTTTATAATGTATATATTGTGTATTTCTAGTTGACTGTGAAGCTGGATATTACGGCGTGGACAGTGTTGTATGCGTGGCATGTGCCGTGAATACGTACCAGAGTGAAACAGGACAAACATCGTGTGAAACGTGTCCAGATAACAGTTTCACTGAGTCTACTAACTCCACAAGTCCAGCCGATTGTATTGGTAATAGTTTAGTTTATACTTATTATGCCCCCCCCTTCCCTCTATCTTTGATGAGGGGGGTATTATGGCTTCACAGTATTTGCAGTGCACTCATGTCTGTCAGTAGGTCAGTTGGTTGATAGTCCAAATGGTTTCTGTTCAATTCCTCAAGAACACTTTGTCCTATGATGGTCAAACTTTACATGGAGGTTGGCTAGTGAGGAACACATGATGACCAATTTTATCGATGAGATCATTGATTGAGGTTTAAAGTCACATTATTGCTCCCACAACTTTTTTCCGATCCTCATACATTGAATTATGGAACCATCAGGCCATTTCTAAACAACTGACCAATACATGACGATAGAATGTTAACTAAATCTTTCAAAATAGTAGACCAGATATTGTATTAGCAAATTGTATGGTGAACTGAATACTGTACGTGGGGTTATCCAAAAGTTCGTGGACTTTTGCTCTTATTCAAAAATCATTTAACTTAAGGCAACGAAACTATGGTCCCTGTAAAATTGATTTATATTGAACACGTATACCAAATATCATACGGATATAATTAAAAAATAACATAAATATAGCATTTGTAAGCATGCGTAGTAGGCATACCCGGCGCACGCTCAGAAATGACGTACGACGTCGCCCTTTCGACTTAATCATTTCATGAAGCTCTTTAACGCTGTAAATCAGCTGTTCTTTGTTTCCCGTAATCAGCTGTGTACTTATAAAATGCAAACACACTCGTTCTGCCGATGTGTACTGAATTGTGTCGTTTCTATCTCTACAAGTGGATTTTTTTCTCTAATACCTAGGATGGTCGATTCTAACCAACGTAACGCTCATTCGTTGAACGTCAGTTTTGTACCTATTATCATGCATCGTCTGTCACACCGCCCTGACTGTCTGTTAACTAGTTATGCCATTTAAAAACAATTGAATACAATGCAGAAGGGTTCATACTTAATTTGCCAAACAATTCTTGTCTTCCTTGCGGGTTCCCCTAGCTGTTTATATAATTGAATTATTTTGCGACTGTAAATGATATCTTGTGACGTCATATTTTACGTTGAATTTTATATGCCAACATTAACCTTAATGCTCATAAAATGACGAATATATACGATACAACCTTTAAATTATAGCAAAATATCTGTAAGACATTACTCGACTTGAGGACGCATTTTTGTATTTTTAAATGAAGAAACACTGTAACAATCGACAATAACGTAACGCATTTTACTGGAAAAAATCAGCAGTGCGCCGCTAACGCATTTTTGTGTTACTATGGCAACGTGTTACTCTTCATACAAATGGTACTTTATAAAAATGTTCTGAGGCAATTGTTTGTAATAGATTAATGTCACTGTATGGTAATTTTCATACTGATCTGACTAAAAATAAAAGTTTTAGAGCAAAAGTCCACGAACTTTTGGATAACCCCACGTATATTTTGTTGGTACATATATTATGAAGTGTGTTTAATTTCAGAGGCTTATCCTGAAGTTTGGCCAAATACCTAACTATGTTATCTTTATAAATAAAGTCTTTATGGTTATTTTATTGGTATTATAGAAATCTGTGCCGCTGGGAATTACTTTGAATCGGGAACCAAGGAATGTGTGGAATGTCCTGTTGGCGAGTACAAGACCCAGCCAGGCAATGATGAACCCTGCGTAGCCTGTCCATCTGGAACTACCAGCACTACAATAGGTTCAATATCAGAAGACGACTGCACCGAAAGTAAGTGGAGGATAACCAAATGTGCATTAATTGGGACTTTGGTTTACTAGGAATAACATTAGTGGGTAATCTGGCTATTCATTAACGGCAATGTGTGAAAATGTGTCGTAGCAATATGCTAAGAAATGGCTTGCTTCAAAAAAGCACTTCATAGCGGATGAAGTGAAAAAATAATTGACTAGTGGCGAGCGCTCTTGGCTAGCATACTAATGCGTAGCAAAGCGATACCGAGCAGAACCAAAGCGGTCTGTTGCATAAGAAAGCGCTCAGTAACGCTTGCCTAGCAAAATGTTGAGAAATGGTTTTCTATTGGCAAACATGTTCGCTGATCATTTCTGCTAAAAATTAAAGTAATTTGATGAAATAAGAAGACTTAAGAATTGAGTTATGTTCGTTTGAAATTTTACTTGCTGAAATATGATTTTCGAGCAATGTATGAGACCAGGATTTTTTTGTAGAGGGATGTGTTATGCTTTATGCCCTGGTCCCGCTGAGATTTTTTTGCCTGGGTGATGTACTACCGATTTAATAAATAGGCATCTGAAGGCACCAGGAAAAGGATTATCATGGTCTAGGGGAAACTTCAGGGTAATCATTGGAAGAAATGTGAAATCCCTGTTCCCAATGCCTCCCAAAGCTAATTTATTTAAATCGGGAGTACATCGCCGAGGCCATAAAAAGCTCAGTGGGACTAAAGCATTACCTTCACATTTCAGATGTTTGTGATGTTGGTGAATACTTTGAACGTGTTAACAACGTTGTGGAATGTATAGACTGTCCCAAAGGTTTCTACAACGATATCCCAATGGCAGAAGAATGTAAGCCGTGTGATGACGGAGAATCCACGCTGTTTACCAAGAGTAGGATGAAGAGTCTGTGTGTTGGTAAGGATACATTTTTGCATTTCTCTAGTTCTTGTTTCATGAAAAAATAACATTAAAGGGACTCAACTCCAGTTGGTAAATTGCAAAAGTTATTAAAAAGCTCTCTTTAAAATTGCATTTTATGGCTTAACCGACCTTATACATTTATATACAAATCTGGACTTTTTAATCTAGTCTAGAAGAAAAATTATCGCACAACGACGGTTTATTACCTTATAAACCCATAAAATCTATTGGGTGACTGACGCAGTGAAATATGATATATTTAACATTGTTTCAGCTTAGGGTAATTGTATAAATGCCGAGAAAAGCTGTGATCTAATTAAAGGTAAAACATGCATCAATAGTGCCTTTGACCGTTATGTGAGTTGTAAAACATTGTTTTGTGATTAAAACGTCTACAAAACGTGTTTTTCTCATCGAAATGGAGTTTAGTCCCTTTAAGAACTACTTTTCTCTTAAATCTTGCCTGTTAACATTAAAATGCAATGAATGTTCTATTTACTTTGTTTTCGTGCCTTAACAACACAGTTTGCAGAGTTTTGAAAAATATATCCTGCCATTAGTCCTGCTGATAAAAATAATTGAAGCATCAGTGACGCTGTTTTACTTTAATTCCATTTTGAGTAGTTTGGGTATGTACATATCAGTTACACCCTTTATTGGGACATAAATTATATTATCACATAACCTGTGGTCTGGGAGTGCATTAAAGCTGTGCCAGAAATATCGTAATGCACGTCTTGGCAAAGCCTCGTGTCATATTGTTTTGTCCACTCGTTTAAAAAAACTTGTATGTAATGAACACTCATGCAAGATCCTCTATTTCTTAAAAAACTAAGATTTAATCAAGCATATAAGTACCTGCTTTACTACAAGTACAGGTACATCAAAGAAAATTACAAAATCACATATATTTTGCTCTCCAGATGAATGATTTTCAGAATTTCTTTTTATCTGCTTGTATAACATATCAGATTTGATACACTTACATCCTCGAAAACCCAGACGACACTCTGCTCCTGCACTCGCTTCATCAATCAATCTACGATTACGGATGTTGAGTCACCGCTGGGTTTTCGAGGATGGTGCACTTAGTTTTACATACAAGAATAATCATTGATGTACATGAGGCATGTATGGGTCAGTGCATGTACTGTAAAATCATTTAATTTCGTTGGGACGAAATTTCGTGGTTTTGGTAAAAAAGACCAATTTATGGGGACTTGAATTCGTTGATTTTGCATTTCAGGTAATAAAACAAGGGTCAAAATCAATGTTTGTTGGGATTAAAGTTCGTTGTTAAGGTGAACCACGCAATCCACGAAATTTAATCCCCCACGAAAATTAATGATTTTACAGTATCTCTTTTGTCTATTTATTGTAGCACCATGCTCATTGGGTCAAAAGAGAATTTTCCCAAGTCAGACGTGTCAGAATTGTGCAGTTGGCTTCTACAATGATAGGACGGGTAATAATCCTGACATGTGTAAGAAATGTCCCGCTGGTAGCTACACACTACAGTCTGGGCAATCCTCATGCTTACAGGATACCACTGGTACGTAACACACTCTTGTAACACACTCTTGCTCTCTCTGGTATGTAACACACTCTTACAGTGGTATTAAATATTGATCTTACTTGATTTAAGGATAAGGACAACCAATCAGATCAGAACATATTAAATTCTTAGTCAGCAACATGCGATATGATTGGCTATCTTCATGCTCCTATTAAGTAAGATTAAAAGATATAGTATTCAGTATTGATCTTCCTTGATTTAAGGATAAGGACAACCAATCAAATCAGACCATATTAAACACTTGGTCAATTACAGACGATATGATTGGCTATTCTTAAATAAGATGAATATTGATATGACCACTCCTGGACTACTTTATTGTCATGGTCCAGGGTACTGTTTTATCAAAGCACTTGAGGAAATCATCAATTTACATTCTGATTCAAATGTTCTTTATTTCTTTAAGTATTGCAAAGTGCGGAAAATGGATATGCAATATTAATAAAGGTTATGAATCAGTTAATGATCTCTTACAAGCCATGTCTGTTCTAATTAGCAGTTGTTCAAATATTATTAAGAAATTAAATTTGAACGTAAATTTGTTACTTCCCTAAGTGCTTTGATAAATCAGTTGACATGGTCTGCATGCTAAGTTAGTGCTATGGTATGGAAACCTTATTGCCTTGGTATGCCCTAGATTTTGAATTTCCATTTTTTTCCCTGTTAAATTATTTTAAATTTAACTTATTAAGTAAAATCATGTCAGCTAGAACCCGGCTTGAGTCAATCTAATATTGCAGTTCCGGCAATTTGGCCTTACCCTTCTTGGAAATAACAAAAGTTTTACTGAATTTAGTTCCAAACATTTTTGTTTTATTTTTCTATGACTTTTTTCAGGTACCTCTGCGCCTATCAGATTTATATCAGTAAAGATCCGGGTATCGTATTCGGTGGCTATAGATTCTTGTTCCGATTCGGTAGCCTTGTCTAGGGTTCGAACTGCTATTTCCGTTAAGATTCGAACGGTACTGTGGCAAAGAAGTCAATCCTATACCAGTGGCCAATCATTCTGTACAGATGAATGTATAAATGTATCCATCGATTTCTCCGTGACTACAAGTATCGTGCAAAGCTGTAAAAGTAAGAGCTCAAACAAGCGTAGGAAGAGAGCACTGACACATGACTTGTCTCTTGACGTGGCTATAGATAATGTACCGTAAGTGTAGATTAGAAATAAAGTTATTCTTTAACACCTGCGAATATATTTATGTGTATACCATAAGTTTTATCTCACACTTACTTGCCAAGTTTGTTGAATCCAAAACAGGAGCGTTAAAGTGAAACACGTCACAAGATGCAATGAAAAGTGATTAAAGAGGGATTTAGATGCATAAGCAAGGAATGTATTAATTCTAGTGGTTATAAATATGGGACATAAGATGATAAAATGAACCAAATGTAATTTTGTGCAAGGAAAGTGAACTTGGAAACCAGAAATTTATCAATGAAAATTGGAGTAACTCCACTTGAATAGGAGTAGCGATAAAGTCCGAAGTCAATCTGCGGAATACGCAAATTCATCTATTTTTAGCTCACAGTCTTAACCGTGAATTTTTATCGCCTGCACTGAACGACTCGCTTACGCTCCATGTTCAAAAATGGTGCCTGTATTTTATTGCTTGTCATGCACTCTGTATTGAAAGGGCAAGCTGGCTTTTATTCTCCCTTCACCTTGAAAGGAATCCCACCTTTAGAAAAACATATGCAAATTAAAAACTCTGTGGGCTGTAACATGTGAACTTCTAGAGAATACAATGTATAAAGTAATAAACCACCCTTGACGGCAGAGCATGCTTGAGTATGAGTTTTTGACTAAGAGTGGGTACACGTTACTTTTGGTGGCAGCGATGTCATGAAGTGTTAACTGCCGGATCGAAGTTGCCTTACCCATGAGAGTTCACTGGCCAAGTTTCGTTTGTGACGATTGTTTAATTCTCTATATGTGTACATGATTTTATTTTCAGTGAAACAGTGAATGACGGGACTGAGAACCTTCCTACGCATGATGTGCTTAGTGGGATATTAGCAACAGATGATACTACTGTTAATGTAAGTAATCATGGTTTAAACACAGATTTTCCTCATGCATTTCTAGTAATTATTTTGGATTGAGATTTAAAATTTTCTTAATAAGGCCCAGAACTGTTTTCAACCAGAGGGGACTATAGGTTTGCCATTTGCCAGTCAGTCTGTCACGATAATCTGAACCCTGCCATAACTCAGCTCTTTCAAGCTGGGTTTATGAAACTCAGTATGTGGATAGGGACCAATAAGGAGATTATGCATGTTCAATTATTTCTTGATATGGACAAAAATTGTGGTTGCCATGGCAGCAGAAACATTGACAACCTGGAAACCAGGTAGGGGACTTCTGTATTGCTTACAATTCCTTATTGCTTGTTTTAATAACTTAACCATGCTTCCATATATTGCTAAAGTGCCCCACAACTAATTTAAATAAGTGCTGTAATTTGAAAATGTGGTATCAGGACAAATTGAAGAAAAATAGTTGGACTCCCTCTGACAAAACATTGCCGGCCCAACCCCTTTTTGAGAAAAATAAAAAATAATGGCTGGTCCCTTCAGAGAAAAATAGGTGGAACAGTGGCTGTTGCTAGAAATCTTTGTTTTGATGGAAATGTTTGTGTTTCTTGCTTTTATTTATATGATTGTGTTATATATTTCAGAATGATATTGTATATGATAGTTCAGATGCTCCCATCGTCACTCCAGTATGCGGGCCTGGTTTACAGGTCAGCCAGACTAACACAGACTCCTGTGGTAAGACTAAATTGTGCCCCCCCCCTCACTTACTTATATAGTTGAGAAATAATGTTAAACTTTATGGATTTGTATGGAAGATTGGCTACTTTTCAGCTTGTTCTCATATTTTCTCCTTGCTTTTTCTAAAAATGACACGCCTCAGACAGTTATGTTGTTTGTCCTTCCGAAACTGTACAATAACGCTTGTAAGAAGACACTTTTGAACAAAAACTAGTGCTGTATCTAATACATATACCACTTTGTGAGGATGTAATTTCTAGGATTTCTGATTTCTTGATTATGATTGCATGGTCCAATTTACAGAAATAATGAAAAAAATCTAACAGATAAAATAATAGTTTAATTACAGTAAAATCAATTAATTTGGATGGGATGAAATTTTGTGGTTTTGGCAAAATATACCATATCGATTGAACCTTTATTTGTGGAGTTTGCATTTCAGGTAATAAATTCAAGGGTAAAAAATAATGATGGGATTTTATTTCCTTGTTAAAGGTGAACCACGAAATCCAAGAAATTTAATTCCCCATGAAAATTAATGATTTTTCAGTATATGTTGATTTATGCAAGTTAACTTCAAAGATCTTTATACATGGCTATATGCTAACATCTCTGTAACCCTTGTGCAGTATTTTAATTCAAATTGAATCTCATTCAAAAATGATTTTTTTTTTAAATATTACGTCAGTTTGTCGGAAAATGCGTTACTTCTTTGTCTAATATGTATGGTAAAGTGATATACATGTAGCATAGTATTTTTTTGTTACAGAGCCCTGTCCAGTTGGTTACTATAGTGAGGACGATTCTACTTGCCAGAGTTGTCCAGCTGACACCTATCAGAATGAGACTGGACAAGTCTCCTGCAAACAATGTCCGGCTCTCACATTAAACAATGGCTTGGGTGCTACAACTATTGGAGCCTGCAGAGGTGAATTAATACGCTTACTTGTATAATATTACTGTAAACCAAGAAATTATTTCTCTCAATTTTATTTCACTGAATTCGCAAGTAAAAGAAGTTTGTGAAATTAAGTAGCTGTGAATGTGTTCAAAACATTTGTATGGATATGGACAACACAGGAGACGTCAAACGGCAAGCATTTGTAGTCCCAAATATACCCACAATTGGCAAAGCGCGTATGTATTATTAAAATCTAATGGCTTTTTCCCAACCTTTGAGGTTGAGCGTTACATTTTAATTAGCGGAATACCGATTTTGAAAGAAATAAACATGAAATTTGGCATAACTTCACATGTTGTCCTGGGATAATTTAGGCACATGACTGTAGTCCTGGATTGACAAATGTCATACCTGCCAAGTGTATACTCCTATTAAAGTGGAGACACTCCTATGTCTTGTTTATTGCTCAGTGAACCCAGCATATTGTAATATATTGTAAGTTTTCAAGGTTATTGCTCAGCGAACCAGACATATTGTAATATGGGCGCCGTCATGAGAAAAGGGACACTCGGACATTTTTTTACGAGTTTGTGTTTTTTAGCTTATGTTGTACTCAATTTATTTGTCGATATCATGCTTTTTATTTGATTGAAATCGGACGATATTTGGTGAAGATATGTGAATTTTTGGCAAAATAGTGTCTATATGCACGTAATACATTCGACGTCGTCAAACGTCGAACGTAACGTCACGTCATGTATCAATAACGGCGCTCAATGCGGCAATATTAATGACAGAATAAACACACACGCATGTTTAAAACATGAACAAGGATAATTTAATAATACAAATCATAGTTCTGTTTCATAAACAAACACAATAATCATCCGTAACGGTAATATACATTCAATAAACGCACTTGTACACTAAGATCATCATGTACATTATAAAGGTATAGTCCGTCCTTTGCTTACAAGAAAAAAATGAAATAAAATGTATTTTCGGTGATCATTTTTGTACACTATTGTAAGAAATTACTTTAATAAATTTAATTATTTCAATATATAGGCTAAAAACAAGGGACCTGTCGATATGATTGTGTAATTTTTAGACATTTTATAGCCGGCGATCTATAATATAACAGAATCAGGTCGACAGGTTCCTTGTTTTAGTATAGATTGAAATAATTAAATGTATTAAAAGTAATTTCTTACAAGAGTGCACAAAAATAATCACCGAAAATGCATTTTATTTCATTTTTTTATGTAAGCAAAGGCTAGAGTTGTCACCGACGGACTATACAAGTATGAAATAACAAATTACAAACATATTCAATCACATAAACTAGATGCAATTAATGCAATGTAGTTATAACTAACAGATCATTTACTTTTCGGATACACGGGGACATGTTACATCCTGATAAGGAGGACGAACATATCCTCGCACATTACTATACAAGTACTGTTGTCTCTGACGTGTCAGGCCTGCTGGATTAATGACTGATGGCATAGCGCCTACTGGTATGACAGCGTTCCTCTTCATTATCTGAACTCTTTCTTCACCACCACCATTGCATTCCTTCACATACACAGCCATCTTGTCATGTGTTGTAAATCTAAAGTGATGGAACTTCTGTATGCCTTTCACTGGAGTGAAGTATTCCATCAAAAATGTCTTCCAGTCATACCTATGGACAAACGATAATAGAAAAGATGCTACAGAGACGCAATGAAATAAAATATGACGTCACGTGACTACTCACCATTGCGGCGTTTAGGAAAGTTGTATAGATGTAAATTAAACTCTCGATTGTACAACAATAGTCACATGCGATTAAATAAAACAACATTAATATTAATAATGTATACCGGCCGGTGTATATTACATTAACTTTCCACTGCCATGTTTGCTGGCCATCTGAGTCCAGGAACGGAACAGCATAGTTGGAAATAGCTGATTTATCCACCAGCGTCGTAAGCTGCTCAACACTATCACAATCACTTCTTCGGAAGAGCTTTTTGATGTGTCCGAAGCCTCCGTCTACTAGGCACCTGAACAAGTATTACATATTTTGGTCATAATTCAGTGTTCTAAATGGCATACCCGGTATTACAATGTTTAGTAAAAGTTTATCACAGGCAGGTGATCGTGTCTACAAATGGTAACATCAGTACCGGTATGTACCTGTATAATTTACACAAGTTGCATTTCAAAAATGAGGTCACAATTAAAACTTGAAATGATTGCAGTAAACACTATTTTTACTAAAGAACAGCAAGACAACACAATAAAAATTATTGACATGTTCCGTTTGATCCCGATTGAAATAGGTACTGTACTATTCAAAAGATTTGCATTGAACATGCATTGAGTTTATTGCCATTTAAACAATATAACAACACTTACTTGGTGTGTCCAGGTATGGCCATTAGAAGAGTGATATTCTCGTGCAATCCACAGTTGATTCGCCAACTAAGGTACGCCAACATGAAACGGTTCTTGTTTTGACCTGAAGTGTTATGTTGGACGAAATTAATGAAAACAATCTTTAAATTGACAATTTAGTTTTTATATTAAAACGTTATTGGGTGCAGAGCAGAATAATGCATAAACGAGTATTATAATTGTATATTGATATATTCTTAAAAACAGCCAGGAATCTTATGTTTTATACTTCCCTGACAAAAGGTATAGAATGAATGTGCTTACCCCCACAATTATCTGCATGTAGAACACAGCTTCTCTCACCAAACCCATTGTGGTTGATACTATGGTGTAACATACTAATCACCGAGTTGGGGCCATGTGTACCTTTGCCATCTGGACCTACAATTAGTTGTATACATGGGTACTCAATTGCTTATATACATATCGGAATGAATATACAAATACAGAAAACAATCATATAAACTTAACCTAGTTAAACACAAAGTAAAAATGTATCGGTGATGAACATTAGATCTATGTTACTTAATTAAATTCATGCTTGACCATGGTACATGTACATAAAATGGTATGTGAACTATTTACCTATAGACTGGTGTTCGTCAATCAAGTAATTGTATTGCTGGCTTGAAGAGTCTACTCGTACACCGAATATGTTAACCTTACGACCACTAACAAAGTACATAGGCCCCATCTGTTGGCTGTGGTGGGGCAATATAACGCTTTGACTGTAGTCGAAAGTGTAATGTACCTGTGTAAACAAACATATTAGTTTCAACATTGAGTTTTCACATAAGCATTATGTAGATTTTAATGTAATTGTGATAACAGCTGGTCTTTAGTCATTCCGAATTACATGAGTTATAGTCCGCCGGTGATAACGCTAGCCTTTCTTTACACTTGAAAATGGAAATAAAATGCATTTTCGGTGAACATATCTGTCTATTCATGTGCTTTATTACTTTAAATGCATAATACTCTTTCAATATACAATGAAAGCAGGCGGCAAGTCGACATTGTATTGTTGTTTTAGACATTATTTGTTTGTATACAAAGCTAGAGTTATTCATGAACAAATCGTTAGTCATACCTGTGAAAATACATAAATTGAAATTATAATTTTGTTGCACTCAGATTCTATATAAAAATATTCGTTTATATGATGCTATAAAGTATACACATTTACCTTATTCAGATTAGATGACAGAGGCAGAACAATCTGGTTTCTTACTATCGGTTGTCTGATCAATTCCTCCTGTGCTTCTATAATGCATTCTCTGTAAAGCATTTTTTCTGACTGTGCATCCTAAAAATAGAAATATTGAATACATTAAAATAGTATGACAAACCGGACAGGCCGCATAATAAAGTGTTATAATTAATATAGTTTACTTCTATTAATAACTCTATATAAATGTTATCTGGTCAGAAATGAAATTGTAAGTTATCATGTAAAAGTAAAACATATCGTTATTTGTGTAGGATTACATGTAATTACCTGAACGTGGTTACTGAGTGCTGTGGCTGACGCAAGCTTCTCGGCGTCTGTTCCTGCATCGGCGACTTTCTTCCGGAGAAGTTCACATTTGGGGCACACATCCTCCCTGGGGCTCATAATTCGGATGTGTGGAACACAGGCTTTCCAGATTCCCTTGAAGCTAGATATTCGAATACTTCTGACACTAGAATGCTCACAGAACCGTAAGTATTCCCTGTGAAGATGCACCTTGGATAGATTTGACGGTAGTAACACTGGAGCAGTACCATCCTCTCCCCTAGGAGCAGCAGGCATAGGAAGGCCATATATATCTGCATACCACAGCAGCCAATCAACGGATCGTTTCACATCATTGAACTGTAAGGCATGATGAGGCTTGCGTCCAGCGTTTCCGTGTACACGTGGTACGAACCCGTTCTCATTTATGTGTTCTAGTATGTGCCGCAATTAATGCCTTAATACCAATATCATTGATAAACATAAATGTTTTCTTGCAAACTTGCTTCCCATTGAAACAGAAACGGAACCGGGAACGTTGACGTTTTCCAAGTCGCGTTGTTGCATCTGAGATTGGATTCAAACAACCAATTATAAACATCTCTTTCTCACTCTTAATCATTTCCTGAATAGATAGTCTATGCTCCTCAATAGTTTGCTTATCAAATTGGAAAATACATGCAGTCTTACATGTGCACTGTGTAGGTAGATCTACAGTGTTTTCAGTCGGACCCTGTGTCTCTGTATCTGAATCTACATCTGATTGAGCAGCTTCACAGAAACTCTCTACACGAGTCGCTGTCAGGTATTCTTCCCTTCCCTCTATCGCCTCTACTCCCCAACCTTGCTCCTCAATTGGAAATTCTTCCACTGGTGTATAAGAAGCTCCATCAGCATTAATTCCGAAATCCTGGAACAAGTTATCCAGGTCCTGCGAAAGACAAAAGCTTGAATACAATTAAAATCATAACAAACTTATAATAAAATAGCAAATCCTAATAAAAAAAATAACGTGCGTTAATCCTAACTCTCGCGCATTAAAAAAAAATAAAAAAAATTGGAGCTCCACGGAGGATCGAACCAGCATCGCAATTTTACTAGCCGAGAGGCTTAACCACTACACTACGGCGCCACATAGTCTACTTATGATGATTTCTAACTTATATACATACAACTCAATAAGGGAGGTAAGCGTGTATAGTTGCCATGTTAACATGTAAACAAACTTTCAACTGTCATCAGTTCATGATATTTAATGCAACAATCATGCTTTTACCAACCAATAATTGTCATCCTTTTTTATATTTTTATATTTCTGATCGAATCGTTGTACATTTTAGGAGAATTATTCATAATTGTGATCTTTTATGACAGAAACACCGCAATTTCCTTCCAAATGCGCTTCTGCAGACGGCAGTCTTTCGTTGAGGTTTAAAATAAATTTAACAATTAAACTGAATAGGAATACATTTTAAATCGTTAACAAATTATACTTACCTCGAATTGTTCCATTTTTATACGCCTTTTCTCATGTTTTACTTGAACGGACAGAAAAACGATTCCGATACTTAATACAGGTGCGTCGCAAAAGCTATCACGGAACGTCGTCATTTTTCCTACGTTTTCTGACGGTGCGTCATAAACCTCCGAGTGTCCCTTTTCTCATGACGGCGCTCATATATTGTTTGTGTTTTTAGCTCACCTGTCACATAGTGACAAGGTGAGCTTTTGTTAATGTTTTCAAGGTTATTGCTCAGGGAACTCAACAGATTGTAATATATTGTTCGTGTTTTCAAGGTTATTGCTCAACAAACCCAGCATATTGTAATATATTCTTTGTGTTTTCAAGGTTATTGCTCAGTGAACCCAGGTCATTGTTCTAATCGTGGAACTTGTACAGAAACTGGGAGAAGATCTGCAACATGTTCGTGTAATACTGATTATGAGGGTACTTTCTGTGAGAATGTAGCAGGTAATGATATTGCTTGTTATTATATTTATATAAATTTTAGGTGCAGGCATCTGTAGCAGGCATCTACAGATATGTTAGGTTTGATTATAGTAAATTTACTGTACTTGTCTGGGTTGACTGGTTAGTCCGTCCCAGAAATCTTTTTAACCAAAACTGTCAAGATGTTGCAATTAGATTTCTTCCATCAAGGCATTGCTTCCAAAATTGAAAAAAAATAGTTCAACATCCTAAACATCTTCATTGTCAACTCTATGTAACACTATCAAACCTTTTTAACAGAATTATTGTCACTTTTTGACTAAGCTTGTTATTATTATGGACAAGGCTTCCTCCGGGAGTTATTTTTGCCAGTCCAAGAAGGGTTAAACATCATTCAATTTTACTGTCTATTGGTTTGATAGGGGTAAGAGAATCTCTATGTGCTCTTTCTTGTTTTGGTCTTGATGAAGGGATTTGACTTATCCCCTGTTGAGGCAAAGTGTATATGGTAATGTTAGGCGTCATTCTGTCAAGGTTTTACTGTAACTGGTTTTACAATTGAAGAATTAAAATTGTGGTTGTTTTTTTGTAGAGAAAAAGTCGAGTCTGGATGTGATTCTCGGAGCAGCTATTGGTGGCGGTGGTGGTCTACTCATCATTATCTTAATTATCATTGGTTGTTGGAGATACATGTCCGAGTAAGTAGCCATTTATGCTTCATTATATCACCTACATATAGATTGCCTATGTGTTTCAGTGGTTAGCATGCTTGCTGCCTTAATAATCCAGTGACCCAGGTTCAAATCTGGACGGAGGCTCTCCATATATCAGCTGAAAGCTGACTGGCAAGTAAAGGCTATGCTCATCTAAACATGCTATGCTCTGTGGACATATTGATTATGTGCCAAATGGATGTTGCAATGTTTACCGTGTTGGTCTTGAACCACTGGTTGGATTTCATTGAAACTTCACACAAGTATCTGGTACTGAGCCTGGTGTTAAGAATATTGTCAGGAATTTTAGGTCATATGATTTTATCTGAAATTACAGTCCCTTGTATGCTTTATGTGGGAGACTTGTTGATTTTGTGCAGTTTGCCCACATTTGTTTTTCTTCACTGCTAAGGTTTGATTTTAATGGAACTTCACATAAATACTAGGTATCAAGCCTTGTTGGGTGTATTATTGGAAATTTTAGGTCTGATTATTTTTTGCCTAAGTTAAAGCCCCTTTTTGGGGATCTAGTGTTTGTGACTTAATGCATTTGAGTCTTTGAAGGCATACATACATTTTGTTGTTGAATATTCTTGCACTAATATGTATATGAGAATTACTTACACTTACAAGTTTTAAAATATGTTTATATACTTTACCAATATGTTGTATAATTATGTTGTTTTGTAGTCAAGATAAAAACAAGTCAAAGAGGCGTGTAAATGATCCAGAGTACTCGTATGGTATCTATGACAATGCCGGGCTCTACCCGCAACAGAAAGCAGTACTAGCTCCCTACAGATCTGTCGGATATCCCTCCCTAGGTTACAGACCTGATGCAAGTTTCGAAGTTGGTTCACAACTAGACCCATACAGACAAGCAGAACGACCCAGCATACATGGCGGTGATGATCAGGACGATCAGCCACAGTATGTGTGGAGAGCTTAAAACATCATAGAACATTATGAAATGGAAAAGATAATAGCAACTATCTCATAGTGATTGTCAGTTAATTTTCCCGACTGTCTGTTAATTTTCCTGACTGTCAGTTAATTTACCTGTCAGTTAATTTCTCTGATTGTCAGGTAAAAGTCTGTTTTCCTGTCAAGTTAATTTTCATGACTGTCAGTTAATTTTTGTGACTGTCAGTTAATTTTCCTGTCAGTTACTTATTGAATTCATGTAAATATACAAACCTACTAATACTCCTATTAGAACATTTATTGCAATACATATCATTGTTTAGAGACATATCATGACCACAGTTGTGATCAAATACATTTTGTTGAAATTTTGTATATTTGTTTATATTTTATAGACACATTTTTATATTTTAATTGAAAAAATTTATTTTATTGGTTAAAATATTGTTCCTGTTGTGTTATGCTTTGTAAGAGACAGCAATCTTGATGCGATTAATAAGTCATGGTCACTCACAGTTCTTAAAGGGACTCAACTCCAGTTGGTAAAATGCATAGTTTATCAAAAAGTTCTCTTAAAATCGCATTTTTATGGCTTGACCAAACTTATACATTTATTTAAGAATTTGGACTTATTCATCTAGAAGAAAAATAATCGCATAACATCGGTGTATTACCTTTTCAAACCCTAAAATATATTGCGTGACTAATGCAGTAAGATATTACTGTAACGAACGGTAAAACATGTTAAGACAGTTTTCATCAATAGCACCGTTGATCGTAATGTAAGAATACTTCATGTATTCGTAAAACATAGTTTTGTGATTAAAATGTCTGAAAAACATGTTTTTATCAGCGAAATGGAGTTTAGTCCCTTTAAAATATGTACAAGTTGTTATACAAACTGTACATTATATATTTAAATTGTTTTAATTGTGTCTAATGCTGTATACATATATATTATGTATCATGAGCCAAGTGCGTTATTGTGTACACATGTGTATAAGAATATTATTCTTACTTAAAGTGTGACTACCAGTATACCATGGATTGTTAATGTCCAATAAATTATATAGTTCGATCATTTTAGCTTTAATTTTGTGTGAACTTTTTCACAATAAAAATGTGTGTTGGCAACAGACAGTTTACAACTATGCTCATTGCAATGATGTCACCTTGGAAATTTGAAAGTATTATATGAACCATAGATATGTTTTTAGACGATCTTCCCAAGCAGTTACTGTAACTTGCTAGGTTTTCGGACAAACCAAAGTCTGAATACTAAATTGCCATATTTTGAGGGTGGAATGGCATCAGTGGTTTTGTTTTACCAATTCCTCCAGAACTATTTTACCTATACTTTCCTGCAGAATTTGTCATAGTAGTTTGTGAGTTTTTAAAGTAATACTAAGTATCTCAGTTAGGCAAAAATTGTACATTGCAATATTGAGCTGGTATGGTCTGTCTAGTATGATAATCATTCTGTCTGTTTGAATATAAATTTGTCTGTGTGGTGTAAGGTTA
Organism: Spisula subtruncata; assembly: GCA_963678985.1. Taxonomy (NCBI): domain Eukaryota; kingdom Metazoa; phylum Mollusca; class Bivalvia; order Venerida; family Mactridae; genus Spisula; species Spisula subtruncata. The sequence continues at coordinate 66,024,721 of OY787660.1, forward strand.
CATAATGTGTGTCTATTTGAATGTTTGTCTGTATGGTGTTAGGTGCTTGTTTTGTTTGTAAATTTGTCCATATAGTGTTAGGTACCTGCTTGACTTGTCCAATACTGTGTTGGGTACCTGCTTGATTTGTCCAATACTGTGTTAGGTACCTGCTTGTCTTGTCCAATACTGTGTTACTTACCTGCTTGACTTGTCCAATACCGTGTTAGGTACCTTCTTGTCTTGTCCAATACCGTGTTAGGTACCTGCTCAATTTGTCCATGACTTTGTGGTGTTAGGTACATGTACTATCTTTGTGTGTGTTTATATGGTGTAAGGTTATACTGTATGATTTTAGTTTGTGTGAGTTTGCCATTACCTGATTGTTTAGGGGATAGGACATTTCACTTAAACTTGTGTGAAACTATTTTTTGTCAATTTCTTTGTAGTACTAAGGTTATAAAAAGCTTCAATCAACTTTATACATATTTTCATTTGGTTTGTAAATTTCTTAGTACCTGAAGGACAGGAATATAATTTTCATCCATTTGGTAAGTTGGTTGTCGTATGTAGAAATATTTTAATGAAATGTTTGTAAATTTTCCGTAATTTTTTTAATAATAATCCCTCGATTCAGGTACAATGCATGTTATTATACCATATGTCTGGTGATTTGTTCGCAATCTATATAGTCAGTGTGAAGTAAGAGTTGCTTTAAGGTTGCCATGTTTTATATAGTCTTGTGTTCAAATGTACTGCTAACTTTTATAATATTTTTTACTACTTTGTATAAATAAATCATATATTTGGAGAATACTTAGTAGTTGTGGTTTCTGTTCTCTTGTTTAAATGCCAAAATTATCCGGTCAGCTTTTTGCTGAAACATGGCAAGCATACGAGTGCCTCCTACTGAATTTTTACCTGGGTTTCCAGATTAGACAGCATGGTGCTAACAAAAGAGCTATGGAGGTGCACTAGTTCTAGTAACCTAGGTTGACTATGATTATAAAAGGTAAAGTGTTTGTTTGTTATAGTGTTACCTCCATTGAAATGGTCAGCCAATTTAGCTTATGCAACACCTATCTTTCATGCGCACAGTACCTCCGAAATCCCCTCTTGTATTGCCTGGAGCCTGGTAGAGAATGGGCGTATGGTAACCATTCTTTAACTAGCTGGCAGCACAACCACCTGACGCATCAGTTCTTACCCAGCTTTCGCTGAGATTTGAACCTTCAACCTCCGGGGGAGTCCCGCTCTGAAGTCGGACGCCCTAGCCACTCGGTTGCTGTTATGATAAGACAGGTACAACATAATAGACCTACTCCGGATCTCCACTAATCTGTAGGTACAAATAAAGTTTTACCGTTATAATCCTTTTGAGTCTTGAATATTCATATCTGGACAATAGAGTGGGGGTCAGTTGTGTTTGCATATGAATACAAAACCAGTATAACTAGGCCAGATTTGTTTGTACCTACATGTAAATTAAGGGGAAAACCACCTCGCACAGAGTTCCTGATATCAACTGTTATGTCATCAGTTTTGGTTGCCCCATTTCTCTCACCTGAAAATGACTAAAATTACAACCATGCCGCCTGCAAGGTTGCGTCTAGATGGATCATAGATGTCACAAGGCTTCTGTACAGTACTCCTCCCATGGACGAAGTTGAAAGGCTGCAACATTGACAAATAACAAATAACTCCTTATTTGAGTCGTCAAAATTAGGTGTACTGTATGATGATATTGTGTTGTAAAAAGTGACCAACTTTTGTGAGCTGTCTTCAGTCATTCAGCTGTTCAACGATCCTTTGACATTTTAACTTCCCCTTGTTATTGGGCTACCAACGGAAACCTGTATCAATTCAAGTCTACGTATGAAGACTATTTCTCTCCTGTGAGAGTGAAAGCCAATATCGATCTATGGCGCCCAGGAATATCCATCATATCAAACTGCCATCACAGGTACCAATTTACATCTGGTGGAGTGGAGCATGAGGGTTATTGTTGCTCAGGGAAATTAACCAGTGGTCCAGACGAGGGTTGAACCCAGGACTTTTTGAATCCTGAAGCGGGCACTTGATCTAATCCTGGACTGGAAAGTCATAGTAACTACATGTATAAGTACAAACAACACTACACACTATCACATGTTAACAAACAATATGACACACTATCACATGTTTATGAGTTTATTTATAAAGTAGGATCATATGGTATATCACAGACACACTAACAAATCATGGCTACAATGTACATATACATGTAGCGTTCGGAGAACTAAACAGATACGTATATATCTTTGATTAAAAACGTAAATTCAATAATGAAATGACAGAAAAATATGAGAAATTCTACCTTTACACAAGCTGTGTACATGTATTCACTACACTGAACCACTGCTTTATTGGCCACCTTCAGAGTGGAATTTGGGTATTGTTTGAAAAAATCAAATAGCAATTACTGAATTTTGTTTGCATTGATTTTTATCTTCCTGTATACATGTACTTTACTGATTTAAACTAAAAATTTGTTGAAAAGGGGCGTTAAACATCCCATCCAGGATAAACATTAATTTGAAATCCAAATATTTTTATTTTGTTATAAAACATGTGCATATTTATGAACTATGTATATTTGGCGTGTCCGCTTTTCAGTGCATGTTGGCGTTACGTCATCATTGTTTTTATGTTATTAATTTGTTACCACCTGATGAAGCCGAATAGGCGAAATGTCGTGAAGTAATAAAGTTAACGATATACTAAGTTTATACGTGTTTGGTGGTTATTTTCATGTTCATATTGAACTATGTACAAAATACTTCGACAAAAAGAAAAAGGAAATAAAGAGACCACTTACCTAGTGGTTCAGTGCATTGAAAGGTATTAATCAAATAAAATTCATCCCGTCCAATGGGCAGTGTTACTGCTGGTATGGAAATATCAACATTCATACAGAAACGCTCCATAATACATATATCAAACAACAGTGTAGCCTTACCATGTGACTTTGGACTACAAACCCAAGAACGGCTAGTTTTGTTTTCGAGGTGAAGAAAATTTGCCTTGGATTTGTAGTCCAAAGTCACATGGTATTTCTTCACTGATACGAGAAAGATAACACATTCATAAAATATAATAAAAGATAACATGTGAAAAATAAAGCGGAATGCATTTGAAAGTTGGCATGATAAAATTAGTAAACTCTGTTAATACTGACACATTGTACATGGTATGCTAAAATTGTGGACACATATCGGCCAGTTTTATAGACAAATCTTAACTAAGATCCCAATTTACAAAAAAAAAATTAATTCAACAAAACTATTGATGAAAAGCATCAAAGGGTGCTGTGAGTTAGTTTGATGGGTTGTTACATTTTTCAAAATAATTCAGATTTTGTTCCTTCAATAAAACAAAAGTCCCCCAGGTTAACAGTAGCTAGTGACTATGTTTAGCACTTTCTGATTGGTAGAAAGTAATTAACATCTTAACTTAGGATTGTCTATAAAATCAGGCCATGGTATATAATTCATTTCTAAATATGTTGCTAAAAAGCATTTTGTGACTTCGTATTTTGATTGATCACATCTTTTTGATTGAATGACAAAAGAAATGAAAAATATATCATTTTGTCCAAATACTATTTCTGTAGACGTAAAACAACAAACACATAATACTCCTTGCATATATGCATAACAAGACATTGTCCATTTGGCGCAATAAGGTTGTATCGTACGTTATAAGAGTATAGAGAGATACAACCTTGTTGCACCTAAGGGACCACATAATACTCTTTAAAATTAATAAAACATCATTAACAATTTGTAATACTCAAAGACAAAACAATGTAATACTAGAATAATACTAGCACAATATGGACAAGACAAATATACTTCTTGAAAAAAACATTTTTGATTTATACAGGTAAAAAAATTGGAATACTGTTTAATTTTGCCAAAAGGTTAAAAATTGACCTTAGGCATACCGTAAATACGCAGCCATAAGTCGCATGCTGCCATAAGTCGCAGGGGGACTTTTGAATAAAAAATCAAGGTTTTTGTCTAAACCCTTCCATAGGTCGCATGTATAGTTTTCCATTTTTGTGAAAGCTGAAATCATGTGCTCAGTGTCAAGTGTCGAAGGAAATGTGGTTATTTTCAGCTAAAGTTGGGAGGAATGTGTTGGGAGGAATGTGTAGATTTTCAGACAGAATATGGAGGAGTGTAGTAATTTCCAAACAAAGTTGATGGGAATGTGGTCATTTTCAGATAAAGTCAGGAAGATGCGGTCAGTTTCAGATAAAGTCAGGAGTAATGTAATGATTTTCTGACAAAATCGGTAGTAGTGTAGTAAACTCTTCCATAAGTCGCGGGGTGACTTTTTAACTTTTTTTGGGACTGTTTTTGCCCGACTTATGGCTGAGTATTTACAGTAGTTATATATAGATATATATTTTAAAAATACAACTAAATGTAAATAAATGTAGACCACCCTGTCAACCTTTCTCTATGGATGAAATGTATTTAACAAAATAAAATTTATTACGTAATAATATATTTTAATAATCAAGGTATCTATGATGTTTTACAATTTTTGATGATGCTCGGTTCATGAACAGATCATAATATAAAACTATATGTATCTGGGGTAAATAAGAGCAATAACTATTTTTATAATTATTTACCATCTATAAAATACCTGTTTAAAGATATTACACTAAGTATATTACAATTACATGCACTCACAAATTATGACATCACAGATACGCATTATGACATCACAGAGACACAATACTAGGATAAAGGACTCTGACATGTTAAGCCTTCTTCTAAAGAATTTTGCTGGTTAATAAATAAAAGGATTGTATAAGGACATAAGGATAAACATTTGTGTAAATACTTCTTTTTGATTTAAGCGTTTGTGTTTTTGAAATAAAATCAATGCATGAACCATAGTAAACAAACAAAGCATGTGCACATAGGTATACATATAAGAATGTGTACAACTATGTTTATACAATGAAGAACGTCAAACTCGTATACTAGTATGCATTTTCCTTTTTCGCTCAACTCATAATGGTTTATATATACATGTATAGCCAAACATTTCAAAACCTGTATCAAATCATATAGTCTGTGTCAGGAACATTTCTATTTTTTTGAACGATCAATATTAGGCCATGAAATCAAATCATGGAATAAGTAATAAATACAATGAATGACACTCACTTCTGAATTTATTTACACACAATTTGCCTGTTTTCATAGGCTTATGATGTTTTAACAAAAAATAATGTCTGTTTAAAGGAAACACTGATCTATGGTTTCCTAGCCTCAAACTTTGCGAGTTTGTAGATCATATCACAAAATGCTATATAGCTGACGTCATCCTTCCCGCCAATTTTAACATCAAACTGTTGCCATAACAACTCAAAATCTTGTTGACTGACGAGGTTGCCGAGTTCAAGCTCTGTAAGAACCCGACGGAATTGTGACCTTGACACAGTTCCGTTATGAACTCGGTCATAATCTTCAAACAGGGGGAACAACTGCATCTGATGCTTGCGGACCTAAAATCAAATATGAAGGGTGAATAACAATATAAAATATACCTGAAGCATGGAATAACCACTAAACGTTTATAGACACATATATATATATATAACTCATGACGAGTGGATTTGAAATTCAAAGAAGGTCCTTTAGAATGACATAAATGACTGTTTGCATTGTAATTTATCTTATTATGAACATCATGAGGGAATATATTAAATCATACAAGTTATTCCACAGAATGTAGTAATTTCTGCAAGCAAATTGCAGAATAAATTCTTCATAGAAAAATTTCTGCATTATTCAAACACATATTAGTATACATATTTACACTCAAAGTCAACTTTAACATTCTGCTTCAACAGGTAAGCAGGATCAGGACCACGTGTATTTATATAAGTAATAATAATAATAATTAAAGAAGAGCCATCACTGTTAGGAATATAATGCCAGCAAAGTCCGATGTTAATAGTACACCAGCTCCTAAATTTACCAAATTATCAATGTTAACAAGGGCCATAACACCTTATAAAATCATCCTAGATGTCAGACTGACGTTTAAATTCTAATGTACCAGGTGGCCATCCTGCAGAGACACAAAACTATTATAAACCTTACCTTTTCACTAAGACGTTCCATACAAGCTCTAAATCTGTTTTGTTGGTCAGCGGGAAGATTATTTCTCTCCCATTCTTCTGGAGGTTTGAACTGGATCACTTCCTCTAGAGGGCGCTTCTCCAACTCTTTAGTTGTGAAGATAGATTCTACTTCATCACAGAATCTTAGATAGTCAACATAGTCAATATCCTGTATAGACTGGTACCTGTTTATAAAATAATGGTTTGAACTTAGGCTAGACTGGTATCATGATACCTGTTTATAAAATAATTAATCTGTAAAGAGATATATTTTTGCAGATATTAAATTTTGTGGTTATTGGTAAAATGGTTACTGTAAAATCATTAATGTTTGTGGGGGATTAAATTCAGTGGATTTTGTGGTTTACCTTTAACAATGAAATCAAATCTCATCAAACAATTATTTTTACCCTTGTCTTTTTTACCAAAACCATGAAATTTTGTCCCATTAAAATTAAATGACTACAGTATTTGCCCATTTAGGCTTAGACAGCGATTTTCAAAAGGCAATAACTAAGTAACCTATCTTCAGAATAATGCAATTTGAGCACTTTAGCTAAGATGGAAATCACCATAAGATGAAAGAAAACAAAAGCAGTCCCTTATTTGGTTTGTTGAAAAAATAATCAATTGTAATCTTTATTGTCAAAGGGAATGGGAAGCGACTCTTTCAAAATTAGCATTTTGTTTTCCATTCATTTTACTAAACTTGATTTCAGCACTCTATTTCTACAGATATATTCTGTCATCAATAATTACTATTGGGAATTTGTGTCACAATTTTTCTCGTTGGTCTTAATTGCTAGCAAATTGGGAAAACGTTTTCGGAGTGATAATGTGGCTTCAAGTTTTATTACAGTCATTCCGGAAATTGGTCACTTAGGCCTTTGTGAAAATTGATACTTATACATACCTATCCTCCAATATAGAAACTTCAGACTCTCTGAGTTCAAATCTACAAAGATCAAGAGCTCTACGGAATGATGTCTTCAACATTCTACCAGATCGAAGTTTGTCATAATCTCTCATAAACTCAAGAACCCTCATTCTTTCACGACTCACCTAGAAATAAATAGATTAATATCACTTGAATAATACATCCTCATAAATGAGTGGGTATATTATATAGTCAAGTACCTAGACACCTGTAATTAATTGAAAAAATTCGCTGGTTGAACGAGAATGGTACAACAGGAATCTTTTTAAGAATATAACTTCATCTTACTACTGTAAGCAAAAATATTTGTTCCCGGGATTCAAGTTCCTGGTTCCTGAGTGGTAGAAATTCGAGAAATTAAGTAATCACAAAAAAGTTCAATACATTAAAATGGACATCGCGGGAGACTTAGAAACTCAAAAAAATTGTAGTCGCGAAATTAAATTGATTTTAAGTGAGTCATGCTACTCAAATGCTCAAATATCGGCTTATACTGTAATTCATTATACACTTATATCAACTTACTTTCGTTTTCACTTTCAGTAATACGCCCTCCAAATCCTTCTGTGCATTGAGCTCTGGTAGTGTTTTTCTCAGATTAGTTTGTCTTATTTCTTCCAAGCGGGATTCGTACATGAACTGTGGCGGTTCTTCTGGTTGTAAGTCAGATAAGAAGGCAATGTAGTTAAATCCTATATCGTTACAGAACTTAGCTTCCAAGGAAATCATCTCAGGCTCGGTACAGTGAAGTTCTAGCATGGTTAAGCACTGTCTGAATTGGGCCTTGGTGACGTGACCGTTGTTGTGTCTGAATGGTATAAAGGAAAACATCATTAAATCATGTTAATGCAGGGTGATTGTCATATTGTGGATGTATGACTGTTGATATATGCAAAGTATTTATTTATTTATTCTATATCCAGGGATAAAATTGTTTTATTAAACTAAGATGTGGCCAGGGTTCAAACTGGGCCTTTTGCACTTGAAACAATCACTCTACAACAAGCTAGGCTATTGAGGAAGCACATTAATTAACTTACAGAAATTGTAAACTTATTCTGCTTCAACTCATCTATAATACTGTCTTTAATTGAAAACCAATATATCGAAATTCCCCATGTTTTAGTTATGGTTATGTATTACTAGCATGTAAAAAAAAGAGAAGATAAATGATTCAAAGAAAAAATCGAAGGAAACCATAATAATTCCCTGCACTGACTTACTTATCAAAGTCCTGGAAAACTGGTTTAGAAAGAACTCGTCGCTGATCTGAACGTTGTCTTAATCTGTCCATAGTAGCATCATACAGTGATCTATGATCGTCTGAAGCATAACTCCAGTCCATGGTGCCAGGTTTTGGTGCCCTAAATATTTCTTGTGGAGGTACACGTGTTTCAGGGTCTTTCTCTAAATGAGGCTGGGTAAATACTGAAATAAAATTAATTTGCTTTGAAGTTGTTATACATTTCATAAGGATACCATACTTGTTTTGAGAACTTACTTATAGAAAAGACTTAATATTCATATGCCAAATTCCCATCGGCAGTGTTATTAGATAAATGACAATAAAAACCTGACATTCACAAATAGATAGCTGGTGGGCACATTTGCATATAAACATGATCTCTCCAGCAGATTAAATGTAAGAAAAGTTACACCAACATTATGTTTTATAATTAAAGTAAAGAAACATAGCATGTACGGGAACTATGCAGTAAAAAATTAACAAAATAAGTCACTAGACATAGCATAAATTCCCACATAGCATTTTTACCACGTCATTTTCTATATTTAAAAAAAAAAAAATATATAGTTTCCTACCAGTTTCAATATCCCACAGGAAACTGGTCCATACGCACTGATCTTCTTTCTTTGGATTTTTATAAATATCGCACAGGAGATTGTACTGTCCCTCAGTCATGTCATGTTGACCTAGTTTACTGAGACCCAGTAAACCTAGACCTCGTCTGAATTGGGATTTACTGATCGAACCACTTCTTAAGGGATCGTAATCTTCAAAGAATTCGCCGACCTGAATTAAGCAAAAAGTTTATAACCATTAAAAACAAAACCTAATCGCGAATACCAGATAACACATCATATAAATTATTCATAAAAAGCTATACTGACCTTAACAAACAGATTTCCATTAGCATTCGTATATGTTTTAATTGTACAAATTGATGAATTAGACATTTTCAACTTCCTTATGTCTAAATCCCCACCCATGAGACAATTCTTACTGTCTTAATCCCCAGGGTCAGGACACATAATCACATAGTAATTCCTGAGTTCCTCCATATCTCAATGGTTAGTGCTCTTGTCGTATACACAATGTAATCCATATATGCCAAATAAAGACTTAATTTGCTCAGCATCTGCTTTCCATTCCCTGGGACTGGGAGTCACTGAAGTTGTCAAATTTCCAACAGTCAGGAAGATTTGCCTGTCTAATTCCCCATGTATTGTTTCATAACATGTTGTTATTATATTTCCCAGTGTTAATACCTGGCTGAACTTAAAAGCAAGTATGGCAGTCTAGTTACACTGTAAAATTCAGACATTTATCAATATGATTATTCATAGGGATTTGATTTTGTTGTTTAGGTCATCCAAGAAATCCACGAAATTAAACCCACCACAAATATTTTGATGAAAAATGATTACGCAGTATCAAATATAACACTGATTTCATACTTACTCTGAGTCTGTTAACAAGAACAATATGTCGGATCCTTGACATAAGATTCTCGTAGCTCACGTTACTGTCGGCAGCCGTCGTGGGAATTTCTTTAACTGGTGTATTTGTACGACCTTTCTGACTTAGATCTGCATCATCCATAGTATGTCCAACAAATTCTAAAATCCGTAAGAAAATAAAAAAATATTAGCACCAAAAACTTATGTAATTACAAGAGGAATATGAGAATAACAAAATGCTTTGTGACATTATATTTGATACAGTTACTATATTTTTGAGAAAATACCAAATTTATCAATTAAATCAATCTTTATACCTACTTATTAATGAATTATCCATCTGTCTGCTTTGATACAAAATTGATTTAATTAGATACACTGCTAAGTGAAAACATAAAAGTGTAAATCACGTGCTATATTATTATTTAGAAATAAATTCATACTTTCTGGTATCAGTCTACGTCACAAGACTATAATTGAAGTCTTATAATAGATTCAAATAGCAGACTCAGCTGAGCGATAACTTAAATCTGATGAATTGGGGAATGGTTCATAGGATAAAAGAAAAATATTCTAAGAGTTACCTACCTTGATCTACAGCCTGTACAAATGCAGGATAGTTGACATCACCTGTGGCAGGATCTTCAAACTTTCTCAGCAATAATTTCAGATCTTCAGGAGAAACGTTAAGAGACAAAAAGTGAAGGATACGTCCAAACTGTGTAGGTGTCACAACCCTTGTGTATGCAATACCCTGAAATATACACACAAACATGATACAAATGTGGTAGCATTTACCTAAACCTTTCTATAACAGTCAGTTAAATGATGCATGAAATGCAGTGTTTAATTTTGGTGTGAGTACTGCAGCTCCAGACTTTTTTCAATTTGCTTAGGACTCGTTTATTTTTAAGTTCAATGGAACAGGACTCAAAACCAAAGTGAAACAAGGCAAATGTGGCTTTTAAATGCAGATGTTTGTCTATCAAAGGGATATTCAGTACAAAAATTGCAGTCATGTGAATAACACATTAGTGTAAACCATGTTTAGTGGTGAAACTGGCTTTATTCTTCAAAATCATAAAGTTTATTACAGAAAATCTTCGAGTTGGTTATTCTTTTCTGCAACACTTTTCAGTGTTTCAAAATTCCCACTCAACTAGCAATGAACCAGTTGGTAATCCAGAAGTTACGAGTCTTGCCAGTATCAGTGCAGTACACTAGGCAAGTTAACGAACAAAAAAGGAGTCTTTTTAAAAGAGCTAGTATATCACAACAGGTGCCATTGCCAAAGCAGAGTGCTACCGAGCGCTTTCATTAACCTCTCGTTCAATTTAATATCATAGGTAAGGATTACCTTTTCGTTGAAAGCGCAATGTAGCGCTTTGCTTAGGCAAAGAACAACAGTATTCCTTGTATCACAAAATTATCTCTTCCCTCAAGTCAAGAGATCATTGGACCATCAGCCAAGAATTTTTTTATTATATACTTACAAGTTACAACTGTCTAAGTGAAACACTATATAACAAAGACAAAAAGATGAAATGAAAGATGAGCTTACCCTGTCGTAGTCCTTGAAGTATGGATACATCATTAATCTCCTACGTCTAACATTGTCAGATATCTGGCTAACTATCTCTTGTATACGCTGTTCCTCAGCTCCAGATAATGGTGTTAAACCCTGAATATAATATTAAATCACATATAATAACTCGTATCAAGGTAAGTATAACGAGTATGACTTGTATATTCTTATACTAAACATGTGTAGTATAACTTTCAGGTTCTTCCAATAGAATGTGTTAAATATCACAAATGTCATGTTATAAAGAATCTAAAACTGATTGTTATATTGATATATTTTAAATCTAAATCCTCTAAGTCAAAACTGATGCTTTACTTACATCAATAAATAAGAGTTTCATCAAAAAGGTCCAAAGAATTTCTAAACAACTTTGGTTTTCTTACATTCCTAAGTCTTAACAGAAGTTAAAATGTAAATGGGTGGTTTAATGGCTGAGCTACTGAAAACAACCGTAAAAATTTGAAAACTTTTTTTAGAAAAAGAACTTACTCTTGACAATGCCCCTTTTACTGGTCTAACAACACTTTGTAGCGGTTTCTTTTCCAAGTCAGGAATGGTAAAAGCTGAAAATATGAAAAAATCGATATTAAAAATTTACGATTTTGAGAATTTTCTGATGTGTTTATAATCTTAAGGCATTAAAACTTCAAGTGACTTATAGTATTGCAGAGTCAGACGTTCCTGGTTTCCAATCAATGGTTTCCAATCAGTCATAGCCAATGATACAAACATCTGATTTCCAACATACATACTCGTTCAAGATTTTAGGCCTAAAATAAAATATTTTTTGTTTTCCCTTTTGTGATCCATGTCATTTAGGGTTAGGTAGGTCAGAAGGAAAAATAATTTTCTTTTTTTCTAGAAATATTATCCAAAACGACTTTTGCTCAAATTGTACCCCCTCCAAAAGTACCAAACTTAATCTGATTTTTCAATTGCAGTTTTCAGTAAGGGAGATGTTGCAGTATAGAAGCAAAAAGTGGAAACAAGGAATTAAGTTATTTAAACTTTAAAGACTCATATCAAACATAATATTTAACAACATACCATTTTCCATGATATCACAGAATTCCTTGTATTTGACGCGCCCATCAGGTTGACGATAGTATTCTACTACTTTCTGTATTTCAGCACGAGATAACTGAGCTTCTTTGCCAACAGCAAGTGCAAGCCCACAAACAAACTGATTCTCTGTAATTATACCGCTACGTAACTTGTCATGATCCTTGAAAAATTCTGTTGTCCTGATTCCGTGTTTGAAGACTCCTACTCTAATTTTCTCAAAAATTGTATTAAGATCTGGATCTGAAGTCAGCTGAAAATAAAAAAAGACAAAAAATAAAATAATAGTTCTTCTACATTCAAATCTAATCTGTAAATTGAATTCATCCAATGTTTCAGGGAATTTGCTAAACAAAATTTGAGCCAAAATTCGGATTCTTGCAATTTTCATATTAATAATAATAAAATAGTCTTTATTTTCTTTGGATAACATTATTTTTAAACAAATTTCATTACGGTCCACAAAATTATTACACTTAATTCAGTTTCATCTTGAAATGATGTTATCAGTTATAAAATTCACAAAAATACTTTTTCTGACACACATTTAAAATGACTTGTTATCAGTGCATTCCAGTTGTTTTATTTCGAATACAAAATGTACAAACAATGTAGCTTAAAGTTTCCATATGAGAAATAAGCTGGTTCCAATGACTAACTGTCAATATATTTACATTTGTATATGACTAGCGACATTTCTGAAAAATCTAACTCTATATTTTTACTTTGAACCATAGCTATTTTATAATTTTATCTCGAGCTTTTAGACTGGTCTATACCTATTACCTACCATAACTAGAGTGTTATCAACTTGTGTGTTTGGTGCTTCAATGAGCTCCTTCTCCTTAGCACACTGTTGTCCTATTGCTACAATATCATGATGAAGATTTAAGTAATTGAGAAGTCCAGTTTTCAATGGATCACGATACTTCTGTACAAGTAATGTCATATCAGCCTCACTCACATCAGGGGGACCAGGAAAACTACGGAAAAACTGAAACATGAAGGATAGATCATATAAGATAATTTTCAAAAGTAGGCCTACTCAGTAGTTAATAATAACCAAACACATATACTGTCAATAATAGGATGAAACATGAGTAGTAATTTATTACCTCGAGATTATGGTTACTTGTTGTTTTTTTCAGTAGAACTTTTTTTATAACTCATGGGGTTAAGGTCATCATATTTTTAAGAAGCAATAATGTACCAGAAGTGTTCTATACAAATTTTAAAAAGCATCATATCAAGGCTATGTATATACTGTATTTCAATGATTCTACATTCAATTTGTATTCCAATTCAGGAGCATTGGAACATTAACAATATTAGCAAAGTTAATAGCAAAGAAAAATATAATTAGCAGTCCTTTAAGGTCTGATATAATTTTAGAAGAACTACTAGTTGAACAATTTACAATATACTGGTATATAAAACCATTTGCTTTACCTGGCTTTCTGTGACAATTCCCATATGATGTCTGTCAAAGTCCTCGTAGCATGTACGTAGATTAATACCATGGTAACAATAATACTGTTCTATATGCTTCAATAGTTGAATCAAACGTCTCTCAGACTGTGCACTTAATGGTCGCACAGTGCGAACAGTTCCTAAACTGTAAATGGAAAGAAATATACAATCTAATAAAAGGAACTTCATCATAATCCATAAAATGTTCCTAAACTGCAATAGAAAAAAAACATACAAACTTAGAAACGAGACTTCATCAAAATCAATAAGAGGAACATAAATTTTTACATAGATATACTTGTATTTTATTAATCAAACTCGCAGCATATTTCAATGAATGAAAATAATTTGCTTAAAATTGTAAAATATTTCAGGGAAGTCCACAGATTTTAAATATTATTATTTAGATTATACAAGAGTTGTTCCAAAAGTTCTGGGTCTATTGCCATAATATTTTATCTGTGGTATCAAATGACGTTATTGGATACTTTCGATACACCCCTGATACTTACAATTCTGGTGGTGGGACAGTCTGTGACTCAGGATTTCTTGCCAAATCCCTGGCATTAAAGTTTTGATCAATGATATCACAGAACAGAGTATATTTGATTTGTCCGTCATTTTTCACATCATAGTGCTTCTTCACTAGTGCTTCCTGTTCCGGGGTAAGTTGTAACCCTAAAGTGTTCCACAAACATCTCGAAAATTGTGCAGCTGCAAATATGTGCATAAAAGTATGCATTAATATTTGAAACACATCAACTGAACAATAAGTAATAGATTATACAGTAAATTTAAAATGTCACTGAACACACTTTCAAATCAAGTTGCAGTTTTATTTATAATTTCAATCATGATATCAAGACCAACATAAATTTGATATTGAAAATACCCCAATTTTCCTCAATTAAGTGGTACTTCTTATCACTGCTCAAAGTGTTTAATATTAATGCTTTACCATTTTGTTGGAAATTTTGATAATCCACAATGAGATCTATGTATTGATAACATTCCAAAAATAAATCTCTTGTTGCTAAAATTAAATAATATTGATAATGCTGTGAGGAGTGTGACAATAATGTCAGAGACTGAAGTTATCATACCTGTTACAAATCCAGATCTCAGTTTATCAAAGTCCTGGAAAAATTCTGTGACTCTTATCCTCTTGGTTTGGGCAAGAGTACGAACAGAGTTGTGGAAGTTGTCTATCGCTGCAGTAGCAGCCATGATTGTTGAGCTTGGCTAGTCACTGAAATGTTTGAAAATATTTTATTCAAGAAATATGAAAATGAAATGCTAATAAAAATGTATGAGCAGTTCTTCAGCACACTTTCCCACTGTTAATATTTAAATAAACTAATATCAAAACTATGCCTGATGAAGGGTTCAAACTCAGGACCTCTCAACAGCAGTATATGGTGTTCTACCAAATGAGCTGACTGCGGGTATTTCTATCTATCTATTTATACTGCCGAATGCCTCTTTTTGACTACTATTCGCAGTGTCTGGCAAGGGCAGACATACAATCAATGAAGAAACAGAAGTGAGATACAAGGAATCTGGATGTGATACCCTAGCTTGTTTCGAATAGATTTCTTGGTTTTTTAATGCGTCCAGTGTAAAGCACCGATTCACGAGAGACTACCCTGGGTTTCCAACCAGTTCATCTCTATGCGGGTGGGAAATACTAAATAGCGTTTCTGAAATGACCTAGTACCCTGACTGAGGATCAAACCAGAGACCTCTCGATCAGGAGTCAAGTGCATTATCCACAGAACCACCGTGCCACCCTAGCTGACTGCGGGAGTCTCTCTTAATTGTCTCCATCACACTACATAATGAATAAGAATCCCAATAATTTATTGTTGTAGTTTCACGTTGTTAAGCTGCATCAAATTGTTTTACAGAGTTGTCAACATGGTGCTAAGAGCTCAAAACGACTATACTAAACAAAATAAATTCAATTGCAATTGGTTACAGATTCAATTATCGATGTTTTTTATTTCGTTTTCATCTTACTGTTTTGCAATTGCTCTGATGTTTCTAATACACATGTATGAATCAATTACAACAATTCTAACCGGCGTGACTTAAAATATTTAAAGTTCACAAACACAAACTATTGTCCCGACATTCTGAAACCCATGTTCACCTGTTCACCGATGTTGCCCGGTTTCTTGGTTCAATCATCATGATGACAATTTCAGTTATTTTAATAAAGCTATTGTTGTAAACTTGTAAATATAACACAAGATTTAGTATTTCTACAACTCACAGTCTAATGCAAATAATAAAAGTAAACAACTTACCCGAAATAGCGGTATTAGTTACCCAATCCAATGTTCGCCAATATTGAAGAGGTGTTGCTTAGATACAGTCAACTTCCTTTATGATACTTCCGGTGAACTATTGTGTAAAACCCGGACCATTCCGTACCTCGACTCGTAACGGTTACCTCCCCTTTCACGTAGTGTCTAAAAAAGGGGAATATCTGCATTTTATACTAGAACTCTTTCATCTTTACATTCACACCCTACCGATTATGTTTTTTTATATTAGGGGAGAATCTTAATTAAGTTTCTGAACTTATGATTAGACTCTGTTACACATACATTATACATGTAATTGCCCATATTTAATGTCTCTGTGGTGTTCATTATTTGGTTCATGACTCATTAGCCTACATGTTTAGTTGAATACAATAAATAAATACGTGGAACTAACAACTGGACAACTTTTATTTAAACCAACGTTTTGGCTCGCATAGATCCTTTTAAGGGCATATAAAAGTTGAGCTGTAAGAATAGGCACAGGGTGGATAAATGTGTATCTAGGTCCAGGGACAGGATGGCTTTATTTTTGTTGGAAAAAGTTTCAAATCGAATAAAGTTGAATTATCACTGGCTCATTTTATTCACCATACTCAGCATGGCATACTTAAGCTCCTAGAGGTTTTGAAAGCTAGTTCTAAAGAAGCTACTAACGCGCGTTGCTACTGCATTACCTGTTTTAGTGTTACTGCTAATTAACTAAGTACTAAACATCATATAGTGCGTTAGCGACCAAGCTGGACCCCCTTATTCCTTTAATATCTTAAAAATAATGTGTCCATTAGAACAAAGTTATCCTTATGTGTCCCGTTATAGTTATGACAAATACAATAGCATTATTCTCACTGGCCGATCGTAATGGCTAATTTTACTCTCTGTCCACTTGTTGATTAAAGTACCCAAAATAATACATTAGACACAATGGGGAAAATCTTAATGAGTGAGTATAGCTTGCCCACATTGTCTTGAGCTTGACCTATTGATTAGCATAATTTAGCAGTCGATATATTGTCTACGTTTATAACACCGATTGTATGTTTTCATAATCGGGGAGTATCACGAAGACGCTCGACTTGTATTTATAAACACAAATCTGAAATACCGATATTGCACGATTTGCTTGCGGAAATTGATATATTCAACTCAAGAACCATGTAATATATTCTTGCATAAAGGTCAGGTTCAGGTCAAAATAGCCAAGTTATACAAAAATCTGAAATTTAAACACAGAGTTGGTTATTCAGAGAACTATGCCAAATTTCAATCAAATTGGATAATCACTTTTAAAGATATGTAAGGTTTATGGGGGTCCAGTTTAGTCGCTAACGAGCTATATACCAGTAAATCATACAGTCTCCCTCGCTGCTGCTGCCTGCTACCGTGGTGCTGTCATGGGCCACAGGAACCTGTTATATTTATATAAATGACCACAAAACACTTTCCAAGACCCTGTTACTGACATGTACCCTAAGAGAAAATATAGAAGGAACGAAATGCGCTGGTATAGCTTGGCCAATTTGACACGAGTCTGACCTTTTCATTAGCACAATTTAACAGTCGATATATACTGCCTACGTTTACAACACCGATTGCATGTTTTTATCATCGGGGATATCACGAAGTCGCTCGAGATGTACTACAAACACAAATCTGAAATACCGATATTGTACGATTTGCTCGCGGAAATTGATATATTCAAAGCAAGAACATTGTAATATATGCTTGCTTAAAGGTCAGGTTAAAGTCAAAATATTCAAGATATACACCACTAACCTTTCTTTCACGAGAAAATTCGTTTTAACAAAGTAAAAGCTGCAAATTCCTATTTTCTCTGTGCATGTCAGTCACGGGGTCTTGGATAGTGTTTTGTGGTAATTTATATTTAAATACCAGGTTCCTGTGCATGAACATACACTTAAACGAATTTTTAATTGGCCACCCTAAAAAATATTATATCATCTGATAAATTGTATCAATAAATCTTAGGCTGTGTGATTTGTTCATTCCACGCACTTACTTATCTATTTCTGGAAAGAAATGGCGTATTCATATACACAATCATCCATGCGTAACGGTTGGTGCGAAATTGCTGTTTCGTACGTTGGCCACGTGCGCAGCTTGGAATGGTATCGTATTTGGTATAAATTTGTTTCCTGTAGATGCATGCATACATTGAACGAATTTCTGATTTGCCACGTGTTTTTATAAATTAGTTTTAAAAAATGCTTTTTGAAGAATATAAATAATCGAAACCCCGATATTGTCCAATTGTATTGATAGAAAATTTGTTTCTCGCCGTAATTCGAGCTAAACCCCACGTTATTATAAATATCACTTTTTGCAAAAAGACGTTTTGACGTACATGTCTCGATTTTGGTGCTTGTACTCGTCATTCTAACGACCTCAGTGCGCCCCGTATTACTTATTCTCGCCAGTATTAACACCTTTCATTAAGCCAATCGACAGAGAATTCATTTTGGCTGATTTCAAAAATCAAACATGTCGGGCACGTGAACCTCGTGCACGTTAGCCATTTTGCACTAACTGTTCCGCATGGATGATTTCATACATGCATGCGTAATTTATTTCTTGAAATCGATAGATAAGTGCATGGAATGAAAATAACCACACTTTAAGAAATATTGACTGAATATATCTCAAAATATAATATCGCATTGAGTGGCCAATTAGAAATTCGTTTAAGTGTATACTTAGAGGTCATTCTCCGTGTGTAGGACTTGGATTCTAGAAGTAGATCGATATCGGACTT
This sequence comes from Spisula subtruncata, assembly GCA_963678985.1. Classification (NCBI taxonomy): domain Eukaryota; kingdom Metazoa; phylum Mollusca; class Bivalvia; order Venerida; family Mactridae; genus Spisula; species Spisula subtruncata. The sequence continues at coordinate 66,043,744 of OY787660.1, forward strand.
TGTCCACGATAAGTGTCTGGAGTCCCAATAGGGGACAAAACAGTTACGTATGTTTATGTACTGCTGTAAATATTTTCATTGCTGTATTGATGTTGTGGACCTCACATATAATGAAAATTGGTTTACCTATTATGTTATCCGCTGAAAATCAAGACGTTATTACATGTTTTATTAATAATTTATTATTCAATGATTACAACTCGAAATACTGTACAACAGAAGTTCCCTGCTATATACTCATGTGAAAGTGGGAGTTTATGACGTAGACGTTGACATGGAGACGGTACAGTAACCAGGTAATGGGAAACTTATCCCGACCATGTGTCAAATGCACTCGTTATCCAGTATATCACATACTCACTGTGAGTCCACGTAGGTCTTCGGTTACGGAAACATCCGAGTGTATTGCACCATTGTCATGTTCTTTCTTACCCTTTTCCCTCTCCAAATCTTGTGCACGGTGTAGGCCTATATTGTAACATTACGACTAATCAGATAGTGGAGGGAACTTTTCGTTGCAACTACGAAAACAATAGCGCACCAAAATGTTCTTGTTTGAAATAAAATAACTAAAAAGCAACAATTTTATTATGGTTATATTGACGATGAAAATCAAAGTACTGAAAGTACTGACAGGCTGGCGAACTGCTAAGGAACAATAGCTTTTCAAGTAATATAACATCAAGTGGATTTCTAAGTCGAAAGAGAGGTAAGTGCTGGACTCAACAGCCGCCGTGATTCGATCGCTGGACCTTAGCATCAGAAAATTACTAAGCGAGTTGCTCATCCACTCGACCACGATCTCGTTGGAGAATACTGACCTAAATAATTTAACATAATAAAATCATTTATGCGCGCGCTATATCGCGTTCGTAACGCGTAGTATACGAACGCGTAGTAATAATTATCAACGCCTTTAAACACCATTTCTTTTAATTTCATACAATTTCCTTCCATTTCAATATTACAATCGAACAGAATAAATGAAACAAGGAAAGTTGAATGTTCTTATCTTGCAAAACTGATTAACGAGGAGGAACTATTTGCATTGGGTGTATAGATTCTGTGTTGTCAGTTTCGGGAGTAAATTCATCTTAGTGGATTTCATTTTTTAGGATTGTAATAGTCTGGCGCAAATCGCCAGCCTAAAAACAGGTTTGTAATGTAATACAATAATATAAAGTGCATAGGTTAATAGTACAAAAATGTAATTTATTTAAAAATGTTGCAGAACCATTAAAGCATACAGTAAATCAGAATTGGTTGTTCTATACTGAGAATAGTCGACATTGTTCAACGATCCCAGTGGATTATGTGTCGGGACAAGTTCCATTGCTGTATAAGATGGCATTGTTGTCCTAAACCATGGTCGCATAGTTACTGGACGTCTTGTAGTTTGCCATGGTAATTGTCTGTTCGATATAGCTTGGTTTCTGTTGAATTGACGTTGTTGGCTCACAGAGAATACATGCGACATGGGAGGCGACACGGGAGGTGTTGGTAATGGTGTTTTAGTCCTTGTGGTTTGTTTTAACTGTTGATAGGGACTTGGGCGGGGCGCAAACTTTCTCTGGTTTCGAAAATATGGTTTTCTTGTTGGAAATAATTGGTAGTTAAAAAGTTCCATTTTCGGGACAGGTCTCTTCGTTGATTGAGACGGCGTGGTATTAGGCATAGGTTTTACTATATGACTGTTGTTCAATGTAGAATCTTGAAGCGCTCTTTGGTTATGTGTTGGATAAGTTATTTTTAATGGTAGAAGACAAGTTTTATTTTTCAAGCACCAGTAATATCTATCCACACATCTGATAACATCTTCTATACGATAGTTTATTGTCATACAAGACCCTGGAAATACAAGAAAAGAAGAAAACTAAGGAAACTATACGAATGTATTATGATAAATAAGAATGATAAATAATTAAAGGAACCATGTAGCTACGACAATAGCGTAATATATTAACAACAACAACAACAGCGACAAGAAAAAGAATTTCCATTTTATATCCGAACAATACATTAAAGTCACTTAATTGGTGACTTTTCAATGTGGGGTGTCGGCTAATTGAAGGTTGTTGACCAAAAGTGGATCTGTGTTTCACATATGCACTAGATAGTACTATTACTGGTAAGAGGAATTTGGGGACAAATCCGTAATATTTTATGGTGTTACACTGCTTTTAAACGATAAAATATCCCACCATTATTTTTAAGAACAGCCTGTTCATTGGAAGCAACTGGAATGAAAACACAAAATTGAAATATGGTTGCAATATCTGTATGACATACAATGGTGTGTTTACATAGAACAAAACAACAAGCTTGGAAGTGTGACAGTTCCAATATCCTAACTACTAAGTATATGGACATATACTTGAAGTGGATGCCATTTAGAGTAGGCAAAAAATAGATTATTTCTGTTACCGGCTATGATAAAAGCGTCGATAGGTATGGAATACATTCTTTTATTTTTAAAAAAATACTCAGTTGACCTTTGAATCAACCACTTTTACGTTTAGGATATACACAGATACATTCATTGATATAAACATACAGAACGAACCAAATGCCCTGATATATTAGGTCAAATTAAAAGATTTGTTTTTTTTATCTTGTCCAAAAACACCATTAGGGTAGATGACAATAATAGGTTCGGTAGGGGTGTAGCGGAACCGAGCAATGTTTGGCCTACTTTCGTGTGAATTTTTACTTACACATAACTTTCATAAAAGCATGTCCAGCAGGTTTAGATGTAGTCGTCGGTAGCCATTGTGTTGTGGATAACACCGGTGTATGTGTAGATTGCGCATGACTTAATGTTGTACTTCCGGTAGTGGTAGATGATCTTGTCATCGGGGGCGTCGTTGGTGACGTAATTGTTAATGGTGTCGATTCTGTTGTTGGAGTAGTAGAGTATGTGGTTATCTCACCGGATGTTGATTGTGTCGTCACTTCCGGTATAGTTGTACTTGGTGTTGTTGTAACTATAGAATAGTCAAACATAACGAACTTACAAATAAGAACAATTACTGAGGTATTTCAACGTCACCAAGGTAATAAAATTCAAAAAAAGAAAATGTGGTTGATAAAGATTAGCTAGCTAGCAACCATTTCAACAGTTGACATACAATATGCTGATATTAATTATTTATACATGTACGTATAGTCAACTTGCGTCAGTGTTACACAAAATAACAAACAACAAAACAAATAAATCTATACATGTATTTTAAAATCCAAAATGGTTGGTTTTGTCAACGAGAATCCGACATATGATAGGCCAATGTAATTAGAATTACCACTAAGTTTAATAAGGATGTACATGTAGTTAAATCGGAATGTGTTCTAATATTATCAAGCAGCGTAGCGGAGTCTTTTGTATCAACCGAATCTTTTATAAAATACAATGCCATGTATAACATTATGCACTTTTAAATGCTTACCAGTGGTCGCAGTTTCTGTTGTTGTCTTCACCGCGTGCTTACACAAGGAAAATGGTGGTAGAGGTGGTGGACGTGGAAATCTGTCGACACAGCCATTACCTGAACCTGATAGAAACCAACCAGATTTAAAACATAAATATTACCATTGTCTCTTCCCTTAGACATAATGTGACGTGTTTCAAAAATGGCATTTCCTACCACCTATGTTTTAAATTAAACATACATGATTTGAATTATTATTATTATTATTACATTTTTGTATTATCATTATCATTATTACTGTCACCAGAGCGACCCAGGTTCAAGTTCAAGTTGACGCCCTGTTGGTTGTCCAAATAGTGGAGATTAGGAGAGTAACAAGTCAGCACTGCATGTTTGATCATAGATGCAAGGGTCAGGCAAACTGCAATGACCGCTGAATACCTTAGTACATTTTTATATGGTTGAATTTACTGTTTTGAGAAAACACCAGATGAGACAATAATACTATTTCCTTTGACAACACAAGTTTCTGTGCACTTTCAAATTCTTAATTTTAGTACACTGCTTTACATATTGTAATAAAAGAAGTCCAAATAATTATCTGGACGTCTTTGTTTTAATTAACACACATATAACGCATACATTGACTGGTTTGCAGATTAAACGTGTTCATGTTTACGCAACTTGTCAGTCTCAATTTATACAAGTTAACATAATTACTATGATTAACGAGATGTGTTTAAATGAACATATGTCTATGTTAAGTGTTTAAATTTCGTGAAACTACGAGTAATCTTGAGAAGTTCGTCGTTGTTGACGAATTGTATGTACGCTTTGTTTGAATCCACATTTTCAAGGACATAGTGAAATTAGTAGCCTACATCACTGGCTTATATCATGGAGTTAGACTTTCAAATGTATCTAAGGTCAGTGCTTCGAAAGAGAAGGTCGTAAGTACTTCTGATACATATTTGAAATCTGCACCACAAGGCACTTCATATGAGCATATTTTCATGAAAATTGAACTTTGCCTTGTTGACCAAACGGAAGATGACAACCTTGTTTTTCCATGAGTAAAGATTAATTTTCAGACAGTTTTTTTTGTTTTCTCAAAATATTTATTTTGTAGTTTCGACCTTCTCATTCTAAGCCAGTGACATATTTTTAATACAGTGATACAACGTTTCTAAAAAAGAAGATTTATTCTTGAAAATCACTTTCGATAAAATCTTGGTAGCCGCTTCTAGTAGTGATTTATGAATAGTGGTTTGGTAATTCAATTGCAAGAATGCTGGTATGGTGACATTGGTCATCTGACCATCGTGTGTGATTCAAACAAACATCAAACGGCGAAAAAAAACATTCCCCTATTTTTCGGACATCATTAATTGCTAGGTAAATATGTAAATATGTTAACATCCAACAACTTACATGAACGTGTTGCATATTTGACCGGTGCAAGATTTATTGTACTGTTTGTACATCCCATCTCATCCGACAAATCAAAGCATTGCGGCACACCATCACACCTCGCACACATACCATCTGTCCGAACACTACATGTATGCTTTATGTTCTCTGTCAAACCTGCAATCATTGAAGTCACCAGGATAAAGAAAAATAAAAAACAAATACGCTTAATATGTTTTTGGAAAACACTTATTTAATCAGTGTTGATGATATACATGTTGTTACCACTGTGCATATATCTTTTTATAGTGACAGGGCTAAGAAAAATAAGCTATAGGAGTATGTATATTTGGTTGTATATGTATATTTACGCTTATTTAATCGCTGCAGTGACACTTTGTCCACTGCAATACTTATATTTCATTAATAGTTGCCAGGGGGTATAAAATCAATGAGTAGATACGAGTCTTTTATTTTTGGAAAGCACTTTGGAAAGATCTGTTTAATGGCGTTCTTTCGATATTTTCATCAATTCGATCGCGATCATGATGTGCTTATCATAGGCCTAGTTTAGTCAGTACTAATTTATTTAACGGTCGATTGTGCAACAAGTTTTTCCAATATATATGAAGCAATCTCGACACTTCATTCCTGATGTTATCCATCGTCACGAGCACCAACATTACAAAATTACCAATGAAATACTAGTATGGCAATGTATCCATAGGAGAATGTCGTAGCCAAAAACAACCCAAATATAAATAATAATATTTATTATTTACATAGTAACAAATGTCACTAATTTCGTCCTTGATTGAATTATATATTGTATGTTTATATTCATTTGCCGTATGTTGTAAACAAACCGTTTGTGTTATTTATAGGCAATGATAACATCTTAAATATTTTATTCAAGTAACAGATCTAGACCGACTGACAGTGCACTTTATGGCTTTAATTCAATAAAAAATTAAATTTTACCATTAAAAGTGACTTCTAATTAAAAATACGTACCTTCATGCATAAACATAATCAGAATCAGCGTCGGCCATCGTCTATAAACAGGTTTATTCCACGCGGTCATTTCACCACATGCATTTCACAACATGCATTCATTGTTTTATTTTACGATTCGCGTGTATTTGTAAAACCACTACACTCCCCTGACAACCCAGTATCCGCATTCTCCCGAGCTTTGACGACGGTAAACAATAAATGTCAGCGTTGACACATTTTTCGTCCGTAAGTAGAAAGAAGTTGCTTTTAATTATGATGATATACATTTATTATGTTGTAACCGAGTCATGAATTCGTACCAAGTAGTTGTACGAAACTTTAGCTAAATTTTATACGTTCTTTTATGCGTAGGACATTATTTCACAAAACATCTTTTACTTAGAAGTAAGCTTAGATTTTTGTTAAAAGCAGAAATCTCATCTCTAATTGAGATATCGCCAAAATCAGAGTCTGAATTTCTAATAAATCTGAAGAAAAAACTCATGAAACACCGATGGAATTAACAAAGAATAGCATTTGCTGTTTTTGAAGCTAATTTTGAGTCCATCCTCTCTTGGAAATTATTCAAACGTAAATGGCAATATTTGAGATGAGATTTATCTCAAAATTGAGATGTTTCGGGAGATCGGAGCCTGATGCTAAGAAAGTACAAATACCGTTATGATTAAAATATTTCAGACTCGTACGAGTTTGTTAATCCGTACGGATATCGTACGAGCAATGTGACCGTAGGATTATACACCTCTTTGGTTTATATTGCCAATTCAACACTTTTCTTCCAAAAATCTCTTTGCTTATCAGCTCAATTCTCAAACAATCAACTCAAGATTCGTTGTCCGTTGTCCGTTGTAGTGGCCCCGATCTCACTAAAAGTCTCAATCTGAGCAACATCTCATCTCAAATATTTATGTTGATTCCAATGCAAGACTTGACCGGATATTGGCATCATTGTACAGAAACTGCATTCTGAGTTTATTTACATCATTTCAAAAACTGGAACTTCAGATTTATCTATAATGCTGACTCTGATTTTGGCAAAATCTCAATTTGAGTTGAGATTTCTACTTGAGATGCTTTGGGAGATCGGGACCTGTAAGTTTGATTTCGTAAATTGCGCAGAATATGTTTCCTTCCGTCACATAGGCAATGATCATGTCAGTCACAATTAGCGAGGTTTGTTAATAGTGCAAATAAATCCTGACTGATAATTAATTACACCGGATAACTAGCAAGGCCAACTGGTCGCCGAATATGTCAGTAAGGTGTCGGAAATCTCGTTAAAAACCTCACACATTTGTGTGATGTCCTTATGCCTGGGTTGGATAAGTTACTGCATGATGTTCATTCTGGAAACCATCTTAACAGAATATAAGCGTTATTTGAAAAATTAATAAATACCACACTATCGACCATGGAACACATTTCACTTGCAATTATTTTCATTATTTACCTAAAAAACGCAACAACAAAAAACAATAGCAATGACTTGATTTTACTAAACTGCAGGGTTACTTACTAGTTTTTTTCATGTTCATTTTATGATAGTAATTGTGACTTGCGTTTTATGAGTTGAGTGTTTCGTGCTTTGCATGCTTCTTTTGAATAACCCTTACTGATATGTCTGATTTGTCATTGTCGTTTTTTACTGTCAATGATTTCATTCTGATCACAGTCAGCCTTTATGCATCGCAGTATATTTTCCGGAGACAAACGGAAATTCCCGAACTTTGACGATTGCTTATGATGTCAGAATAATCATGAGCATAATGATAACTTTGGCTCAGTTTCAGGTTCAGTTCAGTTTATTAGCATAATAACATTATATGACGTTACGCACGAAACTCGGACGTTTTATGAATTTCGGGTGGTTACTAAGAGTTTTTGACCATTTTAAATTCAACCGTTGAAGAAATATTTTAAGTCTTATACATCGATAGAAAGGTATTTGTGTAAGCAATACTGCAATATCAAAAGTTATTTCAAAGAAATAAAAGAAAATTCCCTTATTTTCATTTCAAAGTGGAAAATCACGTCAAAAACTGCTGTCATGCGTTGCGCGTATCTCTGCGTCGCTTGATATAACACTCCATAGTTAGCGAACTGTTGATTCAAATTCGTTGAAATTACGCCTCAATATGCGTAAGCAAGTAACTGATATTATATAATTCCCACTTTATCCCAAATGAATTAGCAAATTCATGACACACTGTTTACTGAATGTGAAAAAGGTGTCACGTTTAGAAGAGAAATTTTAGGCATCCAGGAAAAACTCGAGTTAATTGATAAAGATGGTGCGAATTTGTTTACACTTTTCGTAATACTGTTTCTTTATATTATTTGAATATGTGTATATATTTTATTTCTGAAAACACTCTAGCTACATCGTTAATTTACATAAATACTATCTAGGTAGACGTTGTCCCAACGCTGCGTCTTCGCTTAACTTCGTTAAAATATTCCTCTTTTAGTTTCCATATTACATATATTACAAGCATTGAATTTATTGATATTTTGCTATTATTGTCTGTTAGCGAGTGTTTATACACCATGGTTGTCTAATTGCTGATAGCACTTCCGATTGCCTCGGAATTACATATCAACGAAAATCCGTAAAAATGTCCCATTCCATTTTTACGTCATTATTTTCTCCGAAATAACTGTATGCCGTGGTTTCAAAACGAAAAATATAAGTATGGATAACACTTGCACAGTCTTTAACATATATAGGTTAAATTGAAATCAATAAACTGAATGATTGATATAAAGATCCCTAATCAATTCCGCTTTTCGACAGAAATACTAAATATTACAATTGCCCAGTGAAAATGTCCACTTGACGCGATATAACGTTGTTGTGCAACATTTGGGTGCATGTCGTTTTCGTTCAGTATGGATAGAGCATCATAAAACGCGTACATGTTAATTATAAAATATAGCATACTAAATGGCCATATTAACCCCGTTGGAAGATATCATTCCTCATAGACTGGTATGTAAGACCATCTTAGTGCCAAACAGTGAAATTGCCCAGTGTAAATGTCCAGGCGCCAATTTTAACGTCACTTTTTCATCAACTACCCGTAAATGTCAGGGTAAATTGTATATTTCCACTTAGAATGACATTTTTACATTTGAATTACTTAGTTTTGAATAATTGTAAATGAGTTTCTAAGTCGTATCATCTTCATTAGTGTAAATTTGATTAAAATACTGACTCTTTATAATCCTATCAATAGCACTGTACTTGTCTCTACAAATTGGCCACATGAAGAACAATTGCTGTTATTTTCCCCCCAAGAAAACTATTGTTTGCCTTATCAAACATTATATCAAAATAAGAACATGTATATGAATTTGAAAATGTAATCAATCTTCCGTCATCGCTTTAAAGCATATAAGTAACTTTACGCATTTGTAGAAAACGACGTCGACCCTGAAAAGTTGACGTTTTTGACGCAACGTTTTATGTACCAGTTTTGTGCGTAACGTCTCTATGCTCGTCGCCTTAAACAATAGGCGGCAGGTAATCAACACAAGAAGAGCATGTATAAAATAAAATACGATAAACAATGTGAACACAATAACATAAGAACAGTCCCATACACAGAATATAACTATGCATGTCTATATCATCAATTAACGAGTACGAAAAATTACTGGTGATCAAAATATGATTTAAGCTTTTCAAATGCTAGATGTACATATTTTGCTAATATTGTCATTAATTAAGACATTAATTTTGTATATTTTTGGATAGTAGGCCAATGAGAATAATAATTTGGTAAACAGTATTGCGTAAATGACGATAGTAAGGACAAACCAAGACAAAATGGATTTCGTCTTCCACAACATTCATATGACAAAGTACACATCAGTTGACAAAGTTGAATGTCGCTGGCTTAGAAGGTAAAGAACCACTAAATGCCTCCGCGGACCAAGTGGTGATACACTCAAGTAGTCCTTAAAAAAACTTTGGTTTGCCTGTAAATGGAGATATTTCTTGACAAATGTGGAGTTGAATGATGAAATTGAGTTTAAATGGTTGGTAAATATGCATGTGGTGTAGTAAAACTGTAATATTTGTATTATTCCACTATTTTGTTCTCGATACCAAAGTGAAAGTAGACTAGGGTAAAACCCAGAACTTATAAATCCGGACATGCGTAAAAACGGATAGACCGTGTTTGAAGGACAAAAACTTTCTTAGAAGATACATGACCCCCCTTTTTTATTGCATTATTTTGAAGCTTAACTGCCCCTCTTTACAATGATATATGTGGTCCAGGTGGCCATAGACTAAAAAAAGTTGAAAATTGGGGCCTACTATGGCCAATTTACATTGAGCAATAGAGCAAATCTATTTGGTGGTTTCTAACCTAGAATAAGAATGTCGTACAAAGCCAATATGTAAAAAAAGAAAAAGAACTGTTAGATAATTACTCTTTAAAATAAAAGTTATATTAACAATTTCCCAGGGCTCTTTTCAGCTGTTAGGCCGCTCAAGCACCCTTTTGACATTTAAACTTCCCCTGGTCATTAGGCTACATATCGTGTCACCCTGGGGAGACTATTTCTCTCCTGTGGTGTGGCAGCCAACATCGATCTGCAGCGCCCAGGAATAGACATTGCCCTCACAGATACCATTTGACACCATGGTGGAGTGGAGCTGTGGGTCTTGCTCAGAGAAATTAACCAGTGGTCCAGAGGGGGATCGAACCGGGACCTCTCGATCCCGAAGCGCCCGCCCAATCTCTAGGCCAACGCTCCTTTACCTACGGAAAACAAGCTTTTTCAACATGACAAGTTCAGATTTTCATGGAAATAGGCTCATAAGAAGCACCTTGTGATGAAGATTCCAAATTTGTACAAGGTCTCAAAAAGTAGTAACGACCTTTTCATTCTAAGCTAGCGAAAATTACAACCTGAACACAGAGAAACTGCCTTCTGATCACCTCGATCATTATAATATATTATATCGCAATAATATATTCACCGGAGAAAAACGGAAATTACCGAGTTTCTACGATTGCGAGAATGTTGTTGCAAATTGCTCCTTCATCGTATATCAGACCCTGAAAATTACACTTCGCCTTTGCATAAAGAGCTAAAGTAAAATATACAAAAAGCATGTAACTTTCGGACGTTTCGGTCGTCTGCGTGCTTATGAATGAGCTGGCATAAATGTGCATATTAACCGGTTTAAATCATAAAGCATTTTTGTTGAATTTTATGATCACTGAATGATGTTGTTTATTACACCTAAACGTTTATATATTTTTTGTATTATTTTTTATTAACCTTGTCGTGTTTCTTGTTTTTATTACTAGTATTGATTAATTTCTTCATTAATTTAATTACTACAATGACGAATGGAAACTATTATAATTTGCTTTTATCATGTGGCGTTATCGATTATCTTTTTCCTCGCCTTTACACTTACGGACTTTAATAACGCACCACTTTTCCGGGTTGTTCTTTTGTAATGACGTTGTCCAGTTGAGAGCATCTGGAAATTAATTACTGCGCAAATTACTAGTAGTCACCACGTGGTCAAATCTCATTTTGACCGTGAATGAAAATATCCGAATTGTGTCAATGGTGATGTGTAAGCGATCGATTAACATGTCAAAGATCACCGTTTCAGTTATTCAAAAGCATTTAAAAAACAACGAAAAATATCCATTCCCCAAATCTATTTTGAAACAAATGAGTCTATGGATGAGGCCATTGGGCGTACATAACGACAGTAATACAAATAATTATCATTATCATAATGACGGGGATTAATAAATGGGCTAGATCCACGTGACAAAGCCGAAAAAAAAAATTATCATGTTATTTTATTTTATAACGTAGAGACAAACAATAAATAACGTCTAGGAATAAACAACGAGCAAATCAATTAATGCTACGGTCACAATGCTCGTAAGATGTCCGTACAGATTTACCAACTCGTACGAGTCTGAAATATTTTAATCCTAGCGGTATTTGTACGTTCTTAGTATCTGGTCACAGCTCGTGCGGAACTCGTACGAGTTGTACAGAATGTATAATTCTCACCAGATCGGCGAGTCCTCTACGAGTTGTGAAAATCCGTACGATGCTCGTACGAGTCACGATATCCGTACGGACTCCGTACGGACGACGTGCGAGTTCAGAAAAATCAACTCGTGCGGAGCTCGTACGGAGCTCGTAGGGCAAATGTGACTAGGGTATAACCAGCTGACTAATAAAATATTCGTTTTATGTCAATTAAACTACACATTGTACCAAATAGCGCACACATAATATGTCAAACTGAGATCGAGCTAACGGGTCTTGCACTGTGGCAATATCTATGCATTCTGATAACTGAAGGGGTGTGATTAAACACAAGCTGATATTGGAACTGCAGCACGAGTAATGCTACGGTGACATTTTCCCTACGATGTCCGTACGGATTTATCAACTCGTATGAGTAGGCTACGAGTCCAAAATATTTCAAATCCTAAAGATATTTTAGGTTCTTAGCTTCTGGTCACAGCTCGTACGGACCTCGTACGATTAAAAGAGAATGTCTCGTACGAGGTCCGTACGGACATCGTAATCTTCGTACGGAGATCGCACGGCGCTCGTACGGAGATCGTACGGGGCTCGCAAGGTACTCGTAGGTCAATCGCAGCTCGCAAGTCACTCTTACGATGTCCGTACGGTGTCCGTAAGGTGTCCGCACGATGACCGTACGAGCTCCGTGCGAGAAGAATTTATTTTTCGACATATTTCAATTTCGCCTGGTCACATTAGTCGTACGAGCTCCGTGCGAGTCGAAATTTAGCAAGCCCATACGGAGTCCGTACGGGGTCCGTACGGGCAATGTAAACTCTTACGAGCATCGTACGGATTTTCGTAACTCGTAGAGAACTCGGGAGCTCGGTGAAAATTTTCCACCGAGCTCCCGAGTAGTCTACGAGCTTGTAGGGAACTCACAAGGAAGCTGGCATTACCTTTTTTTAGTTATTATTATATGAAAGATGATTAAAGAATGATGGAATTTCCATGTCATATTAATAAATGCAAGGAAAAAACCTTTAATTACTTCTTGATCGACATTGAACGATCAAGGCTATATACGTGTATAGAGTTTATTATAGTACGATGAGTATATACATTAAAGTACATGGAATACATGTATATTGCACAGTGGTCATAAACTAAAAAATAAAAAGAACACATAGATGTTTAGACAAATAATTATGTGTACACATAAGATATGTGCACGGGAATCACGGACATGTCAATTCATTTTACATTGACCATGAACGGATCCAGGTTTGGTGAGGTGGGGTCCAAGCTTCTGGAATGTTGGGAAAATATTGCCATCGTACGTTAGGAGACGAGTATGTCTTGTGTTATGTTATGTTTTTGTGCTAGTCGGATCTAGCAAAATAACCGGTTGGACATCTTCATAATACAATGAACGGTCGGCGTACATTTTGACTAAATTGACTGAAGCCGAACGTAGTCATGCTGCAAATCGGGGGATTGTGTAGCATCGAGTGACGGCGGCAAGGGTCATTTAAAGTATATTAAAAAATATACGTTGCTACTCATCGGTCGGTGTCTGCGCGATCATCAATAATCATCGGGTACATATCGGATACACGGGAGGATGGAAGAGACAGAATGTTAAACGGCATGTGGGACACCTATCCTTTTCAAATGTACAACTTGGTTTCTATAACGTTTTAGGTGTAGACCACCTCTGAGTTTACCAACTAGTCCATTTCTAGTTGGGTGGAAACAATGAAATGATTTCCGAACAAAACAAACATAGGCAATTTAAAAAATAGCAGATGTTAAAATTGAAGGGCATAATGATGTATTAAATTTGGATTTCATTACCTAATTTATGTTGTTTTTTTTTAAAATCGATACGTTTTAATAATCTTTGTATCGGATCTTAGATACTGGATTGACACAATAGCAGTTAAACACATGTATCACCAATTCGATCTTGAAAAATGTGTCGAAATTTCTATATATTGTCTATAAGATATTGTTACATACACATAACAATTAACATTGTTGACATAACTGCTGTCATACTGTTCACTATCTAATCCTATGACGTTGACCGTTAAAGTCCCGTGCGAAATACGTCTGACTCAAAATATATACGAGCTCGTAGACAACTCGGGAGCTCGGCGAAAAAGTTGTACCATGTCACCGAGACCTCTACGAGTCGAAAAAATGCCGTACGATACTCCGTACGAGTATCAATATCCGTACGAGCACCGTAAGGACTCCGTACGGACGTCGTGCGAGTTCAGCAAAATCAACTCGTACGGAGCTCGTACGGAGCTCGTAGGGCAAATGTGACCGTAGCATTAATGAAAAAATATTGATTTTAATATTTTTGCATTTTCTGAAGAATCCATCTTTCCTGTATACACGAAAGAAAGATTTTTGTCAACATTTCAAATGTTAATAATTTTATGATCTTCTAAAGGAACCAATGACATGAACATTTTTGGCAAAAAATCTCAATTATGAACATATTTTGTTACTGTTTGAGTTTAAGTAGCATTTCCGCACTCATGTTAACCTGCTCTGGTTGACTTTATCATTTAAATAAGAGCTGTCCGCGGACAGCGCGCTTCACTTTTTAAGTGTTGGATAGTGTAGTGGATGACATATTTTCGTTGTTTATGATACATTTTTTGGTACAAAGATATTTGATTTTAATTTAGAAAACACGTTTTTTAAAAGGTCAGGTCACTGTGATATGTTATTTTGGTATGGTTGTGCCTCTTTTTTACTGGAGAAATTTAAAAATGACAGTCTGTGATGTAATGGTTATGTTTATGCAAAAATAAAAATACAGTAATTTCCATTGTGTGTTAAAGATACATTTTTCCAATTTGGTTTCGTGAAAACTTCTTAAACTTGAGAAGAAAAAGATATTAAACTATGTAACAAATGCTAATTTATCATAATGCAATATCAACAGCAAAATGAAATATACATATTTATAAATTTTAATGATATTATGCACACAAACCTGTATGAATGAAAGTATATTGTCAGCATCTGTACCACCGTAAATAAAAGCAAATGCCTTATCTTATTTTGGACCAACCTTCGTAATCGCATGTCAATAGATGTGACGGTGTGTGACAAATGTACATACATCACAAGGAACACACTTTCTGCGACTCGCAAATGTTCAAACAGTTTCCATTTAACTTTGAAATGACTGTACTTACGATTGTTTTTGTTTTGTTTTCGAAGTGAATGTAGTATCGTTTTGCCACTGTACGGGTAGCACTAAGTCAGGCTGGTTTTATTAAACTGTATATCGCTGTCTTAGAATAAGAAGGTCACAACTTACAACCTTATGACACTGACACATATTTAAAATCTGCATCATAAGACACTTCTTACGTGCCTGTTTTCATGAAAATCGGAAATTGTCATGTTGACTTAACTGTAATTGAATCAGTTTGTTTTACCATACGTAAAGAGTAATTTTCAGACAGATTTTTTCTTGTTTTCTCAAAATATCGATTTTGTAGTTACGACCTTCTCATTCTAAGTCAGTGATATATACGAGTAGATATAAAAAGAGTAAATTTGATGCAATTTCATCAGAGAGTGCAGAGTTTTAGCAGGAATTTTACACATGACCTCTAATATGAAAAGCAACTTCCGGTTCCGGTTTGAAAGTCGTAATGCATATGCCTTTAGTGTTTTATGTTCTACATTTATAGAAAGAACCCTCCTTTATATTCAGTGCTATTTTCATGTTTTATCTATAGAATCTACATTGCATCATTTTCTGTCATAACATGTTTGATTGTTCTACAGTATCAAAAACACGGCCTTTCCGGAAGTATAGCAAATGCGTTACAAGTTACAACGATTACACTTTTTCAAGGGAGCGTGTACCGAACCCCAGCCTGGTTGTATTCACATTCAAACACCTATATACGTCCCTGTGATACGCTATTCTATCGTAGACAGACGTCAGTGGAGGGGCCTGATAGTAGAATTGTGTGTCATTCGGAACAAAAAGGATAAGCACAAGAAATAGTGTATTTGTGGTGTCGATTCCTACGGTGTCTCCTTTTGGCGTTTACTTGGTTTACTGGCCGACCAGGCCTCGATCTCCCGAAGCATCTCAATTTGAGCAAGATCCCATCTTAAATATTGGCATGTTTCTTAATGTTAATTTCCATGCGAGGCTAGACACAACATTATCATCACTAAACAGAAATGATATTCTGAGATTATTACAATAAGAGCTAAAACTTTAGATTTATCTCAAATTGTGACTCAGATTTTTGCAAAATCTCAATTATGTTACAATTATAGTAACATATATGTTATAAAGTTCAGTTTTATTATACGTATACTCCCTATGGAGTGATTATTGGATTTTCAATTATCTCAATTTGAGTAGAGATTTCACCTTGAGATGCTTCGAGAGATCGGAGCCAGTTATGTCATTTCAGAACATAAACAAATAATTGGCTTTATTTTATGGTTCATAGCGTTTCAACCCAACTTGGTACTACTCAACCAAGATCGTGAATAATTAAAATTATAAACAAAAACAAGGTTATGGCAGTATCCGTTTATTAAGTTATTCACTGCTACCAATAGGTGAATACAATTCATCTTTATTTTAATTATTTGTAAAACTATTGAAGATAAATTATTCATAGCTTCGGATATTTTCAATCACATCTTAAAACACACGCATGCATAATTTAATCCTGGCTTTGTAAGTCTGTTAAATGTCTTTGCTTGTATTCTACACGTATAGCTTGGCTATTTTGACCTCAGCCTGACCTTTATGCAAGAATATATTACAAGGCCCTTGCGTTGAATATATCAATTTCCGCAAGCAAATCGTGCAATATCGATATTTCAGATTTGTGTTTGTATTACAAGTCAAGCGTCTTCGTGATACTGCCCGATTATAAAAAACACACAGTCTGTATTATAAACATAGATAATATATCGACGGTTCAATTATGCTAATTAAATTATGTTAAATTAATTATCAAATTATGTTAAATTATGCTTATCAATAGGTCAGACTCATGTCAATGTGGGCAAGCTATACACATTATACAATTCTGATCCGTACAGCATCTAAGTTTATGCAATGTACTACATCATGTACATGTCGTATTTTTAAACTTAATACAATCGAACTTCGATGCCTCGAACTACCTTCAGACTGCGAAAATAGTTCGAGCCATCTACCGGTTCGAGGCATCGAGGGTACGAGTATATATACACTGTATGTGTATATGTATAAGTTCGAACGCTTCTCGGTAAGTGTACCAGTCAATCGTGTGTACTAATCGTAATTGTCGTATTTTTAGTGTTTAATTGTTCGTATTTCATGTTTAATGCATTTGTGTCAAATTGTGAAATAATATTTTATCCTGGTGGGCCCAAAGTGTGCACTAAACATTCCACCGAGAACTTTGGGATATCTACAGTGTTAGTGTGTACATTTGTTGAAATTTCTTCTTTTTTAAAAAAAACTTGTTACGTATTTTATATTTATTTAAGTTTTTGCATTGAATAAAAACGTTACTATTTGTTACTTGTTGCTCAGTTTGTTAAACAAATATGATGAATAAAATATTAAAATATTAGCACGTTAGTTTTTGTGTTGTATTACCATACACGGACTGTCTTGAAGCCTTGAAGCCTTTATCTGCTAGTCTAATCCTGTCTCTAAACTTGCTCGTAAGGGTCACTGTTTTATCAACATACTTACAGCAATCGTTAAGTAAAGTTATGTTCAAATTTAAATTCTGGACAATACTTTAGCAACTGCACATTGGGGACAGATATTGTTTGTAGGAGTTCATTAACTGAATCTCGGCTAGTATAACAGCTCGAGTTACCACATTTTGTAGGTGTAAAAGAAATGAAATTTGATCGTAAGTTTAAAATTTCCACAAATGCTTTGATAAAACAGTGCCGAGAACATTATTTATTGGACATGGAAATTTATATCTCAATACAGAAGATTGGACAACTAGGCCAAACTCACTACTATTAATGTGAATTATTTAATTTCCTTTAATGGAGACATTGTTTTTATGCTGGCATCATTGGTTGTTTTTCAATGAATCTTTGTCCACTCCAACAATCCCCACTCAGTGAGGGAAGTATATTGGTTAATTGCTGTTACAAAGTTTCAGTTTGTCCAAGCTTTTTCACATCAACCTTTAATTTGAAACTTTGCCCGCTAAATCAGTGAGTGAGACACATTGTTTTTGTGCTGGAAGCCTGTCACAGTGAGTTAATCCATGCTTGCTCTCATTAACCATTTGTTAGATGTCAACAAGTAAAGTTCAATGAATGGTTGGTTCCCAGCCTAGTTGTGCAGATATGGTGGTTGTTTATTGTTGGAGTTTCACATAGTCATTGGGAACCAGTTCAATGCTTTGGTGTAGCATATTTTATATTGTCCCATTCCTCTTGTGGTTTTGACTTATTTTACGTCCTACACATTTGCTGTTTTATCAGTCTAAATTAGTTGACAAATGTTTAGACTTAACTGAAGACTGGCCGATTGTATACTTCTGTGTAAATGCTTGTGTAGTCCTCATGATCATATTTCTCTTTCCTGGAGTGTTGTATTTGAAGCACAAATCCATGCACATCCACTCACCCAAATACATCTGTAACAGTTGAATACAAATAGTAGGTAAGCATAGCAGAAACACAGAAAGATTTGTATTGAAAATATGAAATGACAATAGAAGAATGTAAGTTCAATTTACTAAGTAATGTTGATAAAACTTGCACTTGTACTACAAATATCTGGTTATCACAATGGTTCACATACATTACAGAGAAAGGATACACAATCTTGATATTTGTTACTTAAACAATTTCGAGGACCTTTGTGTGTGGCAAGTGGTAAATGCAGTAGACTTACATCAGTATTATTCGAATATCCTGGTCAAATATAGACAAAGTACAAAGTGTATAAAGTTTATAAACAAGTCATCTGCTAGTTATGCAATAAGTCAAACATGTTGATTTGTATAGTTTCACAATAAATCATACAGTGATATGAGTTATATAAACGCTGTGAAATTGACACTTATTTATGTTGACAAACATGTAATAGAATCATTATTTGGTGGAATGTGTACTAACTGAATTGTGGTTGTAGCTTTAGTTTCTACCATTTGTTGAATACAGCATGAATCATTTATGTAGTTGGTGAACACAGTATTACTAGTAAGACGTAGAGATGCATTCCCTCACATTTTTTCAGTATTGAAAAGCCTAGTGTCGACTCAGTAGATCTGTAGGATACTCAATATTGAAAAGACTAGTGTCGACTCAGTAGATCTGTAGGATACTCAATATTGAAAAGACCAGTGTCGACTCAGTAGATCTGTAGGATACACCTGAAGTGGGTAATAAGCAACTTGTATTATTATGTTTTTGATCATGCTTCGTTTGAAGCTTTTACAGTAAAATCGTTCAATTAATAATTAAGTCTTTGTCGTAGTCACTCTCTGCTTTTGAAACCACTCGATCTAACTTCAGGCTGCGATACATCTAGATAGACAACTTTTACGTGAGTATGATGCGGAGGCTTCAGCATTGAGTGATTCAGTCCAGGTCCCAGGTAGTCAAGGTCAAATTAGTTTCTGCTTTTTAGCGACTCGTTCACTTGTGCTTTGGTGACTCGGACGCATCAGCATTAGTAACAGTCAGTGACTTCCTAGCTAAATGCAGCATAAAACTCTTTATAGTTTGGCACATGCAAAATTATGATTTGTTCTCTTGAATAGTACAAAATTGTGCTTAAGTGACTCGGACGCATCGGACAAAATACTAGTAAGTGATATCTGAATTAACTCCAAAATCATATTGAGGATGTAACCATCTAAAGGCGTCGGAAGCTACCCGTAAGAATAAGAACAACAAGCAACAGAAAAAAGTAGCAAACTGGCAAAATAAACAATAACTAAAAATAAACAATTAACTTAAACTAACAATGAACTAGGAACAAGAACAAATGCAAACCAGTAAACTGGCAAACTGTACAATAATTGCTAATGAACAATGAACTAGAAACAAATACAAATTCAAACCAGTAAACTGGCAAATGAACAATAATTGAAAATAAACAATGAACTAGAAACAAGAACAAATTCAAACCAGTAAACTGGCAAAATAAACATTAACAATAAATGAAAATAAACAATGAACTAGGAA
Organism: Spisula subtruncata; assembly: GCA_963678985.1. Taxonomy (NCBI): domain Eukaryota; kingdom Metazoa; phylum Mollusca; class Bivalvia; order Venerida; family Mactridae; genus Spisula; species Spisula subtruncata. The sequence continues at coordinate 66,063,846 of OY787660.1, forward strand.
CAAGAACAAATTCAAACCAGTAAACTGACAAAATAAACAATAATTGAAAATAAACAATGAACTAGGAACAAGAACAAATTCAAACCAGTAAACTGGCAAAATAAACATTAATTGAAAATAAACAATGAACTAGAAACAAGAACAAATTCAAACCAGTAAACTGGCAAAATAAACATTAACAATAAATGAAAATAAACAATGAACTAGAAACAAGAACAAATTCAAACCAGTAAAATGGCAAAATAAACAATAACTAGAAATAAACAATAAACTGGAAACAAGAACAACTTCAAAACAATAAACTGTAAATAAAAATAAATCAGAATAAAGACACATAATAACTTACAATGAACTGAAAAGAATACAGTTCATCGCTGCAAAATGCTCCTTATGAGAAGACAGAAAAAATCTACTTACATTTAAAACGTTTGAAACGGTTTTCTGTGTCTTGCACCAATTACTTGCGACCACCTAGAAAAATACAATTAAATGAAATAACAAGCTAAATAAATTATGGTAAAACTAGGTTATTTCATTAGAAAACTTGTCAAACCTAAATAGTTAAAAAATCCAATTGTTATGGGTATGCAACTTGAATAATTATGTTTTTGATTTCGTATGAAGCTTTTACAGTTGAATCGTTCAATTAATAATTAAGTCTTTGTCGTAGTCACTCTCTGCTTTTGAAACCACTCGATCTAACTTCAGGCTGCGATACATCTAGATAGACAACTTTTACGTGAGTTTGATGCGGAGGCTTCAGCATTGAGTGATTCAGTCCAGGTCCTAGTTAGTCAAGGTCAAATTACTTTCTGCTTTTTAGCGACTCGTTCACTTGTGCTTTGGTGACTCGGACGCATCAGCATAAGTACCAGACAGTGACTTCCTAGCTAAATGCAGCATAAAACTCTTTATAGTTTGCCACATGCAAAATTATGATTTGTTCTCTTGAATAGTACAAAATTGTGCTTAAGTGACTCGGACGCTTCAGCTTTGAGCAACCCAGTATGACTTTCTAGCTTTATGAAGTATATGACTCGCCATAGGTAGTCGCATGCGGTATTGTTACTAGTTCCTTTATTATAATAACCAGTATAACTTGATTAAATGTATGGCATTATAGATTAAAACATACATGTATTGCACTAATATCGTTTTCGTGACCAGCTTGATAAACGATATGTACTTTTGAGTGAGACAAAACACTAGTAAGTGATGTCTGAATTAACTCCAAAATCATATTGAGGATGAAACAATCTAAAGGCGTCGGGAGCTACCTGTAAGGAGAAGAAGAAGAAGAAGAAGCAGCAGAAAAAGAAAGTAGCAAACTGGCAAAATAAACAATAACTGAAAATAAACAATTAACTGAAACTAACAATGAACTAGGAACTGGAACAAATGCGAACCAGTTAACTGGCACAATAAACAATAATTGAAAATGAACAATGAACTAGAAACAAGAACAAATTCAAACCAGTAAACTGGCAAACTGAACAATAATTGAAAATAAACAATGAACTAGAAACAAGAACAAATTCAAACCAGTAAACTGGCAAAATAAACAATAATTGAAAATGAACAATGAACTAGAAACAAGAACAAATTCAAACCAGTTAACTGGCAAACTGAACAATAATTGAAAATAAACAATGAACTAGAAACAAGAACAAATTCAAACCAGTAAACTGGCAAAATGAACAATAATTGAAAATAAACAATAAACTAGAAACAAGAACAAATTCAAACCAGTTAACTGGCAAAATGAAAATAATTGAAAATAAACAATGAACTAGAAACAAGAACGAATTCAAACCAGTAAACTGGCAAAATAAACAATAACTAGAAATAAACAATAAACTGGAAACAAGAACAACTTCAAAACAATAAACTGTAAATCAAAATATATCAGCACAGAGACACATAATAACTTACAATGAACTGAAAAGAATACAGTTCATCGCTGCAAAATGCTCCTGATTATAAGACAGAAAAAATCTACTTACATTTAAAACGTTTGAAACGGTTTTCTGTGTCTTGCCCCATTTACTTGCGTCCACCTAAAAAGGCAACATGGTAAAATGAATAATACTGTCAACAAAGCATTGACCCAATACAGTTCATTCCAATAGCAACAAAAACAAGAACATTTGTATCATGGATGCAGAAGCGCATCTGATATTTGGCAATATACGAGGACGTGTGATCATGATCACGTGGTATCAGGCTTGTACAAGGCTCAAATAGTACGGTATAAACAAGACACATCATGTTTATTTTGCTCCACATATGCAAGGGTAAGTTGGTACTTGTTAGAAACCGTTTCTAAAGGTGAATCTCTTAGTGGACTAGTATTAGGGCCTGGCCCAGAGATATCCCTCCTAAATTGCAGGTACATCTTCATTCTCTATAAAATGTCGTCAGCTACACAGTTTGAAGTAGAACCATCTCTACATCATATTGTTGCACTAATTTGGTCAACTCTCATTTGAAATGTAAAACAATTTTAAAATATTTTGTGTGTGTCAGGATCGATGTCATTATTGCACATTATTTGTACGTGTTGTTGTTGAAATTGCATCATTACTCATTTATGTTGACATTCTAGTAATAGAATCATTATTTGGTAGAACGTGTACTAACTGAATCATGGTTGTAGCTTTACTGTCTGTCGTTCAGCATGAAGCCTCCATGTAGTTCATGAATACTAGTTAGATATCGAGATGATCTCTCACATGCTTCAATTTGAGAAGACTAGTATTGCCTCAGTCAATCTGTAGAATCCGCCTGAAGTAGAATAACACAATTAAATGAAACAACAAGCTAAATAAATTATGGTGAAGCTATCTTATTTCATTAGAAAATTTGTCAGAGCTAAAAAGTTAAACAATCCAATTTTTATGGGTAAGCAACTAGTATAATTATGTTTTTTGAATTCGTATGAAGCCTTTACAGTTGAATCGTTTAATTAATAATTGAGTCTTTGTCGTAGTCACTCTCTGCTTTTGAAACCACTCGATCTTACTTCAGGCTGCGATATATCTATAGATAGACAACTTTTACGTGAGTTTGATGCGGAGGCCTCAGCATTGAGTGATTCAGTCCAGGTCCCAGGTAGTCAAGGTCAAATTACTTTCTGCTTTTTAGCGACTCGTTCACTTGTGCTTTGGTGACTCGGACGCATCAGCATTAGTAACAGGCAGTGACTTCCTAGCTAAATGCAGTATTTGGCACATACGAAATTATTATTTGTTCTCTTGAATAGTACGACATTGCACTTTAGTGACTCGGACGCATCCGCTTTGAGCAACCCAGAATGGCTGTCTTGCTTTATGAAATATATGACTCGCCTAGTTAGTCGCATGTGTTAATGTTTATCGTTCTCTTGATTATAACTTGATTCATCGTTTTACATTATAGATTAAACATACAGGCATGAATTGCAGTAATATCGTTTTAAAGACAAACTTGATAAACAATATGTACTTTTGAGTGCGACAAAATACTAGTAAGTGATAAATGAATTAACTCAAGAATTATATTGAGGATGAAACAATATAAAGGCGTCGGAAACTACATGTAAGGAGAAAAAGAATAAGAAGAAGAAGAAGAAGAAGAAAAAGAAGAAGAAGAAGAAAAGGAAGTTGCAAACTGGCAAAATAAACAATTAACTGAAATTAACAATTAACTGGAAACGAGAACAAATTCAAACCAGTAAACTGGCAAAATAAACGATAATTGAAAATAAACATTGAACTGGAAACAAGAACAAATTCAAACCAGTAAACTGGCAAAATAAACAATGATCTAGAAACAAGAACGAATTCAAACCAGTAAACTGGCAAAATAAACAATGAACTAGAAACAAGAATAAATTCAAACCAGTAAACTGGCAAAATAAACGATAATTGAAAAAAAAAACATTGAACTGGAAACTAGAACAAATTCAAACCAGTAAACTGGCAAAATAAACAATGAACTAGAAACAAGAACAATTCAAACCAGTAAACTGGCAAAATAAACAATGAACTAGAAACAAGAACAAATTCAAACCAGTAAACTGGCAAAATAAACGATAATTGAAAAAAAACAAACATTGAACTGGAAACTAGAACAAATTCAAACCAGTAAACTGGCAAAATAAACAATGAACTAGAAACAAGAACAAATTCAAACCAGTAAACTGGCAAAATAAACAATAAACTAGAAACAAGAACGAATTCAAACCAGTAAACTGGCAAAATAAACAATGAACTAGAAACAAGAACAAATTCAAACCAGTAAACTGGCAAAATAAACAATGAACTAGAAACAAGAACGAATTCAAACCAGTAAACTGGCAAAATAAACAATGAACTAGAAACAAGAACAAATTCAAACCAGTAAACTGGCAAAATAAACAATAAAAGAAAATAAATAATGAACTAGGAACGAGAACAAATTCAAACCAGTAAAATGGCAAAATAAACAATAAATGAAAACAAACAATGAACTGGAAACAAGAACAACTTCAAAACAATAAACTGGAAATAAAGAACTGAACAAAGAGACGTAATAAATAACAATGAGCTGAAAAGAATACAGTTCATCGCTGTAGACTATAATTGTTAAGTAAATGCTCCCTATAAGACATCAAAATATACCTACATTTAAAACTTGACAAACGCCGTTTCTGTATATTGCACCATTTAGTTGTGTCAACCTAAAAAGGTAATGTGGTAAAATGGAGAATGGTATCAACACAAGATATATAAGACACAGCTCATTTTCAAGGACCTGTGACCATGATCAAGTGGTATCAGGCAAGATCGAATAGTCCGGTATAAGTAAGACATATCTTTCCTTGACCATCTGGCAAAATGGAGATTTTGCTCAACATATGGAAGGTACTTTAGTTCTAGTTAGAGACAGTGTAGTTAAGTTGTCGGCCTTGTATTAAGGGTCTTGCTCAGGGATGTCCACCCTATATCTAAAGTACATGTATATATGCATTTTTCATAAAATGTTGTCAGCTACACACCTTAAGGAAAATCAACTATACGCCATGGGTTTTGCACGTTTTGTCAACCCTAATTTAAATAGCATATTCTTTTGTAGTCAGAATAGATGCCATTATCAGGAAATGTGACAGTGTCTATATAAACAGCATTCACAGTATCAAAGCAATAAGCGCAAAACTTGTACCTAAACGTATAAACATTATGCCGACGTCACCGGTCGGGTGACTGCAATAGCTCCCCTCATTATTCGATTTTTTAAGCTAAAAGAGCATTTATCTTCATAAAAATTGGCTTACTCAGTTGCAATAAACAAGATTATCGTTCGTATGTGGTTCTTCTGCCAACAGTATAATCAGCATTCAACATATATGAGTACCATCAACTCTCCCAATCAGGCGGCGGTGTCATTCTGAAATACATTTAGTTTGAAAAGAAAATATTAAAAAAGCTGTATCTACAAAAAAAAATTAAATAGTGTTTTTATATACATGCGTTCACCAAAGTGACAGAATTGGTAGAAGTAGAACATTGGTGTCAATGTTTGCGCTCAACTAATACAAACTGCAGTGCAATTACATGGCCATCCGGCCCTGTCGTTGCCAGATCAGCCAATGAACCCTAGCTGTCTTCGCGGAAAGAGCATGACGTAAAGCATCATACATTCTACATAGGTTTAAGTCTCATCCGAAATACCATTATTGAATTTAGTTGGGTCAATCCTGGGACTCGAACACACAACCCCGAGATCAGAAGTATCGTGCTCTATTGACTGAGCTACATTTAGTAAGCGGACTGACTGTTCATCAATGGACTAACAATGACGCCCTACTAGTATATAGCGACCTCAAACATGTGGACTTCTTCTGGCAAACGGTAACAAGCGGTAATATAGTAGAACGAACTAAAAGTATCAATTATTTTAAGAAATATAGATTGAACAGTACAAACTGCACTTACATTATTATTTAGCTAGTACGAGTGTGCCATATTCCTGTACAAAACTATACTTCATGTCAGCTACACGACGTACACAGGTATAAACATCCAAATCTATACACCTGATATTCCCGTGATCTGTGTATAGGTGACAACACGTGATAGATCAAATGAGTAACCAAACAATTATTGCATTCGCCCAAAGCGAGTAAATTTTAAATAATGGCGATATGTAAAGCACGCATGGTAACAAGAGGGGTGATCGATTGTCGTTATAAACGGTAAAAAAATCAGTATGCCATGGCTCAGCAGTCGACTCTAGACAGTTGTACTGCCATTGATAGGTGCTACTTTATAACCATACGTGATCTATACAGTGTGACAATATCACCTGACGTTTGGCTACATGTCCAAAACGAAATTTACACACGAGTATTTCATAGAAATTTGCAAAGACATAAAATACTTATAACGGCTATAACTTTCTTAACAGGTGCATAATATAATATGAATTAACAAATATAAGTAGAACTATTTGAAACATGTTAAAATAGAAGTTACCGTTAATACATACACGAACACGGAACAAAAGTGTGTTCTTTATTTTCGATGTGGGCCTCATAGATCGACCGATTTCGTATAAAATATCACACTGAATTACTGTACAAGGTTTTAGACTCACTAACATGACATAACCAACATAATCTACGTAAATGGCTAACACGTTGTTATTGAGAATCAGACAAAATGGTTTAGTGTACTGCATCTGTTTGGTTTGATATACATGTAGTCCCATTCCTCTTTTGCCTTGACTCTTAAAAATAGCTTAAAATTTCGCATAGCCTTAGGTATTTGTTGTTATATATATTCTTGTGTTCTGGATTGAAGTTTTCGAAGAAACAAATCCATGCATTCCACTCCAAATACATCAAAATACATCTGTTGAATAAAAAAAGTGTGTAAGCAAAACAAAATCACGTTCACATTTGTAATGCAAGTATCTATCTATCTATCTATCTATCTATCTATCTATCTATCTATCTATCTATCTATCTATCTATCTATCTATCTATCTATCTATCTATCTATCTATCTATCTATCTATCTATCTATCTATCTATCTATCTATCTATCTATCTATCTATCTATCTATCTATCTATCTATCTATCTATCTATCTATCTATCTATCTATCTATCTATCTATCTATCTATCTATCTATCTATCTATCTATCTATCTATCTATCTATCTATCTATCTATCTATCTATCTATCTATCTATCTATCTATCTATCTATCTATCTATCTATCTATCTATCTATCTATCTATCTATCTATCTATCTATCTATCTATCTATCTATCTATCTATCTATCTATCTATCTCCCGTTTACCGGTCAAACCCCGCGAGGAAAGTATGGCAATACGTTTACGGTAGACAATTAAATAGTTTCAGTAAACATAGGTCGCCGACAATAGCTCACATATATGAGCTGAAACATTTACTACACGATAAAATAATACACATTCTTGATACTTCAACCTTATGGTACGGTCATATTTGCCCTACGATGTCCGTACGGATTTACCAACTCGTACGAGTAGGCTACGAGTCCAAAATACATGTATTTCAAATCCTAAAGGTATTTTAGGTTCTTAGCTTCTGGTCACAGCTCGTACGGACCTCGTACGATTAAAAGAGAATGTCTCGTACGAGGTCCGTACGGACATCGTAATCTTCGTACGGAGATCGCACGGCGCCCGTACGGAGATCGTACGGGGCTCGCAAGGTACTCGTAGGTCAATCGCAGCTCGCAAGTCACTCTTACGATGTCCGTACGGTGTCCGTAAGGTGTCCGCACGATGACCGTACGAGCTCCGTGCGAGAAGAAATTTATTTTTCGACATATTTCAATTTCGCCTGGTCACATTAGTCGTAAGAGCTCCGTGCGAGTCGAAATTTAGCAATCCCGTACGGAGTCCGTACGGGGTCCGTACGGACATTGTAAACTCTTACGAGCATCGTAAGGACTTTCGTAACTCGTATAGGACTCGGGAGCTCGGTGAAAATGTTCCACCGAGCTCCCGAGTAGTCTACGAGCTCGTAGGTATTATTGAAGTAGGGAACTCACAAGGAAGCTGACATTACCTATTTTTAGTTATATTATTATATGTAAGATGATTAAAGAATGATGGAATTTTCATGTCATGTTTATAAATGCAAGGAAAAAACGTTTAATTACTTCTTGATCGACATTGAACGATCAGGGCTATATACGTGTATAGAGTTTATTATAGTACGATGAGTATATTCATTAAAGTACATTAAATACATGTTTATTGCACAGTTGTCATAAACTAAAAGATAAAAAGAACACATAGATGTATAGACATAATTATATTTATGTGCACGCGAATCACGGACATGTCAATTCATTCTACATTGATGAGCGGATCCAGGTTTGGTGAGGTGGCCGGGGTCCAGGCTTCTGGAATGTTGGGAAAATATGGCCATCTTACATTAGGAGACGAGTTCGTCTTGTGTTATATCATGTTCTTGTGCTAGTACGACCCAGCAAAATAACCGGTTGGACATCTTCATAATACAATGAACGGTCGGCGTACATTTTGGCTAGTTTGACTGAGATCGGGTGATTGTGTAGCCGCGAACGAGTGACGGCGGCCAGGGTCATTTAAAGTATATTAAATATTGCTACTCATCGGTCGGTGTCTGCGCGATCATCAATAATCATCGGGTACATATTGGATAATCGGGAGGATGGAAGAGACAGAATGTTAAATGTTAGCCTTTTCAAATTTACAACTTGGTTTCTATTACGTTTTAGGTGTAGACCACCTCTGAGTTTACCAACTAGTCCATTTCTAGTTGGGTGGAAACAATTAAATGATTTGCGAATGACCGTATGTCCCGGTCGAGATTAAAACCTTTGATGGACTTGTCGATCCGTATTCTAGAGAATTACCCACGCGACCACAGCCTGAGTGTCACCCGAATGGTTGATTATACCACATGTTAAAAGGCTTGTTGACGTACTTACATGTTGAGTCTTCTTAAAATCATTTAAATACTTCTTTCAAAAGCAGGTAGCGTCATTATTATAATATAACAGCAATACCTTTATTTTAAGAGACAATTCGGTTGGGAAAGTCCAGTCTTCCCTGTAGACCTCTGATCATACTTGATGACAATCATACAAACAATGACATATAATGTTACTGGGTGCCGAACATGCAATATTGGGTGGCCAGACTTGTCACATCATGGATAAACCCGGTCACCTAGAATCATAGACCTACACGCATTAGTAATCTGTTAGCACCCTGTATATCGTTCTGGATATGCTAACCAATCATTCTTTCCCCCTCAGCTTCAACCAAAACAAATACAGGCAATATATATCAAAGTATTTAGTCATTTTATTTTTTTTGTATAAATATACTAATCATTACACTAAATATTTGTTTTGTATTAAAAGCTATATATTAAAAAAAAATAGCAGATGTTAAAATTGAAGGGTATAATTATAATTATGTATTAAAATTGGATTTCATTACCTAATTTGTGTTTTGTTTTTTAAAATCGTTACGTTATAATTATCTTTGTACCGGATCTTAGATACTGGGTACAAATGCAGCTTTGACACAATAGCAGTTAAGCACATGTATCATCAATTCAATATTGAAAAATGTGTCGAAATTACATTATATTGTCTATAACATATATTGTTACATACACATAACAATTAACACTGTTGACATAACTGCTGTCATACTGTTCATTATCTAATCCTATGACGTTGACCATTAAAGTCCCGTGCGAAATACGTCTGACTCAAAATATATACGAGCTCGTAGACAGCTCGTAGACAACTCGGGAGCTCGGTGAAAAAGTTTTACCATGTCGCCGAGACCTCTACGAGTCGAAAAATCCGTACGATACTCGTACGAGTATCAATATCCGTACGAGCACCGTACGGACTCCGTACGGAAGTCGTGCGAGTTCAGCAAAATCAACTCGTACGGAGCTCGTAGGGCAAATGTGACCGCAGCATAAGCGAGAAGCCAAATACTGTTTTCTTCATTGGGACTCATTTTAGTCAACGCAAACACAGGTCCGTGAAAAGTGATCAGGACTGCTTATATTTAAAACATTGATCACACACCAGTGCGAGGAATAGCATCAGGAGATCAGGAGAACCTGATGAACTGTTCATTTTCTGCCACTCTGGTGAGTCTCGGTAGACTCATCATCTAGTACACGAGCTCTTTCTATGACCCGCATACCACTATAGCTTGGCGACTTTGACACGAACCTGACTTTTATACATGAATATATTGCAAGGTTCTTGCTTTGAATATATCCGCAAGCAAATCGTGCAATATCGGTAATTCGTGCCTGTATTACATTACTATAGTTCGATTTCGAGCATTGAGCCGTGACTCCACTTTTAAAGTTTAATAAATTCGCCAATAAAGCTTGTTGCGGCATTGACTAACTGCGCTAAATTGCTAATTGATAAATTACACATATTAGTGAGTATCATATCTGTAAACTATCACTATTGAAATCAATAAATCACGTTACTCGCCCAAATAGACTCGTCTTTAGAAAAGGTCATGGCTCAGGGTTCAAAATTGAACTATAGCGTCTTCGTTGTACTCACCGACTATGAAAACATACAATCCGGTTTATAAATAAAGGCAATTGTGTTTAAATCGAATGTTAAATTATGATTTTCGTGTCAAATACGCCAAGATATACCAACATCAGCCTACTAGAGGCGCTTCAGCGCTCTGCAACTCTTCGTCCAGGGGGACCACCTCACTGCAAGCAGCATAAAGCCATATGACTTGTAGCTCTAAGTGTTTATGGAATTTAGATAAACAAACTTTTATCCATTGTCCATTATGGATGGCATCATATTTGTTGACGTTTCAAACATTGTTACTAATAAATATAGCATTTAAACGACCACAAATATAATATTAATCATATGGGACGATATAAGGCGAATACACGGTTTAACAACAGTCGATGGTTGTTTGCAAGACTGTCGTATGTCCTACTTTAATAATAAGCAGTAACGAAATCTTACGGACAACCATAAATCTTTCGCTTTAATGCCATTTTTTTAATGAAATATTAATTTATTGCAACGAAAAAGTATGATTCAGGCAATGAAAGTGTACCCATGTGGATAAAGTATCGACTTACTTTCTGACCACTTATATAAAGTGTGTCATTGCATATACAATCTGTATACGTGTTACAAATTATATGTAACATCATTATAAGCCATATAAATATAATATAAATACCATTAAACACCATTCTGCACTTATAGTGCACTTCAAGATGCCAACGTTGACGTGTTTATTTACATTTATATACTTATATGCCTAAATAAGGTCAAATAGTGAGAAATGCGCGTAACCTGGTAAGTTAATAATTAATTATGCAGCATAAATATGTGAATAATTTTATAAACAGGTGTTACAATATGTGTGTTATGACATTATTTATTAGGGGCATCATTACTGACATTGGCACTTGTTATTTGATAGTTATTATTTAATATAATTGACCTAGCGCTCTATAATGTGCAATAGTTATTGTTAATAATATGCCCCTCTGCAATGTGCCTCTCTGCAATGTGCCCCGCTGCATAGCTAAGGCGAATGAGTGTTCGCTTCCGTAGCATAGTAGTTAGCGCGCTTGCCGCCTAATCCGGTGACCAGGGTTCAAATTCAGGTGGAGGCACACATATGCCTGTCATATTCAGCAGAAAGCTAACTAGAAAATAATGGCTATACTCGGTATTTCCGTCTTAAAATGAGGTAGGTACGGTGTTTGTTCAATGACTCAGTCATACCAACAATCAATAAAAACGGTCCTAGAATAACAATTGCTAAATAATTACATATTTAATTTGAATATTCAATTGGGATTTATATTACTAAGATTTGCAATCAATACATTAAACAAACATTTAGATCGTCCGAAAGCATACAACAGTTTAGCAATACCACATGTTTCTGCGATTACTAAATGCATCAAATCAAAGACAAAATTTGTAAACATCTTTTCCGATCGGACGTTTCATTTTCAAAAGTTGCCGGATGCTGTACAAGTTTGCAAAATATGTCTGAAACCCTACCATACAGAGCTCGTATGACAAATAGCATGATCGACAATGTAAAGGAAACTTTTTGAAAGAAAAAAAACTTATTCAGGACAACCTTACTTGCAAAAGGCACATACCACACACGAAGTTGAACAAAAAGGCATATTGACCAATATCTGTTTGTCATTATGCTAAAAAAATATTATTTTATCCGTAAAAATCAATGTACAGTACATACATAAAAAAGGTTGGCTATAATAGAATGTTAGTCCTGATACAGACAGTGCCAATGTTATGTCAATGGTGGCCTATCCTTAACTATGCCCTAAATATTACACGTACCTTCCAACCACCAACGGATAACCTTTGGGAAGAGAACAGTGCATGTCATTTTTTCCAGCCATTTAATGTCCCTTCCCATAACCAAATAGGTCATAGTGACGTTTGAGAAGAATATGAAAGGACGAAAGCGAATTACACAAAAAGTAACACGCTGTAAGTACGTTCTTGGTTTTGCACCGATTGTGATAATCTCAAACAAAATATTCGATACATCAAATCCCAAACAACACCCAACATAATACTTGTCAATTTTAAGCCAAAAACCAACTAAAACAAAAGAAAGCCAGCCATACGTTTTATCGAAACCCACCAAATAACACGGACATGAGCTAAATTATTGACGTATATCCTTAAGGCGTGTAAATAACACATTGATCCGACGATGTACCTTTCATGTTTGGAGTTTTTGTCAAATAAAACAATCATCTATTTTTATAAGCCAGATGGTTTCAAACATAATGTTGTTTCATTTGCCATATACGTCTTATGAGTTGGACCGACTCATGGTATAAATATGTACAAACTTTGATAAAGGATCATTCGAATGTTATTTGTTCCTGGTAGCCTTACACGAATAAAGGTCACTTTTTCAAATGGCAAGAAGTTGGCGATGTAAAAGCTTGTTTGATTTGAATGCCTGTGCTCTTCAAAAATGTATCTGACTCCGAATACAGTTTTTCTGAACACTGTCGGGGCCTCGAGATTTGTTCCGTTCTCACATATCCTATTGTCTTATACATTGGAACAAAGAAGTTATTGTTTGCTTAAGGAAGGCCAATTTAATTCCGGATGTTAATTAAACCCTTAAAAGCCTGTTATGCTGCCCGTCGTAAACGGTTGTAGAAAAATTGGCATAAACCATAAACTAGTAAAAAACGACCATTAAAATATTGTGATAAACTATTAAAAACAAGAAACCCTTAAAAAAAAGAAAATCAACTATCTTGTTAGATGACATACGTGTGACAACTGAACATTCACAGATGACCGGTGTCCGATCTCAGAACTAGAAATAAACGAAGGTAAGTAATAAGACCGGTATAAAATATGTCACCATAACGAAAAACGACCAACTGACACCGCTAATGACATTTATTAGTTTTTCATCAATGTATTATACGGTAAACTATATTGCTGTAGTAACAGTGTATGTGTGATGGACAGTAATTGTAATTATATCTATAATGAAACAACAAGAAAGGGCACGAGGCCCTGACAAACCACTTATCAGTTCGGACTAATTATATATTTATATGTATGAGTCTATACATACTGTAAGAAACCTTTGTACGGTGCGAACATTTCAAAATTACATTTGAATCGTGCACAAAGCAGACAAATGGCGGCCAAATTTCTTTTGAATCGACCAAATTGCGATATCGTAGCTACGACAAATCAAGCCTTTGTCGTAAATCTGGATACTAACGACGCATACATCTTTTGCGAAAACATTTAACATGTTATCGTACAGCACGTTGATTAAGCATGCTAAATAATAACTTTAAAACATGTTTCACTTCTTCTGGTACATTATATAGGGCCTCTACCACAGCTCACCAGAAGCCGCTAGTTCGGCTTCTCTCCTGATCTTTCTTATCATAATTATGTAGCTCTGCAACAAAAATATCCGCCATAACCGGCTGATCTCTCTTACGATTTCCCTGTGAATTTTACTCAAGAAACTGGCATGCGACATATGATAGGAACGGTCACTTCCGAGAGCGTAACCAATCCAACTCCGATTCCTTTGCATGATTGGGTACACAATAAAACACATTATTACTGATACCGTAATTTTAGAAATATCGCATGTCTATATTATCACACTAAATGTCGTATTATTTTTATTTAAGGATATTTTACGAAATATCACTAGAACAATATACTTACTTGCAAATATGACATTAACAACATCTAGTCCGTAATCAATCATTTGTCGGCAATAAGGTTATAAACCAAGTCTAAATGGCGGGAAAATAACCCCCGCCGCACCTCAGCGCACACGCCAATTGCGTAAATGGCGATATTTGATTTTATGCTATCCTAAATGGTCTAGTATCGTGGACAGGCGGTAACGAGCTCAGTAATGACGATGTGATGGATATTAATGGACAAATTCTGCCTCTTGGATTTTAATTTTTGGATTACTCTTTTTTTTCGATTCGTGATTAGCACTATTAGTTGAACCGACAAAATGAAATTCCATTTAATATATTTATTGGTGCTTTTCCACGTTACTTCCATGCTGGAAGCTCAACCAGGTATGATATGAATTGATAAACACATATAGATACAAATTTTATTTGATGTTTTTTTTTTATTGAAACTGAATGATTAAATGAAAGTAAATGATTAATTTATTGTAAACAAATATAATTCTTGCAATTGAGATGGGTTCCTTTAATTCAACTATTTTCGATGGAAGTTCATTGGCTTTTGGCTCGATTTTTTGGATCTGGAAAAACTTATAATACTCTTTTTGTCAAGCCCAAATATGGCACCGAGAGTATAAGTCATCACTTCACCAATCAGAATTCCCGATTCAAATGAGAATATTTCCATTTGATATTACAAAGCAAAATATGACTATATACAAGTTGCTTTCCTGTAGTTTATTTATGTACTCGTATGTTTGGCATGAAATGTTATGGCTAGATCTATAATATACTGAGAACATATTTACGCTAGGTTGCATTTTATATGATTGTTTTTAACTTGTCCCGTCAACGGCCACAGGTTTGGTTGATACATATGCCATCAACAAATGGTACGATCCTGTCCTGTCAACAGGAGCAGGTAAAGTTCATAGTAAATTTGTTCAAACTTTGAGCGCAAGTCGTCATCAATAGATGAAATTACTTCTAGTTCAGATATGCCCAGCTATGACGAGTGTTAAACATCCTGAAATATACAAAAAAAAACCTCCAGAAAAGGGAACAGGGAGGGTGGGTTTGTCTACGAAATTGTTTGCTTAAGCTTACGTTGGAAGAAGAATACATCATGTACCTCTCTGCTTGCTTCCAAATCGAAATGACTTTAAATTCTTCGAATGGAAACTTATATAGGTGCTAGTCACGTGCTCAAGTGAAATGGGCTGAGCTTCATATTTGATAGGTGAAATGTTTTACCTTTATGTGGTTAAACTGAATATATTGTTTACTAAGTACACATTTAGGAAGTTTACAAATTATAAAGCGTAAGTAACGTAACATGGCATTGGCTCAAAGTTACGTAGCGCGATCATGGCCCATACAAGTTTACGTACCACAACCGTGGCCGAGTGGTTAGATTGTCGAGATTGAAAGGGGAAGATCAAATGTTCCTATCTTAAGCGGGGTAAACTGATGCGGACGGTATATGAGCCGACTGCTTACAGTAAGCCCATTTTTGCCTGGAAGACGGCAATAGGAGTAGAAGCGCGGAGGGTATTATGCGTTCACAATATAGGTGTCTTATAAGTTAAATGGGTCGGTGCTTTCGTGTGGGGACAGTTTCCTTTCCACCTTCTCAGATTATACTCATACAAATGTACAGTACTTAGTCTATGCCTAGCTAGCCTCGTCAGACAACAGACAAAAACTGCGCGGTTAAATCACCTTTAACTTGAGACCAAAAGTCAGTATGTAATGCAACAGTCAGTTGCATCCACGCCCCTAACCTAGGGATTGGCTGTGGATAGCGGGGGAAACGGTTGTGTTTTTACCTTCCAGCTTCCCTCGTATTGCTAGGGAAATGGCAAGGGTTTGACAACCCACAGGTAAAAATCCCCGCCCATCCCGGGTTGGGGCCGTGGATGCAAGTGACTGGTTCCTATCTAAAGAGTCAATAACAAACATAAAATCAGTTTGTAACTGGTTAAAGATTGATGTACGCACACCAACAAAACTTCACACTTTGCAACTGATTAGCGACTATTCGGCGACTCATCGGCCTACGGTCAATGACTTGTTGGCGAGTTTTTGTTGAGTGGCGATCATTAAAATGTTTGTAAACACAACCATGAACAAGTTACTCCTGATGAACATTGTCCATGCTGCATAATGACGAAGAACATGATTGTCCCACCCAGACAGTATGTCCCCTTCCCTTCATTTTGGCTTGTCCATCTTTCCTTTGTTTACAATTGAGTATGATAATGCTACAGCCCAGTTATAGTCCAGTTAGGATATATAGACTGAGACATCATCGTTTATGTGTACCTAAATTATTAAAACTATTGCTTAAATAGGTAGAATTTAGTTTGGTATTGAACTGCTGGCATTAGCCTTTACATTTTGTACATCGTATTATACTATAAAATACTGAATTTTTATTTTAACTGGACTGTAGGATAAGAATACAGTAACGCGGCGATAGAATCCACTTTCACGGTGTAAAACCAATAATAACTGAGGCTTATAATATGCCTGTATTTTTTCAATGTTAAACTCAACTTTACCTATTCTGGCAATGGTCGTATCTTTTTCGTACACAAAAGCGGCTACGTCACTCGCAAAATATCCTAACTTGACTGTAACGGTATGATATACTTAGTATGCATATTTTCACCCGATTTACTTTCACAGGTTATGGGTATTCTTGTGGTAGGTTGGAATGGTCGGCTGTAGTATTGCAAGCGGTGGTCTTGAGTTAGGGTGCGCATGCTTAGGGATCGAGATGTTCCGGGTTCATCCCCGTCTGAACCACTGGTTAATTTCTCTGAGAAAGAATAGCCCACATGCTCCACTCCACCAAGGCTATGAGGATAATATCTTTTCCTGGGCGCCGCACATCGATGTCTTCAAAACTCAAAAACGCCGCACCTCGCTTCTGACGGACCCATTGTATAAAATTATCCCACTGTAACGTACACCGACTCTTGGTCAACAATCTCCCTCAATGATAAAGCATGCAGATAAATAAAGGGTGGCATAATGTACTCTACGTTTTCACATATAAAATTCCACAAAGTTTCTAATTTGGATACTAGTATTAGACAACCAACCGTAAGCATGTGAAACAATTAAACCGTAACATTACTTTCCCCTCCTGGAAAAGCATATGGGTCCAGTAGTTGACAATTCGTCCCACTGTTGCCATAAAATGTAACGCGTACCGGCTCAACCCCGTCAATGGAAAAGCATGCCCATCCCATCAAGAGTGGTTTATTTCCTTATATATATATACTTATATTTTCTCATATAACAATTGACAGGGTTTCTAAGTTGCATACTTAACAACCAACCGTTAGCATATGGATCAATTAAACCGCAACCGTCACAATTAAATACTAGTAAACAATCATTATAATATATCTCCAAGTACATGCAAAAATAAAATGAAAACATAGATCAACGTGTAGTTCTTAATTAATCATAACATAATTGTTATTAATTACTTGTGAATTTAGATAAATATATGTACATACTGTCACAATACGGGTGCATAAGACATATTCTAATATCATGCAAATAGCATTCGCTAGTGAAGATCTTATTTACGGTAAGTAGTGTACTGAATATATGTACAATCATATCAGTACATATTTTGTTTCGTATGATATTGTATCGAGTGGAAATGTCATAGATGACTTATTGAACTTGTAAGCTGTTCATATGTTCGGCTCAGTTTTTACCAAAAACATATTCTAGACCAGTACATTGACACTAATGAACAACATGTAGTCAGGTAGGAACGGATAATTGACAACAAATGCACCGTACGTACACACAGTACAGCACGAGTTGTGGCTAACGACGACAAAATACACCACGTGTTAATTAAGATAGAAAACAGAGACAAAATGTGCCGTTTCAATACAGAAGTAAATCGCTTGCAGACCTTAAGTGTTTTTCTGACTTGAAGCAAAGATTTAGCTTTAGTAGGGTCTACAAGAATGCATTGATCATTTTATTGAATATCGAAGTGTTAAAGAAACGCGCTGAAGAAGATTTAAGACGTAAGGACAAAATTTGTTGGGTGAAGGAAAATAAGCCCATTGGTCGACTATGTTTTCGGGGTATGGATTGAAGATAACGACGGAATTTAATATTTAATAATTCCCCACTCCTTAGACTATATATCTTAACAGTCCAGTCGAAAAGGCCTAATAGTGTAACTTCAAATGTACACGGCAGTTTTGGATACCCCTTGTATTTCATTTTTTACCACATGACAACGTTAATTTTCACGTATTAACGGTATTATGAATGTTTTTCAGGTGGAAGCCATTGTTGTCAGACTGATCTATGTCCCATAGATTGTGTACGATGTGATGGTAAACCAACCTGTTACGATCTCTCAGACGAGTTAGGATGCAGTAAGTGTTTCTTTTCATTCAGTAAATATTTAATTGGAAACGCAATTATACGAAAAAAATATCTAAAATCTTGGTCCTTTTCACCTCCGTCGGATTAATTTATTTGTGCGTTTCCAATCGGACTAGCTATCTGTCATTTTGCAGTTAATCTTAAAATGAATTTGTTCGTTTAATAATAGACACACACTAGAGATATATTGCACAGTTTCAAATTTCCATGGTTTAATGCTTGTTTT
This sequence comes from Spisula subtruncata, assembly GCA_963678985.1. Taxonomy (NCBI): domain Eukaryota; kingdom Metazoa; phylum Mollusca; class Bivalvia; order Venerida; family Mactridae; genus Spisula; species Spisula subtruncata. Next base: position 66,082,799 of record OY787660.1, read on the forward strand.
TCGTGTTTAGAACAATTATTATATGTGCATAAAGTAAGCTCATTCAGGCTATTGGGAAGTAATTTGAGGCTGTGTATTCAACTGGAAACTATAATAGCTGTTACATGTTGGGAAATGCTGGGAACGAGACACCTAACTGTTACAATATAATTTAATTATTACCTTTCCTACAGTATAAGGGAACATTGGGTGCACCATAGAAGATCTTCAAGCCACTTTACACCACTCGTTCCACCACTCTGCTTTTCTTAGACATCCGCTGAGAACCAAACACATCCACCCAGCGATGTTGTCGTCCCACATTTCTTGAACGCCTCTTTTTTTATTCCATTTACTGTATCATGCACGGTTGTTTATAAAGATCATTATATTTGTTACAGGTAACGACAAAGACAGACAACTGCTGGCTTATGAGAAACCCCCGGTATTTGTTCCCTTCATTCTCAACATCCTAAAGTCTAGACTTCGGCAAGAAAAGATGGACTTATATAATAGAAATCCAAACCATGTTTGCTTCACGTCAAGAGAAACCACGACACCGTTACCGGTATGGCTACAATTGTTACGTAATCTTAAAGGTACCTTAGACGCAAAACCTCCCACTACAACAGCGGCATCAACCACAGAAATGCCAGTATGGAAAATGTTGTTGTTTAAACTACAAGGCCGATCAATTCCACCAGAAGCGTCTCCTGAAACAACGACAGTAAAAACAACAACACCACCACCATCAACAACAACAACACAAGCTACAACAACTACACTAGGCCCGACAACAACATCCGTACCGGAAATACCCACACTGAGCTTTGATGATGAATATGCACCGCTAACAACACCAACAACAACGACAACTGACGCACCTATCAGCTCAACTGTAACCACTACCTCACTTGATACTCAGTCGAATACAAGTGTCGTATCTCAAACACCGGAGCCAGACACGGTTACCATAGCGTCTGATTTACCAACCCCTGAACAACATCAGAACGTAACGATTGAAGTATCACAAGCTACGGAATCAAATATAACTTCAGCTGATATTGAATCTAACGTCAAGTCATCACAAATTATTGAATCAAATATAACTGTGTCAACCAAACCAGAATCATCAGATAACGCATCCACAATTTTGCCAACACAGGACACGAAATTGGATACAACGGTTACATCAACTTTTATAAAACCAGAAGAGTTATCTCAAGTTATCATAAAAGCAGTCACGGAATTTAACACAACCGTAACACTAGAAACGTTAAAGTCAGATGAAATATTTGGAGCGTCAACAACTCAAGCAACGAAAACTTTTTCAACTCTAACCTCACCAACGACCAAATCTGATGATATATCAACTCGTTTAACAGCACAAGCGAGAGAAGACGTTACACACTCGTCTGAAATCTCACCAACAGTTACTGATGCTACCAATGCAACCACTGAAAGTCAAACAACTGACGAAAGCAAAACACTCTCAATGCCTACAACTACAACACAAAGAACAATGGGTATACCAGTTTCATTTGGATTAGACAATGCCTTTTTCTCATCAAAACAAGATATTACGAAACCACCATCGGTTTCAGAGGTAACAACGTCAATGCCTTCTGATTCAGCTGGTGTCAGTTCTTCGGTTCCCAGCATAATAGAAACTAATTTTCTATCACCTTTGAATGCTACATTAATAGAGAAAATGATAGCTGAAATTAATTCAAGTATTTCGAAAATGTTACTAGATAGATCTGCGACTGATTCCCCCAATATAACAACAGATTTGCCAACAAATCAGCAACAAAATGAGTCGTCAAACATATCGACCGAATCGTCCATAAATGATGGTAAACCCGTTGAGAAGACGACTTTGGCACTGGAAAACATTGCCGACGGGACCACACAACACACTTCAACCGGCGACCTGATGGTCAATGATTTATCGACTACTACAGGACGACCTACTGATACATCTTCAAATAACGAAAAGAGAATCTCAGATATTTCAGGCCAAAACCAAATTTCATTAAATACGTCTGAAAGTAGAACATCGTTAGTCTACATAACAAGTGAGACAATTGTAAATTCAACAAACATATCTGAAGAGGAAACCTTTGGAAATGCTACAAACAGTAATAACACACAAGAGTTAGATGCTACAAATAGCATTTTCGTCCATAGCACAAATTCTACAAGGAACAACACTGAGGAATCACATGCTTCGGGAAAGAATAACAAACATGAGTCAAATGTTATCGACAACAAAAACAAGTTCGAGTCAAAGGTTACAAGTAACACTAGCACCTGCGACATAAATGTCACAAGTAGTAACAATAATATATTTGAGCCAGTGATAGAAAACACCACTGTTCAGGAGTCAGATGTAAACACCAACATCACAGATAATGAGATATCTGGGCAACGAGAGGCCAACGGAACACATAATATTACTTTTGAACACGCGCATAATGCTACCAAAGTATCTAATCAATCAGAAACTCAGTCTGTTGACATTAACATTGATGTGAGCAATACAAGTGTTTCGAAATATTCGGTCGATGAAATGACAAGTAATGTCAACAATGGTGACAATGGAAATGTATACAATACGAATAAAAGCGGTGAAGCAATGAATGTTGCAATTGTGTCAACAAACAATAACGAAAAATCTTCGAACAATAAAGTTTCTTTCGAACACGATTTCATGTCACCAGAGAACGAAATACGCCTTATTCTCGGGAAGCTTCATTCAATGATTGAAGAACAAACGAATTTTTCATCACTTCCTATTCTGAGGGAATTTCATATTAAAAATGTCAAAAACAGTCTAGAGGAAAAAGTCAATGTAAACACACCGCGAACAACTGTTCCCAAAGCACCACCTTCCACTATCCCTACTGCCACTGGAATAATTGATGAACTAGTGTATAATGTAACCGAAGAACCCATTACAATGCCAATAACAACGAATCCAACATTCACTATGGATAATTTGTTTGGATTTACAGTAGCACCGCCAAATAGCCAGAACCCGTACAATGCCTCGCCACAGCCTGCATCTTGGGGCGTATTGTTCGGTGGTGACAGTGGCATGCCACAGTCAGAAGGTAACCAGAAGGCTTCTTCCAATCCAAGACAGTCAAATGAACAGCTCAATAACATCAACAACCCGTTTATCAACAATATAATCAGCCCTCCTTCAACTATAACACCGTTGAAGAAGGAAACTGTTCAAAACGGGCAAACTCACTCATCGTTCGATCAAAATGGTTATATAGAATCGTCAAACTACATAACAACACCCAAGCCATTTGCGGCCGAACAATCCACATCTTCGAGTCTGAAGAAGTACCAGTCTGCAACAGAAATCAATCAGATACCATTTTCTAACTCTATGACGACACCGAAACCTTCGACGCAGATGCCCATATACCACAATAGCGCAGATTCAAACCTTGACAGCAGGGATCAAGCAAATTCTATACAAGCTAATCCTACAACGCGGAATCCTTTTAAAGCGGTTGATAATACCAATGGCGCGGTGAACTATAACGCAAATGCAGGATTGCCTGTGGAGAGGATTTCCTCATGGTGGCATCAAGTGTATACCACGGTACCATCAGATATGTTTACGTCACCCACAGATATATTTACGGCGCCCACAACTACATACTCGCCTCCATTCAATGAAGCAGAGCAATGTTACGAAATTCAAGACCACACAGGTAACTGAATGTCATTATAATAATAACTTATTTGGTTGTCCGGAATCGGTACTTTCTTTAATTTCAAGTATATGGTTATAAGCCGGGCTAGGGATAGGTTTTGGTTTTACGTGTTTACATTTTACCATTAACAATGCTCATCATTGTTTACAGAAAGGATCCTCACAATGTCATTTGCAAATTACTAAAATTGTTAGATTCTTTGTGGCAACTGGTACCACAAGGACAATGGTGCAAAAAGATTTATTACTACGTGTGTATCATAATTTGTGTCACACTATCTGTATCGGCCTATGATAATTTCAGTAATGGTTGGACAACGGAGCTATTAGTACGCATACATAATCACTATGACCACATCTTAAACTGTTTGTTCGGACTGCTTTACATCAGCTCTTGTCCAATTGTGTTGTTGTCCTTGTGACCTGTCTACTTCAATATTATCAGTGATTTTCGTTTTCATGTCTTCTTTTTGTGTCCTTCGTGCACTGCTGTTTCTTTTGGGTGTTGATGTCTTTCTTTTTTGTCCTATTCGTAACTTTCAGTTTGTTGATATCTAATTCCTCTTAAATAAAACACAATCTGCGATATGTTTTTAATCAATCGGTTTGGTAATACTATAGCTTATTTTGAAGTACTATACAGAATAAACAGTTATTTTTCTGGTCGCGTACATGGCTGAATAACAACTTACATTTTGTTTTTATGTTATTTTTCAGGATTTTGCCAGACACGTTCAGGCCACTTCAGCAACCCGACTGACTGTCGGACATTTTATGTTTGTATGTGGGGATACTTACACAGGTGCTCATGTCCACCAAATACTATGTTTGATGACAAAATCCAAGTGTGTAATTGGGACAGTTTGGTCACATGTACTAAATAAGTTTCCTTGATTGGTTAGAATAATCATGTGTTAAAGACAAATGGACCAATGGATAAGACGTCGTGTGATTCGTATTACACAATACGAGTAATGCATGTAGTGGGTTTCGGACCTAAAGCTTCCAATCGTGTACATATTAAAAGGACAATATAGTTGGAATACGTCATGCACTACAGAAACGTCCAATATGACCCCCGTATGATCCTAAACGTCTGCTCTTCATTACGATTTTTCTTGTATTTATAAATTGTGATAGGGTAAAGAGAAAGAGTGACATAAAACTTTAACATTGTGTTGCTAATTGTGACGTGTTCTTATATGACGTCATACTGGACACACTAGTATATTCGTACTCGGGGTTGTTCGACCCAGTATATAATATACAAACATTTCAAGACCAAACATACTGTATACGTAATAGTGTTCGTTGATTCCGAGAACCAGTGTATATAAAGTAAAGAAGGTGATGCTATAAATACTAGTTCATCATGACACGTAACAATGTAATACACACAGTATTATAGTTGTTTCAATGAAACGAGAATGTATATTTCGGACAAGTACGTGTATTTTTATTGAAATAAAATAATAACATGTATTATGAGACTCTGAAAAAGTAAAAAAAATGTATATATAGGTGATACTAGTAGATCATAAATCAGAATTATAAACACATTAAGTGCAAGGGAGCGCACCGACTGCTGCACTTAATTTGATTATAATTCTAATACTAGTATGTAATCGGCTAATAGTTTACCAGCCCATTTATGACGAGCTGGCCAGTGCGTTTGCATGCAAACAATAGCATGACCATATTTGGAAACAGCCAAATTATCCAAATAAACAGATTTACTAAATAGATATTATACTCATCAAGTACATGATGCACGTCATATTCTGTGAAAATCGAACAACGTTCTGACCTATTGATGTGTTCGATTTAACATTTCCAGTTATTTTGCCGTTTTACATTGAAACAAAGGGACATGTTCGGTCAAACCTTTTGTTCGGTTAAAGGTTGACAAATTTTCGCAGTTTTTTTCAGAAGTTTTTTATCTTCAGATTACTGTGTAGATTATGTACAAAAGTGTTTCTTAGCTGGTATTTATAATGCAACGTCTGGTTCGTTAACTAATCAAGAGCAAAGCGTGATTCTCTACGATATATCAATTATCGCTCGGGTCTTGTTTTGCCCTAGTGGTATATATGTACAATGTATAACATTGATATTTCCGTATTTTCGGCGACATAAAACCAATAATCCTAGAAGGTAATAAAAGGTTGTCATTTAAGTGCAGGACATCATTAACCTACGACTGATGATTGCATTTAATGTTACGATGTTTACACATGTTCAATGACAATTGTTGCATTGTTTTCCTGTAGCGGTGGGAAAAACATGATTATAGCAGTATACTTTCATTAATTTTGCGTAATACCCTTGTAAACTGTCGATCATGTCTACTTTTATACCAATGGTACTAGATCATGTGAACACCATAATTGCCAATTTCGTTGAATTTTATAACTTTCATAACTTTGAGATTCGGTCATTTAAGATCAATGGTGTTATGACTGTAGACACTTCAAAGAATGAATCTGCGTTCAATACACACTAATGACCCGATGGAAGCATTGTCAATAAAAACTAGCTAAGTCATTCAGGGGCCATAATTTTGTAGAAATGGTCGATAGTGTTATATGGCATTGCCAATGTAAGGTGTTTTACTAGGATGGTAAACAAGTTTGAACACAATGCCGAGCCCAGTCTTTATTTCCTGGGAGGCCAAACCCCCTTAAAGCGGTCACTAACGTGAATGATTCATTCAGCAGATACGCTTATAAACGATAGGCCTACGAGATTTTTTTGTAGCAATTCGTTCCCTAGTTTTCGGGAGCGATGTGGTTAGGCAATGGGTTGCAGCTTCGATCATGGTCAAGACAAATGATACATGGATAGTAAATATGGAACCAGTTTTTACAGTGTCAGAAACTTGTTCGCCTAGAAAGATTCTCTAATTACTGAGATTACGATCGGTGTTATATTAAACCAATATATAAATCTACTTCGTGGATGAAACTTAGTGGTACAAACAGTAGTTCAATCGTGAAAATTCGACCATTTATCAGAATGACAGTAGTAATGCATAAGGTGTTGTCGCGGGGAAAGGGAGACAACCTGGTTTTAGGAAGAGCGATACAAGGGAAACAACTGTAGTAAATTAACAGGTGCGTTAGTCTGGTTCCCGGTACCTAAATCTTTCATTACATTGCAGTATAGGTCCGGCGCAATCTACCAAATATGGTCGCTTCCATGTGTAAAACAAGATGGCGGTTGAACATTAGCTTATATAGGGAATTTTAGAATATCCTCCAAAAATGTGTGTTATGTATGTGTCATATCGATGAAATTTTGTATATTAATGGGAAAATGTATGTTCTATTCAATTAAACATATTTCATTAAAATGACACAACTGATATGTACAAAAAATGCAAAGTAAATTAAGAAAATTTCTGTACCAGCGTGTATATAGTGCATATAAATCGCACCAGAATCAAATGCCCGGTTAGCTTAGTTGGTAAAGCGTCAAACCAGTAACATGGATGTTGGAGGTTCGATACCAGTATTGTCATTATTTTTTTATTATTATTTTTTATATGTAACGTAATTCGTTATTAGTTTATACTTGAATAAGGAACATGATAAGAAAATAAAGTTTTTGTATTACAAAAATTAAGCAAAATATTAAAAAAGGAAAACAATAACTGGCCTGTACAGGGATCGAACCAGGGATCCCTTGATTACAAGTCAGTGGATCTACCGATTGTGCTAATTTGGCCAATTGAAAAGTTAGAAATTAATGGACTATTAAAACCCTGCTACAAAAATATTTTAATCATTTTATAAACGTTATTTTGTAGATATTAGTGCTGTTGTAGCGAATAAACTTCTATCATTGCAAAGATCATTATTTTTTCTATTACTCTGCAAAGTAACATCAAAATGACACATACATATCATACACTTTATGGGGATATTCTAAAATTGCCTATATAAACTAACGTACGTCCGCCATTTTGATTTGACCACTGTAGATAACGATTATTGGTTGCTGCCTGACCTAAACCACTGTAAGATTTAGGACAGGGAACCAGACTAACAGGTGCGTATATTTTACCCGATTATCGCCCTTGTTTAAAGTGATAATTATAAGAAACGAACAGCACTACGAAGTCCTCAACATAATCTTCAGTAACTGATTGGTAAGTTCTATTGTTCCAGCATTATTTATCCCATTTAATGACACGAATACCCTAGATGGCGGTGTAGGATCAAAGCCATTGCAGAAGTGTAATAGGATCTTTAAAAGATTCGCCTAAAGTGGTATGGCGTACCAGTTGATACCAACTACAAATGTATCGACTTTGCATCAAAATAATATAATATCTGTCACAAACTCAGACTGTGTTGTAGCAAAATAAGAAAAAAATGTAGTCCAAATGCTATACGGGAGATTTGGGCTTGACTGAACAAAAAGACAATAGCTGTATATTTTCTATTTTATCTATTTATTTAATACTGTGCAACAACACGGACCTATAGAAAACAACCATTGTACTTGGTGAGTTTCTAAGTATACTGGTATACATGTACTCGTATATAGATACATGGCCAATGCATTTACAAATGTCATTTATAACTGTATCCGTATTCACTGTCACCCAAATGATCTCGGTTTAAACACCGAGTCTAGTGGGGCATTTTCTTTTATTGGGACATTTGTAATACATTTCAGGACAAATTTTTAAGACAAGAAACTGAAAATTATGAGTGAAAATATGTTCAGCAACAATGCTATAGCGTTACATAAAAGAAACATCAATCGAATTAAGTACAGTTTCTTAATAAGTAACAACTGTTGTCGAAAAATGTTGTCAATTAAAAACTGAGGTCCTTATTGCATGCCTGGTTTAATATCTCCAATTGGAACAGCTTTGAAGAACCTAGTGAGCAATGATTTATATTGTGGGGTGTGTTTGTCCATGTTTATAAGATTGGATTTGTCTGATAATTTCTTTAACCAAGCCGGAGTAACCGGAAGCTGCGCACGCATTCTGACTTGTGGCGGTACCATGAATGGTTCTATCGTTAGCTGTTGGTTGTTAGCTGGCGTGGTGGCAGCGGTTTGCGGTCTGGATGTTCTTGGTTCGAACCTAACCAGTGGCGGTATGGGGCCATTATCACACGGCTCGGTGTAATCCCAGACACATGTCATAAAACGAACACTCCAACGGGTCTCCTCTGGACACTGGCACACATGCATGAATCCCCATTCACAAACAATGTACTGATTGCAATTTGTTGGGTGATTGTAATAACCTCTATACCGACGATGACAGAATTCTGAAATTATAAATGTTCTCAAATTTTGGAGTAAAATATAACATTTCTTAACACATTTTTACAAAAGAAGTTGTAGAACGTTAGCTTAGAACAGTGGCATGACTCCAAATACGAAATGAACACAATTTACACTGAGGAGTGGCTTTTTGTGGATTTCTTGGATAACCTCAACCACGAAATCATATCCCCAACCTATATGTTTACCAACAAACACGTAAAATGACAAATAAAAATTACCGCTGCCGTCATAGTTGTTTTCCGTTTAGTCCTATCAGTTTTGATAAGTTTACTTGCAAACAATTGTTAAAGTCACTCCACGTGTTATTGGTCGCGTCTGATATAATACAGTTCCAAGGCTCAGTACAAACATATGGTAGCCGTCTACAGTATATATGCATATAATTATAATATAATAATTTAGTTACCACCGAGTCTTCGAATTGAAATACTCATATTTGCATTGTTCTGGAATATGAATCACGGGTATGGAATATTTTCAATCTAATTATAACATACTAGCATAGTGATACGTGACACATATTTACCATATATTTCTTCATTTGCTACACATGGGTTTTTGGACGTTGTTGGAGAGTGCTGATCAACGAGACCGGGAGGAAGTAAGTTGGAATCTATCCCCGGGAACGATGGGGCATTGTACAATGTAGTTACTGGTGTTTCTTTGACATTATTGTTGTTATCTGTGGGTTTGTCCACGTTGCTGACAACTGTTGGTGCTGGTATTGGTACAGGTTTAGCATCAACATGAAATGGCACCCAAGGTAGCGACACTGATGCTGGTGTCGTTGATGGTGTCGTTGTGGTACTCTGTGTAGTATTAAACTCAGCCGTTGACACCATGGACGTCGGTGAAATGGAAGTCATAGCTGAAATATAGATTATCTGAGATAGTTGTACACTGTGTTTAAAAAGACACTCAGTTAATTCGGCAGTGGTTCCAGTTACAACTTGATTTCTGATTTTCCGTGGACTAGTGAAAGGTGTAGAACTTAAATGTCCCAAATTCTATGTTAATGCTTTTGCTTGTATTCTTTATACAGCTCGTATATGAGTATATGTCATACGAAAAAAAAATGTTGAAAACAAAAGGGGTGCAACGAAAAGACTTAAATAGTTCATAACTTATTCGTTGAATAATTACTCTGTCGTCTGTAAAAGCCAGACAGCATAAAATTCAGTCAAGATTTCATGATTTCATAACTATATGACGAATCTGCAAATTACTACAGAGTAGAATGAGTTCATGTGTAATCGCAGTACTACTTTGCAATTTAAAAAATTGAAGATAATTGTACGAAATGTTCCCGATTCCCTATATGTAATCGCACATGTAGAGTTATTCCCCTTCGTACAGTGTAAGGCGTTAGTTAATATCGGACCGAGGAACCAGACTATGACAAAGAATTAAGCTTGGACACGTATACAATGACTCTTTTTGGCAAAATCTGCAATCAACAGAAAGTTCAATGTCCCCGTCTCGGAATACGGATATTAACTAGAGTTCAACCTTAAGTTGACATATCACATATACACAGGAAGGATCAGCAAAATACATTGTCTACGACTATTTACAAAAAGTGTCAACAAAGAAAAATCGTAAATAAGCTATGACATAGACAGTTACAATGACCTGATATATTAACATTACAAGATTCGGTGACGGTTGTTAATTTGAAGCCGTTCTTACGTAAGTCCTTACCTACAACATTTTAGATACCTTTCTCAACATTTGAACTTGTTTGACATGAGTACAATGCAATAAACAACCACTGTATCCTCGGTCGACGAAATAAAATGGTGTCCGATTAATCTTTGTTCAGTTTTTGAAGGAACAACTGGTATCTGCCTTTCAAACCCACGCCGTGGACAAAACCGTCAGGAATTAAAAGTCGAAACTTATAATTAGAAATGTATAATATATTGTAGACCTTGCTTTTGAACAACCTAAAGTAAAAATACAAACACTAACAGTTGTTAAGTACATATTATTGCTTGGAGAATTTGACACAAACCTGTCCTTTATGCATGCATATATAACAAGGTTCTTGCTTTGAATTTATCAATTTCCCCCAGCAGATGGTGCAATATGCGTATTTCAAATTTTTGTTTGTATTACATCTCGAGCGTCTTTGTGATACTCCCCGACTATGAAAACATACAATCGGTGTTAAAACTACTGACAAGATACCGACTGTTCAATTATGCTAATCAATGACCTATTATACAGACTGAAGAAATCCTAAATGCTAACACTGCAAGTTAAGTTACCTTCACAATCAGCGGCCAGTTCGTCACTAGCATCGAGACAATCAATGACACCATTACAAAACTTGTTACCATCTATACATTCACCCGAGGAACATTTTCTGTGGCCTTCATTACATGTATCTATATCAGAATAAAAAAAAAGTAATCAGAAATTCAGTAAAATACATCAATGCCAAACTGCAGATAATCGTGTTCTATATTGTAACACAACTAGATGAACTGGTCCCACAGCCTCATTTTCGATTCTAGATCTGCAATTAATCTTTTGGAGTAGGTCATGCGGTACCAGTCTACAACTAGACGCAATCGTAACTACTCGGGCGTTTCCGTAACTTTCGTTAGATAAACGCCGAGGATTTCCGATTGAACTAGCCGACAAGTTCAAGTGCTACCAAATTATTTTAAGAATTTTTTATCTATGCTTGAGAAAATTACTTGTGCATGTACGAGCTGAGTTGTGTACGGTATGTTTGTGTTTTGAATGGCTGTTATATCTTAGTTATAAAATGTCAAACATAGCCTTTATTGCCAATCAGCTTTCTGCAGAAATATGCAGACACATAATTTTATGAGTGCATCCACCGGATTTTGAACCTGGGTTACGCGTCAAGCACGCTAACAAAGAAACTACGGACGCACACTGAAGAAACTTTTGGAAACTAGTACCACTATTGGTGAGTCCTGACATTAGACATGTGATTTGAGGTCTTTATATTAAGGTAGTTTAGTTATTGTGGTTGTCTTAATACTGAGGACGGGCTTATGATTGCGGTGCATTCTGAACGCCTCGGCAATGTACAAATTATGATTACAAATGAGAATTGTACGATGTGTTCCAATGAAAGTTGTGATGGTGTGATTATTGTGGTCTCCAAGTCTACAGCAGAACCGTATATAATTATTATTACAAAATAATTAATGAAATACCTACACACTGTTTATATGTCAGTCACGAAGAGTAATACGGGATGTTATGAAGAAATAGATACATCAAATAGATGCTGACAAAAAATGTCACCTAAATCGTCGCCTAACGTGAGACTTGAGAATGACATACAAATATTTTTCAGTCTGTATTAACAACATGTACTCGTCATGAAGATACACTTAACTGTGTGAGATTGATATAGTCCTAGTATGGCAGTCTGGGACACTTCAATTATTCATGGTAATGTTTATAGGTAACATTCTATCTGAGCTTGACAATTTATAATGATATCCTTTTTCTAGACAAAAATGTATTTGTGCTACATTTTAAGAATAGAAACTATACAATAGCGTGTCAAATTCGATATAAAAAAGTTACCAATTTTCTAGGGCTCTTTTCAGCTGTTAGGCCGCTCAAGCACTCTTTGCCATTTCAACTTCCCCTGGTCATTGGGCTACATATGGAAACCTACACTCGTGTCTCCCTGTGGAGACTATTTCTCTCCTGTGGTGTGGCAGCCAACATCGATCTGCGGCGCCAAGGAATAGACACTGCCCTTACAGGTACCATTTTACACCATGATGGAGTGAAGCATGTGGGTCTTACTCAGAGAAATTAACCAATGGTCCAGAGGGGGATCGAACCCGGTACCTCTCGATCCCGAAGCGAGAGCCCTACCTCTATGTCACCGCTCCCCTCAAGCCCGTGAACTAAAAGAAGCGTCCGCCTGTGCAGTGTGCACGCTCCTAACCTCAGTAACTTATATTTAACATGTTGTTTTAGCTATAGCCAGTTGTTTTAAAAACTTTTAGAATTGCTTGCAGCTTCAAATTTCTAAAAAAGATAGCTAGCTCTAGTGATTTCAAGGCGATGGTAAAGCATCATACGCTGAACGAAAAGATGACAAACCCCTAATTGGTTTGTTTACACAAACGAATTGTCAACAATAAAGACTTCTTTTATGGTCAAAGGGAAGTGACTCTTTCAAATTTAGCATTTGTTTCCATTCATTTTACTAAACTTGATTTAATTTTTTGGCATACTATATGTATAATGTTTTTTTTATAGTATTGTTGGTCATCTGTGTTACTATTTGTCTAAGGGGGGAGGGACGGGTCGGGGTCGTAATTGCTGGAAAAAAGAGAAACGTTTTCGAAATGATTGTTGGGCTATAAGCTGTTTCGGCGAAAATGTGATAGTTTAAGGGCACTCATTCCTTTTAAGGGGTGAGAAATTTTGTAAAGTGAGCGGTTGGTGACATGTGGTTAGGCAAATTCTCCTGAGCTTTTGAATTGTTTTTATCTTATTGTTTTATTTCAGTATGACAAATTGTTATAGTGCTTCTTGTAAAATGGGCACATAATGATTATACATGTACAAATTTGTATGAGGCAATATCAGTACAATACCAGTTACCATTCTATCATAATATTGACTGTTTTAAAGCATAGTTAACGGTATCATTAAAAAGAAATTGAAAAAAAATGGAGAAAAAATCGGGATTTTTTTCAATTTTCTGTTTTTAATTTCTCTTTCAATGATACTCTAACCAGTGTTTTAAAGAACCATAAAAGCGAAAGCATGATTCAAGAAAATAAAACCGCCAAATATTTTTTTCTTACAGAAATTGCAGTTCTGTTCATCGGAGCCGTCCGTACAGTCCGGGTAGTTATCACATCTTCCAATTAAAAATATACATGTACCATCCAAACAATGCCATTGGTTGCTTCTACATGTTGCATTAAGACCTTAAATATAAAAAATATACATGAACCATCCAAACAGTGCCATTGGTTGCTTCCACAGGCTGCATTAAGACCTAAAAATATATAAAATATACATAAACCATCCAAACAGTGCCATTGGTTGCTTCCACAGGCTGCATTAAGACCTAAAAATATATAAAATATACATAAACCATCCAAACAGTGCCATTGGTTGCTTCCACAGGCTGCATTAAGACCTAAAAATATATAAAATATACATGAACCATCCAAACACTGCCATTGGTTGCTTCCACACGTTGCATTAAGACCTAAAAATATATAAAATATACATGTACCATCCAAACAATGCCATTGGTTGCTTCTACATGTTGCATTAAGACCTTAAATATAAAAAATATACATGAACCATCCAAACAGTGCCATTGGTTGCTTCCACAGGCTGCATTAAGACCTAAAAATATATAAAATATACATAAACCATCCAAACACTGCCATTGGTTGCTTCCACAGGCTGCATTAAGACCTAAAAATATATAAAATATACATAAACCATCCAAACACTGCCATTGGTTGCTTCCACAGGCTGCATTAAGACCTAAAAATATATAAAATATACATAAACCATCCAAACAGTGCCATTGGTTGCTTCCACAGGCTGCATTAAGACCTAAAAATATATAAAATATACATGAACCATCCAAACACTGTCATTGGTTGCTTCCACACGTTGCATTAAGACCTAAAAATATAAAAAATAAAATAATACATGTACCGTTCAAACAGTGCCATTGGTTTCCTCCGCATGTTGCCTCTAAACCTGCTTAAATATAACACAATAAGTGCAACAGGAGAATGAAACTGTATTAAGTGCGTATTTTCTGTTTTCAGTTCACAAAAAAGTAATAATAATGATTATGATAATAAAACATAAATAGTTTCGCTATCCTGCTCACCATGAAACATTTATAACATAAAACAAAATATCAGACAAGAAAACCATTGTAGAAAAACATCTTATACTGCCACAAAGTCGGATTTTACAACATGGGACCATGTGCATATGCTTTCAGACTTGTATATGTGTTGAACTATAAATTGAATGTGTGCAGTCTATTCGGGGTAATATATTATGTTCTCTGACATATAAAACAAAAAAGAACGTATTGCTTGTCCATTTCAATGTTTTAACAGACCTTTTTCAGATTGCCCACGCTAACTTGTTTTTCGTTCAACATCTTTTCAGTAGTACATGGCATTTCTTTTCAGCCGACCAGTTATCCTGGAATAGTTTATCAACCGTATCCTCGATAGCCTAGTGGTAAAGTGACCGCTTCGACTGTTGATAGTCTAGCGTTAGAGTGTTCGCTTCGACTGTCGATAGTCTAGTGTTAGAGTGTCCGCTTCGTCCGTCGATAGTCTAGTGTTAGAGTGTCCACTTCGTCCGTCGATAGTCTAGTGTCAGAGTGTCCACTTCGTCTGTCGATAGTCTAGTGTTAGAGTGTCCGCTTCGACTGTCGATAGTCTAGTGTTAGAGTGTCCGCTTCGACTGTCGATAGTCTACTGTTAGAGTGTCCACTTCGTCTGTCAATAGCCTAGTGGTAGAGTGTCCGCTACGTCTGTCGATAGTCTAGTGTTAGAGTGTCCGCTTCGATTGTCGATAGTCTAGTGTTAGAGTGTCCGCTTCGACTGTCAATAGCCTAGTGGTAGAGTGTCCGCTTCGACTGTCGATAGCCTAGTGGTAGAGAGTCCGCTTCGATTGTCGATAGTCTAGTGTTAGAGTGTCCACTTCGATTGTCGATAGTTTAGTGGTAGAGTGTCCACTTCGACTGTCGATAGTCTAGTGTTAGAGTGTCCACTTCGTCTGTCGATAGTCTAGTGTTAGAGTGTCCACTTCGATTGTCGATAGTCTAGTGTTAAAGTGTCCGCTTCGTCCGTCGATAGTCTAGTGTTATAGTGTCCACTTCGTCTGTCAATAGCCTAGTGGTAGAGTGTCCACTTCGACTGTCGATAGTCTAGTGTTAGAGTGCCACTTCGATTGTCGATAGTCTAGTGTTAGAGTGTCCACTTCGTCTGTCAATAGCCTAGTGTTAGAGTGTCCACTTCGTCTGTCGATAGTCTAGTGTTAGAGTGTCCACTTCGACTGTCGATAGTCTAGTGTTAGAGTGTCCACTTCGACTGTCGATAGTCTAGTGTTAGAGTGTCCGCTTCGACTGTCGATAGTCTAGTGTTAGAGTGTCCACTTCGTCTGTCGATAGTCTACTGTTAGAGTGTCCACTTCGTCTGTCGATAGTCTAGTGTTAGAGTGTCCACTTCGTCTGTCAATAGCCTAGTGGTAGAGTGTCCACTTCGACTGTCGATAGTCTAGTGGTAGAGTGTCCACTTCGTCTGTCGATAGTCTACTGTTAGAGTGTCCACTTCGTCTGTCGATAGTCTAGTGTCAGAGTGTCCACTTCGTCTGTCAATAGCCTAGTGGTAGAGTGTCCACTTCGACTGTCGATAGTCTAGTGTTAGAGTGTCCGCTTCGACTGTCGATAGTCTAGTGTTAGAGTGTCCACTTCGTCTGTCAATAACCTAGTGGTAGAGTGTCCACTTCGACTGTCGATAGTCTAGTGTTAGAGTGCCACTTCGATTGTCGATAGTCTAGTGTTAGAGTGTCCACTTCGACTGTCGATAGTCTAGTGTTATAGTGTCCACTTCGTCTGTCAATAGCCTAGTGGTAGAGTGTCCACTTCGTCTGTCAATAGCCTAGTGGTAGAGTGTCCACTTCGTCTGTCAATAGCCTAGTGTTAGAGTGTCCACTTCGTCTGTCAATAGCCTAGTGGTAGAGTGCCACTTCGACTGTCAATAGTCTAGTGTTAGAGTGTCCACTTCGACTGTCGATAGTCTAGTGTTAGATTGTCCGCTTCGACTGTCGATAGCCTTGTGTTAGAGTGTCCACTTCGATTGTCGATAGTCTAGTGTTAGAGTGTCCGCTTCGATTGTCGATAGTCTAGTGTTAGAGTGTCCACTTCGTCCGTCGATAGTCTAGTGTTAGAGTGTCCACTTCGTCTGTCAATAGTCTAGTGTCAGAGTGTCCGCTTCGATTGTCGATAGTCTAGTGTTAGAGTGTCCGCTTCGATTGTCGATAGTCTAGTATTAGAGTGTCCACTTCGTCCGTCGATAGTCTAGTGTCAGAGTGTCCGCTTCGATTGTCGATAGTCTAGTGTTAGAGTGTCCGCTTCGATTGTCGATAGTCTAGTGGTAGAGTGTCCGCTTCGATTGTCGATAGTCTAGTGTTAGAGTGACCGCTTCGACTGTTGAGTGTCGATAGTCTAGTGTACGTCACACCAAAGACGATGTAAAAATGGTACCAGAAATGCCCTTGCTAGACGCTCAGCATATAAGTGAACCTGGCTTCTCTTCTTTCATACCCTCTTGGCGATGGATAGCATCAGCAATGAGGTGTCGAGAGTGATTAAAATAAGTTGGAAAAACTTGTTTTACAATCGGCCTTAAATAAATTAGTTCCAACTAAACCATGATAAAAACAGTCGTCAACTCTCGACATGAAGTAGAAGTGGGAAACAAACGACTATGTCATATTGTCTCAGAGGTAAATGACTTGTCCAGCGAGGCATTGGTGAAAACTAATCTGTATTATAGTTAAGTGTTTCAGTTTTGACAATACATGCTCATTATAATTATGAAAACCACGAACCTCATTAGTAACTGGCCAGTCATCTTGTTATGACAACAGGTAACTGTACCGATGAAAACCAAAAATCAACGAAAATATTTTTTTATTCAAAATTTATAATTTTCTTTACAAAACTTTTTCCCATTTTTTCGTTCAGCGATACAGTTACCTGTGGCTATAACTACATATGCGCGACCGGTGTATGGTATTGTTAATCTTTTAAGAGGCCGTGAGAAAGTCGAACGTTCAATGTTTGGGCATTCTCGGGCGCCTGAGTATCTTCTGCTGAATAAGATTCCATTGAGGAATTGATTTGAAATCGAATGACCAGTGATTTTTCCTTATATCGGTCGAGCGGGCATATGCAGGACAAACACCAGTGGTTTAGCGACAGTGATCCAACGAAAGGACACTCTGCGACTGACCGCCCGATTACTTTCAAGCAGTCGTTCATTGACAGACTGACGTCGGGCCATCGAACGATATTCTGGTACTGACAGTCAGTGCATTTTCCCGCAGTACACATGTATATGCTTCCAAAAATATTTGACTCGAAACAGTCCTCTTTATAAGATGTCTAACTGCCTTGTCACAACATGATGTGTGTGTTTTAGCACGCACGTTTTTTTCTAAGGCTACGACCGCTGTTTTTTCTCTCGAAAACGTGGGAATGAAGAACGTAAGACGTACGTCGACGCACACATGACTTTAAGTTGTATGTTCTTACAACGGGTGCACAGAGTACGATCTCCGAACGATTGTCAAGTAATGGTACGGAGACACTACTTGCACGTACAACTCGCGTGCGTTGTACTTGGCAGTAGAAGGTTGGCATGTTATACGTACGGGGACGAACACGTAGACAGAACGCTGGTCGAACGTGGCTGAAGTTCAGCATACATGAAAAGTGCTACGTCGTGTCTGCGTACTCTCGAAAACGTACGACGTCCGTACTGACCACATGCGTATTCTAACGTGCCAGCTGCGTTTTTGCTCACAGACACCACGCACTTGCACGTACGTCCAGTTGTGACCATCGCTTGAGACATAAAATAAATTGTCCACCGACTGGGTTCTTTGTGACCCATGGTTAACAAGGTTATCGAATTTGTTATGACCGGGTGAGGATGTCGCACGCTGACGACCAAAATAGTAAGTGTGGATACTAGTCATCATGTTAGGATTATTATTAACTATGCAATACATACACATTGTAGCTAAAAACGTTACTTTCAATTCAGTCATTACCTCCTATTCCTGCAGAAATTTCGGTAAAAAATCCACATAAAATTCCCACTGTTAACAATATTCCAAATCGAGACATATCTACATGTATGAAGTGTGATATAGCTCGTCAAATGCAATAAGAACGAGGCTAATATAAACGTGAATTAATAGTTGCTAGTATAATTTACTTGTAAAACATATTAATTATAGAAAACACGTACGCAATAATACAACAAATTACTCTGTTTCAGAAAATAAATCACTAGACGTGGTAACTAATTGTTTTTCTGCAGGTATAGTTCATTTATAATCACATTCTTGAAGTTAAGTTGGACATTTTTCACTGACTTGCAATGCACTTCTAAACGACTTCATGTTAAAAAAACACATTTATTATCACATTGTGAACAACTCACGAAAGGTAACTCTTGTTTAGCTTTTATGCATCTCGGCAAGGTTACCTCCCTTTGAGCACGGCAATTTACGAGTACCAATAGACGATAAATTGCTAATTTATTTTCCAAGGAAATACGTGATTTCAGAAATCAACATACGGGGTGACATTTATTAGTGATTATTTGTCAATTACAATGCTAAAAGTTAATTTCAGTTTAATTGTTGCTACTAACTTGCTACTAACTACTCACAGCATGACGTCACAATGACACCGTTGACAAAGTCGTCTGCTCCGCGGGTTTCCGGATAAATTTACGACGGCATGCCCAGCACCTCATTAGCAATACATTTATTTTTGTTTGCACATTTGTCTTCCACTCGGTAGTTAATTGTACGTAGCTAATGGATAGATTTGTAACGGCATTTAAAAATTAGGGGTCTGCATTTGGTGTCATCATTTTGAGTGAAATATTTATTTGCATTCCCGTAAGGTGTATATGACTACTTGTCCGTTGTAATAAGTGGCAGGTCAAGTCAGGAACTTAAATAGACTGTTCCTGGTCAAGTTAATGATTTTTTTGTAGTTTTAAAATTTGAAGTGTCCAAGGGATTTACAATAAACCCTCAATATTAAGACCACTCGTTGCGCTATTCAAAACTGGATCCTTGTACGAGAAGTGTTGAGATATAGTTGAGAGTAAGAAAGTTAACATTTGCTCGAAAGTTGTGGCCGAGGTCTTGTTCAAACGATAGTCTGAGCTTCAGTGTGGCAAACCATTTGTAAAAAAGGGTATGAGGAAAGCAGACAGGGAAGGTAGCACTCAACCTTACCAGCCGAGCACAGAAACCAGAAACACCACAACACAACTACACTGAGCCAGGCCCACACATAAGCCAAAGAAACAATTGAAAGTCCAAGGCTTAGAGTGTCTAAAACCATAAAGTAATCTTAAGTGTATCAGCTGAATCTTGTAATCGATATGTACATGTACATAGTTTTGAAGCATTATATATACAAGCAGTTCCTTTATTCACTAAACAATGGCTCAACAATATTCAATTTGCGTGAAAAAATGAATGGTTATCAGCAGGTCGCTATAAATCTGTTTAAGTAAAGAAGATATAACTCTAACGCAGTATTGGGACCTGTGTCACTGAAAGTAAACAGGCAGATCAGGTATAACAACATAAAGATATTGGAAAAGGGATTATCTTTTAAATGTGTATAGCTAGGCCAATTTGACACGAGCCTGACCTTTTGATTAGTATAATTTAACAGTCGATATATTGCCTACGTTTACAACACCGAGTGTGTGTTTTCATAATCGGGAAGTATATATAACGAAGACGTTCGATATATAATAAAACACAAATTTGAAATACCGATATCGCACGATTTGCTTGCGGAACTTGATATATTCAAAGCAAGAACCTTGTAAAATATTCTTGCATAAAGGTCAGGCTCGAGTCAAAATAGCCAAGCTATACCGTTATTTTAATTTACTTGGTGAATAGAAGTGAACGGGTAAAATAAACTTCTGCTCTCCCTAAATCGATGTAATGGTCAGTGATTTCTGTTTATATTGACATTGCAGAAAATCGCTATAGAGTTATATGCACAAGTTTTTTTAACCTGTAGTAAAAACATTTAAGTTTTCCACTGAAATGCACGGTGAATAACGTTACTAACTAGTAAATTAAATTAAAGGTTTAGATATTTCAATTACTTAGTTTACTGACATATTTGAATCTATATGGCTAAGATAGATACAGTCCCTTTAAAGTCAAATAAGAACGGTTGTAAATATAGTATACTATTGTCGGGCAGGTAAACTATGGTTATCTAGGTTCAACTGGGTATATCTGAGTTAACGGGATTTACCACTTTTCTTTCGAATGGGATATTTCCCTCATTAGTACTACTTACTAAATCGACTACAGGATTGTTTTCATACAAGAGGGGGCGGAACAGCTGGTTGAGATGAGAAATTCATAAGTAGCGTAGATATAATATGCCATACAAAACCTACTTGAAAATACAGTGAAAATTGAACATCTTGTTAATAAGATGTTCTTATGTCAATATGTCGAGACAACAGAGAATACTTAAAAACTACACTCGGATAAACATATGATCCTGATAAACCTACCTTAAGACATGCCATACATAATTATAATCATGTCAGATAACGAGTTTGATGGTAAAACATTTAATTTCAGATTCTCTTTTAATTCACAGGTTTTGTTCGGGTAAACATGATTAGTGAAAGTTCTATTTAACTGAAAATGCCATTCCGATAACTTACATCTTTTTATTTAATCTTTTCACATTGACATACAGTAATCACATTGACGTCAAATTTAATTTTCTAGATTAACACGTACCTGTTGTTTGGATTAACATTTGGTAAATTGAATATATTTACTTTGCAACCACACCATGAATGGGGAACTTTATATTCGTTGGGTATTAATTACGTATTTGAAAAAATGTGAAATTCTGTGGTTTGTACGTGTTTCAATGATCAATTAATTACTAGTACCCGTAACTCACGAATTCGTGTTTTTCTATTTTCTTCTGTTCTTCTGTTCTTCTGTTCTCCAATTCTTCAATTCTTCAATTCTTCAATTCTTCAATTCTTCAATTCTTCAATTCTTCTATTCTTCAATTCTTCAATTCTTCAATTCTTCAATTCTTCAATTCCTCAATTCTTCAATTCTTCCTTCTGTTTTTCTCAGTCTTTTGTCAGCGCTACATTCGATATTCTTTCTTATCAGTTCTTTGTTTCGGAACCCCTGTGATGGGAATGTCAGTTCCTTGTTTTGGAACCCCTGTGATTGGAATGTCAGTTCCTTGTTTTGGAACCCCTGTGATTGGAATGTCAGTTCCTTGTTTTGGAACCCCTGTGATGGGAATGTCAGTTCCTTGTTTTGGAACCCCTGTGATTGGAATGTCAGTTCCTTGTTTTGGAACCCCTGTGATGGGAATGTCAGTTCCTTGTTTTGGAACCCCTGTGATGGGAATGTCAGTTTCTTGTTTTGGAACCCCTGTGATGGGAATGTCAGTTCCTTGTTTTGGAAACCCTGTGATGGAAATGTCAGATCCTTGTTTTTGAACCCCTGTGATGGGAATGTCAGTTCCTTGTTTTGGAACCCCTGTGATGGGAATGTCAGTTCCTTGTTTTGGAACCCTGTGATGGGAATGCCAGTTCCTTGATTTGAAACTCATGTGATGGGAATGACAGTTCCTTGTTTTGGAAACCCTGTGATGGAAATGTCAGTTCCTTGTTTTGGAACCCTGTGATGGGAATGCCAGTTCCTTGATTAGGAACCCCTGTGATGGGAATGTCAGTTCCTTGTTTTGGAACCCCTGGGATGGGACTGTCAGTTCCTTGTTTTGGAAACCCTGTGATGGGACTGTCAGTTCCGTGTTTTGGAACCCCTGTGATGGGACTGTCAGTTCCGTGTTTTGGAACCCCTGTGATGGGAATGTCAGTTCCTTGTTTTGGAACCCCTGTGATGAGAATGTCAGTTCCGTGTTTTGGAACCCCTGTGATGGGACTGTCAGTTCCGTGCTTTGGAACCCCTGTGATGGGACTGTCAGTTCCGTGTTTTGGAACCCCTGTGATGAGAATGTCAGTTCCGTGTTTTGGAACCCCTGTGATGGGACTGTCAGTTCCGTGTTTTGGAACCCCTGTGATGAGAATGTCAGTTCCTTGTTTTGGAACCCCTGAGATGGGACTGCCAGTTCCTTGTTTTGGAGCCCATGTGGTGGGAATGTCAGTTCCTTGTTTTGGAACCCCTGTGGTGGGACTGTCAGTTCCTTGTTTTGGAGCCCATGTGATGGGAATGTCAGTTCCTTGTTGAGGGTATCATTTAACATGGCTGTCAACTACTTGTTGTGATACCCTGTGTGCAGGATGAAAGATTGGTAAATCCCGTAAGAGACTTTGAGATACCTGTTGGGAAACCTGTTGATGATACTGTGAGCTTCTAGCGCGGTATCTCAAAATTGGAAACAATTTTCTTGTTTGTGAAGCCTATGGCGGGACTGCCAGCTTCTCGTTGGGGGAGCGATGTGACGAGACCATTTAGTCCTCGTTTGGCCAATCCTCTGACGGGACTGTCAGCTCCTATGTGGGGAACACTGTGACGGGGCTGCCAGCTCTTATTAGGGGAACCTGTGACGGGGCTGTAAGCTCCTTCTTTGGAAGCACTGTGACAGGCTTGCCAGCATGGTGTTTTTGGGAAACTTGTGGCAGGAATACCAACATCCTATTTGGGAAATTTGTTATGTTTTTGAAATATTGTTCACAAACCATGTATATCAAGTATAACAAACATTACTTTTTTAGGTTTAGATTACGTAAAGATTAATTTCGCTGAACTGGCGTTCATATCATGCGTATTGGCAGTTACTCTAATGTCACAGCTATGTCATAAAGTGTAAGTATATCTTTCTAGTTTAATATATTCAGTTAAAGCTAATTTGTCATTGATATTGTGTTGTACCTAGGGTATATTTGTCCTAAATAGGAAGTGTTTTGTAATGAAATATATTCGAGCTGATGATGCAGCATAGCATGATATAATTTTTCTCATCTAGTTAGTATACTAAAAATGGTAGTGAAACTAGTTTATTGGGGTACATAAAGTATGGTTGGTGAGTTTTGCAAACGCCATTCAGGAGCAGAAGTCGCAACGAAATTGCTCAAAATCCGTACTTTTTTGGCTGTGTCGCCGCACCAGAAAGAAACAACCACGAAATGGCGAAACAATTCAACAAAATGGCGCAATGCTGAAAAATTGCCGTTTTCGCAGTCGCATGGTTGAATTAGTAATGTACAAAACAAGACATTACTAGTATGCCATCTGTATTAAATCATGACTGAGACATTACCAGTACATGAAGAACTAACGATAATATCACTCCGGCAGGTTTTTAGTGCCTGCAATCGGGGGAGCCATTTCAAACAGCAAGCGTGCATATAGTACACCCAAGATATCGAGACAAACGGAAAAATATGGTATACCCCCTTCAGGTAGAAAAATCAAGCGGGCACGATTTATGTGATTGACAGTATGTGTTTATTTCAGTTACCAATTTCTCAATAGTAGACCAATCAAGTCAATGTTTGTAAATATCACCTTATCCCAGGCGCACTACACTGAGGTACTGTGACACACGGGAGGTTTCTAAATGCATTTTCGCTTCGTGTGCATTCAAGGTGGTTGGTGGTAACATCACCTTCACAATTTACATCTTATTTCCTAATGACTTAATTCTGTTGTGTGGAGTTGTCAAACGGGGGTCTGACAATAACTGACAGTCTTTGAAACGTGAGTAAATAATCAAACTACTGACATGTTTTTCATAATTTTTCAGATATTAAACACAGATTACTTCAGTCTTGTCAAGTATAAAATCATCAACAAAAAACTGGAATTGAATTATTTTGCCTGACTGTGAAATGATGCTGAATAAACTTGATGTATCCCTGAAGGGTTACTTAGTAGTATGTATACACACTTTGAGCTCACTTGACAAATTGTTTGTATAAACACCATGTTTTCCGTCATTCATTCACTATCTAGGCGTCATTTGTATTTTTGTCGGGTAATTATCTTGATTTATGAACATTGATGTTTCTTTTGAATATTAAATAAATATATAAATCATTATTAAATCACCCTTTACACCCTGCGATGTCTTCGTAAAATCATTCGACATTTGTAATTTATCATTTTCGCTTAATTCGTGTATTTAATCCTTTAATAGTTTTGTCAAATGGCGCGGAACTAGCGTAAAAAATCCTGCTCGACTCTAGTTAAGGCAGTCACTGAATGATCATGTGAGGGAGAAAGTGTCTGATGTTAACGCTATTGAATTACTAAATTGATCAGTTTATTTTTTCTTCTCTCAAATTAGAAAAAATTAATTCGGCGATAAATGGAGATACGTTAATTTATTAACCTCGTACGTATCACTGTCAAACGTATTGGGTCGCTTCACTATTTCGTTATTTTAGCACGTACAATTTTGCATAGTTTTTTTCAGTTTTAACACATAGAGTAATTATATTGCGAGTGTGTATATTTCGGTTATGACTATTTGATCTCGCGCTCCGTGCTCGCCACACAACTTGCAGTGAATGGCAATAATAAGTTCGTCATTAGGACATCATGTGGGAGTCTTTAACTATTGTCTTCCGTGTGAAATGTTTCTATTGAGATGCATATGCTATAATATCAAATACTAAGTATTACTTAATCGAAAGCAAAACTGCAAATTGGCTAAATGGTCTTAATATTAAGGTGGTATGTGAGTGCAGTTTTACTCGATCTCAAATCCGCTGTAAACTTGCAATTGTCTAGTGAGTCTAAATAACATGCATTATCGTGCCATTTGAGGGAGAATCCACGGTTTAGATAAAAAAAATCTATGCTGTTCAAGTCATTTCAAACAAATATTGTAATAACTTCATTTATTACTAGTTTTACTAACGTTACAAGAAACATTGATGTTGTAGCATATATAATAATCACAATTTTAAAACATTTAAGTTACCAACCCTCTTTGTCTCGGCTTTAAACGAAAGGCATTGCCGATTTTTGTGCGACTGATTTCCGATTGGCTGGCGTACTATTAACAAGTATCGCGTCTGAATGGCGAATTCATGTATCGAATTTTCGCTTTTGTTCGGCACCCATTGACAACTGTCAATTTCAACAACTTGTGCTTAATACAAATAATAGTAAATTGCTAAAATGCTTGCCTGATTTAATGACATATTATAATGTTATGGATAATATATAGTAATAAATAACCTGAACGTTTTGGTTATGCTCGACTCACACTAAGATGTTGGTGTTCAATAGTATGTCGCAACTAGTGGTGTAAAATCTCATCTGGACGGGGAAGGAAAACGAAAGATGGGACGCTACTTGTGAATGTTCGTGATACTGTTATTATACATTGACAGGAGTGTTCATTGAGGAGAATTATTTAAACTTTCCGTGCATTTAGTGAAAAGGGATAAATATTCTACGATAAATCATTGGATAGTAGATCTAAACAAAGTTCAGTGTAAACGTAGATTTCTACATTTCCAAAACTATGAGTAATCCAATGGGATTTTTGCAACAACAGCAGCAGCAACAGCAACGCTTTAATTATGGATTACACCAATTGCGTTATTTCCATCCGCTGGCAGGATATTCACATCTACTGGACCCATTCACTATAGCTCATTTATCCTTAGGAAAGAACCAGCACTATCATAATGGTTATCTGAACACCTTAAACTCTCTCAGTTCTTTAGTTTCCAATGGTGATGTGACGTCAAATGTGACGTCAAATGGCTTCAGTGGAAACAGACCTGTACAGGAAATGTCACCTAAAAGTGACCCACTATCAGATATAGGAACCAGGCAACATGATCAAGGTAAAAATTGAGAACCAAGAAATTCCAATATTTTTTCTTGGCACTTTAAAAAAAATATTTAGAAAAATTCGAGTAGATCTAGACTCTAGATTTTAATTCAAAATATCTTTTTCGGAAGTCCGTTTCTTAGGCCTATGCCGGTATTACCATTCTTGGTATATATCTTACTATGTCTACAGTTTTAAAAACATGTTATTATATTATTTTCCTTGAAAAGTATATTGAGTGACACTCCTGTTGCTATAATAATGTTTTTATGACCATAAAACTATATTATAAGATATTAGGCCTTTACCGATTAGCAATTATGATTTTCATCTTCTACGATGTATATCGACGTAAATTTCGTGTTTCATTGTCAAAATGACAAAGGTAGATTTAAAATTCATAAAATTTGCACGGAACCCGTTTTAGCTCTTTCACTCGTTGTTCCGAATAACGCACGTGTTTTGTGTCGGTTTATCTGCTACATTATTATAAATTATTAATTAATATTTTCAAATATTCATTATCATTGAACTTGGTCTTTATAATTAATCACATGCCTCTTACAAGTGGCCCTTCTCAGAAATCTCGTATAGGCCTACAGTTGACCCTCAAACTTATGACCATTCCGAAAACGCGACCAACCCAATTCCATTAATATGGGCAGATTTTGAAAGAATGAATTTTCGATGTCTCATATATATGTTTTTATCATAAAAAATCGAGATAAGTTTCTATTCCGTTGTGTTCTATACCGTTCGAGTATTATAATTTAGACGAATTATGACAAGACTAATTAATGACAGAATACAGAATACAGAAAAGTTTATTCGGCTTAAGCATAATACATCTTATCACCGTGAAACAATATACAATAAATATTTACATACATGCATGCATACACACATCACTTTACAAATATCAAGTATCATGTTAAATCAACAAATTAATCAATTTGTCTAGGGACAACACATATTTTTAACTGACATTAAATATGCAAGTATCATAGTATCACGAGTATAACATGAACACAACATACAATCAATATAAAATCGAGCGTCGTATATCAAGGGCTTTATTTATAAATGTACCAAGTTTGTGAAGTTCCTTTATATTTGTTGAGGATAATAGCTGTATAAATTTAAACATGCTAGGATTTCTCCGAAAGTATACTTTTATATATACGTTTCTAATATCCGTATACACCGGACATATAATTATGAGATGGTACTCATCTTCGATGTCATTTTTGTCACATAAAACACATTTACGTTCTTCTCTAGGTATATTATTAAATTTACCAGTTTCACTCGCCAGAGGGTGCGATGACAACCGTATTCTCGCTACTGCAGAACGTATTTTGATATTTGTTATTCTATTCAAATATTCTGATGGTACAAAATTATCTTTGATACTACTATATAACACAAGAGTTCTACTATTTCTAACCACTTCGTTCCATTGTGAAATATAAATGTCTTTAAGTCTGGTCATAAGTACATTTATAAAACATTTATGATTCACTGATTCTGGAAATGTCCAAACATCATAGAAACCAGTCTCTTGTAAAATGCGTCTCACTCTGTACGCCCAATTATTGTCAGTTTCGGCGTTTCGTAGCAACATATCGTATATTCGTTTTAGTATAACATTATCACAATTACTAGAGTTTATTCGTAGCCAGTATTTTATAATACGTAACTTTCTGGTCAACAATAATGGATAACGGCCACACTCGCCGTACAATGCATAATTATTTGTCGATTGTTTTACGTGTAATAGTCTTTTACAAAATTTCCTTTGTATCCGTTCCAAAGTCTCTCCGCTTGTAGCACCCCAAACTTCACATGAGTAGTTTAATATTGAGCTAATATATGAATCAAATAAATTAAAAGAAATGTGAATGGGTGTTTCAATAGTTTTTGTGAGAGACAATAGCGCTCCCATGGATCGAGTTGCTCTATCTGCCAGTACTTTGGTTCCCGGTATAAACGACCCACCACTGGAGAAGGTGAATCCGAGGTAATTGAAATTATTCACAATTTCAATTACTTGACCTCTGTATGTCCATTGTTCGTCTGCTCGGTGCTTCCCACCTTTTTGAAATACAACAATTTTTGTTTTTTCGACGTTTACGGTTAGGTCCCATTTTTCACAATAATTGTCTAGTTGATCTAGCGATCGCTGTAGTCCGTCACGTGTTTCACTAAGAATAACAGCGTCATCCGCGAACATCAATAGGTATATGGATAATTGATCTACAGTTAATCCGTCTGCTATATTTTCATGTAGTGAGTGTTCGATGTCATTCAAGAAAAGTGAAAATAATATTGGTGAATTAATTTCTCCTTGTAATAAGCCAATTTCACTATTAAAAAAGTCGGATAAATTTCCAAGATGTTTAACAGCTGATTTAACATTCGCGTACATAGATCTCATTAATCTCAAAATCTTCCCATCGACCCCAGCTTTCATAAGTTTGTACCACATGTATGATCTGTTTATAGTGTCAAATGCACGTTTAAAATCCACAAACGCGGCGTACAACTTCTTCTTCTGGTTAATATATGTTTCAATCAACGAATTTAAAATAAATATTGCGTCTATAGTGCTATGGTTTTGCTTAAATCCAAATTGTGCATCAGTTATAATATCGTTATTCGTCGCCCACAATTTTATTCGATTATTAATTACAGTCGATAATAGTTTACCAAAACAACTTACAAGCGTTATTCCACGATAGTTCGTTGGGGATGACTTTGAGCCTTTCTTATGCACAGGAATGATGACTCCAGTCGACCAGAGAGACGGGTAGTCTCCCCTTTCCAGTATGACGTTGAATAAGCGTTCAATATATGGTAACAGTATATCAATGCAGTCTTTCAAGTATTCACTCAGTATTTCATCGATTGAACACGCTTTGTCAGTTTTTAAACAATTTGTAGCCTTGGTGATTTCTTCTCTCGTGATTGGCGCGCTGAGTTCACTAAATGTCGGATCGTCAATCGTATCCGTATTCAAATCATAATCATTCATGAATTCGCGTACATCATTGTCAATATCATCGTTGTTTGACGATGCTAATTCCTGGAAGTATTTGTATAGATCCTCGGTTTTAACATCAGCAGCGTTTGATTTTGTCGATTTCGAGAATAATTTCCAAAATTCTTTTGGTGACTTTCTACGCATGTCATTCATCGACAAACATCGTTCGCGGTTGAATTTCCGTCTGTATTTCGCGCAACAATATTTATAGTCTTTTTTCGTTCGCAATAATTTCTCTCTATTTTCAAAAGAATGAACACAATTGAATTGGTTCAGTGCTGTTTGGTACTGGTTCCGTTTGTTAGCACATTCCTCATTGTACCATTTTTTTCTTTCGTTCATATTAATTTCAGTAAAGTATGATTCGTTCTTAATTGTTACTTTCTTTTTGAAATAATCATTTGTTCTGTCTGTAATAAATGAGGTGAATTGTTTCACCAATTCATCTGCACTTGAGCGATCTATATTGTCCTCCAACATTATACTATCTAGTACATGTATATCGCTTTTTATTAAATTAACAAATTCTTGCTTATGTTGTTGATTATATTTAATGCGGTAAGTATTACAGCTAACTGGTTCTGTTTGTAGTATTCCTATCGCTAAATCATATACAATGGGTGCATGGTTTGAAAATCTGTTGAAATCACACACTTTAAAGTTAGTAATGCGTTCAAACATATTACTGCTAGTTATGACATAATCTACAGTACTTTGTCCATTTGCAGTATAACACGTGTATCTACCCTCTTGATCGCCTGTCACTCTACCGTTTAAGCATTGTATATTTGCGGATTTACATAGGTCTATTAATTGATCACCGAAACGATTTGATCTTTTATCCTGCGATTTCCGGGTTTTAATTGGTATTGATCCTGGGTATGGATTAAGTTCATATTCATCGAGCTGATAAACATTTTGCACATAGTCATTTTTATTTGAAATACGCGAGTTCAAGTCTCCTTGAAGTATCACGTGCCCCAATTCCTGGAAGTGTCGTATTTCAATTTCTAGTTTTTCGAACGTATCAACATCGTATAATGCATGTATTGGCGAATTTTCCGGAGCTATATATGTGAAGCACATATAATAATCACTGTCATTATGAAAGTAGTTTTTATCAAGTTTTAGCCACATTATGTAGTCGATATCATTTTTTATCAGATTGACACCATTTTTTATATCATTGCGAACGTATATAATTAATCCACCGCTTTTTCGCCGTGCTCTACGGTTGATAAATCGCCTATATGAATGGAACGGTTTATCAAATCCTGATAGTTTAATGTCACTTGTTTTACTTGTCCACGTCTCTGACAGACATATTATATCATATTTTGATATTAATTCAGTAAAGTCTTTATCCTCTTTTTTAGCACGATTGAAACCCTCGATGTTCCAGCATAATGTTTTTAAGTTGCCCCCACAGACGTCCTATACCGTTTCCGTGTAGATTTCTCCGTCTATATATAAAGTATCATAATTGATGTATGCACGTTTCTGTTCGTTTCTAGCCGCTTTCATCACTTTCACTAACTTTTGTCTCTTTGAAAGCACATCCTTGGGATATTGTTGGCTAACACCATAGTTAGTGTCTTTGAGATTCTTTGCATTTTTTCTTACGTTTTCCCTGTCTTCGAAACTTTCGAAAACAACTTGAATTGGTCGGATTTTGTCATCTCTGTAGTTTCCCCATCGTTTAACACTTTCTATCTTAATTGTTTCAACTGCGCGTGGTACTTTCATATATTCTTGAATAAATTCAAGCACATTTTCCTTGCACGTGTCATCGTTTTCGTCCGCACTATCGTTGATTTTGTAGAATATAAGGTTATTTTTAAATTCATCTTGTTGTTGTTGTAGTTGTCTTAATTTTTGGATCTCCTCATTATTTTTCACCGAATTCTGCTCGTGCATGTTTTTCACTTTGTTGATTGCTTCGTGCATTTCGGATTGTTGTTGTTGTAGTTTTTCAAAGTTGTCTGAATCATGTTGTCTACTCTTTTCAACGTCCAGCATCTTTGATTCAAGGTTTTTTACTTTCTGTTCTATTGTATCAGTTCTCAGAGTAATATTAGTCACGGCTGATTCGATTGTGTCCAATTTAGATAATCTTGAATCAACAGAGTCTAACCTTTGAAGAATGGCCGTCATGACCAATTCGATACTGTTCACTGCAGGTTGTGGAGTATGTTGATTTTGCATCATGTGACGTAAATGTTGGTTTAAAGGAATACAACAATGACCTTAAAATAAGTCACACTCTGTCATTGTCGCAATTAACGAAAACATCCATGTAATCCGAATGAGTTCATCACGTGATTAAAATATCTTATTTTTTACGTTTAAAGAATTGAATATTATTTATCATAACCATATATTATTCCACGACCCTGTCCTGTAATTTATATATTAATAATTAATTATTATTTAGTACGAACTGCTTATAACAATACCTTAATTAACGGCGGTTATAATTATGAAATTAATATTAATTAAACAATCGATCTTAATTGATCTATTCACATTGCACGTGGGTTTTATTCGTTAAAAGACAACTCAGTATTTTCTTTATTAGTTAAGACTTTTATTAGTTTTTGTTAACGCCACGTTTTGATTCCTACATATTTTAATTGTTGATTGAGCGGCGAGTTTCTCCAATGACAAATTGCCAATTAGGCTGACTTTAATCAGATGTATATTTAATGACGAATCTCGCCGAGGAATAGTTGTATCTGGTACATCACTAGCATAAATAGCATCGTTTCAGTTTATTTGGGCAGATATAAATGTAGTTTCAAATCGCATTGACGATAATTTCAGTTCCGTTTATTCTATACTTTGTTGTAGTTTTTATTTTATATTTATTAAATTTAGGCAGATTGTGGAACTAGTTCTTCAACTTATAGTAATTGCTCTGGATGCCTCATTTCTGATGGCATCCGCCGTCGCAAGGCATGAGATAAATATCAGCTTTCTCTTTTTATGTAATCCAATATTTTGCGAAGTCTTATATACAAGCCAATATGAACGCAAAGTTTTAAAACTGTCTAAGTAGCACTGGTTAGACCTTAACGTCTATTAAACATAATTAAGATCATAATTTATTATAAAATTATTTTTATGGCATAATAATCTGTTTATAATAGTTATTTTTCTCAATAATGAGTAAATTAATAGCATACTCTCTTATACTCGTACTAGGTAAATCGGAATTTCTCCGACAATAATTTTGATTGAACTACGTCATTTTTCAAACTAATCTTCATATACTTAATAACGGTTCCATAAATTATTATTTTTATTTTCTGCACACACAATATTTATGTATTATTCTGAACATAAGAATATTTAAACCATTAAATTATTATAATTTGCAGTTATTAATTATTTCTTTATAATAAGGGTTTTCTTTCTGGCATTTCTCCCAGTTTATAAAATATTGTTCTGGTCTATCAGAAACGATTAAGTTCAAATTAACGAGTGTCAATTTATTTCGTTATTCTAAATACACAGAAAATGAAACGAATCTTCGTGTATAAAAATTTAATGTGAATATTTTCATAATTTATTCATGTTTATTGGTCGAGACAAGATAAAAGAATTGGTCCAATTGTCATAATGAGTCCCGTGGGAGCCGGCCCCTGTGTTCCGCAAGAAAGATATCGAGCCTAATATCAACTACAACAGACCGCCACTTTATTAACATGACAGAACAGAACAGAACTTATACATTTTAAGCAACAAAAAATAATTTAAAAGATTTTTTAAGAAGATCAGCGGACATTTATAACGAAGCGTGTTTTTTTTCAATAAAATAAAGCTGTAGTGTACACACAACTTTCGTACGCATGCTTAAAACTGTCTAAATTTTATACGAAAAAGGTTTTTTGTTACATAGTTACCATAAAACGACAATACTGCACTAGGAAATAGTGCAATAACAAATAATACACTGGAAAAGAATGCGATAACTACAATGCTGCACTGGAACAGAGTAGTAAAATGTCTGCAATGCAAAAAAGTGGAAAAAACTTCAATATAGTCTAACAAAAATGTGCTAACTCCAATATTGCACTTGAAGTCTTGAGTAAATACGGCAAATGTGATACTGCACTGACGTGCATTTTTACAACAGCGCGTAAATGATACATAGTCACACTATGGCCAAACCCGATGCTCAAATAAGAATACTTAAAGAACAAAGTATTGTAAATATTAATATTATTTAGCTTGACAAAGTCAGTAATGTGTGACGTTATTTTAGCTAAGAACGCAAGAAGAAAATAATAAGAATAAGATAAAATGCTTTAATTTGCTTCTTCGATCAATTTTCTCAAGTTGAAAATGGGTACTATCTATGCAACAAAATGTCATAGAATTTATCAGAAACCGGCAGTTCTTAATAGTGTGGATAACTTGTTATTGACATTTTTAATGCAACCAAATTCTAAAATGACGTCACACACCACGTGGTATGTCGACACTGATGCAGAAAGTTCGTGATAAATGATTTTGATCGGTTGAATTAAATTGACCTATGACAAGCCATTCGTCATCGAAACTGGGCGAAAGTAAACACGTCAGTCTAGTTGGGGCACGCTTGAACACGATTTACAAGACGTAGTGAAACATTAAAACAACTTCAGTCGAAATCAATTCAAAATTCAAGACATGATATCTGTTTAATTCTTTCGTAATATACGCTTAATTAACTGCATACAATCAGCATAAATGTATTCACCTTTCTGTGATAGACATTAATATAATAATTGTAACCAATACGCATAATTTAATTGCATTTAATCACTAAGTAAGCAAATATACATCGTTAAAACGCTCGTATTGAGTATAGTGTTACAATTAAGTGTTTTGACAAAATTGTCCATTTCAGAAAAACAAGGATATAAAATATGATTATTATGTACTTAAGTAACGATATTTTTTCAGTAAATATTTGCTCATTCAAATACAACGAATTAAATTTCAATTTTCATCAATTTTCTTGTCCCTGGTATGGTGTTGTAGGTGTGGGACAAATTCAAAACATGTTCATTAAAACACACACATGGGTTATTTTAATAGATTTAATTGAATATCCAATGTCACATTTCCAATAAAACAAATTAGTGCTAATTACCAAGAGAAACTGTATACTGATTTTCTATATAATTAATTGAATTGATTTGTAAAAAGATATTAAAATATTTGCGATAGATATTTAAGTTGAAGGTGAACTATGAAATGTTTTGCTTCAATTAATTCGTTGAAATTGTATCTCTTTCATTACAATTGATAAAATGCCTATATTTACGAACAATTACTGTATGTTAGTCAATGCACATTCTTGATATTACTCAAGTAATCGCGTAACATTTTCATCAATTTCTATACAATATCGTAAATTGACCGTTCTAAATTGCATGGTTTCGGTTATGTAATTTTCAGTCTTACAAATGATTACACTTTAATTAAATCAGCGGAGGTCCCAACAGGTGCACCCTATTATTGGCACATAATTCCTACAAATGCACTGCGCATGCGTACAAATTCGAATATTTCTCAAATATATTCAGGCTTTTTTATTTTAGATATTTACGATGAAAGAGACGATCAGTCTGGAAAACGTCGAAGAACGCGGACAAACTTCACAAGCTGGCAATTAGAAGAATTAGAGCGATCGTTCCACAGCAGTCATTATCCGGATGTGTTTATGAGGGAAGCTATCGCCATGAGGCTTGATCTCGTAGAATCTCGTGTTCAGGTAAGTTGTGACGTCACACTTGTGACGTATACTTACCTTTACCGCCTATGTAAGGAATTGAACAATTCTAGAGGCAGGAGTTATAGCTTGGCTATTTTGACCTGAACCTGACCTTTATGCAAGAATATATTACACGGTTCTTGCTTTGAATATATCAATTTCCGCAAGCAAATCGTGCGATATCGGTATTTCAAATTTGTGTTTGTATTACATCTCGAGTGTCTTCGTGTTACTCAACGATTATGAAAACATACACTCGGTATTGTAAACGTAGGCAATATATCGACTGTTAAATTATGCTAATCAAAAGGTCAAGCTCATGTCAATGTGGACAAGCTATATCTGGTCCGAAAGCGTCTGACTCTTTCAAAAATCTCTGACTCTATCTGATTCATTTGGCGATTTTGTGGATGTTTCTTGCAATGGAACAGGCTATCACCGGTTGGTAAGCCAGGAGCACTGGTGGGTAACCCAAGATCATCGATAAGCAGCACTGGGACACTTTTTGGTAAAACAGGAACAACGACTGGTTACACAGGTGTTCTGGTTGGTAACCATTTAAGCTATGACATGGTCACAGGAACACCTTTTATGTCTGAACATTTGAAACACCCCCTGAACCCACAACAACCAAACAATCTATATGTTCCTGTATACCTACCACTACACTGCACTACCAGATCTTTTTGTCGTATTATTTAGTCTGTGCACATCACATTTTCTGCCGAACAAATTGCGTGATCGTTGTTTTCGTCATTCACTTCCCATTTAACTGCTTTTACCTTCTGACAACCTCTTGGATAATGAAAATACGACCGCAAAATATGTAGCTCGATCTCAAATGATCCTGGAGTCTTAAATAATAATAAACAATACAATATTGGGCAATCTTATAAGAACATGAATTAATCCTATGCCATTCTCAAATTCGTGTAAGTTCAAAGGTGGCTCCGTTGTTTTGATCATCTAATTTATTGGACTCTTCTAAGGGGTTTTAGGCCAATCTTCGAAATTACGATGCCGAAATAAATCACGGCCGCGGAGACGTTTCAGAGACGCGTGAAAGCTTAATGTCTATATATTTAAATCTAAAACCCATTATTCTCAATTACAGTATTGTTACAATGGTATAAAATGTGACAGAAATGTGTATAAAATGATTGGAATTTGATAAATATACTTGCAGTTAACCTTAGTCCTTCTATTCTCAGGCTGATTGAAAAAGAACCTTATTGATTTAGATCAAATTTACAAGGAATAAATAATATTAAAGTGGTCGATTATTTAATTATACGATTTTTTTGCTGGATAATGTGATATTGTATGGGAGAACACTGTTTAACCAGTTACAAGACAAATACAAATGGGATTCGAAACATTTGTTGAAACGTTTATGTTTACAGATGGAGTATACAGCAAATGACCTGGCCCGGTGATTATAAACATTGGAGTACGTACTCCATGCTCCAACTCGTACTCCGTACTCCAATTGGACTATTTCTTAGTTACAAAACCTGCTGAAACTTCTTTATTACTGAATGGAAACATGTGAAATGGGGGTTTATTTCTTAATTAAATCATTTGCTACAAATTGGAGTTGGTTTTGATGCAAACTTCTAAATTAATATGTTTTTTAAGTTGGTCCATGGAGCATGGAGTTCGAGTAGGAGAATTAGAAATGTTTATAATCACTGGGCCTGGTCTTGCTTTGCATGAGATTACCTAACACCAGAATAAAATTGTATGAATTTATAGTTCTACCTCCTGTCCCTTGAGTCAGTATATATGGCACAATCGAACCGTCGTTGTTGGCAGTTAACAGTACCATCACTGTCAGCAGTAAATATAATCACAAATGACAGTAATTAACCACATCACTACTGATAGGAGTAAATATTACAACAACTATCAGCCGTGAACAGTAACCACAACTGCCAACAATGAACAGCATCACCACTGACAGCATCATCCAATAATCACAACTACCAGCAGTAAAACGGAATTAACAAGTATTGGTTGGTCATCCCTTGTTTTACGTACACTTGTATTTTTATTATATACTAGTTTATGTTTCTGAGACTGGCAAGATAAGAAACTATACAGCATAAACTCTTTTTGAGCTTTGTGCCAAAAGGGGCTTTTGAATTTAATTGCTTTGCACCAAAAGGGGCATTTGAACCTAATGTGTTACCTAATGTCGATACTTATTTGCTTTTGCACCGAAATGAGCTTTTGTACAGAAATGGCTTTAGGGCCTAAAATACATCTTTTCAATGGAAATTTCTTTTGAGACAAAAGCAGATTTGGCAATGAAATTGCGTTCGAGCCGAAAAGGGGTTTTGCGCTGAAATTGAGGTAGAACCGAATCATTTAAAAAGTGGATACGTGTTCATATACAGCGTTGCCTCAAATCTATGTAGAAGTCCTTATTGTATCGAATAACTTCATTCTCTTGCTGACAACAAGTAGGACAGCAAGCTATCACATCTGTTACTGATGAATCTTCTGATAAACATCATTATAAAAAATAAATACATTATAAATTCATTGCTGATATAATTGTAAGTCCATTGCTAGTGTTATATTCACAATGTGTTGCAAATAATTTATTCATAGATGATAATTATGCTGATGAATTTTTGTTATTTTATGATGGGTAACAGTAATTTAACGGGATTCTAAAGACACATGACAGTAATAGAGAATTAACGGACTTGTTAATAGACGCTTACGTTATTAAAATGCTTTCCCTAGTTGGTCGTAATTTAGCATCATGCCACACACATCAGTGAATTTTAACGAATCTATATTACAAGAGGTTTATCTGTGTGCTTTCTAATATTCTGCTTATTGGCCTGAAACATGTAATTACTAGCAGCAGGTCAGGAAGCTCATGAAACACTACAAACTTGTTCAGATCTTATAATTTATGACAAAATAACCCAATGACTTCGCTGACTTGATCACCTAAGTTTTTAAATTAACACTTTAAGTAGTGTTTATTTCTCGTTAATAAAAGACTTTGAAATTTGTTCTTAATTATTCATGACCAACTATCTGTATCCTTTAAAGCGGCTTATTGCTAAATGATAATATGTTCGACTGTCTAGTTTTACTTTGTCTATTTAACTAGAACAAATGAAGAATTCATTAGATATTGAACATTCAACGTGTGCCTTTTTTCAATCCACACGAAACGCGCTCCAGTATTTTATTGAAGTCTGACATTGATGTTGACATGCAGCCAATCCTTTCTTCAATGCATTATACTATAAATATTGGAGTTCGTTTAACTTACTGAATTAATTAATTATTCAATGAATTATCAAATAATAGACAAAAACCTTCCGAGACAGTTGATTGGTCACTACATTTGCACATATTATGACGTCAGAATACAATTAGTCCGGACGGGTAACCGGGTGAAAATGATCAGGGGTCGCGCAAACCAGGCGCTCACCATCATAACACGTTCAATTGTATTAGCTTTTATATCAATAAGTATTACAATCGTGGAAAATAAATTGAATTATTCTAAACATAAGTTACAAACAGTATACAATAAACGCTCATTTGGAAAACATTTCTATCACGGGGAAACATTGAATTAAAATTCTTGTATATGTATTTTTGTTTTGCTATTATTCAAATATGTAACATACGAATCTAAAAAAGTAACACAAATTATATTTTACTACAACATTTTTTTCAAAACTTTCAATTTCGTTTTTAAGAACAACTGGATAACATATTCATGTATAGTCAAATCAAAATCTTTGAAAAAAGGCAACGCAAAATAATGCTGAGATAAATTTAAAGCTTAAGATATAGCTTAAGATGTAAAAGTACAATTAATAAAAATGATGTTTTTTTATTTTTATTTCATCAATTTTTCAGTAAGCTATTAACACAATTATGATATTTCGATCAAATAATGACACCCATAATGAAAATGTTACATGTACGTTTTTTTTCTGATGAGATCACTGTTTCCTACCTATATCTCCAATGTAAGACAAATAAGTGCTTTTGTCGATGTACTTTCGTCTATAGATGCATTACATACAAAAGTATTTCAAAACAGACAAAATGATTGAAACAGCTAAGTAACAAATAATCTGTCATGCACAATCGTTGAAAAACATCAACTCGAATGACATAATCTGTTAAAATTAAATTTTTAATTGAATTAAGGAAACTATTAAATAGATTTCGTTCAGTTGTCAATCAATCATTTTAATGTATAAATTTACGATTTACCTATTCGTTGCATTACTTATGTTGATGCAATGCATTTAAGGTTACATTCTGAAAGTGTTCAAATAAGTTTGTTAATACCCTAGTCACATTTTCCCTACGAGCTCCGTACGAGTTGATTTTCCTGAACTCGCACGACGTCCGCACGGAGCCCACACGGAGCCCGTACGGATATCGAGACTCGGACGAGCATCGAACAGATTTTCACAACTCATAGAGGACTCTGTGATCGGATGAAATCTGATGAGATCCGTACGAGTTGCGACCAGAAGCTAAGAACCTACAAATACCGTTAGGATTTAAATATTTCAGACTCGTACGAGTTGGTAAATCCGTATGGACATCGTACGAGCATTGTGAACGTAGCATCATTCGAAACGCTACATGTACATTATTACTGGTATACTATTCATTATGACAATGTTTATTTGCCGTTACTATGATTACACACACACCTAGATGCAAATACAAAAACAAGCGACAAATAAAATAAATTAAATTTTGAAAAAATAATTAAGTATTTTCCTTGCTACGTACGAGTTGTCATTACGAATATAACACAATCTTGTCCTTTCAACAAAACCCGACATTCGTCGTTGAGGCGATCTTTTATCGTATTTTCTAGATGTTTTCTGATGTTATTTCACGGACGTTTTCTGATTTTATTTAGATTATCAATTTCTGCAGTTAGACATCATTGAAAAATGCAATATTTCAATTAATGTTAGACTCTTTATAAACACCAAATAGAGTGTCTACATCAGATATTAACAACCAGAACATTTACAACCATAACATTTCATTACGAAATAATATTGAATATAAAAAATCAAAAGGAAAATGCTCGTTGGACGAATGTGTTCAAATAAGTGAATAATTGTTCTATGTAATTTGTAAAACGTAAAATTAATTTACGAAAAGTCAAACTGAACGTGATCAAACCCGTACTGTGACAGATGAACGCGATAAAGAATTCGAGTGATATCAGAAATCTTAGAAGCGAAATTGGTTATTGAAAATGTTTTATAAATCAAAACAGCACATTGTAATATCCAATTATTTTTGCACATTTCCACTAACGATAACATGTTTTGAGATAAACGAACGATATTCCTAAATTTGTTTAAGTTAGAGAAACACCAAATTATACATCACGGGCGTGCGTAATTAGTAGCCCCTGCACGCGCCAAACACCAATAAAGACAGGATAATTAAAGGGTACGGCACTATTTGCGCATGCCTAGTACGCACTCGGGTATTATTCCCCTTGTCGATAAAAATATCAAATACATTTCTAACTTTGGACGTGTCTAAGAGCCGTGTATATCAGTAGTTCAGATCTGTTAATAGTATAACCGTGTTTAAACCTATGATCATTGACGATTTGACAATACAGGGACCCCTATTAGTCACGGATAGTATAATAAAAACAAGCTACCTAGTAATGGTTAACTTAAGCTGTTAAAACAAAACTATGTTGCACCAATGGTATTTCATCAGTAGAATAAACCAATAGAGCCAGTCTGCATTGCCAACTGAACATTGCGAAAAGGTGGAAAGATAATGACCGTTGATAAAGTCCAATAAGGTGGTGCCACTAAGTGCGATCGTTTTAAATACTTTCTGTCATTGCCAATAAAGGATTACAAGGGATCATAAAGAAGGCACATTCGCTACTTCTAAAAACGGCAAGCGATTTGTCCTATCTTCCTGAGAACTTTCATAAAACGTCTCGAGTTAATAAAATATATATCAATTTCAGGTTTGGTTTCAAAATCGTAGAGCGAAATGGCGGAAACAAGAACACACACGGAAAGGACCCGGAAGACCAGCTCATAATTCTCACCCACAAACATGCAGCGGGGAACCAATCAGCGAGGAGGAAATCAAAAAGAGGGAGCGAGAGAAACTGGAAAGGAAGAAAAAGAAACAAGAAGAACGATTAAGAAAACTAGAGGAGAAGAAGAAAATGTTTAATTCCATGAGCAGCTTCTCCAACACTTCAAACAGTAGTTGTGATATGACTAAAGATATTACAAAATCAAATCAAAATGACATTGAAGATACAAATGATGAAGTACGATTAAATGATGTTATAGCTGAAAGCAAGGACGCTGTTGACGATCATCAAGAACAAAAAGAGCCAGCAGACAATAATGTTCAAGAAAATCGTCGAAAAAATCCATTCAGTATAGACAGTTTGTTAGAAAAGAAATCAGACAATAGTGTTGAAAGTGACGCTAAGTTAAAAGAAAGTTAGAAGCTACAACACTTCAGTGAACTATCATATACCTCAATGTTTGTGTTACATTATTATATTTACCATTTATGTAACTTCTCGTTTTAACTTATTGTTTTCTATTCTTGACATTCCATACATTGTTATTCTGCTAAACACGTGATATTTGTGATGAAATAAATGTTAATCAACTGAACAAAAATAGATATAGAACTTGAAAGGAACATGGGGTGGAAAATCCAGTCTAAATGGCTATCCATGGTCTGGTGTGTCTAGAAAATTATCTGCCCGAACATTTCACACCATGGCATAGTAAAACCCTTTCCTGAATGTTTTTTGCATATTTCATATCATATTTTGCCCATGTTAGTGGTTTTTTTGGGCTTAGTAAGTGAACTGGATACTCACTTTATGTTAATGTTTGATGTACAAATATATGTTACTATAACCTTCTTTTCTAGTCACTAGTCATAAAGCATTGCATCAATGGCTTTGTTGCCATTTCTGTCGTTATACTGAACTAAACTTTGAATACACTTTAAGCCAGATTTACAAATGTCGTTATACTGAACTAACCTTTGAATACACTTTAAGCCAGATTTACAAATTTCAACCCCCGTTACTCTCCCTTAGATTCAATTATATTTTAGCTAAAATAATTATGTTTCAAAACCAGCAAATGAAAGGGAATCAGTCCAAAAGGTAAACTAATAAGAAAACGCGAATCTTTCGAACTTTGGAAAATAAAACAAAGTATTGCAATCCTTCTGACCTCTCCCTTTGAAAATATTTGGAATGTAGTTTACTTTGGTATTGGCATACACAATGAAATACAAAATACCCAACTATTCTAACTTATAATCCTGACGAACAAAATTGTATTATTGCCAGTATAATATTCAACAATGATTTCTGCTTTTGTGTTTTTATTTTCGCTTTTCATGTTGAATATGACAATCATTATCTTACTGTACAAGTATTTTGCTACTATATTCCATGTGTCTCATACCTCAGTTTTACTCTGTCGCCAATATGACAAATATGCAAAACATGTAAATACAAAAAAATGTAACCAATTGAATACAATTATGCTGTATATCATATGTATCAGCATCCGATTATCTTACGTAACCAGGGCCAGTATCTATAAAGCATCTTAATGTGAAAAAATTGAATTTTCTGAAAAGCTTAAAAGCTAAACAGGAAAACCAATATTAACAATTATTTACATTGTTTAGAAACATTACGTAAAGTGCTACAGTAATCATATAGAAAACATGGGCTATTTTTCATTTCTTTAAGTCAAACTTTTTAAGTTTTCACTTAAGATGCTTTATATATACTTGCCCTGCTTTATACTTATTTATTTGACACAAATTCTACAACATTACTAGCATATTGGTCCATATCATTATTCTAAAGTTCACTGAACCCATATCCGTCACACGAGCAATGGTAACTGATAACGGATACCAGCTTAGCCAAGAGCATCGTTGGATACACACGGTATATGCCTCCGCTCCGCAATGTACATCAGTACTGACCGTGGGTATCCGACAATGGGCCACGAGTTGAATCTGAATCAGCATGCATCAAACACTTGGAGTGTCTCTAATAGACAATCGGAAGGCGGCCATTTCTTTCGTTGATACCGAGATGGTCCCTTGTACATACATTGGTGCGCCGGTGTGAGTACAAAGAAAGTTTTTAAAACATATAGCTGTATTAAATGTTCACCAGATTAAAAAGCCATACTTAATGGCAGGTAAAACTCCATACTAGTGTGATTAAATTTCCAGCAAACGTTCGGGAAAACCTAATAGTATCATTAATATCACTGGATACCGACAGTTCGACTTGTATTTGAGTTAGGTGTTTTGTTTACTCTGATATAAACATATGGCTAATTGTCACATGTGTACACATATTATCATGTATTTATTGTTTAATTATTATATTGAAATGATGTTATAACAATAAAAAAAATATTAATTCAAGATACTTGTTGTTCATATGTGATATTTTACATTTTGCTGTCATTGTACTAAAAAATAATAATGCCGAGCATAGCCTCTATTTGCTTTATTTCTACTGAAACATAGCAGGCATATATATGTGCATCCAGCCGGATTTGAACCCCGGTCGGCAGATATGACGACAAGTACACTAGCCACAGAGCTACGGAGGCACATATCATTGTACTAGTATGTGATAAAAAGAGAAATCGCGCTGTTTTAAGATGTATACTCGTACATGATTGTATGATCATGTATGTTGTCACCTACACAAGAGTCAAACATTATATCGAACCACCCATTTCCACAAAAATGGATATTTCAAGCAAACCCATAAACGAGTACTTCACAATGAATGACACAATATGGACTTCGAAGTTCAAGTCGAATTCGTAGTCAATGTGACTTCATATTTATACCGCGACCGTAGCCGAGTGGTTAGGGCGTCCGCCTAGAAAGCGGGAGGTCGAAGGTTCGAATCTCGATGGAAGCCGGGTTGGAACTGATGAGACCGGTTGGTCAGCCGCCAGCTAGTTAAATTAATGGTTACCGTAGACCCATCTCTGACAGACGCCCGGCATTACGAGAAGGGATTTGGGAAGGTACTGTATGCATGAATAATACGTAAGTGTCTCATAAGTCAGAATTGACTGGCCTTTTCAATAGGGATGACACTATAATATACACTCGACCTAACCAGCCGAGCATAGAAACACCACAACACGACTACACTGAGCACCGTCCACACTTAAGCCAAAG
Source organism: Spisula subtruncata (assembly GCA_963678985.1). Lineage (NCBI taxonomy): Eukaryota > Metazoa > Mollusca > Bivalvia > Venerida > Mactridae > Spisula > Spisula subtruncata. The sequence continues at coordinate 66,127,557 of OY787660.1, forward strand.
AAACAATTAAAAGTCCAAGTCCCCGCCGAAAAAAATGCAGGGTGACACAATTTCAGAAAGAAATTATAAAATAGCGGTGATTCCATGAGACCAGATGAAAGGCAATAAGACTTACTTTAGTAAGTTTATTAAAATTTATTACCAGTCTTTACTAACTTCTGAATGTAACGGATCACAGCCATGAGCCAAGAGGACATGATAATGCAGCCAATGTGATAGAAGGAATACAAAACTTTAAGGACAATCTGGGAAGCAGAATGTTCCAGATGACAAACTTGCTACCAGATGGTGCTAACTTGGTGGTCTGTTGGAATTTGTCTATGTCAGATAAACAAACATATCGTGAATATATACACAAACACAAAACAAGTACAAACTAAACGTACACAAAACACACAAAAAAATCTTATATCAAAGTTAGAAAGAAACAGTGTAGTAATTGCAATGTCGTAAAATATAGTCTATTCGAGTTGGTCAAAAGGCTGAAGTAGAAACTGAAGATGGTCATTACTTAAAATGTTTCATCGTGCGTAACAAATCTTTGTCGATTTAGTGATCATACGTTAAGTGATGGTGATAATATTTCGATTTTAAAGATGATGACAGTAAAAGATAATTAAATATGCTCAGTTTATTATCTTAATGGTTTATTATATTAAGGGTCAGAGAATGTTCACACAAAAGTTAACAACCGACCCGAGGGTATGAAACCATATATAATTTAAGGTAATATAATTTGCTAGACCATAGCAGCACCGCGTGTGATCATAATGCCGCGAATATCTATAATCATTAAAATTTAACACTTAAACCATATAGTCAATATATGGTAGGTATTATCTTCTCATTAAATATAGTATTTTGTTCACCTAGGTTAGTCCAGGTGTTGACAGCACTATCTAGTCATCTAGTCACTCAATCCAGTGACAATATAGCTTTATAATATAGTAAAAGGCTTTGTATGAAGTATGGTCCAAATGCATCACAAGCGAGCATAGTGATTTATGAACACTTGGTTATTCTGCTGCAACTCTACTATTGATCTACACAGTATACTTAAATATGTACACATATATAGCTTGACAGTCCTACAATGGATTTGCTTTTGTGCATTTATTATTATAACCAACGGAAACACGTTATTGTACTTGTTGCTGTTCCTCCAAATCTCCAATGCCCACACTGTATGTTGTATCTTTGTACCTCCAATGACCATACTGTGTGTTGTACCTCTAAATCTCTAATGACCATACTGTTTGTTGTATCTTTGTACCTCCAATGTCCATACTGTTTGTTGTACCTCTAAATCTCTAATGACCATACTGTTTGTTGTATCTTTGTACCTCCAATGTCCATACTATTTGTTGTACCTTTGTACCTCCAATGTCCATACTGTTTGTTGTACCTTTGACCTCCAATGTCCATACTGTTTGTTGTACCTTTGTACCTCCAATGTCCATACTGTTTGTTGTACCTTTGTTACTCCAATGTCCATACTGTTTGTTGGTCCTTTGACCTCCAATGACCGTACTGTTCATTGTTCCTCTAAATCTCCCATGACCATGTTGTTTGCTGTTCCTTTGAACATCAAATGTCCATACCGTTTGTTGCACCTTTGAACATCCAATGACCATACCGTTTGTTGCACCTTTGTACATCCAATGACCACACTGTGTGTTGTACATTTGAACATACAATGTCCATACTGTTCGTTGTACCTTTGAACATCCAATTTTCATACTGTTTGTTGTATCTTTGTACATCCAATGACCATACTGTTTGTTGTACCTTTGTACCTCCAATGCCCATACTGTTTGTTGTACCTTTGGACATCCAATGTCCATACTGTTTGTTGTACCTTTGAACATCCAATGTCCATACTGTTTGTTGTAGCTTCGAACATCCAATGTCCATACAGTTTGTTACATACCTTTGGACATCCAATGTCCATACTGTTTGTTGTACCTTTGAACATCCAATGTCCATACTGTTTGTTGTAGCTTCGAACATCCAATGTCCATACAGTTTGTTACATACCTTTGGACATCCAATGTCTATACTGTTTGTTGTATCTTTGAACCTCCAATGTCCATACTGTTTGTTGTAGCTTCGAACATTCAATGACCATACTGTTTGTTGTATCTTTGGACATCCAATGTCCATACTGTTTGTTGTATCTTTGAACATCCAATGTCCATACTGTTTGTTGTACCTTTGGACATCCAATGTCCATACTGTTTGTTGTAGCTTCGAACATTCAATGACCATACTGTTTGTTGTACCTTCGAACATCCAATGTCCATACTGTTTGTTGTACCTTTGAACATCCAATGTCCATACTGTTTGTTGTACCTTCGAACATTCAATGACCATACTGTTTACTGTTTCTTTGACCTCCAATGACCATACTGTTTGTTGTACCTTCGAACATTCAATGACCATACTGTTTGTTGTACCTTCGAACATTCAATGACCATACTGTTTGTTGTACCTTCGAACATTCAATGACCATACTGTTTGTTGTACCTTCGAACATCCAATGACCATACTGTTTGTTGTACCTTTGTACATCCAATGTCCATACTGTTAGTTGTACCTTGGTACATCCAATGACCATACTGTTAGTTGTACCTTTGTACATCCAATGACCATTCTGTTTGTTGTACCTTCGAACATTCAATGACCATACTGTTTGGTGTACCTTTGAACATCAAATGACCATACTGTTTACTGTTCCTTTGACCTCCAATGACCATATTTAGTACTGGTCCTTTGAAACAACAAATTTATTTACACTTTGCCACTCCTTTAAGCACCTTATCGCCATTGTAGCTTCGGTGTTGTCATAGACATCAATTTATAAAACATTATTCACCTGCTGTGCCATCAGTATATTTCGTGTGGAATAATATTCGATTATAATGTGGATGAATACAAACCCAAAAATAAATCTGTATAATTATTCATCAAAATTCACGAAATAATTTAAAAAACACCCGAAAAAATGATTGAATTCAAAGTTTTTATATCACACATCGTCGTTTATATATTAATGCTTATGTCTGATAAAGTCTCTCTTATATCTTGCGTAAATGTCTTCATGTCAGCCGAGGCCTAGATTTCAAACGTGATTTATTATTGAAATCTTACAAATCCCTCTACCGTACTGGAGAAAGATTCAACTTCTCGAATATAAGACTGAAATTTAATGGAATTTAATAAAAGTAGGCGGGGATTAGAGAAACCTTCCCATTAATTAATCGGTCATCAATTAAATGTTTACAAATTACACGACATGTCTTTAGCTTGTATTGCCTTGTTAGGTATTAGAAAGTCTCGTGTGATTTAGATCCCTATTAGGGAGCACAGATGGATGATGAAGTCAGTTATTTCTGATCATATCAGGTCCCACAAGACACAGCACACGACAAACCAATGGATTATTTTCATTAAACTGTCAAATTGATTCTTCAAATGTTACAAAATATTACCCACTGAAGCATAAACGGAGGGATTATTGTTTTAAAATTCAATCCTGGAATCATCAGACGAGCATCAAAGCTAATCCCGATCTTCTGGAGAAATTTCTCCAAATCTCGCGAGATTCGAGATAAACAGCTGTTTGATTTGTTATTATAATTAATCTTTCTTTCTTTTAACCATTCTATTTGAAGATCTCTAACGCGGCATAGGAAATATTTAATTCGGAGAAATAGCTTCATCAATTATAATATTTGGGAGTGACATGAATAACGGGGCAATGACAGAGAGTGGGTCCCACTGCTGAGACTTGGGGAAGACAACCAGACAGATACATAGCTTGATAAAATCATCTCCCTCCTATATATAAGCTCTACATTTCGACAAAATGCAAATTAAAAATGTTCAAATACCAAAGGATTGAAATGCTTTAGGAGAAAATCTTAAAATCCACACATATAAATTCCGTAGAAATTTCCAGAACATGTTATTGGCTTATAGTTAAAGTGCGATCATCACGTTACCAGCTCAAAAATGTATATACTTTTATACTTGTACTCATATACTAGACATTAAGAATGCATTTTAGCAATTATGTGGGTTCTTATGGGTCGCTGCATCTATCAAAAAGGTATGAGGAAATCAGACAGGGAAGGTAGCACTCAGCCCAACCAGCCAAGCACAGAAATCAGAAACACCACAACACAACTACACTGAGCATTGCCAACATATAAGCCAAAGAAACAATTAAAATCCAATTCCCAGCCAAAAATACAGGATGACCCAATATCACAAAGAAATTATAGAATAGCTGTTGCATGAGACATAATGAAACGCAGCCGAAACCCGAGCAAGTTCCCAAAATGTGAAATCATACAAGAAATATATGCCGTTCAAAGGGTGGTAGCATTTGTTCTAGTGTGGAGAGTTAATGCATATGGTGTGAGTAAATTGTTGTCTTGTGTGTGCGGGGTAAAGTGTTTGGTACAATTTATAGAAAAAAGAAGTATATATAAGTTAATAAGCCGATTAAAATAGACCGGAACAATGGCTAGAAAAATGTGTGAAGCGTGAAGAGTCCATAATGTCATAATAAGAACATTTTTCATCTTTGGTCCCCTTTACCAATAACATGTTTGGTTTGGATTTATCAATTTTATTTCGAGTAGAGTAACACATACTACATATTCAGTTTAACATTATCAAAAATTTTAATGCTTGAAACTATCATGCTATTCTATTTGCATTCAATATGTGTATTACATAGTTGTATTTTTGTAGGGCGTTGGACTACTTCTTACCTCGGCAGGGAAACGTAGTGAAGCTTGGCGTGAGATCGACACCTATTCGTAGTATTTTATTATTTTAATATTTACAATTGCGCTGTTCCCTAAAAAGCGTACCACCATTTTCAGATATGTTAACCAAGTTTACCAAGTAACATTTTGATACTGATATAAAACTGTTATATTATCAGCAATAAAAATAATGTTACAGGTGACGACAATAATAGTACAATAAATAAATTAAATTGTTACTTATTATAACAGCAAGGTCATAAAACGATCATCCCAAATCGTACATCAATAATTTCTTTGATCAGAAAAGGAGTTCGATTTTATTGCCATATCTTCATAGCTTAACGCGGTTATGTCACAATTAACCAAGCATTAATATAATTTATGTCGTTGATTACAGGATCAAGATAAGCGATGTATTAATATTTTAAGTTGTACTTTTTGATGTTGTTGCAACGTTATCTAATGGTTTATTTCTTGGAACTATCAATGGACTTAGTAAATAAAGTCGATAAAGTATCTGATAGAGAATTATGTATTAAGTTCATCATGTATGACATATGTTGCATAGTTGCTAAGAGATCCCAATGCCATCAATTTGAATATTTGAATTAAACATTATTTGTTTTCTGGTTCTAATTAATGGAACTGCGTTTCATTCGGTCTCATGCAATAACCACTATTCTATCATTTCTTTGTGAAATTTGATCATCCTGCATTTTTTTCGGCGGGGACTTGGACTTAAATTGTTTCTTCGGCTTATGTGTAGGCATTGTTCAGTGTAGTTGTTTTGGGCTGTTTCTGATTTCTCTGCTCGGCTGGTTAGGTTGAGTGCTACCTTCCCTGTCTTTTTTCTGACGTTTGCTTTCGTCTGTGCCTTTTCTTTTCCAAATGTTCTTTTTGTGCTTTTCGTGTTCTGCTGTCTCTAAAACTTTAAATACTAGGAAATGAAGCAACATATGATTTAAAGCTCCATAACTGTCAACAATAGTATTTTTCCGACTTAAAAGTCATCAAATATAATTATGCATTTGTCACTTTGACCAAAGCCGTTTTAAGCAGAGATCAGCATTTTGCGCTTGTACTCCATGCGCTGATGTTTCTGTTTGGGTGCTGCTGAAAAACACAGTTACAAATCACAAAAATCTGTACATGTCACGAGGAAAAAAAAGAAATTAACAGCTTTTACAAAACACGACACCCTTAATCTGATGGCTTGCTTACTACCTTCGTCATATTTAACCAGACTGTGAGTCAGAACGAATGACCAGAGCGACCACACTCCACAGAGGACAAACCATCTCGCAACACCCAACAAACAATTGCGTTTTTTAAGTGAACAAGACAAATTTCTGCTGAACTTCAAAGTTACAAAATGAACACATACTAGTACATTTATCTGAAATGAGCACAGTTTAACAAAATGCCCAATGACAAGATTTTTTTTCAAATTTGACAATCTGCTCCAACAAATGTGACAACCAAGATATTGGCATATCCATACAAGATCTGTATTTTATGGCACTATATCTTGCCATTGGGGGGTCTTAGTGTGCTCCAAATAATCAGAAACAATTAGGAACATTCATACCAGAAACTTAATATCAATATACGCAGTTTTATAAAGCTTCATAAAGTGTTACGAATGCAAGGTTCACCGTGTTTCTATAAAAACTAGTGGTCCTCTTGTTTAAAAACCCCAAGATTCAGAAATCTGAGCAAGTTTTTAAATATTTTCTTTCTTCAGTATCGTGTGTAATTATTTTGTATACAAATCCATTTCTTGTAGTTAAAGCTATTGTAAATCATGTCAACCTTTTGTTTGTTTTCGACGAGCCTGAAAATATTGTTAAATAATTTAGTCGTGCTTTTGTCTAAACCCCCTGAATGTGAAATGGTAAAGAAATAGGATTTTATCATAATGTGACAGGTTGTGTTGTTGATTGCTAAGATAGGCATAGTTTTGTGTTCCAAATTGGTCTGAATTTCGTTTATAGATTGTTTTTAATTACCAAGATATCTTTTTTCTGTTAGCGAACTCTAGGGTCATCGACGCTTCAAACTTCAAATAGACCGCCGGAAAAGTTGGAAAGCAATATTTTGAATAGAAATAGAAAACGTGATTTGTTTTGACCCGGAATAGTCAGCAACAATAACAGTTACACTAGTTCATGCAAAACACATTATCTGTAATGTATGGCTTATACGTAACGACCAAACATAGTACATATCCGACGGGTTTGGTGGGCTATCATTTGGAACATAATCTTTCGACAAGTGATCCACAAGTGGGACTTCGTTGGTTACTAACATAAGAGTCAGTTTTAGTATCGAATGTTCTTACTTAATAATTTCAGGAAAACTGGATAGACAAATCGCTCGCTAAATATAACCAGAAAAGTAATGAAAACGGCGTAAAAACCAGAGGACAAAATGAAACCAAGAATCATGCCTGGTTCGGATGAAATACGATGGTTTTTTTTGTTCTAAAAACCCTTGCATTCGTTTTCTTTCTCTGTTTAACTTTCCAATCCATGAAGCTAAGGTTAGACATCAAAGCGCCCTCGAAATTCCCCACAATCTCTTATCTGTATTCACGTTCTAACCATAGGCTTATAGGCTTGACATAGGCTGCCACAGAGCGTACAACACTGTCTGATTGTACAACACGAGCTAGCACAAGATATCTTTATTGTCGAAAGTAATTAAATTTGAATTAATCAACTAGCTTGAAACAAGAATAATCAGTGATCGTATTGAATAAAAGACACGGTGTCTGTAATTGTCGAACCCACCAAAGATGGAAATAATCAGAAAAATTTGCATCTATATTGGTTGTTAATCTGACGAGGTCCAAAGGATCTGGTCGTCTTGTATGCTTCACTTGATGCTGATAATCACATAGACAAATATGCTGTGATTTCCTTGTTTCGGGAACAACATCCCCACTGATATTCCTACTGCCAAATGTTGCTACAAAATAAGCCTATAGACAATAGAAATGAAACAAGTATGGGTATTTCAGTATATTATGTCGACCATAGTAATTAAATAACAAAGCAAGCATTATAATGTGTACTGTTTTGTGCCTTTCGTTATCTGCTATTACTGTTGCTAGTGACCTAGTATTGTGACGTGTAACTATGGTCTATGATGTTTTTTATGTTTTCTGCAAACGGGTTTTCCAGTTAAGTGTTGCCTTCCCTGTTCGGTTGTTTTTGCCGTCTGTTACACTCGTAGTTTTGTTTATTCCTTCCTTTAAATTCTTTGCATTTTGTTCCAAACCCCAAGCGTTGTTTGTGACTCTAGGGGAATTGTCAGTAGAACCATATCGTTATCTACAAACATCGTTGTCACTTGTACTCGTATTTTGTATAATTATATTTAAAATCAGAAGAAGTGCATTAAGTCCAACTATTGTGCCTCATTTGGTCGCCGTTTTGGCATGGGTTTCTGTGGGCAGTGCTCAGGGAAGTTGTGTCGTTGTGTTTCTGATTTCTGTGCCCGGCTGGTTGGGTTGAGTGCTACTTTCCCTGTCGGATTTTCTCAAACCGTTTTTGCAAAGCGAAGTACTTGCGAATAAGGTAAACTAATAATAATTTCATCCCTAGTAGTACCATTGCACACACCCATAATGAACTCTAGATGTATTGAACCAAAACCTTCAGTATCAATGAAACTGGAAAAGAAAAAAATATCATTGGTTATATATTTGCATATAATATGTTGATCACCAAGGAAAATTATCATGATAAGATGTTAAATAAGAATTATCTTTTTATCTTTTGGAGTGTTAACTTTGATGTGTCTGATCTCGTCATTGAAGTGAGTTTGATATAGCTTTATATATGTCTTAGTGTATTGATGATAAAAACGTTTTGACATATTTACTATCATTGTGTGTGTGTCTTGTCAATCCCATCTTTATCATAAAATAGTTTAAACTTTGTTGTTTAAGCTCTACAATCCTATATTTCAAGTCCGCTGGTAATTTGACCTTTCTCGAATTCATAGCCAGCGGAAAAAGGTTCTGTTTTCGAGCAAATATTTCATTTATTTGCCAATCATTACGGCTTAGCCCGTTGGTTAATCCTGTGTTTTGTTAGAAATAAAATATAAGACACAAATAGATTGCATACATATTATAGAACGCAGTAATATATGCATTATAAATGTCGATGACGGTAATGTATCTGTCTAAAAGTTCCTATGCAATAAATTGCTCTCTCTGTTTGTTATGACTTTACCACCGTATCAATTGTTTACTCACAAATCATAAGTTCTATATTTAATAATTTACATCGCACACAGATGTACATCTTTCGATGACAGATCAAAGTCTTAAGTTATACTATAATTTTATTATCGATGATTATCGATTAATAAAATAGAAATAAAATTGTTAAACGTATGAGCACCTGGTGTCGTCGAGGTGTTAATAATTAAAGATATAAACTCATCGGGCTGTATTCAGTTTGGGGTGCATTAAGTATTCAGTAAAGTATATCATCCATGCACCGTATATGTTTGATAGATTTATTTGATTTGTCGAAAAAAATATTTTGTGAATTAAATTTCCTTGAAAATTAAAGTCTTTTGCATTATTGGCATTATTGTCATTATGAATTTTAATATTTTTGTTTTTAGTAATAACACAACTATCTCTATAATGATAAGTATGATAATATTATGTAGTACTATTATTTTCTGATACTACAAGCATATAAAAAAGATATGAGAAAATCTGACAAGGAAGGCAGAACAATACGTAACCAGCCGAGCTCAGAAAACATAAAAATCTTCACATAACACAAAAACACAACATAATGTCGAAAGTTCGAAATGTAACCGAATGAGAAAATAAAATGGCCCAAAAAACCAGTGAACTAACTCAGTAGTAGCTGAGTTTAGACTGTAATGGGTCGCTTGGAAATGTCCCTACTTTTTGTAAACAGTGTATATAAATGTATGTACTACTCGGTTATGCAGTAAATATAATTACCGTAAAACGAAATACTTGGCCTTGCTCTTTTATTAATTGATATAATTATTTATCAATTTAATATTGACGAAAATTGTTGTAATATAACAACGATTATTCTATGACTCACGTCTTTATTTTTATGTATATTTAAACATTCCATTGCTATGATTAAATAGTTCTTTTGATCAACGAATACAACCCAGATAGTCGACTTGAAAACATTCGAAATGCAAAAAAGAGGCTAAATCATTAATTGATATTCTGTAAGAAAATTGATACTCAAATCCTTCATTCGATGACGCCTGATTTTATTTTCACATATTCTTTAGCAATTTGCGTGTCAGCTGTTGACTGGTGATATCGCAATTATTGACAAGGGCATTAATGCTTTATAAATGAAAGAATTAAGTCATATTAAGGGAAGAAATCGTCAATATTATAATAAATAAGCGTACCACTTTGTATGTCACATATACTTAGCTTCACAGATCACTGTTTGTATTTAAGCTATACAAGTTTTGAGGCGATATTCTCGAGCATTAGTCTCGATGACTCTATAATTATGATTTATTGATTCTATTAGCTTCCCGACTGTGGACCAGTACAGAAGGATTATTTACGTGTAAACCAAATCTTTGTGATGTCCCGTGGACTGTCTCTGCCTTAAGTGGTGTCTCTGTGCCATTTATAACATATTATGAGATTAAAAGGTCAATAAGTCGTTATTTTTGGTCTGGTTTACATAATTCATATTTTAATAGATATCTTTCCCAATGATGTTGAGCAAATCACCAGCAATTGGTCCACAAACCGAGCCATTTGAATGTTGCGATTCATTGTTTCAACTACAACCTCTCATAATTGCATGCTACCGGTGATTAGGTGTGTTTATATTTGTGTAGTTATATTTTAGTCATGACCCGTCTCTGATGAGGGGTATATGGCTTTGCAAATGCCCGTCGGTCTGTCGGTCGATCGGTAGACCAAATGGTTTCCGTTAAATAACTCAAGAAGGCTTTGCACTGTGCTCTTCAAACTTCACACGGGGTCTTTAAGCAACAGTAGATAACCACCACCGATTTTGAAGATCTTAGATCACAGGTCACTGTGACTATGACCTTTACCATTTCTGGCTTTTTGGCTGTCATGTGTGTATACATGTTTCATAAACATATCTTGTTTCTATTTGCTGGACAAAGGTTATATGGTGTTTCTCTTCATAGCCAAATCAAATGTCATATTTGGTTTGCCCTTATTGACAAAGGCTCATTCGAAGCCGGGTTGTATTGGCCAATAAACAAGGCGGGTATAACCAAAAGACCACAAACTACGATTATCCCAATCGAGCGCAAAAAAAGCAAACGCAATGTTTTTGTTGCTCCTTCTCGACAAATATTGTATTTGGTTTTCACTTATTGACAAAAGCAATGTTTTAGATGCTCCTTCTTGCCATATGTCATATTTGGTTTCCCCTTATTACAGAGGCAACGTTTTAGTTGCTCCTTCTTGCCATATGTCATATTTGGTTTCCCCTTATTACAGAGGCAACGTTTTAGTTGCTCCTTCTTGCCATATGTCATATTTGGTTTCCCCTTATTACAGAGGCAATGTTTTAGTTGCTCCTTCTTGCCAAATATTATATTTGGTTTACATTTATTGGCATAGGCAATGTTTTAGTTTATCCTTCTTGCTGAAGGTTATATTTGGTTCTACCTTATTGGCAAAGGCAATGTTCTGTTGCTCCTTCTTGCCAAATATCATATTTGGTTTCCACTAATTGGAAAAGGCAGTATTTCAGGTGATCCTTCTTATAGGAAAAGGCAATGTTTAGTAGCTTCATCCGGCAAAAGGTCATATTTAGTTTCCACTTAGTGCAAAAGGCTATGTTTGGTTTTTTTATTGTCAAATGTCGTGTTCGATTCCTTATTATAGTGGCAAAGGTTATGTTTATTTTCATCTTCTTGGTACGGCTTTAGATATGTTTGCCTCTACTAATTTGCAGATATGTCTTGCTTTTTCCCGTTTGACAAAGGTTATATTTTTTCTCCACCTTTTTATTAATTGTTGTATTTAGTTTCAAATTATTGACAACATATTTCGCCATTTTAGTATTGTATTATTTCCCATTTTCAGAAGATTTGTAATTGGGGTTACGCCTTTATGGCAAAGGTTCACTTTTTTCTCGGTGAAGGATGTTATGTTGTTTTTCTTCATGTTGACCAGAGTTTTATTTTTATTTTTTATTATTTCTTCTCCCTGTCAAGAATTCTTAGGTTTCTTATTGCTGCTATAGCTTTTCGTTCTAATCTTGACAAATACTCCGGTCGGTCGCGTCTTATAGACGGTTCTTGTTTGTCAAATACTATCACCCAAATGTGATGTGTGAGCTTCGAAATTGTTCTTAGCAGTTTAGTTGTTTTATATTTTCTTGCTTAGATTTTTGTTCGCCATTGTGTGAATGTCGTGTGATTTAAGAATGTGTTTTCGGTTTCCTCTGTGCCTTTTTCATGTCCGATTTTTCATCATGGCCTTAAAAATATAATTCCAAACATTTCGTCAGATCTTTAGTATTGTTTTAAATACATGGTATCTTCATTCTGATAACTCAGAACTCATATTCAAATACTTTCACGTATTTCAAATTCTTTTCATTCGAATGATTAACTGTATCGATTATTTAACAACATTTGCGTCGTATTAAATGTCTCATTAAGGTTGAGAATATTAAACATTGCAACATGTGTTTCTAGTCTTTGTTATAGCATGTCAATGTAGTTACAATATTACAATATTGCGTTATAGATAGACTTTCGTTGGTTTATACCCTTTTCGGTATTTCGGTTATATACATGTGTACGTATTTCGATCATTTGACTTGACAAGTTTTCCTGGAATCAATTTAATAGCAACTAGTACTGACAACCTTCCAACACGTACAAGACGTTACCATAGCCAATGTCATAGAGAAAAACTTCCAGTTAAATCCGTTTATCTAATTGTGTTGTTCTGGATGACAGAATATCAGGTTCAAGGGGGATACTAATAGTTAAATTCGAGTATCAAATTTAAGGTACAGACAATTCATAGTCATACAAGTTATACTGAAGCGGCAGCAATGCCTCACAGCACACACAAGAGACAGACACATAATTTAACGTACCAATTTTTATCTTTAGCCAGTCTGTATAATGAATATCTACCTAACAAATATACCAAACTCATTGTTTTGTTAGGCCTTCGAAGAAAGCTATAGGCTAACGTGTAACACCCTATGGAGAAATGTATAGTGCGTTAGCGACTAAGCTGGACCCCCATAAACCTTAAATATCTTAAAAAGTAATTACGCAATTTTATTGAAATTTGGCAGAGTTAACTTAATTACCTTTACCAATTCTGTGTTTAAATTTCAGATTTTTTGCTGTCTAATTAATGTTTTTTTCCCATTGGGTATAATGTATTATTTTTTGGTATTTTAATCAACAAATAGACAGGGAGTAAAATATGCTATTACGATCAGCTAGTTAAGATTATGCTATTGTATTATGTAACAACTATAACGGTATAATTTTATAACTTTGACTTACATTTGTCCGATCACCAACGTTTATATAGTTGAGGCCCGTCTTCTGATTGGAAGGCTCATTTATACAAACAAGGAATACATTGTTTTTCTTGCAAATATTGCTACGAAGTTGCTTCAGTTATACAAACTACGATAAACGTTCGTCCAAGGGCCTCATTATATATTTTCAACAGTCACTGGTGTGTGACTAAATGTACAGTTATACTGGACCAAATTGTTGACCTTTGCTGTTCCGGTCACTTCCAATACCCATACTATTTACCCTGTTTTAGACTCAAAACTTTGCATTAGGCGTCTATGCAAAGTACACTTTTCTGTGGACCGAAAATTCCGTTTTATTTTATCAGAGTTGGTAAGGGTGTTTTACGAAGACATACACATTTTTGTTCTAATCGGCATTGTACTTTTTAAGATATTTAAGGTTTATGGGGGGTCCAGCTTAGTCGCTAACGCACTATAACATACGCGTTTTTATAAAGTATACCCAGTTGTCTAACTGACAACCAAACTATTGTGACAGGTAACCACAGTAACGTCTATATTACCTCCCTTTACTTAGAATTTATTATATTGATCTTGTAACATTAAAGGTGCACGGCCTATAGATTCTATCCCAACATGATAAATTAGCGGAAAGAGATTTATTACCCAAAATTGAAATAACAATAATTCATTGTAGCAATTAAAACGAATTTTAATATATTTTTCGAGAATAATGATATTTATTGTCTATTATTTTGAGATTTGATAAATTTATCAATTTTGTTATCAAGTTCATAAGAATGTGTGTGATGATATTCACAAAAAATGAGGAAAATAATTTCGCGACATCTCCAAATAAATTATATAGTTTTTTTATGTAATTTTTATTTAAGGTCGTTTTTATGTAATTTGTATTTGAGGTAGTTTTCCGTTTCAAGGGCAATGCAACCTCTCCAGAGCGGCTTTTCGTTGAATTGAACAACCACCTCTTTTTAGCAACATAGTCATTTTTTCGGAAGTAAACATTTCTATTAAGTTAACCTTTTCAGAGCAAAAACCTCTGTATAACAACCACATTCTATGTTATCCTATATCGGTTGTTGCTCTACAGATACATATATTGTCTTGGTTCATGAAGATTACCGCAGTGAGTTGAATTTTAATAAAGGTATTGGATTATAGTTTAAAATTTGCAAGTGTTGATCTTAATTAAGCGACCACCTGTCCTAAGTAATATCAATTAAACGACTTTATTGAAACACCTGTTTTATTGAAACACCTGTTTTAGGCAACCACTTTAAGAGTATCATTTGACTGGCCGTCACGGAAAGTTTGTCTTTAGCTGTTCCTAGTGTGGACACTAGGTTAAAGATCAACCCAACCCGACCGGTCCGCCCTATTTCAATATATCTGTATGACCTTATCGAGATACATAAATTCTAAATTACTGAGTGATTATGGTCAATAACAAAGCTTATTGGTCGTTAGTTATCAATCATAAAAACTGATTAGTATTCGTCTAGACGCCATTTCGGTAAAATAATACCATCTATTAGCATTTCTACCGGTCATAGGTGGCTTACACAAAACGACTGATAATTATACGTCAATCTCATAAATCATGCTTAATTATATAATGCATTGAGAAATATTACCTAGTAACGCTTTTATTAACAGTTTGGGCATTAAATATGCGTATTTCTACCTTATACGACTTCACATCAATTAAATGCTATTGGTGGCTTTCAATCCGTCACTATTTTGTGATATATCTTCACTGAAATGGATTGAATAAACGGGTAATTAACTATATTCGTTGTGTTTTTTCCACAATTTCCGTCAAATTAGTTTTGAACAAATTTCTCGTATTTGAAAAATGGTAAATTATGTTTATCTCGCGGATATAATATGCCATTATGATATATCAACCATATACAATGTACGTTAACTATAACGAGCAACAGGGGAGCATTATGATGTCCATCAACCAGTGACATGCAGTTACCGGAGATTTTAACGATACAAATGTATACCTTTTGAGAACATAAAATGATGCTTTTAATGTGCCTTAAACCCAGGGCCGTCCGATCAACGCATGCATGCCTGTCACCCGTATACTGGATACTGGGTAGAGTAGGGTGTGTGCTAAATGGCATTGGCGACGGTCAAGTTGTACTCTGTGTGTGTAGAAATTGTCCTTGTTGCTTCAACAACAATTTACCGGTAGTTCTATAGTTGATCATTAGTCAAAGAATAAACTGACCGTTTGACGGACGTATAAGACTAAAAAAATACTGGGAAAATGTCACTTAAAACGGTAAAATGTTTAAGTTACTGAATAAGATGTTCGATAGAAACGTTTAACTATTTCTGTACCAATGCGCAATATACGTAGGCTACATACAGCTATAGATATTCACCTTGTAATAGTGTCCTTATATTGCATGTAAAGAATTCTATAACTAACTATTGAAAAAAGTTACATTTCAAGTTGCGTTGAAGGTACATGTGAACGTTGATTAACAGTATTTGTAGACTGACAACTTATGATTCTAACCAGTATCATCAAAATACGTTGCAGCATATTATAACGTATGTTTATTTTCTTCTAAAGGCGAAAGTGGCACAGTTTATCTATGAAAGTGTACAAGTAGATGTTTCATTTTGCTCAGTGTTTAGTACATTGGATGAAGGTACCTGTCGTGTTGCCATGAGCTCAGAGCTAAGACTGATTGTGTTAGAATGTTGAAATATTCTTCGACGTTTGTCTTGATCGAACCAAGTCAGCAGTCTACTCCGAGCTAGGCGTATGTATGCTTGTCTGTGAAAATAATAGAGAGAACATGCACCCATCGTTGTTTGTTTCTATACGTTTTTGCAATCCATCTACACTCATTACGATAAACTTCTAATAAAAAAACGTATAGTCAGTAAAACAATAGGTGGTCATATCGGTTTTATTTGCAAATGATACATGTAGGCCTACTTATTGCTGAAAGACGCAGCCACCTATGAGAGAAAACATTCAAATTAAACATGCTGGATTTGGTGAAGGTTTCTGCAGCTAACTCTTTTTTACGTGTCAGGACCGCTTGCGCAAAACTCTCCGCTTTTTTCATCCGGGTTTGGGACGACCGACTGGAGTTGTGGCCTTATGGGCAAACCAGCCAGACGAGGATTAGGTTGTAGGTATGCTGATTTGGTGCATCCCTTTTATAAGGCTACTTTAACAGGCTCAACATGTAATCTTCTTCCAAATTCGTATATTGGCAATACATGCCATATTTTCCTAAAGCCTATGCAGGAGATTGGTGAGTGAAATGCAGGAGATTTCAACGAAATGCCTGAAATTGTTTTGGCTCAAACTTTAAACATAAATAAATTAAGTTAATATGCAGTGTTCACCTATTTTACTTGTAGGACATAACCATGCATACTTTATAAAGCTATTTAAATTAGTATTTGTTATCATTGTTATCATGCACACCAAACATGTCAAGGTTCCAGTATTCCAAAAAATGCAGGAAAATTGATCAATTTGCCGCAAATCATGCAGGAGTAGATTTTCAATGCATGCGACCCCTACATGATGCGGGAGACCTGGCATGTATGATTTTGGCGATCCAAATCGTAAAAATATAAGATTTAATCTGATTAAATAATTGACATTTGTTTTTTTTGTTAAATGGCCAAAATGGTATTAATAATGATACCAATAAAATTATATTAAAAATGTGGCAAGATGCGACAAAGTCATTAATATTGGTCGAACACTTTTTTGATTTCATATTCCTACATCTTTATCTTGTCTTTATTGTATTCACGACAATCTGTAACACACATTTATTCATTTTTTTACAATTTATTCATGTAACAGATGTCCCCTCCAAATGGATTTATAATGAGAGAATTATATTGAACTAATATTAAGCTACAATCACGATGATATTATATTACAGAGGTGTTTTCAACACGCGCCAAAATTTGGGGTACAAATTGGATATTAACCGCGTAGTCATCTTTAGCATTGTCCTTACGTGCGACACCCATTTGCTGCTCGCCACCCACCCTCTGTCATTTCCATCGTATGTTGATATAACAATTTTCTAGAGTAATAAACATTACATAAAGTCCTCATAACACAGATCATATCATGTCATTGGACATCATGTGGTTATTGTTTGAAGGACCTAATTTTGCCGCGGGCAGCCATTTTAAGATGACGTCCATTTTGTATCGGTGTCGCGTGTAATTAAGTCATCAGTGATAATCACACTACCACACGGCGATCGGTTCGTTTTACGATGTGTATCGGACTTTCAAACATTTACCGCGCAACGTCTTCTTTGATATTGAGCGCTGAATGTCTTACGGGTGAATTATATTGTTGTTTAAGTATCATATCATGATAGAAATAGCTCTTATAGTTATACAATCGGGTAGCGGGTATCTGTGTGATGCGGTACGAAAAGTCAGACCTATATAAACAAACCATAGTTCGTAAATAACAATATTATACAATAATTGACTTATTCATGGGCTCGTAAACTAATAATGTAACAACTTTTATTGAATTCTAACCGTTATTCGGATACGTACTAATAGCGGGATGAACAAAACACATCCGCTAACAATTAGAGAGTCAATTAGACACGTTAATGCATTTCCCTAATGGAAAACGATTTCAATAAGTATATATTTAAATGTATTTACGCGTATACGTAAATGGTTCTATTCATTTGCTATTTACACTTAGTCTAACAGCATCATACATTTCGATAAATAAACAGTGTTCTATTTAATATCTACACATAAACCATTAGGAGAGGTATAAATGAAAGTTTTCCGGAAAGACGAATATAATTTGAATTAACAACATACGTCAAAATGTTGATTTTAAAATTTCTGTCATAACAATTAAACAAAATCTGACACGGTGCCGTACGCAGTATTAGTATAATGTCAAAAAGTTCAGATACGCGCTTCTTTCGTTTTCAAGTTAACTATCAATAACTGTGTACATTTATTCTAGCCGCCAATAGCCTAAAACGGATGTGTTCCTTTATTTAATGTTTTCCGCGTGATTGTATCAATAGTTCGACCTTTCTCAATTTACTCAAATAATTTGTTTCCTATATTGAACTAATAAAGTTAGCATCTGTCCCGCGATCTTTATTTTAATTATTGACTCAATTATTTGAACCCATTAGAGTGTTAATTACCTTGCATATTGACAGATATCCATGCCAAATAGTTTATAATAAATAATTGCTCCCCGGCGGTGAAGCCGTATTAACCCGGACATTACTAACTTAAATAATGTCGAATCAAACATGGTCCTTTTGTGAGGCAGTTCTACCTTTCGCCGATAGTCAATAGCGGTGGATGGTCGGGGTTAACTAGTCAAATATTTGTTTGTGTCGCCGCACGTGTTAAAGTTACGCCCAGAAATAAAAATAATCAAATTGCAACTGTAACTTGACACGTTGTTTTAACCTGTTACAGACAATATTAAAGTGGCCACCCAATGTTCCCCGCGGCGTACCCATACGTGAGGATACTGATTCTAAATATAATCACAACTTTTTATGTGTTTTTGCGATCATCTAAATGCGATTGAAACTGCCAGTTTTAATGCATTGTTTACAGACACGCGTGTGCAAGATCCAATCACAGATCAATTGCAACCCGTTGTAGCTATTTAAAGCGCTGGTTTCTTTAATTCTATGTGTAGATTCTATATAATATATATATATATGATGCCATTTTTGATTTCATAATATAAAGTGTTTAAGATAAACGGTCGATAAATTAAGGTGACCCATAAAACGCCAATTTTATGGTACATTTCTAAATTTGATCTTATTAGCAAGACGGTTGTTAAGTAAGATTTTATTGTACATACTACTACTACCAATACAAGGCGACAAGTCATGTAATGTCAATGCATTTTATCTTGTTAAAACATTTTCAAGGACTCTTTTCAGCTGTTAGACCGCTCAAGCACCATTTGACATTTCAACTTACCCTGGTCATTATTTGGGCTACATATGGAAACCTACACTCGTGTCTCCCTAAGGAGACTATTTCTCTCCTGTGGTGTGGCAGCCAAAATCGATCTGCGGCGCCCAGGAATAGACACTGCCCTCACAGGTACCATTTGACACCATGGTGGAGTGGAGCTGTGGGTCTTGCTCAGAGAAATTAACCAGTGGTCCAGAGGGGGGTCGAACCCGGGACCTCTCGAGCCGAAGCGCGCGTTCTACCTCTAGGCCACCGCTCCCCATCTTGTATTGTTAATGTTCGTTTTTCAATTGCCAAGTATAATAATTCGAAACGAAAGGATCATACAATTGCACTTAGAAACAAGGCAATTTTTGTCGGCGAATAATTTACAAAAATATGTTAAAGAACACCCCCATTGTGTTCGGCCATCATTAAGAAACATTGAGTTTAACTAAAGACGTCTCAATTTCTTCATTTTCGCCTGTACATGTAATTAGACAAAACATAAAACACGTTTAATTACACCTTTCTTTGTTCTTCACAGGTGTATTAGAAGACTAGATAGGACCGAAATACAGAACACTCGCGTGGTTCTACCTTTTGATCTAGAAAACAAATAGCCAAAAAAGAAAACTATAGCATTCCATTTCAATACATAACTTACAATTTTAAATGTTATTTAAAACAGACTTAAGTGGTAAATTTATATTCAATTACAGTTTAAGAAATTGAATAAGAGCGATAAGAAATTAAATTACAGAGATAGAAATACACGTCATAAAGACGAAAACATAAATGAACTCGTAATTGGAATAATCAGTTTGAAAATCTTTGTCAGGCACGTGGCTATTATCTTTTACACAGTGCTTCAAAATTTTGGAATGTCTTTGATTTTGTACAAAAAATAGTAAAATTCTAAAAGTTAGTATATGATTCACCTTATGCTGTTATCAAAATAACAAGTCAATATGGCCTAGTATTGATAAAGTCTAGTTTTTAGCCTGGCGATTTCGCGCCAGACTATTACAATCCTAAAAAATAAATTTACTCCCAAAACTGACAACACAGAATCTATACACTCGATGCAAATAGTTCCTCCTCGTTAGTCAGTTATGCAAGATAAGAACATTCAACTTTCCTTGTTTCATTTATTCTGTTCGATTGTTATATATTAGTTTCTTCTTGTAATGGAAGGAAATTGTATGAAATTAAAAGAATATGTGTTTAAATGCGTCGATAATTATTACTACGCGTTATATACTAACGCGATATAGCGCGCGCAACAATGATTTTATTATGGTAAATTATTTAGGTCAACATTCTTCAACGAGATCGTGGTCGAGTGGTTGAGCAACTCGCTTAGTAATTTTCTGATGCTAAGGTCCAGCGATCGAATCACGGCGGCTCCAATTTTTATATATATTTTTTTTTTTTTTTTTTTTTGTTAAGTCCAGCACTTACCTCTCTTTCGACTTAGAAAACCACTTGATGTTATATTACTTGAGAAGCTATTGTTCATTAGCAGTTCGCCGGCCTGTCAGTACTTTCAGTACTTTGATTATTTCCTGTTTTACTGAAGCCGTGATCCCACTGAGCATTTTTGCCTCGGCGAGTTGCTCCCGGTGGATAGAGAAGTAAATGAGCGTCGAGCGGAAATAGGGATTTAATAAATTTTGTAATGACTCCCCGAATCTTTGCAAGACAACGTTGACCCGTTTCTCGTTACCTTCCAATGCTCATTTGATATATCGGGAGTTTATCACCGAGTCGAAAATGTTCGGGGCTACCTAATCTTTAGGGAATGAAGGTCTATTCGTGTTGTGTTAAGAAATTGGGTAAGTTTATTCACCAAAAGTGAAGTTAGCTATCACTTGTAGCACAAAGGAGGCCTTGGAATCGTCGAGGGTCGAAGCTTCAATTATGTAGTGTTTTTAAAAATGCGTTAGGCCTAATCATGTTACAATCAAGACTATCGTCATGACGACACTTCAGGAATTCCGTAACAGAACATGACGAAGCATAATGTAATGATGACGTAGATAAATTATGTGAGAGTGTTACAGTTGAACATAACCCATTTATCATCTATGCTCAGACTGCAACCAATTCAATTACAGCTAACAAAAAGTAATACATTAGATAATCCTTGCAACTCATTTAGATTATCGCGAAAATCATAATTGAAAACGAAATTCAAGTTAAACATGATCACACGATCGGGTAATGCAATACCAATAAGGATGTACAGAAATCAGTTCAACCGAATCAATAATTACTGGTGTCAGTCACTGTATAATGGGAACATCCGGAAAACATATTCAAGAACCCAGAAGAAAACAAAAGGTAGACTCTAATGCAAAAAAGGTATAAGGAAATCGGACAGGGAAGGCAGCACTAAACCTAACCAGTCGACCACAGAAATCAGAAACACCACAGCACAACTACTCTGAGAAATGCCCACACATAAGCCAAAGAAACAATTCAAAGTCCAAGTCCCCGCCGAATAAAAGCAGGATGACCCAATTTCACAAATAAATTATAGAATAGCGGTGATTCCATAAGACCGAAGGAAACACAGTGCTATGAATGGTAACAGAATAAAAAACATCATTTCAGCATTTCTGAATCTTTTAGGAGCATCCAGAAAATAGTTTTGCAATGCGTTCCATGAGTCAATACCAATGTCCGTAAATCACTTTATATGTACTTAATGGTACTAGGTCATTCAACATTTATCTAACTGCAGCTATGCCTATACAGCTGAATGATTAAGTTTCATTTTCTAGGTCAGGTGTCCGTTGCATAAGCAAAGCGCCACCAAGCGCCTTCATTCAGTAACACCCGTTTTTTAATTAAATATAGAAGGCATGGATTATCTCCTGTGGAAATCCCTGCGTAGCGCCTTGCTTAAGCAATGGACACCAGTTGGGTGTTGGGCAATGTACCTTGTGTCGTAAGTGCGGTCTATTATGCTTCTGTTTTCTGTTCTCGGCCGTTCAGTTGAGTGCTGTCAACCCTGTCTGATTTGTATGATCTTTTTTACCTACCCGTATTCCATTACATATTACGTCACATGATCGTCCTCAGAAATAAGATTTTATGAACTAATCGAAGTCAAGTGGTATTGATTAGCTTGTAATAGATGAATGGACGTAAACAACGAAGTACAAAGACGCTCATTGCTTGTCTCAATTAAGTGCAAGGCAATTTTCAGTTAACTAGTTGTATCACAGAAATAACAGAGGTCTACCGAATACTAATGCATCACCGGAAGTCAATTGAAATACTCTTTATTTAATTATCAGGAGCGACGGAAACGTCTTTCGATCACGTATTAATTGAGTCTAATTCCAGAGATTTTGTTGTCGTTTACTTCCTCCGAAGCCTTGTTTACGGTCACTTTGTACATCATCGTATTTCCCTCGTTTTTCTGGTGAAATACAATTACTGCGCATGTCTTGAATTGCGCGGGTAATCGACTCGTCTGATTCGGCTTATTTAATAGCGGGGATGTTTCAGTTACTTTAATCCGTCTTTTTTGTTTTATAACTTTTTATATGACCAAAACTTTGTATAGTCACGTGCCCTCACTTCAAATGTCATTGGAATAGGAGCATGAATGTTACATGCTAGTATTTAGCATAATTAACCAAATTGTGACTGTTGCAATATGGCAAAATGTGTTGACATGAGGAGTTGATTGACAACCGTTTGCAGGCTTGTTAGGTTTGTAAGACATGAACTACGTAATTGTTCGGTTTTGTGAAATTTGTATTAATGATTGGTAACACAAACGAGCAGTTTCCATGGTTACCGATCAATTAAGAAAGGTTTAAAGTACAGGTATATTTGTATTAGCATTTGCATTTGGTCCGCTACACCCTTCATACCGGTAGTTGCAACCAAAAGAAACGCTTGGTTTGCATGCTTTTAGATGTGTTTTGATAGCACATTGAAAGTTAGCACACAAAAAAAACTTGAATATAAGCACAAAAGCACAATAATTGGCCAAGTGGACAACACATATGTTAAAGAGTCACCAACACTAAAATGTATGCATTAAGAATTGCCTTCTTCAACAAGATAATAATTATGGTCCTCTTGCATACGTGTGTGTACATGCAGGTGCTTAAGACTGCTTCTTTGGCAAGTGGCAATTAAAAACTTTTATTGAGTGCACTAGTATGATTCCGGGAACTTAAATCTTACATCATATTAGAGTTTGGACCCCAAACTACTGTAAAATATGGGGCGGGAACCAGACTATGATTGCACGACAAAAAGGGAACCCGCTGTTTGGTCGAAAGGAATAGAACAAACACTAAAACTAGTGATGCTTTTGCACCTAAATGTTTCAAAAGTAAATGTTATAATTTTAGTATGTTTTGTTGTGTTGAATGTTTTGATAATTCCCAGTAATGTCTTTGTGTGCCAAGGCATAAGTCTGCATAATGTCAGCCAGTTCCATTTTGAGACAAACGTTATCAAAATATTCCTTGGTAATGTTGACAAGTCTACAATATACAAATCTTTCTTATAAATTCATATTTCATTACCAACTGCTCAACAGAAATAACAAAAGCTTACAGCCTGGAATAATGACAAGGCGATATAGTCTGACAATTATCCAATGAATAATTCCGCTTCTTACACAAAGTAGGCGAAATTTTGTTGACTTCTGATGTCGCGTGAGGTCAGCAAAATACGGGAAATTTTGTGTCGATTTAAGACGAAAGCGCAAACTCCTGATTGAATTAAGATTTCATGTCATATTGTACGGCGGAGAGCTGTTAGACAGATTTTCGATAAATTCCTTATAGCTACTGAAATGTTCGTGAAACAGAACCAGCGAGTCACTCACATCGCCGTGAAGCACCGTAAGTCATACATAAAGCAGCGAAGGCAAACTTTCTGCTCGTTACAGAAGATTGACGCTGATCAAGTTCAGTAAGAAACATCCGAAATCGTTTCACAGACGACAGTTAATTTCCTATTTGTTCGTTGAATCGTTATTGCCTTTTGTTGACGCCGAAATGCCCGGATGGGCGGCCATCATCTGCGACTTCGGAATCGTTCTGCTACAATAGATACAAATTGGTGTATTTAATATAGTCCAAGATAATGTCTGCCGTCGATTACAAATTACTCAATTAGGGAAAATAAAGGAATATAATTGAGAAGGTCCAATATTTCTCGTATTGGGTTATTTATCTGTATCAAGCTGATTTAGAATCTTTTGTAGTCATAAAGAAATGTATCCGACATTGATAACCATCCTAATCAAATTCTATAACAATAATACTAGGGGAATGATTGAGAGATGTGATTGTCATGGTTATGATTGCCTGTTTCTATTGGAGACAAATTATTTGTCGCCCGGGAAGATAGATTTGTTGGATGCTACGAGTTAAGCAGACGCCGCTTGTGAAGCAGACGAACAATAGAAAATAGACATGTACACGTTTTGTCATACGGAGGTTACTTAATATGACTGCTAAAGTTAATGGGGATATATGTTAGGTTAAATAAAAAAGAAACATGACTGCATTTGTTACGTAATACCCTGTATAAAGCAGCCAAACATTGGCTACGCCATAAAACACGGTTGCTTAAAACAGACGAGCCTATACTACAGACATGCCTTGCATTTCTAAGCAAATATAAAATGCTAAGCAAATGGTAAATTTATCGAAGTTATCGGAGGGTCACACTGACTCCATACAAGAAACAGTATCTTGTGGAATAAATTCGACAAATGGTTTTCCTGTAGGAACTAGTTTTAAAATTGATGCCGGCAAGACAGCCAAACAGTGTAAAAAGCGAAGGTTTATAACCGGGCTAACCAAAGCAGAAACATGAGCATCATACTTAGAATTTTAACGCATGCGCACTTGTGTTAAAACGGATCAACCACTTAAGATTGTTGTCAAACAAATCTGTAGTCAGTTAATTGTTATCTTTATGACTCATGTAAACACTTCTTTAAATTCTTTAATTCTCTCATTGATTGCCAAGGTCGTGTGGTTCGGATCTATTAATTTTGGATCATCGCTTTTTTATGCCACGTGACGCTCTTTTGATTGGGTAAAATGCGTCGTTGTCACCCGGATGGAATAAGTGGCGCCATCTATTGTTGTTATGACAGGCTGAACTAAATTGATGTCGCTAAACCCGGTGAAAATAACATGTTGCACGTCTTTAAGGGTAATTAAAACGCAGTAAACACACGTATGTCAGGAATTTGAAATGGCAGACAACATGGCATTAATGTGGAATTTAAAATTTCATGTTTACAAATAGCTTGTTAGAGCACTGCGATTGTTGCTCTATATATGAAGCGAATAACATGATATGGCGGTTATGTTCACTTGGTTGTGCATCTAATTGCCCTGCTTTGTAAATCCGATCTTCATTTAATTTATTTTATGGTAGTGTGTGTGTTGCCTTCCCAGTTCGTTATGTTATTATCTTGTTTTAATCAGTAAGAATTGTTGATTTCAGAGACTCAGTGGTGACAATATATATTAGAATTGTTGTTTTATTGAGGCTGTATGCCATGTTGAACACCTTTCCGTCATTCGCGGTGGCCAGAGGAGCTCCCGAGTTTCCACGGGTATTAACGCGCATTTTCACAAGCACCTGACGATTTATGCTCAAGTGAATACCGCTAATGACAGTTAATATCATAAAAAACGTGTTCTTTGAACCCAATGGTTGGGGCCAAGACTAACATTGTGGCAGCCTAATGTGTTACATCCAGACAGGACCTTGAACAGATGCGTATTACAAAGTTTACTAGGCATCATTGCCAAGCTTGCCATATCTTTCAAATATGAATAAGTTCGCTTGTGATTATAAAGTTTATGTCCGCATTGACATAATTCTTAAAATAGTATCGATTTTCCAACAAAGTCTGGGGCCCATTTGCCAATCTGGCGGGCGCGGGAATCGTATGTCCACATACTTACGACTTTTTCAGTCTATAGCACACATATTATAAACAAACAAAAAAATGGACAGACGAAGCTTGATTTGATTATAGTATATTTTATGGTAAGGCCTTGTTGCCAAAGATCCATGCATAATAAGAAAATAAAGAGAAAACGTCTGTGTATACTAATACTAGTATACTAACATAAGTATACGGTCTTGTTTGTCCACTGACTACGATAGTATGTTCAGTTTTTGTTCCATTGTTATCCTATGGAATCTTCAGCCATGTTGGAACATGTTGACTTTATTGTATTTGGAGGACGACCTCTGAAATTAATGAACACGCTCAATTAAAGATTATTGTAGCAAGTTTCATGGTCATTAACATGTCATTCTATAAATCTAGATTCCCGGTCCACACAATGTTTATAATTATATTAAATTAATAAGTCTAGATGTGTTTCAATTCGACGTGACATTAGACCTAATCAGTGTGTAATTTATTGACTTGCGGAGGACCACCTGTTTTGTTGGCCTTTGAATGAACGTCATTTATATCTCCGTAAACCACGAGGTTCCTCCTTCTCGTTTACAATTTAATCTGACAGGACAAAGATTTCAGACAATTTACTCTCAAATTTAAGACATCTTATTTAAATGAAATTAAATTTAACGAAATAGGACTTTAAGTATAGATTTAAAAGTCATGCTGCACGGCGGACCGTAATTGTTATATGAAGCGTTGCGCAGCTATAGCCAAGATGAGCAAAGCGATCTATGTTAAAGGCTTTAATTTAATACGGATGAAATTTTATGCCGTTTTTATGCCAACCGGTGTCTAGGTCCGTACAATGGAGGCCTAAACAGCTGATTGTTTTCAATTTTCAGGAGAAATGCTTGGACAAATACGCCAACAATTAGGACCTGTTCGTAAACCGACGTTACAACTCTTACTAATGACAGAGCACGGTGATTGAACGGCAACTACGGCGTTTAAACGTTTACAATTGTATATTCAATTTGAATCCAAACCTTGTCTGAAAAACACAGAAACACACCTTTGCTGGTGTAGGGATATGCACCAGGAATACAAATTACAAGTCTGGTTTGGTTGTCGTTTGTTCTAAGAGAGTCGCTCAGATGATTTTAATGGATCTACTTCGTCGTTTTCTTTGACTGCGGTCCATAAAGTCTGAACAAGTAATGTCCAATTGTAGGTGTCCTTAAAATAAAAATGCACAACCCTGCATATCAGACTAAAATAAGACATTGTGTATATTGTTTTATAAAAGGACACGGTTGACAAGTCATGTACAGCTGCTACTTACAGCAGCTTTTTAAAACATGCATATGTCTGCAGACCCAACTGAGTTACCAAACACGGTGCAACCTTCGCAGAATGATCATAGAGTTCAAATCAATTCTCCTTCACCAAGAAACATGGATTATAACTGTATAATTTGTATGCACAGGGTTGCAGGTGTGTCGGTGATTAAGATTAGAAGTTAATGCTGATCGCTTCGTGAATCGTAATACTTTTCTGAAAACAAAGTTTGAAAGTAAAATATAGATAATAAATATCATTCAGATTATTGAAATATAATTTAGGACTAGGTAAATTTGTTCGCACTATATATAGTATTAATAATATTTATGATTTCATCGAAGATACCTGTTTATCTCCTCCATAACAGACGTATTACATTACCCTTACATTATATATTAATTGATTGTAATTACCTATTGTAATATCAGACATTATCTTGTATCTGAACAATTAATTATTTATAATACAATACATATCAGTAAAGTTTAACTAATTTTAATTATGTATCGTGATCTCAAAGGGGCGTGTACAGGATGGTACTAGGGATACTGGATTAAATTTGCTTATTATAAAAACATTGTTTGAGGTGAAGCCAGATTATTGCCCTCGTCAATAGTAAAGTTAATCAGTTCAGTCAATAATTATGTTATTAATTTTTATAACACAAGTCAAAGAACTTGTTTTAGGTTATCTATTTTATCTGTTATGAATATTTGAGTTTTTGTAATTATGACAGTTTGTCCTATATGTGACGTTGACCCTAATAATGACGAAGTTCACTTTTACGAGGGTCAGTCAAAAATAACTGAGTGTTGCTAAATAACGCGTAGGTGAGCAATTGTTTGTACATGTTCTAAACATTATTGTTAAATATTGTATCTCACTGATGTTATGCCTGATACCAATCTTGGTTTTAATGATTTGTTGCTTGTTGCCAGGCAACCAAAGAAGACCAACTCAAGGGTATGCGTTCACGCTGTCAGAAGAACGAACGAAGTTTTCGTTCCTATGGAAAGTTATTTCTGACAGTTACAAACATATCATTTATTTGGTACCTGCTCTATCAGATAAACTTAATTGTAGTTTATTTGCTCCACCAATATCAGTGTGTAGAATCACGTGATCAAATGAATGCGATTTTACGCTAAAAACTATTGCTATTTCGTCTGCTAACGGTGAATTTTTTCTTAATTACAACGATCGTGCATTTACTATGGATATATTATATAGCCTAAAGTACCTCCCGTATATGTAAGAATACCCGGCAGGTACCGAGTTCGCTCTATCTTTAGCTGTTTTTAATTGATGCTCGACCAAATGCAGTTTCCAACCGAGTGTAATAATTTGGTCGAGCATCAAATAAAAATAGCTAAAGATAGAGCGAACTCGGTACTTGCCGTGTATTCTTACATATACGGAAGGTACTTTAGGCTATATTATATAACCATAGTATATGCACGATCGTTGTAATCAAGAAAAAAACTCACCGTTAGCAGACGAAAACGCAACAGCTTTGAGCGTAAAACCGCATTCATTTCAATCGATTTGATCACGTGATTCTACACACTGAATATACAAGTTTCTAAATAAACTTGATGAAAATATAAATTATCATTTTATTTGCAGGTATTAAAACCACAGTTTTACCTCCACCGAAAAGAACGCATCATGTTTTTTCCAAAAGCGCAGTATTTACATTTTATTTCTGTAACTGTTACTGGGCGAAATGGAATATTAACGTTATACTACTTCTAAATAGAAATTGTGAAATAAGTGATTAGTTTTAGAATGCCATGGCAACGAAAAGAACGCATACCCAGAAAATCAGTAAAAATGGGTAAATTTGTTGCTAGGCAACACAACAACACAGCATTAGTAACAATTCAGACATAATTGCTGATTATTATTTTATATACTACTAGTATTATGCTATTCTACAAGATACACGTGTTAGTTATTTTTGACTTACCCTCGTATCTGTTTAGCCCACCCGGTTAACCATAATCAAAGAACTATGATTATACATATTCTATCCTTAATTGTTAAATTCCCAGTTGGGCAAGTTGTGTTCTTCCATGACATTAACGACGGTCGTGTCCGTTACGCACGAAAATGTGCTGGAAGAGCTGACAATTAGTATTTAGTAATTCTTTAATATTTATTCACAGGATAAGAAGTCACCGTTTGACGTGCCGCTAAAAAAGTTACCAATTTTCTAGGGCTCTTTTCAGCTGTTAGGCCGCTCAAGCACCCTTTGACAGTTTAACTCCCCTGATCATTGGGCTACATATGGAAACCTACACTCGTGTCTCCCTGGAGAGACTATTTCTCTCCTGTGGTGTGGCAGCCAACATCGATCTGCGGCGCCCAGGAATAGACACTGCCCACACAGGTACCATTTTACACCATGGTGGAGTGGAGCTGTGGGTCTTGCTCAGAGATTTTGACCAGTGGTCCAGAGGAGGATCGAACCCGGGACCTCTCGATCCCGAAGCGCGCGCCTTACCTCTAGGCCACCGCTCCCCGCTATATCGTCCCTTTGGCATAACACGGTTTATTTTATTATAATAATTATTGCGAGACACAAACTTTTACGTTAAGATAATTATTATAAAACATTGCATTTTGGTATGATTATTTATTCATTTTTACATCAAATATGAAATTGTCCTAAATCCTACATATCAAAATAAAAGATGGATTGATAAAAGGAATTCATTATGCGATGCATAAAATTAATGCATATGGTAATAATATACTAGTACGTACATACTAAGTATATGACAGTAGCCATGTAAAGAGAATACCAAATGACTTGGATATTACAGAAAGTTTTTATTCGTATATTCAGTCCACCACACCTATGTTTTAGAAAATGAAACATGCATAATTCAGACAGCTTTGAACGATTTTGTACAACAAAAACACGTACTACTAATTTTCATTTTCTATGCACACTAATAACTGCACTAAATCAATGGTAATGTGTCACTAAATATAATTTGCGATTGAAAAGAACCTTGCAGGGATAATCAAAGAGTTAAAAAAGGAATCTACTAGGCGTAAAATTATGACCTACAGAAGTACAATTCAACCTTTTTAATTCTTTGACGCTAGAATGGTAGGATTGCCCTCGTGCATAACATTGAAGGTTCTAAAATATTGGATACTAGATCTACTTTTTTCTTAGCACTTTTAAAAATATGATAATAGATGTACATTTAGTTTCTCGATAAACCCTGAGGATAAACCCCTGACGATCATCAGAATATGAAATGGTTGAAAACCACTGAAACAGTCCTAAAGCATAGATAATGAAAAAATAGTTAAAGTTACACCATAGTTGATATTGTCCAGAGAAAAGTTTGTATTTTTTTTTTGAAATGCATACTTTGGTATGTGACCTTTTCAGATGTAATAGTGGCCTGACATTGGCACCCGTGAGATTTCTAACATATTACAATCATAATTACCATCTACATACTGGATATTGACAAGTTCGATGATTGGGGTTGACGTGGAAGTAATGCTAAACCATTTGCAGTGGTTTCAAAATATTTCGTAATTTTATTAGGATTTAGAGATCAGCAACTTTGAAAAACAGTGGAACCAGATCACAGAGCATGGCCGCTTTTTTGGCATTCAAGAACAATGGTTGTCATCATCAATGTCTACCGGTATACATAAAATCAAACTATTTGGAGTGCTTTTCAAATATTTTATATTTCATGATAATTTTTAGTTAAGAAAAAGTGGAACCAGGGCACATAACTTGACTTCTCTTCAAGTATACAAAAACAATGATTGTCATGATTAATGTCTACCAGTATATCTTAAATCAAATCATTGGCGTTGTGATAAAGAATTTAATATTTTCATGATAATTCTTAGTTCATCACCTATAAGAAAAAAGGAACAAGGACACAAACCTTGGCTTCTCTTTTTGGCAAACAAGAACAATTGTTGTCATCACCAATGTTTACCGGTAGATCTATAACCGTACGAACTTGTCAGGAACATTATATTCCGCTCCATGTAACTTTGCTTATTAAGGGTAAATCAGGCTTAATATAGTCAATTACTATTATTGCATTTTTAACGATCTTGAGATTCTTATTTAGAAGTTGATTACATAAACAGGGGCTTAAAATACTTTGACCAGTCAAATAACTATTAAAGCATTTCACCTTGAGGAAGTGAATATCTACTAAAACACTCCGCTATGTATAAATTGTATATAATCATGATTATAATAAGAATAATACATATTTTACTTCTTTATTTTACAAAAAAAACGTATTGTCAATCTTCTGTAAGCTCCTAGAATGTTGTTGTGTGCTTAAACTAACAATTTGTTGTCGAGAGCAATTGCTATGGATTGCTGAACTTTGTTAACAGATGGCCTATAAATCGGCACCAAATAGATAATAAATCAATGCTAAAACTATAAAAAAAATAATAAAAAAAATAGTTACACAAGTAAACTTTAGTTTCAATATACGTATACTGCCTATAGAGTGATTAATGGATTATAAAAGTATATATAACAAGTGTTCAGGCAGTATATCCTACACAGGAGTTGGTCGTGTAAACACATTATACTATGACATATACGGACTTATGTGTGTATTGAGCAGTATCGACTGTGTTACTTTATTGTGTAGAATGAACAAAAACAAAACATGAGGGGTCAGTAAGGTCAGTCATTGGCATATTCCATTTGTGCGCATGTCCGGTTTCATAATTCTAAACCAATCAAATTTCAGATCACCCGATAGTCGAAGTAATGCATATTCGTTTTACGTACGGCATTTGTCAAAACAATAATCTAGAAATCGGGAAACCTATTCACAGACGAGCGAATTATTTATTTCAACGCAAATCTATATAAGATCGAAAATTTAAGACGTCACTTTGAATGGCAACCGCTGAGTACCGGGGCCAATTAACATAGCGTAAAATGCGTTTCAATAGTCTATTATTGAATTCTTCCGCGATATTTGTGGTAAATAGAACAAAACGTAATTGAATACGCCATGGCACTTGACCCAAAATAGTTCTCCTTAGGCCAAGGGTTATGTGGAATTTGCCAATCAGAAAAAAGTACAATGAATAACATGGGTTCGACGTATAAACAACGTAATTAACAAATTCAACACCCCGCCCACTTTTTTCTTTTTTTTTAGATAACTAATCTTTGGAATTCAAACTCTACGAAGGCTAATTATTTAATCATAGATACCCTAATTATAAACGTTTTAATTGTCAAAATGCAACCAACATTTGGCGTTCTTTATAACGTGATGCCGTCGAACCCGTCTTAAGGGACCAGGCAATGGATACGTCGAGTGTGGATGCTTAGTGCAGATGACTGTTTAAAACGGGTGAAATTAAAGCATGGAATTTTATTTAATAATTTAAGAGTGGTTGCTTAAGAATGGTAAGTGGTAGCTTGTTAATTCAGGCCACCACGTATACAAGTTTGACAGTGGATAACAATATACTGTTCTTCAACATATTCTGGTATTTTCGAAAAAATACACTGCTCACCATGAAGATTCAAGGAAGCATTGGTACAATGCTGAACTTGGAGAGTACAATTAATACAGCGGTGTCGTTAATTTACATTTCGCTATTTGGCATCAGATTCGCTGAAACAACAATTCGCAAAAAACTCACGCAAAAATGAAAATAACAGATTTTGCACTAGTGCAAAACACCAGACAAATCGACGACATAATTTATCGTTCATTATATATAAATCTCACTTGGTCTGTCTTGTAGTCGGCATCGGCTTGATGTAGTTGTCTGAATTGAATATTTCAGCGGCCCAATGAACCATTAAGTGAAACCAATTGTTTCATTTGACTCGGCTTGACATTTCGGGAAATTACATCTCACTCTCGGTAACTTTGTGAAGATTTTACGATCAACGATAGCTAATTCGTTAAAACATTGGTTGGCAGTATTTATGAGACGCCAAAAATAACATAGAATGGTCATTTTGGCAATGAATTATTAATAATGTCGTTCCATGGTTCGTCTGGCTTGATTTATAGGGGGACTGGAGTTGATTTAATTTTCCGGTCTGTAGTTGTAACAGACTATAAAGAAAGCGGGTTTTTACTTATGGTTATATACGAGACTGCTGTGATTTTTTTTATTTATATAGTTATACTGAGAGATTTAAGGGGGTAGTTATAAGAAGATTATTTTGATTGACTAACGGATGTTATTTTTATTTATTATTATTTATTTATTTATTTATTTATTTATTTATTTATTTATTTATTTATTTATTTATTTATTTATTTATTTATTTATTTATTTATTTATTTATTATTTGTTTTTAAGCGTATTTTAAATTGATCAGCGTGCATGTATTTTTTATTAATTGATTTATTTGCCCAATGCATATCAATTTAATAAAAAAAGAAACTGTTATTCAAATAAAAAATGAAAATCAATAAAATTCCAAATGTTTTCGTTAATCATTTCCTATGAATGCTACCCAATTCGTTTTCGTTTTAATTAGATTGTAATAAAGAATTTATCTTGAAAACAAATCAAATGATTATTCAACATTTGAATCGAAAAAAAATTGTACTCCGCCCGCATAATTGTTGTGTAATCAGTAAAATCGTTCACTTGATGTCATTAAGTGCAAGTTGAAAATAAATTTGTATCTTTTTATATATCCGCAGATGGGGACGGAAACGGATGCCCGCCATTCCTCACTCGAGAAGATCAAATACTGAACGAAGCCTGATTTGTCGCCATTTACATCAATTTCCGCGTGCGAAACACAATCAACGAGCGAGCAAATCTTCTACAAATTAGATCTATTGGCTTGATTAGGACAATAACATTTAAAATCAATTTCTTCAACTTCGACGATAACGTCTATCAATTAATGGACATGATCAATTCAAAGAAAAGCCCAACTTTATTGAAATAAATCAGCGTTAATTATTAATCGAAGATGATAATCCGGGCTTTCTGAAACATATCTTTTAAAAATACGAATCGTTATAGAGATGAGACGATTTTGAATTCTCGTGTTTAGTTTTTTTCAGATAAAAGAAACACGAGGAGGCGTAATCCTTTAATTAAGCCGACCAAGACAATGGAAGTATCTTGTCTTGAAATCTATAAACGTGTTTATGTAAAAGGTTCAGAACATGGACGGTCGTTCATCAGCCAACATGGTTGATTTAGTGATTGGTCGATATTTTGTCATGTTAAGTAAGCTCTGATTGATTGTAGGAAAGTGTGTCCTTGTTCAAGGATGCAAGACTTATACAAATTTTTGGTTATATGTGCCTGCGTAGCTCAGTGGTGAGCGCGCTTGTCGTCTAATCGGGTTCAAGTCCTGGTGAGACCCATATATGCCTATCCTATTTCTGCTGAAAGTTGCTTGGCAAATCAAGGCTACGCTCGG
The DNA here is from genome assembly GCA_963678985.1 of Spisula subtruncata. Taxonomy (NCBI): domain Eukaryota; kingdom Metazoa; phylum Mollusca; class Bivalvia; order Venerida; family Mactridae; genus Spisula; species Spisula subtruncata. Next base: position 66,162,591 of record OY787660.1, read on the forward strand.
AAAAAGCTATGCTCGGCATGTTCTTTATTTGTAGAGTCATCTTTGATACATTTTTACATTATGACCACATATCCATACGACCACCATACACATTATATGCGAATGCTTGATTATCAGTTGCATGTATGATTTGTGCGAACAAGACATAAATATCCGCCTGTTTAGCTGTGTCTGAACACGGTGTAGCAGAGCTACTTAGTTCAAATGAAAACAGTATCTTTAATTCCAGTCATTTATCGTGATGCTGTTGTTTCCCTCGAATCCGGGGTCATTGGCCAATCTGCCGGGGAAAGAAGAATGAACGCGCACTGACGACAGAAAACAAAAACACTATTGTGTCCACAAGACTAAAAAAATGAAATTTTATCAAGTTTAATATCAATTTTAAAAATACATTTATTATTTGATTGTTTTGTCCATATAGTTATGATTCACGGGTGTGATGCAGCCATGTACCTTTCTCGGGCCCTTTAATCATCCCAAGGCCCTATAAGTGAGTATAAGTTCAATGATTTTAGACCCGCTTATAGCCGTACCAGGCCACTTCAAAGGCTCCAAATAGTTCATTTAACCCTACAATATCGATACTGTTCCTTCCCTCTGATCTTAATTAAACACTCCCCCGATGCAAAGTGGTTTTTACACGTTTTCAAATACTGAAAATTAATTATCAGAAAATAGTCATCGGTTTAAACTAAGTTTTTTGGTTAGTTAAGGAATTTATCAATAATATAAATCAGAAGCGTTACTCGGCACGTGACGTTACGCGGTGTCACATAGCCGCATATTCGAAATTTATCGCGAGATACGAATCTACGGATCAAAAAGTATTTGAGCCTCATTTCATTTATAGTCACAATTCTTTCAGATAAAGTCGGTGTTCATTATTATAAATTTACTTAATTTCAGTTTTTTTTATATCAACGCCTTAATGTTTACTATGCTTTATAGATTTAACTTCTTAAATTAATCATGCCCTGATTTATTATTATTTTTTCGTCAGCGACACCAGCGACGTTACCCGGTGGATAAAACTTGATTGGCATCCATTCATCATGAATTAAACAAACATTCGTCCGCTTTTATTTCGGATAAATAATCGGCAAAATGCGCAGTCTATTAGTACGAAGAAGTTTTTAAAGACTTCAAAGTACTTTGATTCAATGAACAATGAACTGTTTATGAGTTATTTAAAGATTAAAGTACTAAAATATGTTCAATAATTAATATATTCAAAATATTGATACTGCAAGTCAACGAAATGAGTATCAGAATTGCGGGAACATCATCAGTACATCAATCGAAGCCCTTTCGTACAACTTGGCTATGATGCTTCTTTAATTCCCCCGTGTGACAGCTTAACGATAATAATTGTCTCTCTTTTTCTCCAGTGGAGAGTCAGTTTCTGTGTGTTGGTGTGTAAGAAGGGGGTAGCACAGTCAAAGTCAATCATATTGGTGAAAATTACTTATGAATTACATGATTCTAGGACTATCCTTATATATTGAGCACCTAGCAATGGTTTATGTCAGTACTGTTTTAACGACTGTCCGTACATCAACACTCGGTATCGGTATCAGTCCCGGTCATGCTCTACTGGTGAAAACGCGCTTTGTTTCTCATTCGGAGATGCAGGTTCGATTACCAATCGCGACAGGGACCCTTCCACGAAAACGTATAGAGGTAGCGAAGTTTCTGGTTCCTGGTGGGGGCGTTGGCCTAGAGGTATGGCGCGCGCTTCGGGATCGAGAGGTCCCGGGTTCAATTCTCTGAGCAAGATCCACATGCTCCTTTCCACCAAGGTAAACTGGTACCTGTGAGGGCAATGTCTATTCTTAGGCGCCGCAGATCGATGTTGGCTGCCACATCCACAGGAGAGAAATAGTCTCACCAGGGAGGCACGAACGTTGGTTTCCATTGGTAGCCCAATGACCAGGAGAAGTTAAAATTTGAAAAGGTGCTTGAGCGGCTTAACAGCTTAAAAGTGCCCTAGAAAATTAGTAATTTAACTTTTTTGGTGGAAGGATAAGTCAGTACTTGTTAGAAGGATGAAAAAATGAGTGTACATGAAACAGCCACCTTTATGACTGAAAACGTTTGAGGAACGGCGTCGAACAAAAAAAAAAAGACATGCGGTCCATGTATAATCGTTGCGTGAAATATACATGTGGACCAATGGATAGTGTTTTATCTTTCACTGTTGTACCGCATTTCAATAAACAACTACAACAACACCAACAACAACAATATATTTCGTTCCAATGTCATAGTCTGAGATACATATAAAATACACATTGGACCATACAATATTCTTCACAATTCCCCGTACACCAAAGTCATATTTGTGTTAGTTAAAGCAAAGACCCACCTTCTGATAGTCAGAAAAAAACGTAAAACACCCATATTAGTTTCAGCGTTAAGATTGACACTATCTAATAGGTATTTTCGTTTGAAACGACTAAGCTGAACATACACTTAGTATTTAATAATCACCACGGATATTTCATATCTTTGTCACCGCTCCATTTATCACCAACACTGCTTATGTTCTCGCGGAGTTTGGTATTTCGCCAAAGTGCAAGTAAAACCACTTAATGTCGCATCATTATCGCTACCCATAACACAATTGTCAGCCCTATAACATAGAGTTGAACATTTTTTTAAACATTTATGGATAAGACCACATAAATATCTAATCTCGCGTACATGGGTAAGCCTTATGTTTCTTGATATGATATTAGAGTCCAATAAAAATGTACTAAATATTGATTCAGGGTGAGTATAATATCTTTATAATAGACTCATAAATGTTTCGTTTCATTTTCAGTTTCTATATATTAAGACATAAAGGTACGATCATTGCATATTTCTATATATTTTAAATTATGATTTCTTAATTGTAATTTATTTGACAGTTTATGTGTGTCTTTTATGCTATTTGCTCACGGTAGAGAATTTTCAGTGTCAATTTTTGCAGATAGCGAAAGATAAGCTTAACTCCATACAGCAACAACGACGATTTAATCCTCTTTTGCAAGAGTATTCGAAAACGGGAGTTTTTGAGATCAGTTACTATGTTTATTTCTGTTTTAATGATTTTTTTCAAATAGTCAAAACTATTTCACGCAATATTGAACAATTTAACAATATATTGGAAGAGGCAATCAGTGATCCACTGTCATTTAACAGGCAATCTATCACCACCTGTTAAATCAATAAAACGCACCCTAGTTCATAAAATTGTTCCACATAAGCAACAACCATTGGTGTTGTTGCCTTTGACACATCAACCTTAAACAACAGTACAATACAACACCCGTTGAATTACCAACATTATCAACTACGCAACAACAGCTTCGCTTGATGTAACAGCATCAACAACTACGCAACCAACCTATCATCCCTTGGCCTACCAAGATAAACAACAAAGCTACCAAACAGCCGTTGATTTACAAATATAAACATTCCCGTTGACTTACAACCATAAACTACAAAGTAACCTATCGCCCGACTTAACTTACCCAGATAAACAAGAAAGCAACACATTGCAACGTCCGTTGACTTACCAAAATTAACAACACAGTATCCCAACACCCGGTTGTCTTAAAAACAGAAATAACGAAGCAATGCAATACCTGTTCGTTTTTACTGGCAAACATCAAAACAGCAAACACCCGTTTTTGACTTGGTTCTATTAACAACGAAACAACGCAACACCCATACAACCATTAACAACGAAACAACGCAAATCCCATGCAACCATTAACAAGGAAACAACGCAACACCCATGCAACAATTAAAGAAACCTCACAACACGAGATTTGACTGACAAGCATAAACAACAAAGCGCATTTTAAAACTCCCATTGGGCCGTTCTGCAACCACCTAAAACAGACTATATTAAACCAGTCAAGTTTCAGCTATCAATATATAAAATGTATATAACGTTTACCATCATATTTGGTGTTAAAACAATTGACTTTATTTCTATCAAAGTTTATCAAATTGTTCAAGAGTTCTCTGTATCTTAGTAACATTTCAGTCCCGTGCAAGTGGTGATAAATATGAGATTATATGATGAAGCGAGTTTAACACACAATTCCTTACCGATTCGAACGTACGGTGTCATTAAGGACATCCCAGGGTCCAGCGATCTTCACTTCTTCTTTTGTTTTAAAACAAAGGACAACTACCTTAATTAAGGTGTGGTAATTCCAACATAAGACATACTTGTACTTCTTATTATTCTGTGCTTACATAAGAACACCAAACAATGACATTGCCTTACCGGAAAATAAAAAGCAAAAATAATATTTAATATAATTCGTGGTGAAACAGGCCATGCTGTCATTTAGTCAAATGACAAAAATGACAAAAAAGTTAAGTGTAATTTTACTTGGGGTATAAATTTCATGATATGGAGGTTATAATATGATAGACAGCTAGATTTCAACTAAGATAGTGAACCATTCAACACATCAGATTTCAATAAAAAATAAACCTACAATTGACAAAAGCAGTGTGTCTAGAAGTGTAATATTCAATTTGTTAACCGCCAAATATGTCGTATATACATATTTGTCGACGTATCATATAATTAATTATGTGCTTGATTTCATTCCGGAATATTTACCCGACAAAGCGGTCGGACAATTCGAATTAAAGTTGACATATTCACGTTCTAATGAAATGTTATTCGATCCAAACGTTATTATGTTTAATAATTTACTATGAATGCTTTAGTAATTGTTAATTGATATATGTTATTAGACTAATTTGGATGTTAAAAATGTCTTTTTCAAGTTATATTGGTATTATTAAGTATGAATCACTGTTTAAGCGTTTAGACAGCGGCGTAGTTTTGTATGTGACAATCTCCGGCCGGTACTTCAATGACTTTGAAACAAAATTTTAACCAAAGCGGTAATAAAAGCGGTCACAGTTTAATTTCTAAGAATGACTTTTCATTTTTTTATTGTTATATGTTCGCAATTAATGTTATAACAACAGGTAATCAAAGAAAACTGAGTGGCTGGCGAGAATGGGTGGAATGAGGCGTGTTATTTGCTATAACTTGAATGTAGTTTAGTTTTAAATATATTTTAATTCGCCCTGAGTCGTTACAAATACATTGTGACATCACTTTATTGTGAGTAGTTTATAATTTTGTTCATAGCTACAATCACATGCCGGAGTTTATTAATCGACGTGATCGATATTACACAAAAGGCGATCTAGAGAGAATTTGGTTACCAACTCCGGGCATTAAATAAATTAAAGTGAAGATGCCTCTACAAGATGGTATTTTAATTAAGCATGGCTGGTGGCAAATGCTATGATAGCACTTATCGTAAGAACCAAATCTAGTGTTTTTTTCAATGAATGATACTTTAGTTTATACTAATTTATTAATATTAATTCGATTGTGAAACAAGTTTTTCAAACTCATATTAATCACCCTCGACACCTTATTCCTGATGTTATCCATTACTGCGAGGGTTTGAGACATAAGCATTTTCAGTCTATAAGAAGTTAATACAAATATTTACAGCACATTTTAACATAATAATTAATGGAACGATATCATGAAGACTATACTCAGCGATGGAACCGCTAATTTCATTAAGCATGGCTTTCGCTTTGAATCTTGTTGACATTTAACGCACATGACGCTTTCCGTGTAAATCCATTTAATACAATGAGTCCGTCATAAAACAAAGCTCCTTGTCAGAAATCACCGCCAGGAATGTTAACAACCGGCCTAGGTCCAGGCTAGATTGCCGATCTTCTCCAATACAAATAAAAGATAAACCAGTCAATTTCTTTTTACTAATTAGACTGCTCTTCCAATTCAAGGATAATTAATAGGAGGAAAATTGGCTGAATGGCGCTGAAAGGAGGCACACGCGCTTACAACTTGGTCAAAGGCTGTTTGCCCCTTAGTTATGGAAGTTAGAAGACCTACATGGTAATTGAAACCTCAGAAAGGGTGTAATTATAACTCGATGGAACGTTCAATGATTAAACTAACGGACGATTTCATATAACGCCTCTTTTAAGTGTAAAGCAATATACCGGCACATACCGTAAAGGACCCGTATGAACAGCGAAGCACGTCTTTCAACATTTTCAGGAAAAATACAGTAAAGTCTTAATATGAAGACCTTCTATGGGACGATAAAATTTGCATTTTAATAAGAAGCACTTGCCTTAAAATTGTTAAAAGAACATGATAGAAATGCACTGCAAATGCGTTCTTCGTAAGGTTTAAGTCTTTAAGTTATTGTTAAGTCTTTATGTTCTCTAAAATGAGTTTGAAACATATACGATACTTTTTAATAAATGTATGCGCCATTTGTTTTTTTTTTCTCATTTGGAGTATCAGCGTACATGTAACCAGTATAAGATTTCGTAAGTTTTTTTTTTGTTTTAAGTTGTCGGTAGGTTCGAACCTTCAAGCAAACAATTAGACATGGGTTAAGATGAATTCTTATTGTCTTTAAAGATGCCGACACAATTGTTTGATGATGAAATAAACAAATCGTTATCACAAAAGATGTGTATCAATCAATATCACTTGAGGCATGTTGTATACGATATATTGTGATAAAGACAACACAAAGATGACATCAGAAAGAATGTGAAGTCATTGTTAAACATTTATTACTATTTAATTATGGGTATTGATAACTTTACTATTACATATCGTTAATATTTACGTTAGGTCGATTGTCAACCAACGTTGAGCGTGTCAACCAATGAAAACGTGTGTTACAAACGACTGACCAATAGAAATCCTCTAAACTACACAACACATAGTCTTAAGACACAAAATAATTAGTATATTAAGGAAATTTTTACATTATGTATATGTTTATTTACTTTAAACAAAAGCGTTTATAAAAAAAAAGCGTTTATATGGTAACACCTCCCCCATTTTAATCTCATTGCGGTCAATAATTGCTAAAAGAAGGTCAATGTACTGAGCAACAATGCCATATAAAACAGTACGTCTGTATTGTTATAAGGCTTTGCCTTATGAATTAAAGACCGCTAGAGCTAACATGTATGATGACATTGCCACACAATGTAAAAGTTTTGTGCTTTAATTGGATGTCTCTCTGCATTATCATTCAAGAACAATGTAACTCTGTCCACCAACTACAAAGGTGGCCTTTCAAAGAAAATGATCACATTAACAACTGTTACTCAGTCTGAAAACACATCATCGCTTAAAAATTAAAACAAATTCTAGCTTGATGACGACCACGTTGAAAGCATAACCAAATTCAAACACAATAAAGCTGAGTATTTTATACCGTTGGTGTTAATGTATAACAATCTATATTCTCTTCGTCTACCATAATTCATTAGTAAATTTGCTCCTTTTATGACCTACATACGTAAATGTACAATAATATGTAATTAACGCTAATATGTGTTCACTTCTGATTTGTTTATGTCAATAAATCTATGACTTCACTTGACGTCACTGTTGTCATCATTTAACATACCGAGTGCTTTTGGTATCACCATCGGTTGATTAAACCCTTCAGCAATAAATTGTGAACCAGCATTTAATTTGTTAATTAAGGAGTTTTTCTCTTATTTATTAACTAACTATACACGAGTACACGTACGTGTATATTATAAGTTTCTACAAAGACAAAAAGATAACACACACATATGGCTATGTTTGTTTCTGTTATTGTATATTGTATGTCTACTGTACGAAGATGTAACGCAAATAAATAAATGATGTGAACGGTCTTATCTAGTCATAGATATGTAGTTCATCTTCAACTTCTTTTTTTAATGCGACATAAGTATTCTTACAACTTACATTGCGATCAACGGCACTATTGATGAAAACTCTTGACATGTTTTACCGTCCGTTACGCCTTTTCTCCGTATTTATACACTACCTTAGGCTGTATAACGTTGAATTATATATTTTACTGTGTTCGTCTCACAATATTTTTTAGAGTTTAAAAGGTAATCAACAGACGTTATGCGATTATTTTTCTTCTCGATGAATAAGTCGTAAGATTCTTATAGAAATGTATTATGTCGGTCAAGCCAAACGAATGCGATTTTAAGAGAGCTTTTTAATATGTTTTGCAATTTACCAACCGGAGTTTAGTCCCTTTAAATACGAAGTGTTATTTTCGTGTAAGATCTAACGACATAAAGATAACATCACACATAATACGCTCGTATATCATATGATACACACATTAAATATAAACTATTACGTAATATAACGGTATTGTCGGCTTTTATGTAATGATACAACAAGAGGGATATAATGACTTTCATTAGATTTTCAACCTTTGTTTATGTATCACCGACATTTTATATTTAAAGCCAAAGAGATTGCTATCAGCAATTTACAAGATCCAATCTCAAATATCTTACATAATGTTTACAAGTTTCGTTTCTTCTGTCGCATGGTGTATTCCGACAAACGTGCATGCGCCATACCCTCTGGCACAAACGGTATACCTGAGTTCGCATTTTGGTTAAGTTTGGGAACTCAATTGTCATTGCAAGACAGTTGGAACTTTACACGAATCACATACTTGTTGTGTATTCATATTTGGTAAACTATGTAGATAATACGAATCACACATGATTACGAATATGTCCTGCCGCTACATTTTGTAATTGTTCCCGTTATGTCAGTATTTGAATTATGATATACTATGACATAGCCAGTCATTGGGCGTTTCCTGATTTGTTCCGAACATTGCTCGGAATCAGTTTCTTTAGCTCTCCTGATGTTTCACTCGATGTCGCTATACTGGTTTGCTTTGCTGGTTTGTCTTGCAATTGTTTGCATTCATATACATGTATGACTTGTAAAACTCTACTTTGCTTGGTCCTGCAATTGTTAGGGTCATGGACGGCTATGGTCTGTGCAGTTCAATGGTGACTGTTTTTCTGTGAAATAGTGTAATCTTCAGAATGTAGGCTAATTTTTTCTGCTATGACCTTGGTTGAAAGTGGTCTGCTGCCCTCAGTTATATATGTTCTGCAACATCCAAATTTATTCTGTTATGCCTAAGTTCGGCTTTGGCTGCTCTACTATCGAATATGTTTCTATTCCTCTACAATGGCATGACACGCTCTTTTATGGACTGCTTTTCCTCGATATAATCTAGGAAAAGGAAGCGAAATAATTTACTTCTTGAATTTCTCATACGTGTGTTGTACATAATATATAAATTCCTGTTTGCGTCGTTTGCCAAAAATACCATCAAAATGATAATTGAAAATTGATTGTTTTGATTTAAAACTAATATAAACTATTTATCAATACGTAACGTCCAAATTTCCTGATTTGTTGTCATTAGTTTGAATATGTGCTTACATTTGTATTGCGCTCGAATGATATTTCTATCACAATTGTGATAATAAAATATATATACCGGTATGTACATTTTCTTCTACGTATAATTATTACAACATAAAGATAACATCACACATATATTATATGATACACACATTAAATATAAACTATTACGTAATATAACGGTATTGTCGGCTTATATTTAATGATACAACAAAAGGGGTATAATGACTTTCATTAGATTTTACAAGATAAAATCACATCTTCTAACCCAGTTGATACACACATTAAATATAAACTATTACGTAATTTAACAGTATTGTCGGCTTATATGTAATGATACAACACAAGGAGTATAATGACTTTCATTAGATTTCTACCCTTGTTTACGTATCACCGACACTTTATATTTGAAATCAATAAGATCTTTATCATTATTTTACAAGTTTCAATCTCAAATTGGTTACGCAATATATTTTTCTTTCGTTTCTTTAACCGCATGGTGTATTTCAACAAATGTACATGCGCCATACCCTTTGGCACAAACAGTACACCTGTGTTTGAATCTTGATATGAGGTTATCAAAACCCATTGTTTGTGCAAGATAGGTGAAACTTTGCAAAGCACATGTTAATTCAGTTTTGGTATGTAGGCAATACGAATCAACTTTGAGTTCGCGTATGTCTTATTGGTATTATATAGATCTGTATTAATTATTTCCCCGTTGTATATGTTTATTATTCTTTGATCTAGTCAGTTCTAGGAGGATTTGTCTTGCTTTATTTCGAACTCAGTTTCCTTTGCTCTGCTGATGCGCGTGTTGTTGGCGCTATACTGATTTGCTTTGCAGTTTTCTTGCTAGTGTATTTTTTATCATACGGTATTCTTCTACATGTTTGGATGACTTTGCTTGGTCCTTTTTTATGATTTGCTATGGCTTGTACAGTTTTGTTGATAGTGTTCATGTGTAGTCCATTGCTCTGCTATGGTCTGCAATGATGTGTGTAGTTCGAATATTACTGTTCGGCTGTCGTCCGTTAAGCTCTGCAGTATGCTATAGTTCTGCTATGGCTTTTACAGTTTGATTGAAAGTGGTCGAACACCGTCAGTTGTGCTCTGCAACAGTCTGATTTGCTCTGCGGTAAATTGTACAGTTTGGTTAAAAATGCTCTGCTAGCCTCCGTTATGCTATATGCTAGAACCTGTTTTGTTCTGCTATGGCATTTCAACTGTACATGTTATGTTCGAATGTTTTGCTCTTTGTCTACTGTGGCACGTCATGCTTTTTTATAAACTGTTTTTCTACAAAAATTAAAATAAATACTTTTTACTTTACTTAGTCATTTTACATGGCTTATGTTTATTATTAGTTTGAATATTTCCTTAGATTTCGTCGCCTAATGTTTCGTTTTGATAACATGAATAACCATGTTCTTCTACGTGTAAAATCTTACATAATAAAGATAACATCTCATATATAATTATTATATGATACACACTTTAAATATAAACTAAATTACGTAATATAACAGTAGACGGCTTATATACATTGATACAACAAAAGAAGTATAATAACTTTCATTAGATTTTCTACCCTTGTTTATGTATCACCGACACTTTATATTTCAAACTAATAAGATCACTATCAGCAATTGCCAAGATCAAATTTCAAATAATTATGTTACATAATATTTATATGTTTCGTGTCTTCTGTCGTATGGTTTATTCAGAAAAACAAAACGTGCATGCACCATAACCTCTGGCACAAAAGCCTCATATTTGTTCTCATTTTGGTTAAGTTTTGCAACCCCATTATCATAGCAGGACAGTTGAAATTTAACACAAATCAATTCGTGCTCTGTTTATTCCGCTTTGATGTGTATACCATACGAATCACCTGTGTGCACGAATATGCCCTAATGATATTAAAGATCATTTTGTACGTTTTGTCCGTAGTTTTACTTCCTATCTTCTTGTATTGTAGTATACATGTACTATGGTCTAGTCCATTATTCGGTTTGTCCTGCTTTGTCCCAAACTCTGCATTGATCAGTTTCCTTTGCTCTTTTTTGTCTGTATCGCTGTCGCTATATGGGTTTGCTTCGCTTGTTTCTCCTGCGTTCGCATGTATTCTTTTTTTTGGATAAACCCTATTAGCTTGGTCCTGCAACTGTTAATATGTGCTTGTTCTATTATGGTTGGCATTGTGCTTACAGTTCAATTGAAACTGTTCTAATGTGGAATGTTATGCAGTGCATTTCGCAGCCTACTTTGTTCTTCTACTGTTTGTACAACTTGTTTGGAAGTATTGTCGTCCTGTATGCTCTACGGCAGCCTGTTGTGTTCTGCTATGGCGTTTACATTTCGGCTATGATTGTTTTGCCATCGACTATGTTTGTCTGGTTCTACAATGGTATGTCATGCTCTATTATGGACAGCTTTTCTTCAATATTGTCTACGATAGTATCAAGGAGTACGATTATGCTATTTGTCATATAACATCTCTCTGTATACTCTGAGCATAGAATACCACCTCAATGACAATAATAAACTACTAGTAATAGTTTCGTACAAGTAGAACCAATTTCTTAACTTTTTATAAAATGTTTTTCTTATAAACAAATATTAACAATGTTCAACGACAATGATATTTGATACGTGTAACCTACATGACGTGTCATGTATTTTGTTCGTCAATATAACGGTATTGTTGGCTTATTTGTAATGATACAACAATAGGACTATAATGACTTTCATTTGATTTTCTACCCTTGTTTATGTACCACCGACACTTTATACATGTATTTCAAAGTAAAGATATCACTATCAGCAATTATCAAGATCTAATCTCAAATGTATTACATAATACTTGTATGTTTCGTTTCTTTTGCCGCATGGTGTATTCCGACAAACGTGCGTACGCATACCCTTTGGCACAAACGGTATATCTTTGTTTCACACAATAGCTGGCTCTTTGCTCCACAATTTTAATCCACGTATGTTTTCAATATTGATAAGACGATGATGTACCAATAAATATTCTTATACTAGTAAACAACATCAGCTTTGTAAATACATATTTTGTTTAGTGATGTAATAGTGATTCTTTGATTATTAGTAATATTTAGACATACATGTACTTTGTAATGTTTTGTTTTGTTGGGTTTAGATATGTCTTGCAAATGATTCCATTGTTCTTGGTAATGTCAATATATGTCTTGCAAAGGATTCCATTGTTTTTGGTAATGTACATACATGTTCTGCAAAGGATTCCTTTGTTTTTGGTAATGTTAAAATATGTCTTGAAAAGGATCCCATTGTTTTTGGCAATGTTGAAATATGTCTTGCAAAGGTAACCGTTGTTTTTTGGTAATGTTAAAATATATATCGCAAAGGTATCCATTGTTTTTGGTAATGTTAAAATATGTCTTGCAAAGGATTCCATTGTTTTTTTGGTAATGTTAAAATATATCTTGCAAAGGTATCCATTGTTTTTGGTAATGTTAAAATATGTCTTGCAAAGTATTCCATTGTTTTTTGGGCAATGTTAAAATATGTCTTGCAAAGGATTCCTTTGTTTTTTTTGGTAATGTTACAATATGTCGTACAAAGGACTGATTTGGTTTGTTCTGTTCTGTTCTGCTATACGGTATGCCCTGCTATGATTTGTAGAACTTTGCTATGCTCTTCTACTTGTACAAACATTCTATTATATTCAGCTCAGTGGTACTAATGGCGTATGTCTCCATTTGTGTTTGGTTTTTAAACCTTGGGATTCTATTTTTGATTTTATGATTTGCTTTGCAATGGTCTGAAAACTGGCAAGAAGGTGAATTAACACAACCCCATATGTTATTCAACAAATCAGTGTAATGAAATGAGGTATGTTAGAAAGTGACATTTTGAGACAGAGTTTGCCATTTGCCACAGCAATTAGACTCCATTTTATAATTATTTAACAGACAATCCAGATTTGAATAATAACATTGTAAATTTGAATGTTCAATTCGAAAGACATTTAAAACAGTTTTTGCTACATTGGACTTTAAAATGATGTATTGTCCCAATATGCAAAAATGTTAAACTAGGCTTAATGTAATTAATTTTCATTCCATAATGTAGTGTTTATTAATTATAATGATACTCACTAACCTAAATTGTCCAACGACTGTCATTAATTAAATTTGAATTATGAAGATGGATCTAAGCGCGTCGAGGAATGAGACCTTTGAAGTGTTTTTGAATAACTTAAAGTGTTTAATTACCTAATGCCTCATACATTTTGTAGCTTGATGTATCTACCATATTGACATTTTAATTGTTTTGAATTATAATTATTGAAGGTAGTCAAAGATAAAAGCAATATATTTATCATTTAACGTTTAGTAAAAAAACCATAAAGTCTATTATTAATTACAATTTATGCTGCAAGAACGTTAATGAAATAATTAATTTATAAAATGTTTAACATGCGTTGGATAGACAAATGTAATTATCGTCACGAGACAATGTCTGATTGCGTTAATGCGTTTATGTGCAACGCAGTATGTACTTGACGAAACGGTGTCAATACACCATTTTGTAACGTTAGTTCATTAATTAATTTGATAAATTATCATAAAGCGGTGTATCATTTTAAAGTTCCATTGAAATCAGCCTCAATATGTCGATTCGTTTGGACCCTTTTCTAAAGATACTTTTAAAACAAATACTACGCATGTGAAGCATTTAGAAAAAAGTATAATAGTTTTCTGACATGTAGGAATAATGAAACACATTATTTGTCCGTTCTTTTTCCCAAATTATACTTACAATGTCTTTCAGACATTAAATCTGCCAATTTACGCAGACTAATTAATATTAAATTTTGACAGAATTTAAACATTTCAAATAAATATTTTGCTGTCAACAATACTAATGATTTATATCAAGTGTCCTAATTTGCTAACACATAACGGTGTCTCGCTTGTCATTATTCGATTTTCAACTTTTATCAAAAACAAATCTTGTTTTAAACAATAGAATTGTCAATATTTCATGTTATATCCCAAAATGACACACATTTCATATGTCAATTGTCTGTTTTACTGTCAAAAATAGAAATCCGACACAATGAATAATTAGATGGACTAAAACAACGGAGTTATTTATTTTGTTAAAATTTTGGTTGTTTTAAGAATCCAACCATTTGGTTTACGCTAATGGTATTCGTCGGTTATGAGAAATATTTACGATTAACATAATTACATAAACCACTCTCGACACCTTTCTTTCCTGATGTTATCCATCGCAACAAGGACATGAGAGAAAAACTATATTTACCATATATGTTCAGCGTATAGCAAGGGAATTTTGGTGCCAATGTATCATGCAGATTGCTTATCATTGAGCTGGAAACACGAGTTATGGATTAACCATTAATATAATATGTAGTTTTTGCAATTCAATTGTTGTGGAATTTTTCTACAACGGTCGATTTTATGAATCCATATGAAATTTACTCGAAGGACATGTCGGAAATAATTTTATTTATGAATACAAATATTATATAATGTTTGTATTATCATTGTGTTATCATCGGAGATAAAATATATATAACATATTATTTGTATTATTATTATATAATTATATTCTGATTATTGCTGTAAACTACTTTATGTTATTCATAGATTTATGCTGGGTAAATTGCGTCACAATTACGTCACAATAAACAAACAATATTTATATTATTATGCACGTGATAATCTGCATATTGTCCCGACGTAGTGTACGTTAGTGACGTAATTTTACGTTACCTAAGTGGCCATTTTGACAAATTACCGTTAATTTGTGTCAATTTGTGATACATAAAGTTATTTTACAATAGTGATTATTATAATTAGTATTTGATAAAAACATATATTATATACATGACACGACATGCAGACATGTGACATGACTTATAGGCGAATGACATGCTCCATTGTCAAGGTCACGTAAATTACAATTATGAAAAAAGATGAAAATAAAATTATGTTTGAAAAAAGAAAACATTTTTTGTATGAACATTTGTTATCAAATCAAACATAGCTTGGTAGAATACATTATGAAATAGCAAAAGAACATTTTGTCTAGAGTCGAGCCTTTAGTAAACATTGGGTGGTCAACATTAGCCTACTTCACAAACAGGCTGCTCTATTTGGATCTGTTACGAAAAGTGGTTATGCGCTTCAAATTTAAAGTTGTAACACATATCCCAGCGTCATTTTAAGTTGATTTAGTAGAATTTCTAAGCGTGAATAACTGTCACAAATTTAATTATTGTTCATGAATGAATACATGGTACAAATTGAAATACAAGTATATATAATACCTTTCAAAGCTATTGCATATCAGGTTTTCTGCGTTGATATCCTTTGTCTGACACAATGCTTAAATTGTACAAAAATGCATATCATGACTGTGGTGAAATCTTCTAGATATAATCAATTTCAATTTAGTTGCATTTTCGCGGTTTTATTTTCGAAAAAATGTCGTCGGGAATAAATAAACAACGGTATGTACTAAGTGTCGTCTGCTCAGATTACAAGTGGCGTGTGGCATACAGAAACGTCTAAAAATCAGCTATTGTTCAATTGACCATTCTTTGCTTAATAAGCTCATTCACTTGGCGATACGATCTTCTAAATTAGGGGTTTATGGATACGAAGTGAATCTTAGATATGCAGATCTGTAGATAACATAAAACGAGAGAAAAACCTTTGGTCTAATTTTCACCAAATTTGCTAATAGCCCCCAAAGTATATAATTAAAAATTTCAAAAAAATCATTGATGTAAAAATTTAACAAAAAAGTTGGCACAAATGTCACTTCGATGTGTTTTGATCTTATTATGCAACAGTCAATGCAGCAAAAGAATGGGGACCGCCTGGTTTGAAATGATAAATAAAATCTCTATAAATGACACATTATCGAAAATCATTTTACTTTTACGACTATCGTAAAGCACAATTATCATTAAAAAATAACCACCCTAAACGCATGCGAATATCTACCTTAAGAGATGCACTGCAATGCTAATGTATGTAATAAAATTAATTCAACGGTTGAAAATTGCAAGTTTGGCGAACATTTCTGAAAATAGTTCTTTTAATTATGACAATAAACCATAAATAATGATAATCAACATTTAATACCCTTTACAACATTCTTATTTTATTTTCAAGCTAACCTACTTAAGGAGGTTGGAGAGGTAAATGTGGTGAAAGATTATGAAGCGGAATGGATATAAACGCTGAATTGAATGTCAATGCGGAAGTTGCGGACAATGCCGATTGTTTTAAAGGTGATGTAGCCCCGAATAAACAATTACATACTAATGACTGTTATAAATTTTCAAACATAAGGCGTTTGCTTTTTATTTAAATGACTCATCGTTTCGCATTAAATATTATAAACCGTATTCCAACCAACAGCATTCAGTCATCTTCGAGGCGCGATGACAAAGCAAGATCGGCTGTTCCCTTTGATATCTACAGATTAATTACACGAGAAAGTGACAATCTAATCGCTTTATATCATCCAGATTCCCTTTTAAGTGACATTTGTCTCGTAAATTATCAATTTTCATAATTAATATATAGACCATAGCGTTTCATTACAGAGAAAACTGGCGTCAAACTTTGTGTTTTAAACAGTAAACCCGTCAATTGAACATTGAAGTGTGGGGGAGTCGTTCAATGGCGGACGGAGACGATACGGGCAGCTAATGATAGTATAGTGGTTAGCGCAAAATAATAACATCATTTAAATTTATGGTTAATTTTCTGTGATGCAGAGTAAAATAATTTGGAT
Source organism: Spisula subtruncata (assembly GCA_963678985.1). NCBI lineage: Eukaryota > Metazoa > Mollusca > Bivalvia > Venerida > Mactridae > Spisula > Spisula subtruncata. Next base: position 66,179,776 of record OY787660.1, read on the forward strand.
AGATAATTAGATGAAATGTATATAAACAATGGCACTATTTGTTCGATTTATTTGCCTGTCGTTTTTATTCGATTTTGAAATCATGAATACAATTCGAATTTCAGTGCTTTACTTGTAGCCTAAGTGAGTCTTTCGAAGCAATTTATGATATGTCTGAAGATTATAAAACGGCACAAAGGGATATCTCAAACCATGGAGACAGGTTCAACAAAACAAATTCTACAGTGTGCGTTTTAAGAATGGATTTGCTGCGTTCATCCTGGAAGTTCAAGATTGAGAGAGCTCAATTTCAGACCACGATATACCAAAGTACTGATAAAGCGCACTTGTCTTGTACGACGGGGTGTAAAAAGTAATCTACTGGGTCAAATAGTGTCGATATGACAAATGTGACGCGACCTTACATAAGAATATTCACCCTGCGAATCACAACCCATTTCAGCAGTGTTTGGAATTTGGAGCGAGTCTTTAATCTGCTGCCGACATTGAAGTAAGTATGAACTCGAGAAATAGTCACCTACCCCATTCGCCGCTGTCGTGTCCAGTTGGTAATAACATAGCCATAGCATGACTGTACCAGCACGCCGAGCATGGACCGTGCAAATAGATGACCACAATTTAACCATTATACTCATTAAATATAATTACAACTTTATAGTTTAAAGAGAAATAAATCAAAACTATTTGAGCCTATGGATACGAATAGTTGATATTTTTGAACACATATTTAGCTCGATAGCATCTCGCTCGCTGACAGAAGTCAAACGAGCGAAATAGTTTAACTCGATGTTTCCACTTAACAAAATATATCAACTTTATTAAGGTATGAAAATTAACAGACTTAAGCTGATAACTGTCAGTTTACACGATTAGGGAGTCATTAATTTTAATATTTATTAACGTTCATTAGCGGAAGACGAAAGAAATATTAATTTAAGCAATGAGACTTGCGCGACCATTAAAAGCCCTGTCACTTCAAAGGAAAAATGAAATGGTTTCATTGCTTATAAATTTAAATGAAGTTAGAACGAACACCGTCTTCACCCATTCAGCTATTGTTTAACGTGCATTTTTATACGAATAGAACTGTGATTGAAATTATATATACAACGTACATTGATATTATGATTTGACCGTGAATTTTATTGTACTTTATTGTACGAACTATGAGTAATTCACCGTCATATTGCACACTCACGATTGCACTCTTCAAAATTTAAATAATTAAGTCGTTTAAACGTGTGTGTTTTGTAAATCAGTTGCCATTCGAAGCTTACTCGAGTTTATATACAGTCTACCATGTCGCTGGCTTAGAATGAGAAGGTCGTAACTACAAAATAATTATTTTGAGAAAACAAGGAAAATCTCTTTGAAATTTACTCTTTACTTATGGTAAAACAAGGTTTTACAACTTCGTTTTGGTCAACATTACAAGTTCCGATTTTCAAGAAAAGAGGCTCATAAGGAGCGCCCTAAGATGCAGATGTCAAATAAGTAGTAGTTACGACCTTCTTATTCTAAGTCAGCGATGTGTGAAGCAGCCAATGGAAGTTCGTCAAATATGGAACTGGTATATATGTTATACGTACGGGTGTCATTTGAATTGACCAATGGCCCTACTAGTACTAGTATATTGTCAACCAGTTTAAATGGTCATTCCCAAACCACTGGTACATCCGCACAAAGCTAGGAAATGATGGCTCTGACTTCCTTGTGTTTTATCATCACTTGCGGACATGGTCATGTAGTACATAATGTTCTCATTCGAGGTTCGAATCGACCCTGCTCCTTTCAGATTTATTGGTATACTCCTAGTATGACGAATGGGTGGGCCGACTCAACAAGTCAGTGACGGCAATATAGCTAAACTAAAAGCAAAGGAGCCGTCACTCACTTGGTCAATTATACGGAATGTTGACTCGGCACAAATAAAGGATGTAACTAAATGCCGTTCTATTACCGTTAGTTTTGTATTTAACTGACACCAAGTCTCAATTAAAACACAAGTCAAACATACGTCAGATACAAATGAAATTAAAATGGCCATCTGACAAGCTCTCGGTCTATTATTAAAATCGTTTAAGATCTACACGAGGGCTGTTTTATATTGTAACAAAGTGTTTATCCAGGCAATATTTCATCAAAATGTAATGTTTGACTATCTGCTCATCGGACAAAGACCCTCTACTCGACGTGACATATTTTGTGGCCATTTCTCCCACTTGAAGTCAGAAGTAGATCAGAATTCAGACACGACAGTCCACTGTGAGAGAGTGTATATCTTTCATGACAAGATAATTGTTCGAATGCCAATCTCAGTGAATTGTGTGGTTGTCAAATAAAGTGAATGTTACTTAATTAAAATTAAATCAAATCAAATTTACCCACGTCTTATTTAGATTCCAATGGGTTGGCGAAAACACACACGTCGTGGCGTAGTTGAATATGGCGAAGATTGTACGGGATTTTTTATTTTTAAAAACTGAAAATCAAATCGCAGTGTCAGATCGTAATAGCTTGTCGACTTGAATTTCAGTTTGAATTTTAATAATTGAAAATGACGCATTATTTGCAGAGCAAGTTTTGTTGATTGCAATTTCTCACATACATACCCGACCTTTGAGACCTGAAATTCAAATGTAAATGTAAAATTGTGAGTTCTTTTTTACCCAGGTTCAAACGGAGAGTGTTACGACACATTCACAAAATTTTAATTAATTGTTTATATGGTGTTTGTGAGAAGAAGGTAATTGAAATATCTTGCATTTATTTGTACGCATGTAAAGGTATTGCCTTTTTCATTTCAAAATATGATAACGTTAGAAAGAAACTTGCTAAAATGCGTGCACTGATTGAAATCATGACCACCTACACCACTCACCTATATAATTAAACGATATCAAGGAGCACACAAACCACAAAGCCTTCTATATTTACTCTGTTAGTTTTCATCTATTTTCAAATCATATGCAACGTGTAATACATTACTTTGGACATACATTTGTAGATGGCGTACAGTTGGTAGCATTTCGTTTTCAACCTGCTCAACCTCTTCCTCTTCTTTCTTTTCTCCAACGGTCTCAGAAGAACTTAATACCCCCCCCCCCGCTCCAAAGACGGATGCTTTTACCAATTCAGCAAGGTTGTATTGCTCATATATAGACATTGCGACTACGGTGTGTCAAACACAAGAGCACACACAGAAAACAAATTCCATTTTCTGGCGACATAAACTGACGGTTGTCTTGCCGATTCAGCAAGGGAAATGGTTGCAATAACGGTGCTCGAGAGATTCATACAAAAAACAAATTCCATTTCCTGACGACCTTTAAATTAGCTGGACATATTTATGTTTTGTTATTAAAAAGTTAGAAGCCATTTAATTGAGTGGACCAATGGACGCCCATAAAATGACTGAGTTGCTTTGAATGCTTGGTGTCCCCATATTTTCGTGATAGTAAGACAATTCTGAAACAAAACCAGGAGTGCCAGATCGACAAAAGAACCAATTTCATAAATCATAATATTTATTAAACAGACCATTGAATCAATTTGGCCAGCTGGTTCGTTTACGCTTAGGCTCCCTTAGTAATGAGAATTAAGAAATAACTGGGCTCTTCGTGTGAATTCGTTCAACCAAAATGACTGATAATATTCCAAACCAGCGTAGTGAATAGCAGATAACGGTTACATTGTAGCCAGTTATCCATGGGAGGGTAATTAATAGAAATCTTGATAATATTTCCAAATAACCCCTATTACTATTTATTCCTATATACCTTCTGTTACCCAAATTTCTCTGTAATTAACGATTTCTAAGGGAATAGAGTCGCCAAACATTTTGTCGGGAAAGCAAAGTCGTTTTATGTGGAGGGATTAGACAGTGCGAGATGTTTTCCAAGTATAAGAAGGAAAAGTCAAGATCTGTTTGGAATGCAAATCGTCAGGACGGCAGTAAATGCGAGATAAATGGGATCAGAATTAATAGAACGTCCGCGAAATTATTACAAACAGAATTGGAATCACCGTTAATTGCGAATTAATGTCGTCATGCTAATGCCCTAGATGGAATTTATAACACTCGCGAGATTGCGAGCAGATCCTCTTAAAGAATTTGTTGATCTCGCTGAATTAAATAAAGAAATTAGATCAATGTTTGAAAATGAGGTTCGTGTAATTGTATGACATATTGTAGGTCTCTGGTAAGACGTTTGGTTTACCAAGGATATAGTATAGAAGCAACGAAGTAATGTAAGATATCAATAAAAAGCTACCCTGTATAACAATGTCAAATATAGAAGACAAATCAAATGGTATCTTGGAAATTAGAAGGCCTCTGTAAAAGTGGAAGGGTATCCAGTGTGTATCGGTCCAGTCCTTCTGATTTTACCTCTTTTAAAACAGCTATTATGTTTAGAATGTGAAAAAATATGTTAATTAATAATAAGAACATTTGCAATTCGTATTCGAGTAGGGTATATCATTTCTAGGTCGGTATTTTATCTGAGGGCATACTGTATTTTGTTATGTCATTTATGGGAATACATGCACGTACCAGAGTGTAAGCTTCTTTTGTCTGGGTGCATCAAGCCGAAAAAAACATTCAATGGTGGTAGAGCATTATTCGATCGCGGGAGCTCCCGGCTTCGATCCCAAGCCGGATGATGTCAAAGATGAAACCAAACAAGTAGTAGAAATTGCATTGCTAGACGTGCTCAGCATTAGTTATAAGTTAGAGTTTTTCTTTCATACCCATGGATAAAATCAGAAATTAGGTGGCAATGACGATTAATGTATCTTGCAAGAACTGGTTTCACAATCGACGTTAAACTTGGTTAGTATAAACTAGAAACTCAGAAGAGCTCAAGGGTACACTACTGCTAGAATGCTTGGTCTGTGTCTATACTTATTAGACGAGACTGTAGCGTCCCAAGCATGATGACTTCTACAAACGTACTTATTTAACAAATTGCACTAGTGATTAGAGTGCCGTTAAAATATCATTAGAGTTACAGTTAAATTTAAATGTGAAATTAGTAAACTGTCCAAACTTTAATTGAAAGTAATCATTAGTGTCACATATGACATTGTCATACAATAGACATTGACCAGTTACTGACACCGTCCAGCTTGTTTGTTTCAGCTGAGCTTTTTGTGTCCAGAGGGCTTTTCTCTAATCGCCAAATAACTGATACAGTTGAAACCAGACTTGTCAATATACATAATCGAGAAAATCGTCCAGTTCGCTCGGATTTAATGTCCGATTTGTTGATTGATAATAAGAAATATAAGTGTGATACGGTTAAACATAGTGTTGTACAGCCAGATGGTATTTTGGATAGCAAAACTGAATGACCAGCTGAGAAATAAAATGATTGGACGGGTTATTATAGTGCTTCGGGTGTTAATACATTAGACGCTTCATTACAGACGTGGTTAATATACAAATAATGGCAATTTGTTGCTCTAATATACTGATTTGCTGATCATATAGCGCTTTAATGAGATATTAGTACATAAACACACGATGCTGGATATCACACTGATAAAACATGGCATCAAGACTATTCTGCTGCTCTTGTTAGTGAAGTTGTTACTGTTAATAGTGTCGCACATAATAATGATGATGATAATAATGAATTACAATTAATTGCCCCTAGATTTGGCGGGATTCTGTATGTCTGTCTTTTGTATCGAATCTTGGTCCGAACAAAAAAGTAAAAGTAAAGATTAAACAAAAACATATCAACACAAAACCGAAAATGACTTAATGTACATAAATTAATCATCTGTATAATACCATTTACAATTTTTGTAAAAAAAATGGTAAAATTTTAATACCAATTGTGCCCCCAAAATACAATTTAGATAGAAACAATCGTCATAAAGAAACGCTCAACAATGTATATCCATGTCCCAGGAATTACATCTAATCATCAAATTTTGTAGAAATAACGTGTAATCCTGGTTAGACTTATCATTCCTGAACATCTTTACATGTATTACGTGCCTCCGTAGCTCAGTGGTTAGTGCACTTTCCGTCTTATCTCGTGAGACGGGTTCAAATTCGGGTGGAAGCACATACACATATGCCTGTCATATTTCATCGGAAAGCTAACTGGCATATAAAGACTATACTCGGCATATAAAACGGGATACAAAACGATGGAAATTACAAATGCATGTATAACAAAAAATATAACTTATAGCTTAAACATGTACATGCCCTACAGCAAATACCAATATGAGGAATTGAACGAACCACAAGCTCTTAAACCTTGGTCCTGATGGACTCTTTCCGAATCCGAAATAATTCATGTCGTTATAAATATTTAAAAAAGAACTTTATGTTACATTCACTGTGCTACTTTAAACATGCTTTGTAAATTTTATCTAAATCAGTATTATCAATAATTAGATTCCATTAATAATAATAATAAGAATTATACTCGGAACAGCAGATTGTTGAATTGTACCACGTGTTAATATTCGGATACTCTTTGTTTTTATCCTTATTCGGTATTATCAACAGCTGATGCTGGCAAAATTTAATGATAAACAAATTCACTCAATTAAAATATAATGAATGTTTATTAGTTATTATTGATTTTATGATTATTTTTATCATTTATACATTCACTTGGAAAACTAAAACATCGAGAGAAACGAAATAATGTCGAGCTGTTGTAGTGAATTTAATTATTTATTTTATCACTTCAATCCATCTTAGTGAAGCACACTTTGTACCCTGTCCATTTAATTTGATCATTGAGCTTTTGTAACATGCTTTTCTCAGCCTCTGTGCAAATTATGAATTATCAGTTAAATGGGCTTTTTTCTATTTTGATTTCAAATTTTAATTGTATTCGCTGCATATCAATTTTAGTTTTCAATGGTGTCTTGTTCGTCTAATTTCTATGATTTCTATTGATAATACCTACACAACACCAACAGTTAACCATCCTACATATCGTTTATTAATCATCATACTTATACATGTAATATTATTATTATCAGCAGCAATATCAGCAACTTTATTCAGCAATATATACATAAAAACAGTATACTTAGAATGAGACGGTCGTAAGTGCCACTTACGACCTTTTAAGATTCATACATATTTAGAATAAGCATCACAAGGCGCTTCTTATGAACTTGTCATGATGAAGTTGTAAAGTTTGTTTTACCATAAGTAAAGAGTAAATGTCAGACAGTTTTTCCGTGTTTTCTCAAAATATCGATTTGTTAGTTACGATCTTCTCATTCTAAGCCATCGATATGTGTGTAATTATATTGAAATTTCAAATGGCGACTTTTTACTACTAAAACAACATCTATAGAAACAACTTCATTTAATAATTATTACAAAAAAATAATTAACTAGATCTATAGCTTATCTGTTGTATTTACAACGGTTGCTTACCGTATACGTATGTGCATAATCAGCAGCAGCAACAATCGCAGCAACAACTTCATTCAGCATATTGATTACAATATTCCTTTAGTCATTATCATAGTATCTTATTTATTTATCTCACTTTTTTGCTTCAAAACATAAAATATGTACTGTAGAAAAGAAATACGCTTCAATTAAATTATTAATTCATAGGCCAGTGTTGTGTCTTGTTTTAATCAATTTTGGAAACAACATGAGAACAGTTGAAGTAACTAATTGGAAGATCTTTTGCTTGCACATGTACAACACTATCATGTTTTATATAAATACAATTATAACGTTCATTTCTACTGCATCTATGGCAATGCATGGTACATATATTTAATATTTCATATAAAACTCAAAACAAATTTATTTGATGCTGAATTATAGAAATCTACGTTTGTAATTTATGAATGTATTTAATAAAGACTACGGGGGACTTCTTAATCGCTATCGACTCAATGTATTGAATTTTATACTTCAGCGAAAATATTTTATAAAATTACCCGTTAAATCTACAATTATTGTCCCGAAGCAAATATTGTGTACATATGAAGTTATCTTTATATGATATTTATTGCTTGCATTTCAAAGCTGAACAAATAGCTTGACAAGTCATATTATTGATTTGGTTAGAGGCAAGAACGGCGTAGCAAATAGCGCGAGCCGCTGTGATACGCCCCGCCTACTTTATTACAACTCAGCGCGCTATTGGTCGCCCGCGCGGTGTACAATGACATTATGAATATTTATACCCCTCGTTTGGCGTTTAAATGACAAGGATTCTTTAAATTTGCACATCAATTGAGAGAGACTAGTGAGGCAATGATATCGTATAGTGATAAACTTTCAGATTTTGGACATACAAACATGCACGCACAAGCGGGGTACTTGGCGAGTTCGCAAGCCAATGCTTTTAGGATGTTGTACCCGCAACTAGCCTACGCGAACTATCCGGGCAACTTAGCCGCTTTGGCTTTGGCAACACAAGGACAATACTCATACGAATATGCTCAAAGTTTAGCTTCGCATGTGAATTTTGGAGTTGATTCGGGATTATCGTCAAGAAAAGCTATGAACTTATCACCTAACAGTAGTATTTCTGATGGAAAAGACGACAGATATAACAAAGTTGATTGTGGTAAGTCATGTTTTCACTACATCCAGTTTTTTCATGGAAAAAATCAGTCAATTGCATTTCTTAAAATCTACTAGCGGTACATTTTATTTTTGCTATTAATATTACTCATCAGATATTAAAAATTGACTTGATTTCTATCAATACTTCACACTTCTATGTGAGTTATTCAGACAACTTGACAAATATCAACATTTGTAAAGAGATGACAAAATGATGCGAGACACCCGTCTTTTCCTTGATTCATCTTGAAAGATGGTGGTACACTCATCATAACTAAAAAGGGAAATTTAATTTCGTTGTATGACATAATTTGAAATTAAGTGGTGGGCTCGGCAATGTCGGGTAGACGTTCCCTTCCTAGCGACGACGCTCGTATCCGCAAATATCGCAATCAACCAATAAATTAGTTTAAAAGAAATTATTCTGAAAAATATGTATTACTTAAATGAGCATCATTTGCACTTGAATTTTAATGACTCGTGAAAAGATTTCTTACAATGATAATATCCACATTTATGATGATTGAAACTAATAAAATATATATTATACTGAAATTCACCGCTTTTGATTCCCACATTGTTCTATTATTATTATTATTATAGCATGATTGTTACAAATTAAATGAACCAAATGCATAATTACGTTGTAAGTGCGCTTATTTGATTGATTTGTGGTAACAATTTGTTGTTCCCAAATGAAAGTTTAAACAAGTTTATTTACAAATTGAAACGTTATATTAGTACATTTCGATGGTTGTCTGCAGCGCTGCAGTAATTACTTTTATAATTATTAGCAGTTCCTACAGATTTGTGGACTATTCTGGAAATGAGTATTCGTATGGTTTCGGGTGATAGGTTCGAGTGCTGCCTTCCCTGTCCTATTTCTTGTAGTATCTTTTTGCTCATGGTATCACAGTTGCAAGATGATCTAAACTTTATTTTATATGTATATTTCCAGATAGCGATAGTGAGGGTAGCGACGGTCAACATGGAAAGCGACGTCGAACTCGGACCAACTTTACCGGGTGGCAACTTGAAGAATTGGAAAGAGCTTTCCAAGAAAGTCATTATCCTGACGTATTTATGAGAGAAGCTCTCGCAATGAGATTGGATCTCGTAGAATCTCGCGTGCAGGTAATTACATGTTTTATATTTCATTATCTTTTTTTCTCAAACACTGTTTCATGAAAATGCAGTTTACATTTTTCATTGAAACTATTGTTATACACGCAAATGTTGAATGTAAGCTACGGATCCAGTTTGTAGTCTGTGTAATCCATAATTATATCATTTGTATCACTTGCTGATAAGCCATTTTTCACAGTACAATATTGGTGTAGAACTAATGTAACAGAGATTCTACAATTATCATTTCAAATCAAATTAAATATTCTTAATTTATGTATAGTTTATAATATTTGTTGTTGGGTTTTTTTTCATCAAAGATCAAACTTTGTATATCGTATTTTGATCTTTGGTTTCATTAGTTTATTATACTCTTTTGATAACAATAGTTTTTATGATGATGATAATTATTATGATCGTTATAAGCATCATTTCACTGATGATAATTATGATTATTTTATTCATTATATTAAATAGTAATCGAAATAATAATAACAACAATAATCTAATATAATGACTAAATTGTGCTGTTGCAATAATGTTGTAAAACATTCTCAACGAGTTTACACTGTTACAAATAAGAGCATCAAACTTCAAAGCACCATTCTAATTATTCAAAGTCGACTTTTTATTGGCATAATGGTATTACTTTATCACCAAGTAATCGTATAAATAAAATCATTATTTGATGAGTTTAATCGCCAAAGATAAGGTCGCAAAAATTGGTTCAAAACACTAAAAAGGAGACAATATGAACATCATTGTTAATCAAATATTAATCCGCGTATAAAATAACAGTTGTTTGATTAAGCAAGAAATTTCTTTATTATAACCATTTTATTCTAAGGATGGTTCCCAGTCATAACTTCAGGCAATAACCAGGTTATATATTATGGATTTATCACGTTGGTGTTAATTAATGTTTAACAATAATTAAAAATTCATAGAGTGGGTTTAAAAGTTTATGAATAATTATAGCACTTTTATTATGTTCTGTATGATTCTAAGAACCTTTCGATAGAAATAATAATTGTATGCTGATTGACTTCTTTCGGCCTCTTTTGATCACCAACTAATTGCATGTACGATTATATACAAGCATGTAGAACAAATATTACTAATTATCTATTTTAATTTAATTTGTAATTAGGATTCTCTGTTTTACAACGATTTCGGTCTCTTGGGAATTATTTTTTTTCTTAACATGTCATTCAACGCGTAGGGATACATTGATCTCACCCATGACAAGAAAAAAAATAGTTTCAATTCTTTAACTGATCGTAAACCTGTTTCATATTAAGGGTGAACAGTCAAAGTGTCCAAAGATAAAAGGTTTGAAACAAATAGTATTGGATAATTTATGTCATTGGTTTATATTTTTACTGTTGTTATTATGTCTAATTATAACTGAAACACACCTAAGCTAGTAATAAAATAACAATTAACAACATTCCCCTGTCAGGTGGTACTAATTCATAAAACAAGATGAGGAGACACGAGCTAACATCTAACTGTATGTTTATTTAATTTGCGCGGGCTTTAAATTTAGTGAAAATAAGTAAAATCATTTCGCGGGTTGGTAATTTCGCGGATTTCTATTTTTCATTGAACGTCTTTTTAGTTTACGTATTTAGCGGGTTGATTATTCTTGTGGGGTTTGATTTCGTGGTACAATTTATGCCAGAAATATACGGAAAGAAAACGGCCACAAAAAAGAATAATTTTACGGAAATATTAGTTGTAGGCAAAGGTCCAGTGCTCTGTACAAACAGGGAGGATCCATTGGCTGTCAATATTGAGATACATAATGATCAATAAACGACTCTCTCCCCCATTAATTCAATTATTTATCAATCTATAGGCAACAAATGTAACATTATTTAATATACACTTATAATTAATGATTGGCTTTTATTGTGGTTCAGCTACTAAATGCACGAAAACTGGTCATATATATTCAATCATAGCTCGGCAAATAAGCAATATATTGATGATCTATAGTGTAGATTTTTGTGGTTTTTGTTCAGACGGATATATATTTAGTAATATTCACATAACCTGCTTATACATATTAATTATTTATTGTCGGTCAGACATGTTAATCGTTTGATGTTGATTATGAATAAGACTAAATTTAGTCATTTTTTGTGTGTCAACTATCGCCAATTTACTCCTCTTTTTCACGTGTGTATAATCAAAATTGTCTCTAAAATTTCGATTTACGTTAGAACATTTAAAATGCTAACCTGTATTTTTTTGTAATTAGAGGGCTGGCTGATCGAATTATTATACGGTGTCTGGTCACAGCTAAGTTTAGGATTGAAACTCAACGTGATGGTTAAATGTTGACTTGGCGACATTACGCTCTACATCAAGCGAGTAACAAGACATCTGGCCTATAATTTAACGAATACTCGTAACAGTATCAGGCAGTTTAAGTAAACTTGATACATTCGAATGTTCTAAAATCATACGGTTTTAAATGAAAACAATTTTGAATCTTTCAAAAAAATAAATGGAAACGATCTCCCGGTTTTTGTACGAGCGTATAAAAATGTACGAAACATCGGACGCTTGAATCAATGACAAAAAGTTAGAATAAAATGGGGGGGGGGTCAGGGTAATATCCTGTATCCAAACACAGTTTGTCTTGTAGTGCGTCAATCAGACCAGTTTCTTACAATTCGTTTCGCCAAGAAATTAAAAATATATGTATCAAAAATACGAACCACCATATTAGTTGCGACCAATTTACCAAGCTCTAGTTTTTCATACTTTCCCAGTCATTTGTAGAATATTATTTATTATTAAGATAGTAAAACGATTTGTTTTCTTCAAAATAAATCAATGGATCTTTTAAAAATAAGCTGAAAAAGAGAAAACTTAGCAAAATTCTTACAAAGAAATTACGTCAGAAAGCCCACATTTATGCGACATGATTTATATTTACCATGTACGCAGCCGCTCTGTTTAAACCAATAATCGCCGTCATAAATTAATAATACTCATCGTAATCGGTGTATTTTGCAGGCTCTAATATATATTTAGCACGCTAATAAATTTGTTTAAATGCACTTTGCAAGCAATTTGTTATAATTTTGTGTCATTTCTATTATGCTAAATAATAACATAATTTGCCACACACTTTAGATTGTGAGTTTTCTGTCGCCTGACGTAATTTAACTATTTTCACCAGAGCGTAAAAATACTTCACCCGAAAGTCAAAAACATGTGCTAATATATTTTTTTGGAAAAATAGATTATCTTAATTTAGTCGGGTAACAACCATTAGCTAATCAGACATGCGAGAAAAACTGGAAATGCGACGAAATTTTATCTGTTTTGATTTCATTTAATACTCCATAAAAGTAACAAGCCGTAAAGCAAATACGAAGCAAAGATAGTTAGTGGAAATTTATGAAGGTAGAACACATGATAACGTATGATCATTTCTATATGGTTTGGTATCAATATAGACCCGCAGCTGGTTAAAGCTATGAAAACCGCTCATTGAAATAGCGTGCAGTTAGCGTATACTATGTATTAAAGTTGTGAAGATGCTTGGAAGAGCTGGGGTTAAATATCGCCTTGCTAAGATTCGTTTACCACCCTCTAGGACCTTATATTCAAAATTGATATCTATCCCTAGATGCTTACATGATCACATTTCACTTAATTCATTTTGTTAGCGAAATATAACGACCGCTTGACACGTATAATAAGCCTCGTTAGTACCATTCAGCATCCGTCGGGTTTTTGCAACATTAAATTGAAAGGATATATTGAAAGAGTAGATTGCAAATAAATTTTGTGACTACTAATGCGATCTAATTGACTTAAAACTGAGATTTTTTGCATGAAATAAAACCGCAAAATAAAATAATTATAGAATACAAATATTTTAGGTATCTGACTGACATAAATTCTATCTACCCAATAAAACGGAAATTAATTTCACAATCATCTCAATAAATTAATATTTATTAATATTTGCTTTTAACTTTATGAGTTATATGATGTTTTAGTTAATATATTGATATCTCTTACTTCAGGTTTGGTTTCAAAACAGACGAGCCAAGTTCAGAAAAAGAGATAACACAAAGAAAGGACCAGGACGTCCAGCACATAACGCACACCCACAAACATGCAGCGGACAACCCATGGACCCTGACGAGATTAAGAAAAAGGAAATACTCAGAATGGAAAAGAAAAAGAGAAAACAGGAAGAAAGACTAAGGAGAATGGAAGAGAAAAGAAAGTTTATGGGCGAGAATGAAATGACCACTGATGAAAAAGATGAAGTTTTAAATAAATTAGACAATGAAGGTTCAGACTGTGAACAAATAGTCGATGATATCGATGAAGAAATTGATGTTGAAAGAGAAAAGAAAGGATGCGCATTTAGCATCGATCGTTTATTGGAAGAACCCAAAGTTCCGCGAGGCAGGAGACCAAATTCCAAATATCCACGAGTACAGGCATGTAAAACAATTCCAAGTTTAGGTATCGGAATGATGCCGCTCTATCCAATCACACAGCCAATTGGTTTTGTCGTGGAACAAAGAAATGACGAAATAAAATCCGATAATGACGTCATGGACAATAGTACGTCATCCGATGAGGGCAATGATAGGTTTGACAATATTTCCAATGTGCAATCAGACAGTAATCATGACTATAATGAATCTCACACATATGATAGTGATAGTGAAGAAGATATTGACGTTACTGATGATGAAGTTCATTAGTTGACACAAAATCTTGGTAGAATAATCTGGACACACGTACTTACACAAAAGTCTCCGAGAAGCTTTCAAACGTTTCTGGGTTAGATCTTGTTCAAGCAATACGCGTACATGTGATTGTTTTAGATGCAATCCGGACACTTGGTATTTTAAACAATAGACTAGAAACTTTCAAACGTTTCAAAGTCAGTTATTGTTCAAGCAATACGCGAACAGTTATAGTCAATATAGTGTAGTGATTGTTTTTAGATGCAATCTGAACACTTGGTATATTACACAATAGACTTCGAGAAACTTTCAAACGTTTCTAGAGTCAATTCTTGTTCAAGCAATACGCGTACAGTCATAGTGGATATTAGATGCAATTTCTGTTAACCAAATACCTCATTATTTCCTTTTGTTCCTTTTATATTGCTTACACCATTAATGTTCACTCCATGTTGTTATATTTTAAGAGTCTTTTATTTGCAATTTACCATTATAATTATTATCATTTCTTCATTATGTTTCTATGTTTTTTGTTAAACCAGCAATAAAATATAAAACTATGAAAACAATCGTTGTATTTTTTTTTATTTTTTTTGTAAACCAGAATGCATTGTACAATGAATTCAAAACATATTGTGAAACACATTTGTGGATCACCTACTGCAAACACAAAAAATGTACTACAAATATAGTACCATAGATATTGTTTCCCAAATTCAACACACGAATTCAATGAGAAACTTGAGAAAGACAACCGTACACAAAAATAAAGTATACACTTGCGGCCATCCTTAAAATGTCCGTTCAATGGCAAGATCATACCAAAACAATTTAAGGTGGAAAGTATTATCACAATTTGTACAAGGTTTAAGTTGGAGCAGGCTACCATCATGTGCGCCTTATAACAAATCCAAACCTGGACCCCTCAATACCACTAGAGAAGGGGTCATTTCGAATGGTTAATTGGGTAACGCCAAACCAACATCAGAATCACGGAAGTCTAAATTTTGATGTTGAGAGAGCACGTTTATATTTTATCGAAATATATAAACAAAAAAAGAAAGATAATTCTTCTGCTGAAGTTTTTGAAGTGACACATGTTGGTTGGTAAACAGTTGGATTGAAGCAAAGACTTCAAACATTGATTTAGACTACAACATCTGTGCATGGTCCAGACAGACAGACAACAGTGAAATATGAGTACAGAAATAACCTCACATACCACCTTAAACATAAAACCATCTTAATATGAAAATAAAAAAATATGAAACTTTATTTATTCAACCTCAATAAATAGGCCAACTGCATTCGAAAGGCATCTTAAGACCAATTCATTTAGAAAACCAGTTTCCGTGTGTCCCGACCGCGGTCTTATTATTGATGTATTATTATATTTAGTCACAGTAAAACTGAAATAACAAGAGTATCTTTTAATAAGCTAATCATGTCATTTAATTGGAATGCTTTTTAAGGTGCTCTTATTATTAAGGTGGTATAAGTATTTTTGAGGTGGAGTTTTTTGTTGTTCATACAATTTGACCAGCATTTTCTGAATGTTATCTGAAGTTTACGCGATCAATGACACTACACAAAACATACACACAAACACAGAACTAGTACAAAAAACTGACACGAAAAACGTGAAAACGCTTTTAATTCATTCACATAAATGTTGGTATTTATAAACACCGTAACCATAGCCAAACCGCTTAATTGAATCAAAGAAAAGATTTAAATAGATACATCCGACTTTTGAAATGAAACTAAGGATTGGACATATCGAAACGCGAGTTAGTCATTAAATTGCTATTGTAGATTCTGTGTACTTGTTTCTACACATATAACCCGATCGGTATGTTTGTCATAAAGATGACTATGTAAGATGGACTCTAAAAAACGAGACAGGGTAATATAATAATGGACATAATCACATAATTAGGCGCTTCTTTGATATACTTTATATACTTTAAGGAGGTTAAAGCCCCACATGGAGCAACAACAACAACAACAAGCCTAGACCGACACATGGTGTGATCATTGAGCCAACAAGTCCTATGAATTCCGATATACGAGAGGTGTACCAGAATTACGTAGACTTTTGTCATAACTTTTTTATTTGTGCATGTAGTATCACCAAATTTGCCGTAGACAAACTTCAAACCGTTTTCAAGAGAATCGGTAAAAATATTTTCTAACAGAATGTTACAAAGCCATTTAATCTGTCGCCATAGTAACCAATAGTTGGATAGGCGGGGCAGCGAATTTTAAAAACATTTTTGGCAACATTCAACTGCTAATACCTCACAGATAACAACTCTAATTTTAATGCGACTTCGTGACATACACGCGCAATATCCTTGGAACGTACGCCGTGAATTTCGACTTTATAAAGGTTATTGTTGTTGATTCATGGTACAAACCAAGCAACAGCTGCTGCGCGTCACCAGTGAAAATGTGACGTCAGCGAAATACGCTGGAAATCGCATCACCATGAAGTTTTGTGTGAACCTCGGGAAGACGACAGAACAAACGCTTTAAATGTTGGAACCTGCTAACACTAAATATCTTGTAATAAGTTACCTGATTTTCAAACGACACAAGCGCATCAATCGTGGTCGTGACCGAATAAAAGGACATGGACCGACGACGAAAACCAACGGCGAAAGCGACGTCACCAGGCGTATTCTAGGACTACATCGACCCGGATCGACGTTCTGTTATAACGGTTATATGCGACATTGCTGGTAATAAATTGAAACTTTTTTTCACATTTAAGGTAGTAAATAACCATTCGTAAGTTTTGTGTACGGTTGTGTGCATCTTTATAGTTACAATGTACACAGTTAGGAGCTTCACCTATCCTGGAAGTTTCGCCGACGTCGTGACGTTCCATTGACGTGCCCCGCATACCGTACCCCTATTTATCCCCGGAAGCTGCAGAATTTGATACAAATAAGATACGGCTTTGAAATTTCACGTACTTGCGCATTTAATATCATTTGTACTCCACACAAAATTATTTGTTTGTATGATGAATGGTATAGAACGTATGACAAAAGTCTACGTAATTCTGGTACAACCCTCGTATGCCAAAATGCAGGAAATGGAACAATAACCGTACCATTTCTAATGACGTCATATTTTGTGTCTGGCATCCAACCCACAGCCTCAATTGCTAAAGTACATGTAGATTGCGTAACACAAATCAGACCTTATCAGCAGGTAACTGGAGCTACAGTCCAGCTAGGATATGAGTAGAGTGACGCACTGGAACAATCCAACAGTAGGGTGTAAAACAAGTATAAATGCTTATACCAACAGTTCAATACCACACTTAACTCTACCTGTTTTAGTAATGGTTTTAATCTTTTGGGTACACATAAATGATTACGTCACTATCAAAATATTTTTAACTGGACTATATCTAGTAGAATAAAAATACATTTTACTTAAATGTACAGGTCTATGACAGGAGGCAAAACCTACACATGTATGTCATTAATACAAACATATCCAAACAAACACTTCAAATATTTATGGCTATAGTCCACTCAATAAGTAATACTAACGAGGGAACTATCCCATTCGAAAGAATAGCGATGAATACCTTTTAACTCAGGTATATCCAGTTAAACTGCATAGTTTACCTGACGAACGATATGTTCTTGACAACAGCTCTCATTTGACTCTGAAAGGACTGTAATCTTCAAGTATCAAAACATCTATAGACGAAGTGTGTCGTGTATGAAACAGAGCAATAATGTGTCAAAAAGTGATACTTTAGTAAGATATGTGTCGAGAATTGTATTTATGTAGATAATTATCAAGAATTGTGTAGGTACCCGGATGACAAAATGGTGGTGCAATAACATTTGCCAAAATAAAACTGAATATAAACGGTGTATTTGACTCAATTTCTTATCGAATCTGAGTAAATAGGAATCAAGATTTATCTGTCATTCACTGGCACTAAGTATGTAATAAAACATGTAGAAGTAATAATTGTATATGTGTGACCGTGTGATAAGCAGCTGCAATGACATGGCAGTATAGGTTAGCATTGACATCGTGTATCAATGTAACATCAAGCCACTATGTCAATTAGCCGTCTGCTATATCATTATAATGAATAGTTTAATTGATTAATGCATTTGTCGTCGACAAAAGCCATTGCATCTAATCTATGACGTATACACAAATGAGATAATCAACCATAAGTATATATTCTGTGTTATATATCAATTATAGTATTCTACAAACGACCCCCGAATGTCGAGGTCAATTTAGTTCTAGGTTATCTGTCACTAAATATTTACGCCTTGCAATATAATGCTCGGCTACAGACCACCAAAATTGTCTATAACATATTGAAAACGCATTGGAGCATGGGCCTATTAGAAGCGCTCGAATAGCATTGCTTTATTCATACTTAATTTAAATTGTAAAGAGAACATCGTGCGATGAAGACATTTGTAATAACACATTGTATGTTTACACTAATTAATGAGTAACAAATTCGTCTTCAAGACGGTGTCACTGAGTGCGCATATACCGATATACCATGGTGTTTTATTTGGTAAGACTAGCATCAAAAGACCCCATTAACAATAAGGCCGCCTGAAAATTAAGAACTTCATCTTCAGTTCCTGGTTTCTTTTGGCATTTAGCAAATTCCGATACAAGAATTAGTACCTTCCAATTAGCAAGACCAGTTTACCCGCGTCTAGCGACATTTTTTTAATAATTGACAATTACCTGAATGTTACTCGTTAAAACGGTATTTTTGGTTATATTTGTATTGTTTCAAGTTCAACTGATCAATGGCCATCGAGTCAAATGGTTTAACAAGTAGTAAGCGTTGCTGAAACTCTACACTGCTCTTTTATACTTGAAGGAATCACTTATTACCTTATTTACCAAGTATTTTTATCGCGCGCTTTTCGTCGCTTTCGATTGGAATACTCGTCCGTTTCGATCGCGCTGTTCACAATTTGCAGGAAAAACTGGTGCTTCGTGGCCATGGAATTGACGACTAGTACTGGTATGGATATAACACTCTGCGGTGTCGATCTTGTACTCGAATTCCCATGTTGAGTCTGGTAGTTCAAAATCAGGATGAGGTGCAGGTAGGAAATGTTAACAAAATATTGTTCATTGCACGACTTGTAATGTTCCACGACAAAAGCAATGTTCATTTCTCCCTCGAGTCAAATGAATCAGCTGCTAACAGAGCAACATTATTATGAGATGCCGAGGTTAACAACCCATCAACACATACCTCATGTTGGAATTATCGCATTTATTCAACGGAACATAATAATTACCTTATTATCATTGTTAATTAATGAAACATGCATTTGATAGTTGACACAATGTAACTGATACCATAATTAAGACTGATTAAGAAATAAATGAGCTTTGTGTACAGTAGAACCTGCGTTATTTGTCACTTCAATTAAAAGATCACCTGTCTAAATCGGACAATATATCAAACCCTAATCGATGGATTGTTCTATTGTATACTCCAGTACAAAGAAGCCACCTCAGTGTTAGAAGACACATTGCGGTGCAATATTGTTGCCATTATTATAATGCTGATTGTAAAAGCATCCTCATTTCTAAAGGATCATTCGCCGCGGGTGAGACAATGCTAATGGTTTGTTATATTAAACATTAGCACAATTTTATTTCGTCGCTTGTACACAATGGCATTGTCAATCGGACCCCTCGGCGTTTATCTATCGAACGTGCGTATTTTCAGTTACGGAAATGCCCTTGGTGCGGCCACGGAACGAACAACGGCCGAACCTCACTCACTAGATACGTGTTTGTTCTACAACTCTTTGCAAACCTATAACGGACCTCATGCACTCTACATGGACGTTCTACTACAAGGCCAATCCCGTCCGGACCTTACGCACTGTGTAGGCTATCAAAGCATTTCCTTTGAACACAAATTATGATAACGAAGGGACAAAGGTCATGACTTTTACATCAAGTTATGATCCAGTGGAGTAGAAACTGTTAAAAATATAAATAATTAATAATCCACGTAGCTAACCAGCGATTAAGATCATCGGACCTGAAAAACTTTTTAAATGAAATATTAGATTTGAAGATAAAACATGAAGTGTGGCATTCCAGAGAACCCAACCTACTAACCCAGTTATAAATACATGATTATTGTGTAATCAAGGTTAACCAACTAACGAAACATTTGGACATAATTTTTTATTAAACCCATGAAACTTGTAAGGCATGAAACCGATTATGAGTATTTTGGGAAACATTAGATCGAAGATAAGTGATCAGGCTACTTCTTTATGACTTAGCACTTTTGAGTATACATTATTAATACATGTATAACATGGAATTAGTTTACTGGGTCAAATTTTATGTTTATGGGCATTAAGAGCAACGTCATTGGTCATTTACGAAGCGAAATGTACATAAAATGTAGCAATCATGGATGCTTAACGTAATTAAGAGATAGTGATAATATTTAAGGTATGTATGTTTGATGAACTTAACAATTTAATATGTTTTATATAATTCCGGTTGACATTATACAAGGTATCCAAGAAGATATGGCGGAAACATGGGAAATAAAGAAGTATAGTCCAGTTAGAATATGGTGACAGTGACGTCATCATTTATGGGTACCCAATAGATTACAACCATTTCTTAAATAGGTAGAGTTTAGTTTGGTATTGGACTGTTAGTATAATCCTTTATACTTGTTTTTACACCGTACTAGTGGATTGTTCCACTGTGTCTCTGGATTTTTATCCTAACTGGACTGCAGAGCCACGGAGGTAAAAATAATCCCATGTCAAATTCCTGTGAAAATGATAATATGATATCATTTGTTGAAGTATTTTATTTTTCAAAAATGTTACCATGACAACCTATTTAATCTTACTGGGCTTATATGCTGGATGGTTCTGCAACTGAACGTATTAAGGGTATGTCTTCGAGAATTTTTAATTAGAGTGTGTCGTCATGATACTCGACATAACGGTGTGAATAAATATACAATATAGAGCGATAAGCATGAACGTTGAAATTAGCTCGACATAGGCCATGTGTTCGTTGTATCGATGCACGTTTTAAGGCAGTTTCACTGTACACATTCTTTAAATATTCCGTGTTTCTTCACTGTATACGTTATTGTTTTAAATTGTATGTATCAATACTTTCTGTTGTTTTATCTTTTCGGTCAAAGACAGAAAATAAAAGTTATTATTAATTCACAGACAATCCGCAGGGGTAATTAAATTACTACGTTTGACATGAATTATTAGTGGCTTAGTCAAGAATATGTCAGAAAATTCTACAAGACTTACATACAAACTATGTAGGAGATTAATAGCATTGTATTATCTACTTTGTTAAATCTTCACAAGCTTTGTTCAATACGGTTTTAATTGAATAGTCGTTGTACTCGTGGGTATTCGATACAATCACTCTATTTGTGACACATCTTGGTCAAAGAAAATATCCATTACAAATTAATTGGTAAAATTTTCCTACAAAATTCATTAGCGACAAAACACTGAACCGCCTTTACAAGGGGTTAGTATAGTCCCCTCTCTGTGTGTTTAGTAATTTAGTTTAATTATTAGGTCAGTAGGGGCTTAATCAGACACCTGTCTCCTTTTTCTTTCCTCACAAGAATACATCTTACCGCACACTTTATAATCTTTGATCCCCGTCCCATGCAATATATAGTTTAAACATAGGAATGTATAATTACTAGGCATCTAACTAGATCATAAGACACAAATCAATTAAGGTACGTCTCGTGTGAGGTCAAGTACGTGTAATGTAAAAGAGGTAGAGGGGTCTTCAATCCACGCCTTGTATTCTTTAAGGACACAAAGATCAAGGTACCGTTGTGGTAAAGAACAAGGTGTCTTCATCATTTTAGCCGAAAGCACACAGATGTGTTAACAATTTACATGGTTTGACGAAAGTAGTTACCGGTGTATAAACGCAATGTATCAACTTGCAAGCCCTCTGGTCCAGTGAGCACCTTCGGAACGGAGGGGCATATGGGAGACGGTAAACCGATGTACACACGGCATCCAAATGTTACCGGGGCTGCATCATTAAAAGGGACAAATGATATACCCGTAGAAAATTGTAGAACTACTCGGTCCGTGCAGAACGCTGTGACTGAAGTTTTGCCAGTGGGACTCAAGCCAACACTCAAAATATTAATTACAAAGTTGATAAAAAATAATGTATACATATTTTCAAATAATGTATGTGTATAGTTAACATTTACCAATAAAACAATCAGACGTAGTATATGATGTCACATATATTAAGCGCATTGTAACCAAATGAAATACAGACATGTTCACGATATTTTTATGAAGAAGCGCTTGGTACATTAACTATGCAAGAAAGTTCATACACTTTTTCTGACCAGACCGAACATTCCATGCATATAAGCATGGTGTCACAGTACATATTATATATATTGGAACATGGTTCAGGTGCGGCAGAGAACAATATCCACATACATGTATATGATCCGCCATTTCAGTTCAGACAACGAAATAGTTTGAGTCGATACTGGCACCTGCGATGCCAGTGTCTACGCTTGTGCGGCACAGATCGATGTTGGCTGCCACACTCACTGTAGATAAAAAATATACACAGGGACTTTTCCTCAGGTAGCCCAATGACCAGGGAAAGTTAAAATGTCAAAGCGGGGTTGAGCGTCTGAACTGCTGAAAACAGCCCTCGAAAATTGGTAACTTATTTGGTTTAAATTAACTATCCGAATACATGACATATCCGAAAAATAATTAGTTTGACGTTCCTATTTTTGTTTCAAACGGAAGTGGCTGTTCGCGGGCATCTTCTTCATCTTTTAATTACGTCTCTTGTATTGTTCATTGTCAGAAGAATCATAAGATGTTTTTTTTATATCTATATAATCATTGTCTCATTTTAATTAACAAATAAAGATTAAAACTTGTCTTGAATTGAATGTGTTTGTAGCGTGCTCGTTAGTATCATAAAAGCATAAGTAATTATACTTAAGAGATTTCGCCCTGATGATTAGCTGATCATGCTGTCACAATAAAGTCAAGGACACATAAAAGTAGTAGTACTTAATATACTAGAATGTGCGGACCAAGAGTTTAGCGTCAGGGGTAGATGCGGTTACTAATATTTCATATATTTATATATGTGTCGCAGGGCTACGAGTAAGCGCACACGGCCCAACCTCTACAAAATAAGGCTTATTATTAAAGGCACAGAAAAACATCGGATCATTTCCGAGAAAGAAATATTGTTTGGACGGAGACCCTCTGAGAAAAAATCTGGACCCGCGCTTGCTTGGTATTCAAAGTTGAGACACATTTGTTAGCAAGTAATCTATGGGCAATCAACGAACATTGCTCTTTTTGTCAAACTTGACATAAAAGGAACATAGTCTTCTTAAAATGAAGATTAATATGTTTCTTGCTGTATACTGATAACGCTTATTGAAAACTAGGAAATTTGAGGTAATTAATTTCTTCTATGAAGGGGTCACACCTTGAAAGGAGTATATATATACTGGTACAAACAGGGCGGTTAATGAGGAAAAGTCTATCTTGTAGCACGAGAACAAAGACAATCAATTAGTATTGGCGACTAATTGAAAAATTGTCTGTACCCGACACCAAAGGTCGCTTATACAGTTTCATACAGACCGAAGGTTAGCTAAACAATTAGTCCTATATCGTACCATGAAGGAAACGTCAACAGTTAATCACCGGTAATATTCAATGGAGTTATACCATCAGGAAACACACTAGAAATCGAAACGATGGCCTGTTCAAAAAAGCGAATAAGTTATCGGTAATGAACGCCCAAAAAATTGGATCGATATTTTTCTGAAGGTGTGAAGTGCCAAAATCGTTAAAAAAGGCCAATGTCATCGAATGGCACACTTGTCTATTATATATTAGTATACCCATCGTGATTTGAACACGTTATTTTGTAATTTCACAAACAAACATTTTTATTGGGCAAATTACGTGTGGAGATCAAAAGTCAAAAGGCAGAAAATGAATAGTGATGTGGGGAGCGGTGGCATAGAGGTAGGATGCGCGGTTCGGGATCGAGAGGTCCCGGATCCAACCCTCGTCTGGACCACTGATTGCTCTGGTCAAGAAAAACCCACATGATCCACTCCACCAATGTGTAATTTGGTACCTGTGAGGGCAGTGACTATTCCTGGGCGCCGCAGATCTTATTCTGTTACTCTATGCTCTGTTTTAAATGACTGTGGATTACAACTCAAACTAAGGTCATAGTACAAGTTCTTTGTACAAAGAATGAATTCCATACCACATTTAGTACTCCCAGTATAACACTCTTCGCGGTTGCATGGCTACCTATATAAATAAACTTTACAAAAACAATGAAGATCAACTGCTATGGATGTGGTTGCTTATTAATTAACGTATTATACATTTAATTAGCAAATAATGGTACAGTTTACAGGTGTGAATACTCTATCACAAACCTTTAGATCTTACAAACGCATAACCAAAACTAATTCAACGTCGATTGAATTATACTCACATAAATTGTATAAACAAAGCTATATAATGACTTACAATGATTGTTTACAGTCGGCCACAAAGGGCGATAACTGATTTAAGTTTAAAACTACAATACAAAATCATCTCATGACATTAGGTCCCGATTCATCATGTTATCCATCACAGTAAAGGAAACATAGCTGTGGTCGTTTGTAGTGAATTGTGTTTTATTTAATGAAATGCACTTGAATTACACAAACGTTCTGTTAACAAGACGTACTGCTTCTTGTTGCGATATCCAGGTGGTCCAAGGCCTTCATACTTTACACGGCTAGAAAATGGTGTCGTACAGACTCGGTTCGAATCCAAAACATGTTGGATATACTGACTCGTATTTAAATAGTGATATGCATGCTCATTCAAAATGCGATGGCCTGAATTAAACAAACAACTGTTCTTAAACGACAACATAGACTTTCTTTCTTAAGAGGATCGTCAACCATTTTGATGGTAGCATACTAAACAAAACCACATAAACGTTATGAAACTTTGACAGTTCATACTTTCTACCGCGAA
The DNA here is from genome assembly GCA_963678985.1 of Spisula subtruncata. Lineage (NCBI taxonomy): Eukaryota > Metazoa > Mollusca > Bivalvia > Venerida > Mactridae > Spisula > Spisula subtruncata. Next base: position 66,205,341 of record OY787660.1, read on the forward strand.
CCACCTTCAGGGTCAACAGAGTACAGGCAGTAAATATGAAACTTTGGTATTGACATAATTTCTTTTCTCCTTATTGAGAACATGGTCTTTGGTATGTCCTCTTTAAACGACCCTTTTCTTATTGATGTTGCTGTCTCTGTCCATGTTCTGAAGCCTAAGGAATCACTCTCTGTAGTCTCCTTAGGATTTATTCCGACTTCTTAATCAATGTTTCTCACCCGTGCTTCTTTAACGCTTTCTGTAGTGGTTTTAACATATCCTAACCATTTCTGACCTTTCCTCTGAATTTGTAGATTTATTGTTTCAACACAAACATTAAACAGCTGAATATAACGAAAGCTGTTCAATGTCACAACTGATCGTTTATGCATGATATAATTGCAGTCCCTGTCCCCTGCTCCTTGCCCCCTACCCCTTACCAACTACTCGCTGCACTCTGCTCCCAGCTCCTTGCCCCCTGTCCCTTGTTCCCTTATCCTTTACATGCCCTTCATCAACCATTCGCTGCTCCTTGTCCCCTCCCCGCCTACATTCTGACGTCAGAGCTTTTAATTTATTTCAACGGTTCGATTGTTCGATAATGTCACGAACGTAATTAATGTTCACATTAATTAGCAATATTTGTATTGACAGAATATTAAGATCTTGTTTAATATATACAATATACATGTATACATTTTGTACAATGATTCATCGAGTATCATAACTTCCTTATAAATATAATCATTTGATGTCAAAGTAAAAAACAAATACACATATTGGATCCCTAGTAACAATTTCGTATTCTGTGTTTTTTCCGACGGTCGTTCACATTAACACACGATGCTGCCAGTAATGTTGATTATGTGAATAGCACAGTCACGCATAAAATATACGAGTAATAGTTCGCTTATTATTTAGTATTTGCAGTGGTGATGAACTATAACGTCTTCTATTGAGTTTTATATAATTACAGTATGTATTTAATAGCAGACACTAACACGTGTACATCAGAATTGCAAAGAGGAGCAGGTCTGTCGTTTTCAAAAGGAACACATCAGCTACCCGGGGATCATTTCACAAAACTTCGAGCGTCACTTATTTTCGGGCTCAGTATACACCTTTTCATTCAGCTTTTGAAAGATTTCTTTCAGACTTTAGTACAAGTATACTGCTTGGATAAATTCCTAAGGGCTGTGTAAAGTGTCAGTGGATTTAGATTGTGTACCAGCAGTTGTAGTGACAGACCAATCCGAACTCATTTCTCAGTTACGGAAATGCCCGAGTTGTTACCGATGGATGACAAGCATGTTTCGGCGTATTTCGGATATTTCTATTTTTGTTGATGTATTGTCTTATTATTCTGTTCACAAACAGCTCATTTGTTTATGATGTTACGTTTAGCGATGATAAAATACAAAAATGTATTTTCAATGCTTGGCGAACCGAACAAATCAAAGACTCCATTCATATTAATTTATAAGTTATGTTGCTAGTTAAATATGATATACATGGACATAATAAACATTATGTTTATTAAATTTATTATCTATTTATGTCTTGTTTTCCATACTAATGAGATGATAGACAGGTGAATAATTGTGTTATATTTGTTTATGAAGACGAAGCGAGTGTTAAAATACCTTCTAGAAAAAGAGGAAGCGATACCACCAGTGTGAGAAAACCACGTGGTATGTGACGTTATTTTTGGCTTACTTCGGAATGCTGGAACCAAAGTGAAAAAAGCGCACCTATTTAATTCTTTGACCAATTTTAACGAGACATCATTGGCATGCAAATGAGAATGGGTACTATCCATGATGCGACTAAATAGTTTAGTGCAAAGGGTCACAAAGGTTCAAAAACCTCAACGGATATCTAGATGGAAACCATTGCCATTTTAAACCTTGATCGTGCTACCCAGTCCGTGAGCCATCGGCTCGCATATAACCGGATGTCAGACAATAGATAGTTAGTTAGTCCGTATGGTGTTTTGACGATGTTTGACTCTGCTAGATGTATTGTAAATCTGTGATCATAGGTCAATAGTTATTGTTCGATTTCAATTCGGTTCTTATCTGAATACTTTCTTGAATAAATCTGGTGCATGCTATTGCATACTCTAAAGAGAGAAATCCAGTTTATACCAGTAGTTGAAAGCACTAAGAATCAGATATACATAAACATTTTTTAATAATTGCATTTCCGAAATGACTCCTTCAATGACCAAATTTTCAAATGTACCAGGTATTCTAACATACTATGTAGGCAACCATGAGATAACTTCGGGGACATAAAACAATTAAGCATTTGTTACTTTACCGAGATTACATCAATTTGACGCGAGTTTTTTTCAAACAATATGTTTACATTTTCTATCATCTGATTGTGTTCGAAGTAATTACACCACAAGTGTACCCATCGAAACAATTACATCTAATTAAACACTTATTTATATGTCAACCATCTGCCGCCTTTGTTTCTCTACCATAATTCGTTAATTTATGGACCTAATTGGCTTCCATATCAAACAAACCAAACCTCATTTTGATCCAATTTGTAACAATATTTCACCTTTTGTACCGATCTTATAATTAGGATGAGGACAGAAATGATGACGTATGAGGGAAAATCTTTCAGGGCAAGATAGTATTATGTATTTATTCATCTGTTTTGAACTTGTATGTGAATCAAGGTCATATGATAATACCTTATGTTTTGAATAAGTTGTACATGTAGATACAGAACTGAACCACGGCGCAATTTAGTCGAATTAAATCGATTGAAGAGTGGTAGTTCTGTAAAAGTCGTGATTGTTGTGTCACACTTCTCGATTGACGAACAAGTGCATTAATACGAGAATCTCACTCTAACCTGTTGTAACTATGATACAGTGATGGGTCTTTTACTTCATAAAGAAAGTAGTGAGTATTATTTCTTTGAAGTAGGGGGTCTCCTTAAAGTAAGTATCACTATTCCTTTGGAGTTAGTTTCTCGTGGCAGTTGTATGTGCCTTCTCTCAAGAAACACACATTTCGTTCTTGAGGTAATTCAGAGATTTTTTTGTGTGGGTTGGTTTCAAATTTGTATATTTACTAAGTTTATTCGTTGTCTTGTTATGTGATGTTATACTCTCCAAATATCGAGGACAATAAACATAATAAATATGATGCACACTCGCATGTAGATGACTGTGTCGATTACTACCCTTCAATACTAAATACTTAATTTCATATTAATGTAGGATTTTAGTTAATAAATTAATAATCTCGAATCCAAATACTAAATTGCAATTCCTATTGGTTGAATTCTTCCGTAGTAGAAAATACGTTTGAACTTCTTCTGAATTCGCGATTGTAGGCAAGCGATTGGGTAAATGCCCATCGGTCATTTTTTAAGCTTAACGTTTTTTCTTGAGATTATGTTGCAAAGCCGGATTGATATCATACGTGATAGAAAATGCACGTGGATGCCTTCTTTCTCGCGACCGTTGGCAAACGGCGACGCGACGGCACACGTAGGCTGATATTAAACAAGACATGCATCAGATATCCAAGTTTAATGTTTTGTCATCGAATGATATTTGAAAATAAGAAAACATCGATGTACGAGATATTTCGAGATATTCTGGCTCACCTTTAGTGAGTTCATTCACATTAAGAGTAATAATAGCTATCACAATGTCACTTTTGGTTAATCAAGGATAAACTATCAATGCTAATCTGGCAGAGGTTAACAAGGTATATCTTGATATTAATTAGTACCTCAATAATATGACAAATGTATTTTCTCTCCTTTTATGATCCATTATTAACTGCGATTTTAAGGATTAATTGATTGTGTTCTTCACGATGAAGGCGATATCATGACTCCGCCATTAGTATATTTACTTTTAACCGTCTCCTAGTAGTTTTACTTAAAACATTTTCTGTCTTATGTAAGTTGTGTGGTTGTCACATGAATAAATCATTCACAATCACCTTCTAGAAGTGATTTAATCGCGACAAATTGCAGACAAAAGTGGATTCTAATTGAAATAACTCGAGTTCACGGAGAAACAGTCACGAAAATGGCTAAATTGCTAACGATAGCATCATCGTTGTCGTCTATCGAGAGAAGCTGCTTGCCAGGTTAGCATTTATCATTGCTGGCGGTACGGTTAATAAGCGTGAATATTGGCCAATAAAGGTGATTTATAATAAGTTAATACTTTTGTTCTTCTACCAATTATCCTGTAACTCGACACGCTTGGATGACTTGTAAAACACACGACAAATTTATTGACAATATTTAAGATACACAGTCGTTGCGTCTCCTGCTGATATTGAACTCTGACAGTAGGTACATCATAATCATCATTATCAGCCAAAGATAACCAGACTATAATATCTTTTTAAAAAATTAAATTCGATTAAAAATGAAGAATTATTGAATTTATGGAAAACAAGTCTTTCTTCAAAGAGTATTTGAGAATGAATTATTAATGTAAACAGTTGTTGTTAGTGACAATTTAACACTGATGTGAATATATCGGATATATGGCGTCACGAAACTCGGTTGCTTACCCGTGTTTTGCAGCAAAAGATCACTGTATGGCAAACGTATGTGCAGCTTGTGTCAAAACAACAAATGAGAAAACTTGGGAGCAAATTGCATGTTCACTATTTACATATTTCCTGCCCCAAATTAGCAACGACATCAACGAAGCACGGGTACAACGTACTTTTTACGTCATTCAGCTTGTGCGTGGCGCCTGTGTTGTACTTTACAGGGACCATTTTCAAACAAACGAATTATGAAGCTATTTCACATGCTCCAAATTCAGAAATAAACCTTCATTATAGTCCATATTCTACGAGTATGTGGAGCCTGGGTTCAAATGACCAGGCAATGTTTGAAACATGATTTACCAATGAAAGCATGTATTACAAACGATTTACCAATGGGAGCATGTTTAAGAAATGATTGACCAATGAAAGCATATTTTACAAATGATTCACTAATCAGAGCATGTTTTACACATAATTGACCAATGAGAGCATGTTTAACAAATCATTGACCAACGAGAGCATGTATTACGAATGATTGACCAATGAGAGCATTTTTAACAAATTATTGACCAATAAGAGCATGCATTACGAATGATTGACCGATGAGAGCATTTTTACAAATGATTTACCAATGAGAGCATGTATTGCAAACCATTGACCAATGAGAACATGTTTTACGAATGATTGACAATAAGGACACTAATTGCAAACCATTGACCAATGGGGGCATGTTTTACAAATGATTGACAATGAGAGCACGTATTGCAAACCATTGACCAATGAGAACATTTTTTACGAATGATTGACAATAAGAGAACGTATTGCAAACCATTGACCAATGAGAACATGTTTTACGAATGATTGCCAATAAGGACATGTTTTACGAATGATTGACAATGAGAGCACGTATTGCGAACCACTGGCCAATGAGAACATTTTTTACGAATGATTGATAATGAGAGCACGTATTGCAAACCATTGACCAATGAGAACATATTTTACGAATGATTGACAATGAGAGCACGTATTGCAAACCATTGGCCAATGAGAACATTTTTTACGAATGATTGATAATGAGAGCACGTATTGCAAACCATTGACCAATGAGAACATATTTTACGAATGATTGATAATGAGAGCACGTATTGCAAACCATTGACCAATGAGAACATATTTTACGAATGATTGACAATGAGAGCACGTATTGCAAACCATTGACCAATGAAAACATGTTTTACGAATGATTGACAACGAGGACATGTTTTACAAATTTTTGACCAACGAAATGATGTTTTACAAGTAATTGACCGATGTGATCATTTTTACAAACGATTGACCAATGAGAGCACGTTTTACAAACGATTGACCAACGAGAGCATGCGTTACAAATTATTGACCAATGAAAGCATGCGTTACAAATTATTGGCCAGTGAAAACATGCGTTACAAACGATTGGCCAAAGAAAACATCATTTACAATAAAAATATTTTTTACAAACGATGGACCAATATTCATTGCAAAAATAAAACACACAAAAATAATGTTCCCGTATAGTATTTATCTTTTAAAAATTGTAATTCTGTGAAAAATTTAATTGTTCCAAATATTGATAACTTTAATAGTTTACGTCCTGAGAGTGGGTACGAACATGAACTGGTTGTTACCGACCGCCCAAGTGTCGTCAACAATAATAATCCCACAAATACATTATACCATAATAAAACTTTGATTTACGTGGATTTAATACTTCAGATCGTTTATTCAAACTCTGGGTTCGAACAGTGTAAATGGTGGTGCTTGGCGTCATGTTGTAGGATCGGTTTGTCTCAAAATATGAAATTGATATTTACGATATTTCAGACATAATGATTATCTAATTGGAATTTATGTAATAAATTAACTTATTTATCTTCTAGCTATTATGAAATAATCTAGAAAATTTAACTACTTTAAAGGATAAGAAACAGGAAAACTAGCAGTTTAAGTTCAACCAGTTTCCACGAAACGGTATATGATCTATTTCTACAGTTTGAAGATGTACACCATTCCGGTAAATGGCTACCATTTCCCTTGATCACTGTGTCCCCTGTGCGTTTTTAATTTGATATAGTATAGTACCAAGGCAAGACCCCAAACTATATTGTGCACTTAACTCATTATCAAAAGTACAAGGAAAATTGCAGGCATATCAATGTCTATTTTGTTAAACTGCGTCTTATGTGCCCTTGCACTTTGCATGGGTTGCTAGGCGATTCCGCTGTCTCGGTATGGCTTCGAGATGTTTGTCCTTGTATATCATTTAATTTGTATGTACTCTTTGGTAACTGTTGAAGTCCAGCACAAGGCAATAGCGTTTCTATTCAAAAAGTATACTAAAAATACTAAATGTCCGTGATTACATGGTTTGATCTCTTGCCAAAGACATGCACGCCACACTGAGTCAAATGCTTCTTTTCTGTTTAGTTCTGCTATGTTTTCTGTATGGCGTTGCTTTGCGAATTGTCCTTGTAAAATAGTGATGCGGTTTCGTCCTTGTGATAATTTCTTGTCTAATGGTTCTGACTCCAGTTAGGTTTGTTTGACTGAAGCGGCATGAGACATGGCAACTGTGTTTTTAAATCAAGGTGGTCTTTTTATTGAGATGGTCTTAATATTTTAGTTAATAAGATCAGTTTTGGTATGGTCTTACTTTGTTATGTAAGTGATGTGAGGTTTTACTGTATCGATTAATTGATATAACTAGACGTTTGGCGTGTAACTTCACGTGACGAATCATTCTTTTAGTCTAGTTGAGTTTTTACGTATTTTCTTAACTTTCAAGCGCGTACAACAAATTGAATGATAATGCTATCTGATTGCATCAAGAAGAGTGACGCTTGTGGTTTTCAATACATGTTATATATACTTGAGATGTTATCTTTGCCTACACAGTGGTAACAATTTACTATAAATTATCATTATAGTGCTATATAATGTATGACGATATTGCAAAAAATAACACAACCTGAGTATTATTCGGTTCGTCAGAATTTTGACAGCTATATTAATATTTTTTGCATAAACCGTTATACATTTGTAATTATTAATGCATAGTATTAATAAAATGCTTTAATATGAATGACTAAAATCTTTGATTTGTGGAGCATGAATATTTAATTGGTTTATTGCCGAGCAGATTTTGTTTACATATTTTTGCTTTTCCCCGGACCACACATTTTGATGCGTCGGGTGGTTGGGGAACTGGGTAAGCCTTTTTCTTTGATGTATAAAATACAACAAATGAATTATAACATTAATAGTGAGTATTTGATATTAGTCATTATTTTAATATTTTAATAATTACCCAAAATCAAGTACTAAGCGATTTCCGATTAAATTCTTTTAATATTTTTTTTCTCAATCATTTTAACTTTTTAAGGTATGTCGGACGGCTTTAAATCGATTTGGTATTCAATTATTAGTAATAGCCTCATTTCTTCCTATTTTCATCAAGTAAATTCGTTAATTTATCAAAGTATATAATGATGTTATAATGAAAGAATGGGTAAATTAATTATATCGGTTTTCTTTGATGACTATACTAATCATAATACAATCGTATTAGTGGCGTATTAACTGAATTTAACCTAAAGTACATGTAATAACTTTAATTGTCAGTCACATTCCATAATTTTTATCCAATCAACTGATCGAAAACTGATCGAAATATTAAATATTTTACGGTTGATTTCTTCGGCTTTTAAGGAAATCATTAAAAGCGTTCTCTAGCGCTAAATGCGTACAACGCACTTGCGATAAAATAATACTGTTTTGTACTTGATCACACCCATTTCCCTAATATACCGAATAACTCGTGTTATTGGCCCTTCAAATGTCCCCTGTATATGGAAACCACCTGTCTGATACAAGCACAAAGTAAACAGTAGTTCACAAAGCCAACCGATCGCCGTTCGATGACGCTGGCATCTTTGTTGCCAATCGATGTGGGGACATGGCGGACACCAGTCGGTCAGCGGGACTCTGAGTACAGAACTTGATCAAGGCATAGCTACCACTTGCTCTGACAAAAGAACAGCATAGCCTATCGACGACGAATAGATTGGGTGGTGACCATCTCATCAGCGGGCCACGTCAGTACGACAATCGATCGATGCCCATCGGTTCCCATTTGTCTAGGAGCAATGGTCGGGGCCCGGATTCATATTATCGTATACTATTACATTGAGGTAGAAACCACCAAATAATTCAATATCAAGTGTACATTATCAGTCTCAAATTTCAACATGTTTTAGTGTATGACCACCAGACACACATATACATGTAGTATCTTAAAGACGTACCGGTTTTTGCGATTCAAATTGATTCAGTAAAAGGGTGGTGATGCATCTTTTAGGTAATGTTTTGTACATCAAAGATGGAGAACTGGTGGATTTGATTCCAGATCGGTTAAACCCCAAACCCATAATGCCATAGTTAGGTCAAAATGTCATAAAATGGACGAGTGAACAGTTTTATTGCGTTCCATAAGTGCGTGTGTGCCATAATTTAAACTCTTTAACATGATTACAAAGCAGACTTGCAATACGGTACTTGGCTATGCATACAATTTCCAGTGTATCCAATGTTTCTTCTAGGACTCTTTGGGTGAATCACAAGTTTGCCACTTTGGCGTTTAGTTGTTTCGTACCTAAATTACTCGGGGTCAGCGGCCAACCACTTTGTCCAAATTAGCTGCTGTATTCTTCTAAAGTCGCTAGTTGGATGCCGCCACCAACACACTTTCGAAAAGGAGGATTTAAAAGCCAAGTCACTGTGTTTAATGATTTACAGTGCCATAAAAGAGAACCAGTAGTGTTCTGGAAATGGTTTCTTCTGTACCTCTTTCTTGATGTTATCCATCGTCACGAGGGTATGAGAGAGAAGCCAAGGTTTTCCTTCTTTTGTCGAGCGTCAAGCTAATGAATTACTGATACCATTTGTTTTGTCTTAAGTATTATATGTATAAGACGCGTTGTGGGATTGAACACCCGAGATCACCCGCACTCGAAGCGGGATTTAGCGGTATTTAGCGGACACTCTATACCAAGGTGGAATTTTCACGCTTTGCGAACGACTTTGACTGGCTGTTTAAAACAGGTTGGGCTATATTATGTAGGCATTTATATTAAATCAGATCCCCCGATCGATCTTTACGGGATCTGATGAGTGATTATATAAAACCATTAAATACTAATTTGTGACGGAGTTTGAGCAATTTGTTGCCTATAACAATCACAACATTACATTCACTATCAGTTCTATATAATGCGTTTTATCAGAAGAGGAGGGAGGCTTCACAAACTGGCCTTTATCTAAAAAGTTTTTTAAAAAAACATATGTTTTATTTGAACAAAATTTGTTGCCGTTTATGTATAAATAATGCACACGCAATGACGCAGCTTCGAGTTTAATTTGATATTAAAAGGTGACAAAATTCGAACAAAATCTCCCATAGATTGAGACGTCAAATAATAATAAAAATAAAAAAGTTTAATGTCAACAAATTGTCGAAGGCTCAATATCGTGTGATATTAGGGGGATGTGCTATAAAACTAAATAAAAATCCTTTTTGATTCGAGAAATTTTGTGAATTTATTGTTTAATTACGGGTGGGATTTCTATGTTATAAATGATAGCAGGGTTTTATTGTATTTATTAAATTATATAAAATAGGCAGGTGTTTATAATAGACCGTTCATATTCAACATAAAATGTAAACTTTTATTTCTAGAAATTCTCAAATGAAACTTTAATCTTAAAGATATCTCATGAAAATTAGGTGAATTGAAAGAGATATTATTGCAATAAAGCGGTTTATTGAACGACGCAACTATTGATGTTTATATATTATTGCTATTTTAAACTAATATGTTGTTAATCAAAACGTATTTAATCATTGAGAATGTCAATCTTCCCTACAGAACAGGACGAATGTCCCTCTCGTCAGCACATCAGCCACCTGGGAGTTAAACTATCCCGTGTGCAACCGGTAGAGCGTACCCAGATGTTGGGGGTGTTTAAAACAACCTTAAATGGACATGACAATCAAAAAGACCGCCTGCAAAGCTTCCATAATTCTCAAGAAAACATGCTGTCCGTACTAAGGGCACATTGCCGACCAGAATTTCAAACACTCCTGAAATTTTATTATCGAAATCGACATTTAAAATGTACTCTGAATATAAAAAATCCGAACCCGATCTGTTGGTTGCTAATGCGTTTAACTTCACAGTAATTTTAACATTCATTGCATTTTATTATTTAATAGTATCAAACCGAAATCAAAATCTTGAGTGATTAGTAATAATAATTGATAAACCCTATTACAAATAGGGCCTTGATATGGTTTGAAAAGGAGAGTTCACACAGTGCGAGAGGATTGGTTGTTCGCAACCAGGCTGTGACATATCAAATAATATGAAATAACTACAATAATTATTGGTATATTTTTTGTACTTGTATTTTCTTTGCTTGGTGAGTTTTATAAGGGAACATGGATTATCATGTGTTATACTCAGACTCTCTAGTGACAATGGAGGTCATCAGGAATGAGGTCTCGGCAGTGATCACCAGACGCTGCCAGGCTGCTACAGTGCTAGGACGCTAGAACTAAATACGATGCAAATTATTTGCTGCTAGACCGCTAGCCTGCCAACTGTACGCATATTTACCACAATTTACCTAAACTAAATTGATATACAAGTGTAGCCAATAATCGAGACCATCATAAGAATAATAAGATCGTGCTAAAAAATAAAATGCGCTACTAGTACTGCATGGCGATAAAGCGCGAAGTCATCCCAGCGAATGACCACTCGAATCTATTTTTAGAATCACAGTCTTGACCGTGAGTATTTTACGACTGTCATGAACAGGAGACCCTTTTCAATAAGAACAAAAGGTACCATGGATGGCATTAGTCTTGTTTTTGATGTTTTAATGAACACTCGATCTTTAAAAAACAACTCTAAAACAAAACACCACATAAGAGGCTTATACGCCATAGAAAGCGTACAGTTTAATAAGTGCATTTACGCCAGGCTTAACCAGACTGGTAAATTAGTAAAAAAAATCTTTGAGTGCAAGAAAAGAGATTCCAAACTTTGCGTTCAATATGCCCTATAAAGTAGAAGCGAAATTTTGACACCGCGCGCGAAAAAATTGCGGTATTTCGTATATACGAGTATGTGTTACTGTAAGTTACTAGTATTTGATGCGCTTGTCAATTACTTGTGGGTGTCTTATTGTCCTTAAAGGACATATCTCAATATCGTACATAATGTTATATCTGACAACACATACCCTTATAATTACTCTATATCATTAAATCACAATATTTGTGTGACGGTATTATTACCTATATAGTTATAGTTGTCAAATTATCACCCACCAAATTCACCGTGATGTGTTAAATCGAGACAAGTCAACAATTACTCACTGTTTTGTGAACAAACAAACATATCGATGGCTTAGAACAAGAAGGTCGTAACTACCAAATCGATATATTGAGAGAACAAGAGAAAACTGTCTGTAATTTATTCTTTACCTATGGGAAAACACGTTTTTAAAACTTCATTTTGGTCAACATGACAATTTCAGATATTCATGAAAATAGGCTCATAAGAAGTGCCTTATGAAGCAGATTTCAAATATGTATGAGTCTTATAAGGTCGTAAGAGGTAGTTACGACCTTCTGGTTCTAAGCCATCGATAAATATGATTTATGCAGACATTATAATTATGCATACATATTACATGCATGTAAGTAATTTGTGCAATTGTTGTTTTTATAATAAGTAGATTCTAATTCATTATTTCTGCTGTCTGTGTACACAATAAAACCTAATAACTGGCCAGTCATAACTTGCGATTCAAGGGAAGTAACTCAAACAGACAACACTGCTTTTCCCAAATATCTTTACACCAGGCAATTGACATTACGCCAGGGCATAGATCGCTCCGCCTGGTTGTTTGTCGAAGGTTGCTTGGCGAAGGTTTTCAAGTTAATCCATTGGGTAATGTGATTGTAATTTACGGTTAAAATTGATTTAAAGGGTATTAGTGATTGACAACTGGTGTAATGTTAATTGAACATACAATACTTAAACAACGTTTTTGTTGCATTCATCAACTCTTATATACTATTTCGGATCGGATATGTTTAGTTTTTGTCACTGTCGTTGTTCATGGTGTTCCAAGAATCTTGAATATGTTTGCTGTACTGACTTTGATGGCATCAACATGCAAAGCTAGTATTTATCACTGATCTATAAAATGCAATTTATCGATTATTATTCAATCGATTTTGAAGCGATTTTCACATATGAACGACAAAGACATTATTACGTGGGTACACAGTTACAAAATAAGCTAAATATCCAGGAATGTATTTAAACTCTACTATGATATGATGAAGAAAACGCTTATTTGAATTTGATCTCCAATGCCTAGTAGTTCATAGCAATTTACAATAAAATGCCGAGCAAAGCCTTCATTTGCAAGTCAGCTTTCTGTTGCAATATGACAGGTGTATATATATGAGTGCCTCCACCCGGATTTGAACCCGGGTCGCCAGATTAGATGGCAAAGACACTAACCACTCAACTACGGCGGCAAACAATTTCTCAAATAGAGAAAACATGGTGGTCTTTGGCAAACAGGTTTGGGTAATGTCTGTATCGTTTGCATGTGGCCTTTAACGCATGTTTTACTGTTATTATATCGGGCTTATCTCACAAACAAGCCAATAATTGGCTACAAGCAGATCACGGATGCAATTTTTGCTGAGGTTTACGGAAATTACCGATATGGCGCCACTAAGATGCTCTCCAGTGTATGCGTAAACACCCGAAGTGTTCCGAAATCAATCTCACAAATCACGTGATATTACAATGATGATGCACGTGCTATCTATCAATAGTATGTATTCACTAATCACTATATTGACAAGGGAACTGCTACAATAACATAACATACATGATCGGTATGTGTTTAATGACCGGCGGAACTTCTGAAGTCTGTGTCACATTAACACGAGGTCATAGGTCATAATTAGATCGATATTGTCATATTACGTCATATATCAGGGTGATTGACAAACGATATAGTTTCATAGATGAACAACTAGTGCCCTGTTCACGCTGACTATGTCAATTCGTCTAAATCATGATTAATAAACGTCCATCAAGACGGGGAAAACTCTGAACGTTTTGTTAATGATATAATAGTTCAATGTATAGAATAAATAAATAGTTGATATCTTATTGTAATACAGGTATGTGATATCAAACAATGAGCATTTGTATTATTTTGACTTCACTTTTGTCACGCTGTTCTGTTACGGTCTACATATTTTAGTATTTTCTTTTTAACATTTCATTTCTTTTCAGTCTGGCTTGCCGTTATATTCTTTCTGTTCAGGTCTGCTTAGCTCTGTTCTGTTTTGAATCTTGTCTTTATATATCCTATGATATGACCACCGTCAAACACAATATAGAAAGTCCATATGTTCAAAACGATAACAGACACAAAAGATATGTGAATATGTCATTTCATTTCATATGACCGATATGCTTAAAATGAATAATCTAAATATTATAATTTTACTTTTCAAACCATCATATATAAATGAACATAGATGAGGGACAAGAATCGCCAATTCTGTTAAGTTCTGTTCTATTGAACTTTGTTCTTCTATGCTCTATATATGTTCTGTTCTGTACTGGTGGTAGGCTTTGTTCGGTTTTGTAATCACTGCAACGCTCATCGGAGGTCACTGATGTGGGGATATGGCAATTAAAAAGCACATTTTGTATTTCATGTAGCCGTTAAACTTGTCCCCTTATACAACAGACATATTGAAAACGCATAATTAAAATAAATTCACATTAAATGTTTGTGATCTTAATAATAAGACCACATTAAGAATCCCTTTTTTTCACCCTGACAACACCTTAACACCAGACTTAAGTAAGATAATGGAAAACAAGCAATGCCTTTATAACCTGGCTGAACAAGATCTGGAGACCAGCTACATCAAAAATACTCTAGCTTTCACCTAAAATATCGAATAAAGATCTGCACGTAACGTACCAAAACAGCTGACATAAGAACAATCCTAAAAAGAAAATGCTGGCACTGGATCGGACATATTCATCGCAAACCTCGGGACAACATATATACATATACGTGTATATTACAAGAGCCGCTCTATGATGGACCCCTGAAGGAGAAAGGAAAAGAGGAAGACTATAGTCAACCTAATCTAGATACTTACTTTGAGACCGAAATGAACGAGATTGGACTCACACGGAACTACTGGGGAAAACAGCAAAAGCAGAGGAAATATCTAGTCATTGCTGTATGTGCCTTCAGGCACAATGGCTATATTAAGCAGGTAGGTAAGAACCTTTGAAAACCGACCATTTTCTAAGGTGGTTTTAAGATTTATATAGACCAATGAGAAGAGCTGTTGAATAATTTGAGTTTTTATTGAGGTGGTTATTCGCACAAGATTATTATTCTTACACACAGGTGTTTGGTTTGTGGGTACGATCTCTTGGCCCCTCTATAACATACTGACATGCTACCCTACATATCATTTGCAATTAGCCGGGTAATTCGCCGTTTCTCAGCAATCTTTCGGTTATTTACCAAGGCTGTTTCACCTAACCAGTTTTCCTAGACTATATTGTAACAAAAAGCCGGGCCACCAGCCAGGCACCGACCCTCAGGCGAGTGGACAAAATATAGGTCTAGGACAAATAGCGAAATGCTCCGAACAACGTTACTAAAACGTCTTGTCAGGATCACTCTGTCGTGGCGGGGGCAAAGTAAAATGTTTGTGGACAGGAGCAGACGACAAGAAGAAATACAATGTCAATTCAAACAAAGATAATTTATTACAAAGACAGAAAATGCATCAAATACAATAAAACATCTATTTACATCAAGAGCAAGTTACTTACATTTGAAATAAATTCAATGAATCGATTTACGGCTAAAAAGTACGTCAAAACATGCAACAATAGCTACAAATGGAAATGTCACCTATTTCCGCGACCTAGACGTTTCGGACTCATGATTTTCGTACCCGCTTTTCGTAGCCTGCATATAAATCGATGCACAAATAATGGAAACTTGAATAAAACATAAGTAGCTGAGGTGCCTCGTGTTACAATATTCTTATTAATATAATAACTTAGTATTAAGTTACCTGTTCACAAGGTGCCCGCAACTCAAGTTTTACACATAAAACATATAAAGGAGACTTGACATTGTTGCCAAATTTTCGTGGAAGGGTGTGACCTGCCGCGACTTGGAATCGAACCAGGATGTCAAGGTTACCGGGCACTAGCGACAGTGATTCCTACAATCGAACAAAACAGCTTTTTACTTACCCACACTAAGCATCTAATGCATTTTTAAGCTAGGGACTGGTTATATAGCTTTCATTCATTGTTGTAAAATATGTATTTTTATTAGTTTATGATACTGGTCTCTTATAATTCTAGTCAGAGTCAAAATGATCACATATTTCAGGTGTTTAATATGATGCTGATTGCATAATTGTAAATGTGGATGAGACAGAAATTAACAATCGAACAAAACACCAGTTACTAGTAACTCATTCATATCTCTGAGAAATTTAACTTCTCACGTACAGTTTGTAATTTGTTTTAAGTGTAAAACAATCAATTTTAGAAAATGTGTTAATTAATTGGTTTTATGCTTGAAGAAACTAATAAACAACACGGCTTGTATTTAATTAGAGCGTGTTTTTTCTTATTTCTGTTTTGTAATGACAATGGGTTGACATTGGCAATGTAACGACTTTGGTTGTTGTTTTTCTAATTACTGTTGACGCGTAGTACGTAGGTATTATTAGTTACATGGTCATCTAGTGACCTGGTACGGGATGATACATGGTCAGTAAATATCGTACCTGGCGAGGCGAAGCCGAGTCATGGTACGATATTAACTGACCATGTATCATCCCGTACCAGGTCACTAGATGACCATGCAACGAATTTACCCCGTCGATGACCATTCAAAACGGATTATAACCACCATAAAAGACCACATCAAGAAAATTACCACTAAATTCAAGGAATTGGTCTTTGTACCGACCAGCTTCCCCGCAGATCAGGAGAATTTTTCTGCGAACCAATAGCTAAGGGACAATATTTAGTTGTCGGGGGAAATACTGGAAATTTTCAGCTTACCCGCAGGTCGTGGAAGGCCGGGGGGTTCGACTCAAAATCCCGACCATTCCCCAGGGTGGGGTGATGTGGATGAAACTTGACTGATACAAAAGTCTTTTAAATACACAGTAATAAAATAATCTTATATTAAAACATTGCTTTGACAAGCTACATTGAGACATAGGATTGTTGACATAGTGATACCATGAGCAACTGGTTGTGAAACAAATATGATACTTACTGCCAAGGGAGATGATTCCGGACAGGAGAAGTTCCGGACAAACGGTCGTAGACGGTTTATTTAGTTAAATAATTCATTGATATTGGTATCAAATCACTCAGGTGCGTATTTAAAGGAAATCTGGAAGAAAAGAAAAATCAAAATCAACAAATAATTACTCATATACCGAAAATATCGTCTGCTGTTGTGATTTTGACATCAGCACCGCCGGGGGGTAAACAAATTTAGTGCGCATGCGCAGTATAGCGCGTGCACAGCGCGAACGACAATGATTTTATGCGGTTCAATTATTTAGTTCAATATTCCTAACGAGATCGTGGCCGAGTGGTTAAGCAGCTCGATTAGTAATTATCTGATGCTAAGGTCCAGCGATCGAATCACGGCGGCGCCAAAAAAATATTTTTTTTTAATTTTTATTTTTTCTTCCAGCATTTACTTTAGCGCAATAGACGGAAATTTGTCCTCATTATCTGTAGAGAATTTTTTTTTGATATCTTGTCAATAAATCTGAAAAACTTTTTCCACATTTTGTTTCGATTTTCGGCCGGTAAACAAGATACGGTATGGATTGGAATTTAACCTGTCACGAGCGCCCCCTGGGTTGAAAACATGTGCGTCACGTGTTGCCATGTCGTAAATATTGACATATTTTTGCATGATTGTGAAGAAGGAACCCTGTTCTAAATATTTCCTGGTAATATGTTTATAAATATTCGTCGCGGAATATTCGAAGCAGACTGTCCGGTATATCTACGGTAATATCGTTGAAAATAGCACAAAAGTGCCCCTTTTCAGGCCCCAATATTTTGTTGCTCACGTGACGTCATTTTTCGGGAAACCTATTTTTAGCAAAGATCCTGAACCAAGGTATTTGTAAACACAAAAAAATCTAAGAAAAAATCTATTTTTAACTCCAGGGGAAGCTTTTTATGCGATTTCTGTCCGGAATCTTCTCCTTTGCCAGTACGCTCAAGAAGCTGGTATGATCTGAGTGTTGATATCATTGTAATGTCTATTAAAGCCCAATTTCCTCGGCGATCGAGTACTTTCGTGGATAAATCGGCTATTTAAATGAAAATTTCACCTTTATTTTCGACGATTCTTAAAACATCATCAATGTCCAATAGGCGCATGGAAATATATATCGCAAACGCTTGTAATTAATGGGCTAGTGACACGGAAAAGCTAGTGACACGGTCATGTAAGTTTGCTAACGTTCGATGCTTGAGATGTTATTACGAAACAGCCCTTATCATCAAACTTTATTTGATTCATTAAAATTCGTTGTCATCATAGTCCGTGACTTTAAAAACGCCGTTTATTAACCAAAACTGCTAAAAAAGAATCCAATGCGACGAAAACAATGGCGGCCGATAGCTAGTCGAACTAGGCATTGATCACGTGGGCACCCGGTATTGAATTTACTGACATGGTATTGATCACGTCGGCACCCGGTATTGAATTTACTGACATGGTATTGATCACGTGGGCACCCGATATTGATTTTTACTGACCCGGTATGGGATAATATTGTGTCACCACGTGATGGCAATGGACCAATCACATTCCTTGATTTAGCTACTAATTTGTCAGAGGCGGGGTAAAATTCATTTTGCAGTGTTGTTGTTTAATTGATAATGTTTGATGCATTCGACGCAAAAGCATTATTCGAAAATAAATAGTAGTGTTTTCGTTTTTAATTACCGTTCACAACAAATCGCGCCTAGCTAGGGCATTTGTGAGAACGCTTAACTGTCGCCTGGACGGAAGATAGGGCTTATATATGCGCTATAGGATTATATTTTTCTGCGACATTTGTCTGCCATGGGTACAGTTTTGTTTCAATCGTTTGCTAAAGCAAACACGTTTGTTTTGAATTGGTTATTACATTTGTAGTTAACGACAAACAGGTTTTATCAACTTGGCCTCCCGGCGGAGCTCAGTAATTAGTGCGCTTGCCGCCAAATCCGACGACCCGGGTTAAAATCCGGATGGAGGCACATACATGCCTGCCAAATTCAGCAGAAAGTTGACTGGAAAATAAAGGCTATGCTCGACATTTACTTGTTGCTATGATATAAATAAATGTACGAGGGTTGTCCCAGAATAGCGTATAATTCTTGATTTATTTACTCCAACATACTGATATAGTTTTATAATTTTGCATGGACATTTTTACAACCATAGCACGTGTATTTGACGAAATTATTTTATATCAATACACGTCGTATTCGAGAAATGGATGTATTTGTAACCCATGGTAACGGTTTACGACCAGCACGAATAAAGTATGTACCACAAAAATAAATTTAATTATTTAATGACAATACTATTAAGCAGTTGTAGCCGCATCGCGCCATAATATATATATAAGAATAATTGGCATCTTTTGGCGAGTTTTTATACAATGATTCATAGTGATGATGCCATATATGATGAGTTAATGAAGTAATATAGCAACGTTGTTAGCGTTACAATATAAACAAAATCACGACGTCAGACGACGTTACGGAGTGACTGCCATTTCCTAAGCATTGTGTTATACCGTATATAACATAGAATAGTATCCGATGGAACGGTGAATTATGTAAAACCCACAGCACAATACATCAGGGTGATTCGGCAGTTGTTTGTAAGATTCCCCGACGTTTTGTTTGGCACAGAAAGGAAGCGGAACAAAAGTGATCAGACGGACCGATCAAAACAAAAATTTATGTCAGATCGCTTCCTACACTATCCGCACAGAATGTCAGCTTCAGCTGTCCATTTTGAAAAACATTTGATGAATTTTTGACAGTATGTTAAGAAATATATTTTCAAAAAGTTGATAACAATTTCGGCGTGTAATTGTTAAAGAGTAGCCCACGAACGGGAGTTCTTTGAAAAACTGAGGTAGCGTGACGTCGTTGGCGAGTGTTGACGTTGACGTTCTGTGGGCCGTAAAGCTTCACCTGGTACTCGTCAAATGCACACACTTTGCATGTTTTTGGAAGATATATCATGAAACTTGGCTAGTATGTCAAGAAATAATTTCTCTAAAAGACGATTATAATTTGGTCATACAGTAATTGATAGTTTTTAAGATATAGCAGGACTATATGGTATTCTGGGACAACCCACGTACAAATACAAGCAAATTAATATCAAATGGCCAAATGCAATGTTCTTTGTTGATTATGCCAATTTAAAAAAGGTACCATTTTTCTAGGGCTCTTTTCAGCTGTAAGGCCGCTCAAGCACCCTTTGACATTTCAACTTCCCCTGTTCATTGGGCTACCTATGGAAACCTACACTCGTGTCTCCCTGTCGAGACTATTTCTCTCCTGTGGTGTGGCAGCCAACATCGATCTGCGGCGCCCATGAATAGACACTGTCCTCACAGGTACCATTTTACACCATGGTGGATTGGAGCATGTGGGTCTTGCTCAGAGAAATTAACCAGTGGTCCAGAGGGGGCTCGAACCCGGGACCTCTCGATCCCGAAGCACGCACCCTACATCTAGGCCACCGCTCCCTTGAACTTTGAAATTCTCATAGCAACTATAAAGCAGTAAGAGAAATGTTTAGAAGCAAACGCCTGAAAACAAAACGTTGTTGTGTGTGAGGGGTGCTATATGCTAGTATACGACACAGTGTATTATATAAACACTTTATAAGTCTTACACGTAGATGTATTTTCTAGATACGAGTTCCATTCGATTTTAGGGAATATTAAAATATTTAAAAGAAATATGCGATGCATCATCGTTTTTTTGTATTCAAGTGAATTATGAATTCTGACCTGTAGTGTCTTCTCACCGCGAAAATACAATAATTTTAATACTGTCAATGAATGAAAATGGTTTATGAAATAGTGTGAAAGAAAAGTTCGCAAGCTCGACAAAGTTGTGAGGTTTTTGTTCGTATCTTGGAAGTGTCATTAGGCGATACAATCTGAATTTCAATTATGAAAGTTAAATTATTTGATAATGTATAAATAATTATGTAGTCTATTTGAGTAATTCTTTAGATAACAGATGTAATGAAAATTTAATGAATTATCTATATAATTCAAACATAGAAATGGTATTAAGTGTTCGGTTTGAGACTCCATGTCACCATTGTTTACAAAAACACGAGCACATCAGTCTTAATTAAAAGCTATTTAACGGTCGAAAATCAGTTAAGAAATGAAAATTAAATGAATCTCCATAAATTGTCGACTGCTCTGTGTGACAGATCACACAATTTGAACACCGCGGTAATGATTTAAGAAAATTCAAAGCGGACTATTACAGATCAATGAAATAATAGGGATTGTTTCATAAATTCGACGGAGTACTTCGTAGGTGTCCATCATTTAATCATTTTGCAATGGCTCATAATAAAATATTTTACCACCCGCTTTACTGATTTAAGACCCTCCGCCATTTGTGATTTCGTCAAAGAGGATGTGGCGCATCTGTCAGAAGTATGAATGAGATTCGACGTACAAATCCTTGTGGAGGCACTCATATGCCTGGGATAGTTTCAGCAGAAAGTTGACTGGAACATTGAGACTTTGCTCGGCATTGTTTAATGCCCGGCAGTTTGTAACATTGTGATAAGCCCGGATTACCTACCCCTTACGCTGTAACACAATGCCAATTGTGATTGAATGTACAAGTGTCATTCTGTCATGAGTAAGGACACAGCTAGCTTCCTCCAAAAATATTCCGAAGCAACCGATATAGACGAACTCTGGGCTGCCTTCAGAAACATCTGTGTTGATGCCATCAACAGCCACGTCCCATCCAAGATGACGTCATCCAGGTACAGCCAAACATGGGTTAATCGTAAGATCAAACAGCTATACCGCCAGAAGAAGAGGGCCTATCGCAAAGCTAGACGCACTGGAGACCAACGAGACACCCAACGCACCAAGAAGCTGCAAAAAGAGTCAAAACTGGCATGTAAGAGAGCATGCAACGCATATCTCCGAGACAGTACCTCAGATGACAAGGATAGGAAGCGACTTTTCTCGTTCATAAAGAGCAAGCGCTGCGACAGCTCTGGTGTCTCATCCCTCAAAAGTGAATGTGTTGCCCGAAGATCAAGGCAACACTTCTCAACAAGCCGTTTTGTAGCGTCTTTACGGCAGACGACCAGACAAACCTCCCAATCATGGAAAGTAAGCCGAGGCCCAGCATGCATACATTCTCCGTCGGAGTGACGAAACTGTTAAAAGGACTCAACCCAAACAAAGCCACCGGGCCAGATGCCATACCCACAAGATTCCTAAAGGACGTTGCCCAGGAAATTGCTCCAGCCCTAACACTGCTGTTCCAAGCTTCAATCCAGCAAGGCCGAATACCCAACGACTGGAAGTCTGCACTTGTTACCCAAGTCTTCAAAAAAGGAGATCGGAGTGTCCCGTCAAATTACAATTTCTCTGACGTCAGTATGCAGCAAAATGTTGGAGCACATCATCCACAGTCAGGTTATGGTGCACCTGGACAGGCATCAGATCTTAGCTGACCAACAACACGGTTTCCGAAAGAAGCGTTGTTGCGAATCCCAGTTGATACTTACACTCCATGACCTGACATCTTCACTTGACGAAGCCTAACAGATCGACGCAGTCCTCCTAGATTTTGCCAAGGCTTTTGACCGCGTCCCGCATGAAAGACTCCTCATCAAGTTGAAGCAGTATGGCGTAACAGGTTCTGTCCTTTGTTGGATCCGAAGCTTCCTTTCGAACCGCAGCCAGCAGGTCTTGGTAGAAGGACATCACTCATCCTCTTCCCCAGTCACTTCAGGTACTGTCCTGGGACCCCTTCTGTTCCTGTTGTACATCAACGACCTACCAAGAAAAGTGAGCTCTCCAACCAGATCTTTCGCGGATGATAGCCTCCTTTACCGCAAGATAAAGACACAAGCCGATGCAGCAGTACTACAGAGGGATATTGACGCCCTACAGCAGTGGGGGAGAGACTGGTTGATGTCGTTCAATCCCCCCAAGTGCGAAGTCATCGACATCTCCAAGAGGAAGAAATACTCAGTCCAGTCCCAGTACACCATCCTTGGGCAGGCACTTAAATCAGTCAGGACTGGAAGATACCTTTGCGTCACCATTGCTGACAACCTCTCATGGAAGTCTCACATCAATGACCAAGAAGGCTAACAACAGTCTTGCATTCTTAACAGACAACCTGTCCTCATGTCCAGCCAACATCAAATCTCGCACCTACACTACATATGTGCGTCAAATCATAGAGTATGCGGCAACAACATGGGACCCACACACCCAGAATTGCATCAGTGAAGTAGAGGCCGTCCAGCGCAGGGCCGCACGTTTTGTTAAGGGTGACTTCCACACACACCACGAGTAGTACCTCCCATATGAGCAAGGACCTGGGGGACCTTAGAACACAGACTCAAGCAGGCAAAGGTGACGATGATGTACCGCATTATCAACGGCCACATCGACATCAACCCAAGGGAATACCTACATCCGCAGACTACCAGTACCAGAGGCAACACAAGTCGCTTCATCGTGCCCTATTGTCGCATCAACTACATGCGGCATTCATTCTTCCCCTCAGCAACACGACTTCCAGAGAGCCTCGCCACTGCATTCAGTCTTGAAGCCTTCAAGCAAGGGTTGGCACAGATGTAGGAACCACGTCCGACTGTATATAATTTTAAACCGACTTTAAGCCAATTATTCAAAATTTGCACTATCAATTCCCCATAATTATTTTGAACGACAATGCCCCAGAGTGGGATCAAGTTCAGTACTGGTAGAATAAGAAGAAGAAATCCCAGAAAACAAAAAATATAAAGAATAGCAAAAATGACATTATTGAACCCTCTGATATGCTGAATATCTTAAAAAATCATAAAATAAACAGTCAGATTAAAAGAACTGCCACACAATCATAAGGTAACTGGAACAGTTCATACTAGTCCGAACTGTTACTGCCAAAATTAAAGTCTATATCAGTAAAGCTGGATGATTATAAACCATAACAGGAGGCCGTTGCCTTAAGCAAAGCCCTATGAAGCGCTTTCCATGGGAGGTAATCCATATCTTTTCTATTTAATTGAACGGGGGTAACTGAAAGAAGTGCTTGGTAGCGCTTTACTTTGGCATCGGACACCAGGTGATGTCTTACGAGCGTAATAACAGATGTTGTAACCTTGATATACACGAGCATCCAATAGAAAGTACAAGTGTACGAGTGAAGTTACATAACAAATAGTGTGAACAGTTTGTAATAAAACTGCACATAAGTCATTATAGAATACACCGGTAGTATTATGGAGCATACAAACGATCAACCTAATGTTGGACGATTGGAGGGAAAAGAAAGAATGCAGTGTTTGTGGTCACGAAACCATGGAAAAGACAGGAGAGTCCCTGATGGAGATAAGCATCAAATTGCTCAACCAGAGTACATTTATTTTTGTACGCTGTGTGCAGAGTTGCGGATTTCATACTTGAAATCGAAGTTTTCATACAACGCAATTATATGATATTTTATTATCATTTTTCTTGTTTAATTGCAAGATGGTCCATAAATAATTTAACTTTTATTATCATTTTTCTTGTTTAATTGCAAGATGGTCCATCAATAAAATCGTCGGGAATAAAGTATTGATGTAGGGGAAACGAATGTTCATGAAACTGGTTAAGGATATTATCATAAATCAAGAATAACGTGACCAAGATTCAGCAGACATTCCAAATATTACATCAAACTAGGCCAACGTGTTTAATATTTATGTTGTGGACGCCCTCAAT
Organism: Spisula subtruncata; assembly: GCA_963678985.1. Lineage (NCBI taxonomy): Eukaryota > Metazoa > Mollusca > Bivalvia > Venerida > Mactridae > Spisula > Spisula subtruncata. Next base: position 66,230,118 of record OY787660.1, read on the forward strand.
AGACATTTCCAAATAAAATTACATAAAGTAAGACGACATTTGTAATATTAATGTTGTGGACTCCCTCAATAGACAATAATTCCTAATAAAATTATATATACTAAGACGGCAATTTTAATATTAATGCTAACATGCAGTGGAATCACTCCCCGAATAGAACTTAAATCACTAACTTGAAGATAATTATGCACAACTCCTCGTTTATGTTTTCGTTTTATCCAAAAATACAAAATGTAGTTCAAACATGTTTTGAAAAGGTATGGTTCCCAAATGCATGAAACACCGACATTCTAACTCCCATGTGTGTCTGACATAGTAGAACAAAATGCAATATTTAATAATTTAGTCATATCGTATTATTTATTATACCGGGTATTTAAAACGTTTCAAAATTTATATTAATTCTTCTACGTTTTATCTGAACAATGTGTGCGTGTACGAAGTCAATGTCTTAATCAGATACACTGTAGCTTGATTTAATTCGAGAAAAATTACAAAAATGGTAGATATAACCCACTTGATATTACTGTGAGATTTTTTTACATTTGTTCTGATGCCAGAAAAAATAACTATTGAACATGAAACATTGATAACGAACTGGTTTCGCACCCAATCGTGAAATCCCGGTCATCTCCGTTTGTCTCCGGTAAAAAATGCAAAAAAAGCCAAGGTGATCAGAATGGTTATACACCCTGTATATGAACTGATGCTGTGACACACCGAAAATGGTTCAATTAATTATTTACGAAAATAGCTCCTGGTTTTGAGTTTTGAATCTGCCATTCGGTCAGTGCATCCTTCAATCGTAACTATTCAGGCATTCGTAACTGAGAAATACGCTTTCGGTAGATAAACACCGAGGAGTTCCGATTGCGCATCCTTTTACACTGTTGGCCACCACGAGCTTCGCTTTCTCGAAGTTTAAAACAATACTTAATGTTTCCACAACATTTGGACGCTGCATCTTTAAATATTTAACAGTTATTGTTCTTAATTAAATGCAAAACAGTTCATGTTTCTGAGTTTAAGTCGCATCAGAACAAAAAATCCTTAGACGAAATAAGATATGACTTTAAATGTTTCTTTGCTTCGAAAAAAACACCAACATTCACCCGATCAAATTCAAATTTTGACAGACTGACCAAAACTATGTAGCGGTTAATTGATACAAATAATAATAAGCAAACAATCCGACTTGGAGGCAAATAGTTCGCCTGTCAATTAATCGCTGATAGGCCCCTGGCAAGTATATCAAATATGCATCAGTATTTTACGCACAACTTAAGTGGAATATTTAACTGAAATAATGTGAAACTATAACTGGACACCGACTTATAATTATTTCCCCCGCTGGTAGGTCTATTCAATGAAGTAAACATTTGTCACTGGTCAAATCAAGACTTTATGTTTCATTTCGTTTCAGCATTGAATTGTGACACAGTAGGCCTACTCATCTTTAGTCAGGAATAACACACAACTAGTGCATTTTATTGCAAAATTCATGAATACAATACGGATGATTTGGTTTGTTGCATGTACATACTTGTGCATTTCAATATTTGATTAATATGTTTATTGCAATCCCCTTTTCATAGTAACGCATACCAGCTTTGGAAACTGTTCGATTCCTCGTAAATAAAATATAATAGCACAAAGTTGCTTAATCATGCTGATCACATTGACCTTGCTCATAAAATTACGTTCATTTTTCCGCAAGGACGTGTTATTTGGGTTGCAACCGAGTTTTCTGTCACCTAAAAATAAGATTATAATACAAGCTTTGAATAGAAAATTTTGCATATACATGTATCTAAAATAATGGTTTGGTCAGGGTATCACATAACTTTCTAAAATCAAAATTATCCTACTATCTTGTAAGTCGAATAAAACGCCCTTTACACAGTTTATGTCTGCTTTCGAACTTAGGACCCGTTTATTGCAACAAAATCATGTGAGAACGAACACTTTCTTTGAGGGGGCAATTAAAGTAGATGGTCAAGCGACAATTCACAAAATGTGTTTATCTGCCCTACCCCCGTTGACTCTCACTACGCACCGAGACTCATATAATTTAGCTAAGGGGACGAGAAAACACAACAGTGTACAGTAGTCCAATTTTTGAAACACAAACCATTAAATCTCAAATTGCCAAATATTTGAAGAATTGACGTACGTTGATAGTTTGACTTGTCCGCAAAGTCATACACGTAAATTAGTCGCAGTTCGTTAAATCTGTTGAACGATAATATCTTCGTTTTAAACCATGCTTGAAGACAAAGTAATTACAAATGGTTCACAAATTCCTTAAATGTCCATTCGGACTCATTATCTGTAATCAGTACATCACATATCATATTTACGAACCTATTTCGAATAATCAATCATTCACACGGACAGGGTCAACATATATTGTTAAATGTACGAAAATGACGGCTTCGGTTTTAACTGGGCGCTGCCGGATATCGCAACGCAGAGAACGTACTTTAACCACAAATCTCCGTTCTAACAAACGTTTAAATGTTTAAATGAAAAATTAGTTGGATCGTTCATTAATTTTACCTTCTTGTATTAAATGAAGTCTGATAAAGATTGAATTAATATGTTTATCGTCTTCGTGCACTTTGGCGCGTAAGGCTGCTACCAGGTCTCTCCAATGATGTCAGTCAGATTGTTAGCCCTTTAGCATTCCAACTCAATTTCGACTCTCGAGTGATACAGTGTATAATACGACAGGGATCCAGACTAGGTATTACAGCTCACCATTTAAACCAATAAAATTTGCTTCAACATTTAATGTCTACGTGCTGATAAGCCCAAGCTTACTTTTAAGTTAGTTCCGCATTCAAGGCCTCGTGATAACAGAACGAGGTCCGTTTTTTGCAGGTTGTGTCCTAAACAATCTGAGACCGTAGAAAAGAGACAAATGTCGTATGCTGGAACTGTTGGATCGGTTGGAATGAAAGGTGTAGCGGATTTAACTACTTTTTAACTCAAATGAAAATTCTTGCTGGTTTTCATTTCTGTGTTAAATTCAACCAACAACAATATATTATTAGACAAACAATATTTGTATACGTATAGACATGTATTTTAAAACACATTTGTTTAGCCAACTTAGTTCATTATAACTCGTATACTTGTAAACACAAAAAGTTACCAATTTTCAAAGGAGTAGTAATTCAAAGTTTAAATGACATGAAAAGTCCGCTATTGTGGCCAAGGGGAAACAACACCTACTTCATATGACTGTACAATAGTTCATAACGATCACGACGGAATTAAGAAATGTTTTTTCTTAACATTTCATAATTTCCCTAATAGCAAGTAGTATCAAATAAATATAAAACCATTGATCTTTTCACAGTTACAAAGGAAGATCGTAGTACACAGCCATGGTCACCTCGTTTGTAATATTAAAAGTACAATTTAACATTTCTGTCGATAGTACACTGATGGTAGGTCAAAGAGAGACAACTCTTCTAGGCATGAGTTCAACCGGAGATGACAAATGCGAAAACAAGTGAACGAGAATTACACCGGTCGAAAGTGCTTCCGGGTCGTAGTATGCTAAAATAGTTCCTTTGACAAGTTTGATTGTCTCTGTTTAAGTTCTGTTGTTAATTGAAGACAAAATTTCATAAACGTAGTTTAAATATGGCATACATGTCAACTTTTAATTAGGAGTGTTAAATTCATATTTTTCTTGATTATCTTTTCCTTATCAAATTCATATCTTTATGGATGCATCGGTCGAGTCAGCTTTTGGAGCATGTAAAATAGCGTTGTCTTACCAGAAGGCCTGCAGTAGCTCGAAAACGAAACTATCAACAGACGATTCATCAAGATTATGTTGGATGACAGTGATTGCTATATATGCCGAGCCGAGCATAGCTTTTATTTGCTTTATTTCTACTGAAATATGGCAGGCATATATATGTACCTCCACCCGGATTTTAACACAGGTCGCACGATAAGACAGCAAGCGCACTAACCACGGAGGCACGTTATATAGAAAAGGTGACAGAAAAGCATATGGCATGTCAATGTAACCAAGTGAGAGATGCAAATTTGATTCATTTACAAAATAAAATAATAGCAGAAAACTCATCGGTGTGACACAATTCGACCATTCAGCCTCTCTCCAGAATCAATCAATGGTAGTCAGAACAAAATCGCAGTAGAGCGTACATTAATGCTTAAACTATCCACTGGTCAATACATCTGAAATACAAATTACAGCAATGCAATTACTTACCTCTTTTGCACTGTCATGGAAATACATTTGTTGTTAGTAACTTGAAATAAAACTTACTTGGTAGCAACTACGTCATAACGACGGAACATGATGTGAGACGATCGAGAAGCAATAATCGTCAACGGATAGTTTAAGCATCAATGAAACTACTCTCTTATACACGGCATGTAGCTACCTTCATGTACATAGGCTAAGATTGGGCCGCCATCCGTTAGAACTTGACCTTCAACCTTACCGAGGCAGGCTAGCATGGCGTAAAATCTTTGAACTGATTTGCTGTCAGTTCAGCACCATACAAGTTTTGCACTTAATATTGTACTCGCACAAGAACTGACAACAACATGAATGTATGGTTTGACATCATAATGATTGTCCAACTACACATTCAAGCAAGGTTTAAGCATCGTCCGAAGATATCAACTTATTCCATTGCACCACCTTTCGTATGATTGAACCTGTACAGTTTGATATCAGATGATATCGAAAGAGATTGGGCCGCCATCGATATATCAACTTGACCATTCAACCTCTCTCCAGAATCAATCAATGGTAGTCAGAACAAAATCGCAGTAGAGCGTACATTAATGCTTAAACTATCCACTGGTCAATACATCTGAAATACAAATTACAGCAATGCAATTACTTACCTCTTTTGCACTGTCATGGAAATACATTTGTTGTTAGTAACTTGAAATAAAACTTACTTGGTAGCAACTGCGTCATAACGACGGAACATGATGTGAGAGGATCGAGAAGCAATAATCGCCAACGGATAGTTTAAGCATCAATGAAACTACTCTCTTATACACGGCATGTAGCTACCTTCATGTACATAGGCTAAGATTGGGCCGCCATCCGTTAGAACTTGACCTTCAACCTTACCGAGGCAGGCTAGCATGGCGTAAAATCTTTGAACTGATTTGCTGTCAGTTCAGCACCATACAAGTTTTGCACTTAATATTGTACTCGCACAAGAACTGACAACAACATGAATGTATGGTTTGACATCATAATGATTGTCCAACTACACATTCAAGCAAGGTTTAAGCATCGTCCGAAGATATCAACTTATTCCATTGCACCACCTTTCGTATGATTGAACCTGTACAGTTTGATATCAGATGATATCGAAAGAGATTGGGCCGCCATCGATATATCAACTTGACCATTCAGCCTCTCTCCAGAATCAATCAATGGTAGTCAGAACAAAATCGCAGAAGAGCGTACATTAATGCTTAAACTATCCACTGGTCAATACATCTGAAATACAAATTACAGCAATGCAATTACTTACCTCTTTTGCACTGTCATGGAAATACATTTGTTGTTAGTAACTTGAAATAAAACTTACTTGGTAGCAACTACGTCATAACGACGGAACATGATGTGAGACGATCGAGAAGCAATAATCGTCAACGGATAGTTTAAGCATCAATGAAACTACTCTCTTATACACGGCATGTAGCTACCTTCATGTACATAGGCTAAGATTGGGCCGCCATCCGTTAGAACTTGACCTTCAATCTTACCGAGGCAGGCTAGCATGGCGTAAAATCTTTGAACTGATTTGCTGTCAGTTCAGCACCATACAAGTTTTGCACTTAATATTGTACTCGCACAAGAACTGACAACAACATGAATGTATGGTTTGACATCATAATGATTGTCCAACTACACATTCAAGCAAGGTTTAAGCATCGTCCGAAGATATCAACTTATTCCATTGCACCACCTTTCGTATGATTGAACCTGTACAGTTTGATATCAGATGATATCGAAAGAGATTGGGCCGCCATCGATATATCAACTTGACCATTCAGCCTCTCTCCAGAATCAATCAATGGTAGTCAGAACAAAATCGCAGTAGAGCGTACATTAATGCTTAAACTATCCACTGGTCAATACATCTGAAATACAAATTACAGCAATGCAATTACTTACCTCTTTTGCACTGTCATGGAAATACATTTGTTGTTAGTAACTTGAAATAAAACTTACTTGGTAGCAACTACGTCATAACGACGGAACATGATGTGAGACGATCGAGAAGCAATAATCGTCAACGGATAGTTTAAGCATCAATGAAACTACTCTCTTATACACGGCATGTAGCTACCTTCATGTACATAGGCTAAGATTGGGCCGCCATCCGTTAGAACTTGACCTTCAACCTTACCGAGGCAGGCTAGCATGGCGTAAAATCTTTGAACTGATTTGCTGTCAGTTCAGCACCATACAAGTTTTGCACTTAATATTGTACTCGCACAAGAACTGACAACAACATGAATGTATGGTTTGACATCATAATGATTGTCCAACTACACATTCAAGCAAGGTTTAAGCATCGTCCGAAGATATCAACTTATTCCATTGCACCACCTTTCGTATGATTGAACCTGTACAGTTTGATATCAGATGATATCGAAAGAGATTGGGCCGCCATCGATATATCAACTTGACCATTCAGCCTCTCTCCAGAATCAATCAATGGTAGTCAGAACAAAATCGCAGAAGAGCGTACATTAATGCTTAAACTATCCACTGGTCAATACATCTGAAATACAAATTACAGCAATGCAATTACTTACCTCTTTTGCACTGTCATGGAAATACATTTGTTGTTAGTAACTTGAAATAAAACTTACTTGGTAGCAACTACGTCATAACGACGGAACATGATGTGAGACGATCGAGAAGCAATAATCGTCAACGGATAGTTTAAGCATCAATGAAACTACTCTCTTATACACGGCATGTAGCTACCTTCATGTACATAGGCTAAGATTGGGCCGCCATCCGTTAGAACTTGACCTTCAATCTTACCGAGGCAGGCTAGCATGGCGTAAAATCTTTGAACTGATTTGCTGTCAGTTCAGCACCATACAAGTTTTGCACTTAATATTGTACTCGCACAAGAACTGACAACAACATGAATGTATGGTTTGACATCATAATGATTGTCCAACTACACATTCAAGCAAGGTTTAAGCATCGTCCGAAGATATCAACTTATTCCATTGCACCACCTTTCGTATGATTGAACCTGTACAGTTTGATATCAGATGATATCGAAAGAGATTGGGCCGCCATCGATATATCAACTTGACCATTCAGCCTCTCTCCAGAATCAATCAATGGTAGTCAGAACAAAATCGCAGTAGAGCGTACATTAATGCTTAAACTATCCACTGGTCAATACATCTGAAATACAAATTACAGCAATGCAATTACTTACCTCTTTTGCACTGTCATGGAAATACATTTGTTGTTAGTAACTTGAAATAAAACTTACTTGGTAGCAACTACGTCATAACGACGGAACATGATGTGAGACGATCGAGAAGCAATAATCGTCAACGGATAGTTTAAGCATCAATGAAACTACTCTCTTATACACGGCATGTAGCTACCTTCATGTACATAGGCTAAGATTGGGCCGCCATCCGTTAGAACTTGACCTTCAACCTTACCGAGGCAGGCTAGCATGGCGTAAAATCTTTGAACTGATTTGCTGTCAGTTCAGCACCATACAAGTTTTGCACTTAATATTGTACTCGCACAAGAACTGACAACAACATGAATGTATGGTTTGACATCATAATGATTGTCCAACTACACATTCAAGCAAGGTTTAAGCATCGTCCGAAGATATCAACTTATTCCATTGCACCACCTTTCGTATGATTGAACCTGTACAGTTTGATATCAGATGATATCGAAAGAGATTGGGCCGCCATCGATATATCAACTTGACCATTCAACCTCTCTCCAGAATCAATCAATGGTAGTCAGAACAAAATCGCAGTAGAGCGTACATTAATGCTTAAACTATCCACTGGTCAATACATCTGAAATACAAATTACAGCAATGCAATTACTTACCTCTTTTGCACTGTCATGGAAATACATTTGTTGTTAGTAACTTGAAATAAAACTTACTTGGTAGCAACTGCGTCATAACGACGGAACATGATGTGAGAGGATCGAGAAGCAATAATCGCCAACGGATAGTTTAAGCATCAATGAAACTACTCTCTTATACACGGCATGTAGCTACCTTCATGTACATAGGCTAAGATTGGGCCGCCATCCGTTAGAACTTGACCTTCAACCTTACCGAGGCAGGCTAGCATGGCGTAAAATCTTTGAACTGATTTGCTGTCAGTTCAGCACCATACAAGTTTTGCACTTAATATTGTACTCGCACAAGAACTGACAACAACATGAATGTATGGTTTGACATCATAATGATTGTCCAACTACACATTCAAGCAAGGTTTAAGCATCGTCCGAAGATATCAACTTATTCCATTGCACCACCTTTCGTATGATTGAACCTGTACAGTTTGATATCAGATGATATCGAAAGAGATTGGGCCGCCATCGATATATCAACTTGACCATTCAGCCTCTCTCCAGAATCAATCAATGGTAGTCAGAACAAAATCGCAGAAGAGCGTACATTAATGCTTAAACTATCCACTGGTCAATACATCTGAAATACAAATTACAGCAATGCAATTACTTACCTCTTTTGCACTGTCATGGAAATACATTTGTTGTTAGTAACTTGAAATAAAACTTACTTGGTAGCAACTACGTCATAACGACGGAACATGATGTGAGACGATCGAGAAGCAATAATCGTCAACGGATAGTTTAAGCATCAATGAAACTACTCTCTTATACACGGCATGTAGCTACCTTCATGTACATAGGCTAAGATTGGGCCGCCATCCGTTAGAACTTGACCTTCAATCTTACCGAGGCAGGCTAGCATGGCGTAAAATCTTTGAACTGATTTGCTGTCAGTTCAGCACCATACAAGTTTTGCACTTAATATTGTACTCGCACAAGAACTGACAACAACATGAATGTATGGTTTGACATCATAATGATTGTCCAACTACACATTCAAGCAAGGTTTAAGCATCGTCCGAAGATATCAACTTATTCCATTGCACCACCTTTCGTATGATTGAACCTGTACAGTTTGATATCAGATGATATCGAAAGAGATTGGGCCGCCATCGATATATCAACTTGACCATTCAGCCTCTCTCCAGAATCAATCAATGGTAGTCAGAACAAAATCGCAGTAGAGCGTACATTAATGCTTAAACTATCCACTGGTCAATACATCTGAAATACAAATTACAGCAATGCAATTACTTACCTCTTTTGCACTGTCATGGAAATACATTTGTTGTTAGTAACTTGAAATAAAACTTACTTGGTAGCAACTACGTCATAACGACGGAACATGATGTGAGACGATCGAGAAGCAATAATCGTCAACGGATAGTTTAAGCATCAATGAAACTACTCTCTTATACACGGCATGTAGCTACCTTCATGTACATAGGCTAAGATTGGGCCGCCATCCGTTAGAACTTGACCTTCAACCTTACCGAGGCAGGCTAGCATGGCGTAAAATCTTTGAACTGATTTGCTGTCAGTTCAGCACCATACAAGTTTTGCACTTAATATTGTACTCGCACAAGAACTGACAACAACATGAATGTATGGTTTGACATCATAATGATTGTCCAACTACACATTCAAGCAAGGTTTAAGCATCGTCCGAAGATATCAACTTATTCCATTGCACCACCTTTCGTATGATTGAACCTGTACAGTTTGATATCAGATGATATCGAAAGAGATTGGGCCGCCATCGATATATCAACTTGACCATTCAACCTCTCTCCAGAATCAATCAATGGTAGTCAGAACAAAATCGCAGTAGAGCGTACATTAATGCTTAAACTATCCACTGGTCAATACATCTGAAATACAAATTACAGCAATGCAATTACTTACCTCTTTTGCACTGTCATGGAAATACATTTGTTGTTAGTAACTTGAAATAAAACTTACTTGGTAGCAACTGCGTCATAACGACGGAACATGATGTGAGAGGATCGAGAAGCAATAATCGCCAACGGATAGTTTAAGCATCAATGAAACTACTCTCTTATACACGGCATGTAGCTACCTTCATGTACATAGGCTAAGATTGGGCCGCCATCCGTTAGAACTTGACCTTCAACCTTACCGAGGCAGGCTAGCATGGCGTAAAATCTTTGAACTGATTTGCTGTCAGTTCAGCACCATACAAGTTTTGCACTTAATATTGTACTCGCACAAGAACTGACAACAACATGAATGTATGGTTTGACATCATAATGATTGTCCAACTACACATTCAAGCAAGGTTTAAGCATCGTCCGAAGATATCAACTTATTCCATTGCACCACCTTTCGTATGATTGAACCTGTACAGTTTGATATCAGATGATATCGAAAGAGATTGGGCCGCCATCGATATATCAACTTGACCATTCAGCCTCTCTCCAGAATCAATCAATGGTAGTCAGAACAAAATCGCAGAAGAGCGTACATTAATGCTTAAACTATCCACTGGTCAATACATCTGAAATACAAATTACAGCAATGCAATTACTTACCTCTTTTGCACTGTCATGGAAATACATTTGTTGTTAGTAACTTGAAATAAAACTTACTTGGTAGCAACTACGTCATAACGACGGAACATGATGTGAGACGATCGAGAAGCAATAATCGTCAACGGATAGTTTAAGCATCAATGAAACTACTCTCTTATACACGGCATGTAGCTACCTTCATGTACATAGGCTAAGATTGGGCCGCCATCCGTTAGAACTTGACCTTCAATCTTACCGAGGCAGGCTAGCATGGCGTAAAATCTTTGAACTGATTTGCTGTCAGTTCAGCACCATACAAGCTTTGCACTTAATATTGTACTCGCACAAGAACTGACAACAACATGAATGTATGGTTTGACATCATAATGATTGTCCAACTACACATTCAAGCAAGGTTTAAGCATCGTCCGAAGATATCAACTTATTCCATTGCACCACCTTTCGTATGATTGAACCTGTACAGTTTGATATCAGATGATATCGAAAGAGATTGGGCCGCCATCGATATATCAACTTGACCATTCAGCCTCTCTCCAGAATCAATCAATGGTAGTCAGAACAAAATCGCAGTAGAGCGTACATTAATGCTTAAACTATCCACTGGTCAATACATCTGAAATACAAATTACAGCAATGCAATTACTTACCTCTTTTGCACTGTCATGGAAATACATTTGTTGTTAGTAACTTGAAATAAAACTTACTTGGTAGCAACTACGTCATAACGACGGAACATGATGTGAGACGATCGAGAAGCAATAATCGTCAACGGATAGTTTAAGCATCAATGAAACTACTCTCTTATACACGGCATGTAGCTACCTTCATGTACATAGGCTAAGATTGGGCCGCCATCCGTTAGAACTTGACCTTCAACCTTACCGAGGCAGGCTAGCATGGCGTAAAATCTTTGAACTGATTTGCTGTCAGTTCAGCACCATACAAGTTTTGCACTTAATATTGTACTCGCACAAGAACTGACAACAACATGAATGTATGGTTTGACATCATAATGATTGTCCAACTACACATTCAAGCAAGGTTTAAGCATCGTCCGAAGATATCAACTTATTCCATTGCACCACCTTTCGTATGATTGAACCTGTACAGTTTGATATCAGATGATATCGAAAGAGATTGGGCCGCCATCGATATATCAACTTGACCATTCAACCTCTCTCCAGAATCAATCAATGGTAGTCAGAACAAAATCGCAGTAGAGCGTACATTAATGCTTAAACTATCCACTGGTCAATACATCTGAAATACAAATTACAGCAATGCAATTACTTACCTCTTTTGCACTGTCATGGAAATACATTTGTTGTTAGTAACTTGAAATAAAACTTACTTGGTAGCAACTGCGTCATAACGACGGAACATGATGTGAGAGGATCGAGAAGCAATAATCGCCAACGGATAGTTTAAGCATCAATGAAACTACTCTCTTATACACGGCATGTAGCTACCTTCATGTACATAGGCTAAGATTGGGCCGCCATCCGTTAGAACTTGACCTTCAACCTTACCGAGGCAGGCTAGCATGGCGTAAAATCTTTGAACTGATTTGCTGTCAGTTCAGCACCATACAAGTTTTGCACTTAATATTGTACTCGCACAAGAACTGACAACAACATGAATGTATGGTTTGACATCATAATGATTGTCCAACTACACATTCAAGCAAGGTTTAAGCATCGTCCGAAGATATCAACTTATTCCATTGCACCACCTTTCGTATGATTGAACCTGTACAGTTTGATATCAGATGATATCGAAAGAGATTGGGCCGCCATCGATATATCAACTTGACCATTCAGCCTCTCTCCAGAATCAATCAATGGTAGTCAGAACAAAATCGCAGAAGAGCGTACATTAATGCTTAAACTATCCACTGGTCAATACATCTGAAATACAAATTACAGCAATGCAATTACTTACCTCTTTTGCACTGTCATGGAAATACATTTGTTGTTAGTAACTTGAAATAAAACTTACTTGGTAGCAACTACGTCATAACGACGGAACATGATGTGAGACGATCGAGAAGCAATAATCGTCAACGGATAGTTTAAGCATCAATGAAACTACTCTCTTATACACGGCATGTAGCTACCTTCATGTACATAGGCTAAGATTGGGCCGCCATCCGTTAGAACTTGACCTTCAATCTTACCGAGGCAGGCTAGCATGGCGTAAAATCTTTGAACTGATTTGCTGTCAGTTCAGCACCATACAAGCTTTGCACTTAATATTGTACTCGCACAAGAACTGACAACAACATGAATGTATGGTTTGACATCATAATGATTGTCCAACTACACATTCAAGCAAGGTTTAAGCATCGTCCGAAGATATCAACTTATTCCATTGCACCACCTTTCGTATGATTGAACCTGTACAGTTTGATATCAGATGATATCGAAAGAGATTGGGCCGCCATCGATATATCAACTTGACCATTCAGCCTCTCTCCAGAATCAATCAATGGTAGTCAGAACAAAATCGCAGTAGAGCGTACATTAATGCTTAAACTATCCACTGGTCAATACATCTGAAATACAAATTACAGCAATGCAATTACTTACCTCTTTTGCACTGTCATGGAAATACATTTGTTGTTAGTAACTTGAAATAAAACTTACTTGGTAGCAACTACGTCATAACGACGGAACATGATGTGAGACGATCGAGAAGCAATAATCGTCAACGGATAGTTTAAGCATCAATGAAACTACTCTCTTATACACGGCATGTAGCTACCTTCATGTACATAGGCTAAGATTGGGCCGCCATCCGTTAGAACTTGACCTTCAACCTTACCGAGGCAGGCTAGCATGGCGTAAAATCTTTGAACTGATTTGCTGTCAGTTCAGCACCATACAAGTTTTGCACTTAATATTGTACTCGCACAAGAACTGACAACAACATGAATGTATGGTTTGACATCATAATGATTGTCCAACTACACATTCAAGCAAGGTTTAAGCATCGTCCGAAGATATCAACTTATTCCATTGCACCACCTTTCGTATGATTGAACCTGTACAGTTTGATATCAGATGATATCGAAAGAGATTGGGCCGCCATCGATATATCAACTTGACCATTCAACCTCTCTCCAGAATCAATCAATGGTAGTCAGAACAAAATCGCAGTAGAGCGTACATTAATGCTTAAACTATCCACTGGTCAATACATCTGAAATACAAATTACAGCAATGCAATTACTTACCTCTTTTGCACTGTCATGGAAATACATTTGTTGTTAGTAACTTGAAATAAAACTTACTTGGTAGCAACTGCGTCATAACGACGGAACATGATGTGAGAGGATCGAGAAGCAATAATCGCCAACGGATAGTTTAAGCATCAATGAAACTACTCTCTTATACACGGCATGTAGCTACCTTCATGTACATAGGCTAAGATTGGGCCGCCATCCGTTAGAACTTGACCTTCAACCTTACCGAGGCAGGCTAGCATGGCGTAAAATCTTTGAACTGATTTGCTGTCAGTTCAGCACCATACAAGTTTTGCACTTAATATTGTACTCGCACAAGAACTGACAACAACATGAATGTATGGTTTGACATCATAATGATTGTCCAACTACACATTCAAGCAAGGTTTAAGCATCGTCCGAAGATATCAACTTATTCCATTGCACCACCTTTCGTATGATTGAACCTGTACAGTTTGATATCAGATGATATCGAAAGAGATTGGGCCGCCATCGATATATCAACTTGACCATTCAGCCTCTCTCCAGAATCAATCAATGGTAGTCAGAACAAAATCGCAGAAGAGCGTACATTAATGCTTAAACTATCCACTGGTCAATACATCTGAAATACAAATTACAGCAATGCAATTACTTACCTCTTTTGCACTGTCATGGAAATACATTTGTTGTTAGTAACTTGAAATAAAACTTACTTGGTAGCAACTACGTCATAACGACGGAACATGATGTGAGACGATCGAGAAGCAATAATCGTCAACGGATAGTTTAAGCATCAATGAAACTACTCTCTTATACACGGCATGTAGCTACCTTCATGTACATAGGCTAAGATTGGGCCGCCATCCGTTAGAACTTGACCTTCAATCTTACCGAGGCAGGCTAGCATGGCGTAAAATCTTTGAACTGATTTGCTGTCAGTTCAGCACCATACAAGCTTTGCACTTAATATTGTACTCGCACAAGAACTGACAACAACATGAATGTATGGTTTGACATCATAATGATTGTCCAACTACACATTCAAGCAAGGTTTAAGCATCGTCCGAAGATATCAACTTATTCCATTGCACCACCTTTCGTATGATTGAACCTGTACAGTTTGATATCAGATGATATCGAAAGAGATTGGGCCGCCATCGATATATCAACTTGACCATTCAGCCTCTCTCCAGAATCAATCAATGGTAGTCAGAACAAAATCGCAGAAGAGCGTACATTAATGCTTAAACTATCCACTGGTCAATACATCTGAAATACAAATTACAGCAATGCAATTACTTACCTCTTTTGCACTGTCATGGAAATACATTTGTTGTTAGTAACTTGAAATAAAACTTACTTGGTAGCAACTACGTCATAACGACGGAACATGATGTGAGACGATCGAGAAGCAATAATCGTCAACGGATAGTTTAAGCATCAATGAAACTACTCTCTTATACACGGCATGTAGCTACCTTCATGTACATAGGCTAAGATTGGGCCGCCATCCGTTAGAACTTGACCTTCAATCTTACCGAGGCAGGCTAGCATGGCGTAAAATCTTTGAACTGATTTGCTGTCAGTTCAGCACCATACAAGCTTTGCACTTAATATTGTACTCGCACAAGAACTGACAACAACATGAATGTATGGTTTGACATCATAATGATTGTCCAACTACACATTCAAGCAAGGTTTAAGCATCGTCCGAAGATATCAACTTATTCCATTGCACCACCTTTCGTATGATTGAACCTGTACAGTTTGATATCAGATGATATCGAAAGAGATTGGGCCGCCATCGATATATCAACTTGACCATTCAGCCTCTCTCCAGAATCAATCAATGGTAGTCAGAACAAAATCGCAGTAGAGCGTACATTAATGCTTAAACTATCCACTGGTCAATACATCTGAAATACAAATTACAGCAATGCAATTACTTACCTCTTTTGCACTGTCATGGAAATACATTTGTTGTTAGTAACTTGAAATAAAACTTACTTGGTAGCAACTACGTCATAACGACGGAACATGATGTGAGACGATCGAGAAGCAATAATCGTCAACGGATAGTTTAAGCATCAATGAAACTACTCTCTTATACACGGCATGTAGCTACCTTCATGTACATAGGCTAAGATTGGGCCGCCATCCGTTAGAACTTGACCTTCAACCTTACCGAGGCAGGCTAGCATGGCGTAAAATCTTTGAACTGATTTGCTGTCAGTTCAGCACCATACAAGCTTTGCACTTAATATTGTACTCGCACAAGAACTGACAACAACATGAATGTATGGTTTGACATCATAATGATTGTCCAACTACACATTCAAGCAAGGTTTAAGCATCGTCCGAAGATATCAACTTATTCCATTGCACCACCTTTCGTATGATTGAACCTGTACAGTTTGATATCAGATGATATCGAAAGAGATTGGGCCGCCATCGATATATCAACTTGACCATTCAGCCTCTCTCCAGAATCAATCAATGGTAGTCAGAACAAAATCGCAGTAGAGCGTACATTAATGCTTAAACTATCCACTGGTCAATACATCTGAAATACAAATTACAGCAATGCAATTACTTACCTCTTTTGCACTGTCATGGAAATACATTTGTTGTTAGTAACTTGAAATAAAACTTACTTGGTAGCAACTACGTCATAACGACGGAACATGATGTGAGACGATCGAGAAGCAATAATCGTCAACGGATAGTTTAAGCATCAATGAAACTACTCTCTTATACACGGCATGTAGCTACCTTCATGTACATAGGCTAAGATTGGGCCGCCATCCGTAAGAACTTGACCTTCAACCTTACCGAGGCAGGCTAGCATGGCGTAAAATCTTTGAACTGATTTGCTGTCAGTTCAGCACCATACAAGTTTTGCACTTAATATTGTACTCGCACAAGAACTGACAACAACATGAATGTATGGTTTGACATCATAATGATTGTCCAACTACACATTCAAGCAAGGTTTAAGCATCGTCCAAAGATATCAACTTATTCAATTGCACCACCTTTCGTATGATTGAACCTGTACAGTTTGATATCAGATGATATCGAAAGAGATTGGGCCGCCATCGATATATCAACTTGACCATTCAGCCTCTCTCCAGAATCAATCAATGGTAGTCAGAACAAAATCGCAGTAGAGCGTACATTAATGCTTAAACTATCCACTGGTCAATACATCTGAAATACAAATTACAGCAATGCAATTACTTACCTCTTTTGCACTGTCATGGAAAAACATTTGTTGTTAGTAACTTGAAATAAAACTTACTTGGTAGCAACTACGTCATAACGACGGAACATGATGTGAGACGATCGAGAAGCAATAATCGTCAACGGATAGTTTAAGCATCAATGAAACTACTCTCTTATACACGGCATGTAGCTACCTTCATGTACATAGGCTAAGATTGGGCCGCCATCCGTTAGAACTTGACCTTCAACCTTACCGAGGCAGGCTAGCATGGCGTAAAATCTTTGAACTGATTTGCTGTCAGTTCAGCACCATACAAGTTTTGCACTTAATATTGTACTCGCACAAGAACTGACAACAACATGAATGTATGGTTTGACATCATAATGATTGTCCAACTACACATTCAAGCAAGGTTTAAGCATCGTCCGAAGATATCAACTTATTCCATTGCACCACCTTTCGTATGATTGAACCTGTACAGTTTGATATCAGATGATATCGAAAGAGATTGGGCCGCCATCGATATATCAACTTGACCATTCAGCCTCTCTCCAGAATCAATCAATGGTAGTCAGAACAAAATCGCAGAAGAGCGTACATTAATGCTTAAACTATCCACTGGTCAATACATCTGAAATACAAATTACAGCAATGCAATTACTTACCTCTTTTGCACTGTCATGGAAATACATTTGTTGTTAGTAACTTGAAATAAAACTTACTTGGTAGCAACTACGTCATAACGACGGAACATGATGTGAGACGATCGAGAAGCAATAATCGTAAACGGATAGTTTAAGCATCAATGAAACTACTCTCTTATACACGGCATGTAGCTACCTTCATGTACATAGGCTAAGATTGGGCCGCCATCCGTTAGAACTTGACCTTCAATCTTACCGAGGCAGGCTAGCATGGCGTAAAATCTTTGAACTGATTTGCTGTCAGTTCAGCACCATACAAGCTTTGCACTTAATATTGTACTCGCACAAGAACTGACAACAACATGAATGTATGGTTTGACATCATAATGATTGTCCAACTACACATTCAAGCAAGGTTTAAGCATCGTCCAAAGATATCAACTTATTCAATTGCACCACCTTTCGTATGATTGAACCTGTACAGTTTGATATCAGATGATATCGAAAGAGATTGGGCCGCCATCGATATATCAACTTGACCATTCAGCCTCTCTCCAGAATCAATCAATGGTAGTCAGAAGAAAATCGCAGTAGAGCGTACATTAATGCTTAAACTATCCACTGGTCAATACATCTGAAATACAAATTACAGCAATGCAATTACTTACCTCTTTTGCACTGTCATGGAAATACATTTGTTGTTAGTAACTTGAAATAAAACTTACTTGGTAGCAACTACGTCATAACGACGGAACATGATGTGAGACGATCGAGAAGCAATAATCGTCAACGGATAGTTTAAGCATCAATGAAACTACTCTCTTATACACGGCATGTAGCTACCTTCATGTACATAGGCTAAGATTGGGCCGCCATCCGTTAGAACTTGACCTTCAACCTTACCGAGGCAGGCTAGCATGGCGTAAAATCTTTGAACTGATTTGCTGTCAGTTCAGCACCATACAAGCTTTGCACTTAATATTGTACTCGCACAAGAACTGACAACAACATGAATGTATGGTTTGACATCATAATGATTGTCCAACTACACATTCAAGCAAGGTTTAAGCATCGTCCGAAGATATCAACTTATTCCATTGCACCACCTTTCGTATGATTAAACCTGTACAGTTTGATATCAGATGATATCGAAAGAGATTGGGCCGCCATCGATATATCAACTTGACCATTCAGCCTCTCTCCAGAATCAATCAATGGTAGTCAGAACAAAATCGCAGTAGAGCGTACATTAATGCTTAAACTATCCACTGGTCAATACATCTGAAATACAAATTACAGCAATGCAATTACTTACCTCTTTTGCACTGTCATGGAAATACATTTGTTGTTAGTAACTTGAAATAAAACTTACTTGGTAGCAACTACGTCATAACGACGGAACATGATGTGAGACGATCGAGAAGCAATAATCGTAAACGGATAGTTTAAGCATCAATGAAACTACTCTCTTATACACGGCATGTAGCTACCTTCATGTACATAGGCTAAGATTGGGCCGCCATCCGTTAGAACTTGACCTTCAACCTTACCGAGGCAGGCTAGCATGGCGTAAAATCTTTGAACTGATTTGCTGTCAGTTCAGCACCATACAAGTTTTGCACTTAATATTGTACTCGCACAAGAACTGACAACAACATGAATGTATGGTTTGACATCATAATGATTGTCCAACTACACATTCAAGCAAGGTTTAAGCATCGTCCGAAGATATCAACTTATTCCATTGCACCACCTTTCGTATGATTGAACCTGTACAGTTTGATATCAGATGATATCGAAAGAGATTGGGCCGCCATCGATATATCAACTTGACCATTCAGCCTCTCTCCAGAATCAATCAATGGTAGTCAGAACAAAATCGCAGTAGAGCGTACATTAATGCTTAAACTATCCACTGGTCAATACATCTGAAATACAAATTACAGCAATGCAATGACTTACCTCTTTTGCACTGTCATGGAAATACATTTGTTGTTAGTAACTTGAAAGAAAACTTACTTGGTAGCAACTATGTCATAACGACGGAACATGATGTGAGACGATCGAGAAGCAATAATCGTCAACGGATAGTTTAAGCATCAATGAAACTACTCTCTTATACACGGCATGTAGCTACCTTCATGTACATAGGCTAAGATTGGGCCGCCATCCGTTAGAACTTGACCTTCAACCTTACCGAGGCAGGCTAGCATGGCGTAAAATCTTTGAACTGATTTGCTGTCAGTTCAGCACCATACAAGTTTTGCACTTAATATTGTACTCGCACAAGAACTGACAACAACATGAATGTATGGTTTGACATCATAATGATTGTCCAACTACACATTCAAGCAAGGTTTAAGCATCGTCCGAAGATATCAACTTATTCCATTGCACCACCTTTCGTATGATTGAACCTGTACATTTTGATATCAGATGATATCGAAAGAGATTGGGCCGCCATCGATATATCAACTTGACCATTCAGCCTCTCTCCAGAATCAATCAATGGTAGTCAGAACAAAATCGCAGTAGAGCGTACATTAATGCTTAAACTATCCACTGGTCAATACATCTGAAATACAAATTACAGCAATGCAATTACTTACCTCTTTTGCACTGTCATGGAAATACATTTGTTGTTAGTAACTTGAAATAAAACTTACTTGGTAGCAACTACGTCATAACGACGGAACATGATGTGAGACGATCGAGAAGCAATAATCGTCAACGGATAGTTTAAGCATCAATGAAACTACTCTCTTATACACGGCATGTAGCTACCTTCATGTACATAGGCTAAGATTGGGCCGCCATCCGTTAGAACTTGACATTCAACCTTACCGAGGCAGGCTGGCATGGCGTAAAATCTTTGAACTGATTTGCTGTCAGTTCAGCACCATACAAGTTTTGCACTTAATATTGTACTCGCACAAGAACTGACAACAACATGAATGTATGGTTTGACATCATAATGATTGTCCAACTACACATTCAAGCAAGGTTTAAGCATCGTCCGAAGATATCAACTTATTCCATTGCACCACCTTTCGTATGATTGAACCTGTACAGTTTGATATCAGATGATATCGAAAGAGATTGGGCCGCCATCGATATATCAACTTGACCATTCAGCCTCTCTCCAGAATCAATCAATGGTAGTCAGAACAAAATCGCAGTAGAGCGTACATTAATGCTTAAACTATCCACTGGTCAATACATCTGAAATACAAATTACAGCAATGCAATTACTTACCTCTTTTGCACTGTCATGGAAATACATTTGTTGTTAGTAACTTGAAATAAAACTTACTTGGTAGCAACTACGTCATAACGACGGAACATGATGTGAGACGATCGAGAAGCAATAATCGTCAACGGATAGTTTAAGCATCAATGAAACTACTCTCTTATACACGGCATGTAGCTACCTTCATGTACATAGGCTAAGATTGGGCCGCCATCCGTTAGAACTTGACCTTCAACCTTACCGAGGCAGGCTAGCATGGCGTAAAATCTTTGAACTGATTTGCTGTCAGTTCAGCACCATACAAGTTTTGCACTTAATATTGTACTCGCACAAGATCTGACAACAACATGAATGTATGGTTTGACATCATAATGATTGTCCAACTACACATTCAAGCAAGGTTTAAGCATCGTCCGAAGATATCAACTTATTCCATTGCACCACCTTTCGTATGATTGAACCTGTACAGTTTGATATCAGATGATATCGAAAGAGATTGGGCCGCCATCGATATATCAACTTGACCATTCAGCCTCTCTCCAGAATCAATCAATGGTAGTCAGAACAAAATCGCAGTAGAGCGTACATTAATGCTTAAACTATCCACTGGTCAATACATCTGAAATACAAATTACAGCAATGCAATTACTTACCTCTTTTGCACTGTCATGGAAATACATTTGTTGTTAGTAACTTGAAATAAAACTTACTTGGTAGCAACTACGTCATAACGACGGAACATGATGTGAGACGATCGAGAAGCAATAATCGTCAACGGATAGTTTAAGCATCAATGAAACTACTCTCTTATACACGGCATGTAGCTACCTTCATGTACATAGGCTAAGATTGGGCCGCCATCCGTTAGAACTTGACCTTCAACCTTACCGAGGCAGGCTAGCATGGCGTAAAATCTTTGAACTGATTTGCTGTCAGTTCAGCACCATACAAGTTTTGCACTTAATATTGTACTCGCACAAGAACTGACAACAACATGAATGTATGGTTTGACATCATAATGATTGTCCAACTACACATTCAAGCAAGGTTTAAGCATCGTCCGAAGATATCAACTTATTCCATTGCACCACCTTTCGTATGATTGAACCTGTACAGTTTGATATCAGATGATATCGAAAGAGATTGGGCCGCCATCGATATATCAACTTGACCATTCAGCCTCTCTCCAGAATCAATCAATGGTAGTCAGAACAAAATCGCAGTAGAGCGTACATTAATGCTTAAACTATCCACTGGTCAATACATCTGAAATACAAATTACAGCAATGCAATTACTTACCTCTTTTGCACTGTCATGGAAATACATTTGTTGTTAGTAACTTGAAATAAAACTTACTTGGTAGCAACTACGTCATAACGACGGAACATGATGTGAGACGATCGAGAAGCAATAATCGTCAACGGATAGTTTAAGCATCAATGAAACTACTCTCTTATACACGGCATGTAGCTACCTTCATGTACATAGGCTAAGATTGGGCCGCCATCCGTTAGAACTTGACCTTCAACCTTACCGAGGCAGGCTAGCATGGCGTAAAATCTTTGAACTGATTTGCTGTCAGTTCAGCACCATACAAGTTTTGCACTTAATATTGTACTCGCACAAGAACTGACAACAACATGAATGTATGGTTTGACATCATAATGATTGTCCAACTACACATTCAAGCAAGGTTTAAGCATCGTCCGAAGATATCAACTTATTCCATTGCACCACCTTTCGTATGATTGAACCTGTACAGTTTGATATCAGATGATATCGAAAGAGATTGGGCCGCAATCGATATATCAACTTGACCATTCAGCCTCTCTCCAGAATCAATCAATGGTAGTCAGAACAAAATCGCGGTAGAGCGTACATTAATGCTTAAACTATCCACTGGTCAATACATCTGAAATACAAATTACAGCAATGCAATTACTTACCTCTTTTGCACTGTCATGGAAATACATTTGTTGTTAGTAACTTGAAATAAAACTTACTTGGTAGCAACTACGTCATAACGACGGAACATGATGTGAGACGATCGAGAAGCAATAATCGTCAACGGATAGTTTAAGCATCAATGAAACTACTCTCTTATACACGGCATGTAGCTACCTTCATGTACATAGGCTAAGATTGGGCCGCCATCCGTTAGAACTTGACCTTCAACCTTACCGAGGCAGGCTAGCATGGCGTAAAATCTTTGAACTGATTTGCTGTCAGTTCAGCACCATACAAGTTTTGCACTTAATATTGTACTCGCACAAGAACTGACAACAACATGAATGTATGGTTTGACATCATAATGATTGTCCAACTACACATTCAAGCAAGGTTTAAGCATCGTCCGAAGATATCAACTTATTCCATTGCACTACCTTTCGTATGATTGAACCTGTACAGTTTGATATCAGATGATATCGAAAGAGATTGGGCCGCCATCGATATATCAACTTGACCATTCAGCCTCTCTCCAGAATCAATCAATGGTAGTCAGAACAAAATCGCAGTAGAGCGTACATTAATGCTTAAACTATCCACTGGTCAATACATCTGAAATACAAATTACAGCAATGCAATTACTTACCTCTTTTGCACTGTCATGGAAATACATTTGTTGTTAGTAACTTGAAATAAAACTTACTTGGTAGCAACTACGTCATAACGACGGAACATGATGTGAGACGATCGAGAAGCAATAATCGTCAACGGATAGTTTAAGCATCAATGAAACTACTCTCTTATACACGACATGTAGCTACCTTCATGTACATAGGCTAAGATTGGGCCGCCATCCGTTAGAACTTGACCTTCAACCTTACCGAGGCAGGCTAGCATGGCGTAAAATCTTTGAACTGATTTGCTGTCAGTTCAGCACCATACAAGTTTTGCACTTAATATTGTACTCGCACAATAACTGTCAACAACATAAATGTATGGTTTGACATCATAATGATTGTCCAACTACACATTCAAGCAAGGTTTAAGCATCGTCCGAAGATATCAACTTATTCCATTGCACTACCTTTCGTATGATTGAACCTGTACAGTTTGATATCAGATGATATCGAAAGAGATTGGGCCGCCATCGATATATCAACTTGACCATTCAGCCTCTCTCCAGAATCAATCAATGGTAGTCAGAACAAAATCGCAGTAGAGCGTACATTAATGCTTAAACTATCCACTGGTCAATACATCTGAAATACAAATTACAGCAATGCAATTACTTACCTCTTTTGCACTGTCATGGAAATACATTTGTTGTTAGTAACTTGAAATAAAACTTACTTGGTAGCAACTACGTCATAACGACGGAACATGATGTGAGACGATCGAGAAGCAATAATCGTCAACGGATAGTTTAAGCATCAATGAAACTACTCTCTTATACACGGCATGTAGCTACCTTCATGTACATAGGCTAAGATTGGGCCGCCATCCGTTAGAACTTGACCTTCAACCTTACCGAGGCAGGCTAGCATGGCGTAAAATCTTTGAACTGATTTGCTGTCAGTTCAGCACTATACAAGTTTTGCACTTAATATTGTACTCGCACAAAAACTGACAACAACATGAATGTATGGTTTGACATCATAATGATTGTCCAACTACACATTCAAGCAAGGTTTAAGCATCGTCCGAAGATATCAACTTATTCCATTGCACTACCTTTCGTATGATTGAACCTGTACAGTTTGATGTCAGATGATATCGAAAGAGATTGGGCCGCCATCGATATATCAACTTGACCATTCAGCCTCTCTCCAGAATCAATCAATGGTAGTCAGAACAAAATCGCAGTAGAGCGTACATTAATGCTTAAACTATCCACTGCACAATACATTCGAAATACGATGGAAAACTACCTTAAGACTACTAAACCATTGGTATCGTTTTGGAGAATCATTTGATGTAAGTAATTTGAAATAAAACTTACTGAAATCTATTCCTGCTTTATACACAGTCTGCGACTTGGCAACAACTTCGTTTAGTTTAAATGTCCAAGTAATAGTTAATTCCTTTATCATTACATTCTGTTTTAATGTAAAATATCAACTAGGTTTTTGAAATGTACATGTTCTTACCTTTGGTTCTCCGTAATAGAGAACTACTGATTCTGAGGTTTAAACAAAAGTGTAGACCTGCTGTATTATTTTGTTTACTCATATTAGATGGAATTATAACTACCGTGATCAAAACTGATCATGTTGTCAAACATAATGTATTTTTGTATTGGAGAAATGTCAATCAATGTAGTTCAATGAAGATCTTAGTTCCGAGTAAGAATCTTGTTAAAATTGCCTCATTATTTACGTTTTAGCATTAAACACACGACACGTATTCGAGCGACATAGAGCTGTAGATACCCACATTGTTGGCTTAAAACATGTTTAGTTATATATTCTATACGTAGACTTTGATCGATCCAATAATTAAACAGATAGAATTTAATTGGGAAGCAAAAAAAGCGAAGCTGTTTTTACATTTTAATGTCGAAAATCGAGCGCATAGACATTTTGAAATTAGCAAAAAAAATCCTTAAAAGTCTGCCGAATATAACGTGCATGCGTGTTATACAAATAGTTGCCTCTAAACAGTGAAAATAAATAAAAATCTAACCTGAATTTATTGTGCGTGTCCTCCTGCCGCCGCCTTAAAAATTGTGACGTTGTTGCTAACGTCGTCTCTATTGTATTGTGACGTATATCGTGATGACGTCATCACATATTTTGCCAATTAACGTCATCTGGTAAATGCGGCTTTTCTATTGCTCATGGACCCTAGATACTCCTTATAGAAAAGTTCCTGCTATACTTAACAAAGCTAGACGTTTACTATTTCATGCAAAATATGATTAGCATGTGTTGTAAATTGTGGGGTGTTGTTTGTGGTGTTACAATTCTACGGGTCTATTTTCTAACGTTCTAAATCTTGAAAGATCTAGTCAGCTAGATATAAATATATTCTATAATTTCTAGATAAAGCTTAATTTTTATGATATCGTTCTAACTTCAATACATTTTTTTTAAATCGCAGTAAAAATATCATATAGATCATAGAGCGCACAGGAATTTAAAACAGTACAAACGTACTGAAGCAGTTCTTTCATGAAAGCCTATTGATTTATAAGCGACTATTTATTATTACTCCATATTGTAATTGGATAAGCGACTGTTTTTCTTACCGCCAAGTTGAGAGATTTACTTAATTAATAGCAAGCGATAAGGATACACAACCTAATTAAATTGTGGGCGCGAACGAAGTTATCCGTAATAGTACGGTATGATACGGAGTTTTGCATATCACGTCACATGATATTAATCAACATGGTGGACGACGCTTAGGAGATTTTCTCGGATGTTGCAATTTATTTCTTTGTTTTCTTTGTCATTAGGTGTCTTTGCAACCAAATTTTGTTAATTACAGATATATGTTTGTTATTTTGACGTGACTAAATAGCTGTCACGTGTTTTATTGGATATCTAGTCTCACTATGAACGAGTTTGGATTTAAAAGTGCACTCATAAAACGTTAAACAATGTTGTTCTCTAAGAAATTCAGTGATATCCTGTTTGTGGTTTTATCATGCTTGTACTGCGTGTCATATACTTCCTCAATAGAGATTGGTAAGTGGTTAATTTGTTTGTTTATCTATATATCATAGTTAAATTACTGTTCATAAATTAATTAAAGTGCCAAATTAGTTTCAGAGTCTTTATTGTAGCCTATTAGTAAACAATCAGATAATTAAAACAATGTAAACTATGATTAAACTGGGAAGCTTATTTATCCTTTATGAAGTACCTCGTCCTGTGGTAAAAGTATATTCTAGATATTAAAACCAAATAAAGGCATGTTATTGTGTGTTATTTTAATATTGAAATAAGAACTATAGAGACCTTTAACACAAACGATGCATAGTGCCCTAACAAACTGTCATATCGGCTATGAAATGATGCATATCTTTTTGTTACTTATATTACCCTGATATGTTTTTTTCTGTAAGACAAAACACTGTTCTGCCAGTACCAATGAATCTTGACAACAATTTGATAATAGATCATGCTGTTATTTAAACAAAAGCTGAACATTATGAACAATAATATTCAACTCAGTTGAACTCACTGTTAGGGTGTGAAAGTCAAACATGTAGTCAAAAGATCATAACATAATCCCAAGATTCCTGTCTGCAGCAAATTGATTCATATGAAAAACTTAGACTGTTTCAAACTTTGTTACTGTTTAAAACTGTAGTTATACTTTAATACATAGACAGTACAGTGACCATCATTCTTTCAGATCAGAACGACCATCTGATGGTTGTTCTGATCTGAAAGAAAATAGAAACTCATAGTAAAATTAGTATTATCAATTATCAATGCATTATCAAGGATCTTAATCTCATGATACTGTCAGATCTTCAACCAGATATTCAAGATTAGTTCTAGAACAGTACATGTGTTTCTCATGATCAACGAGTATTATTATTGAGTATAGTATGACTCAGTGTGGTGCAGGAACATATTCAACACCGCTGTCAGTGCAACAGTATTGTGATTCATGGTCTTTTGAGAAGCACTCACACTGTATGAAACAGTGTCATGTCATCTTGTAAGCTGAGTCAACATTAGTGACCCTTTTCTGTTTTCAGGCGAATTCTTGTAACTTCTGGATTGTATATTTGTTTTCATTCATATTGTAATGTACTGTGTACATGCCTGTTACCATATGTAGAAAAAGGATTCTACTTTCTGATGATACACATTTTTATTTCCACCTTTTTAACCGTACAGGTTATATGATTCCAGAAATTGTCTGTCGCTCTTATATAGTGACTCACTGTAACAAGTGTGAGTTTTTACAACCAAAATCACCTTTGTCAAGGAAGATACTATTATTGTTCTATTTCAATTCCTTTAAGTGGATGATTATAAACTAAACCTGTCAAGTTCAGCCCCAGCTGTGTATGGGTCTATCATCAGATTTGATGCCAAATTATTTGAAGGTACCGGCCGGTCACCACAAGATGAGAAGTTATTTAAATATGACTGGAGAAGTGACGTTGATCGAATTACGGTATATATAAGTGTTCTATTTTTTTCATCTGACTATCTGTACTCTTAACAACTGCACACTCCTTAAAATGTTTGCAAGCATTTAACTTTTCACTCAAGATACCTCAATACACCAACTGCCACTGAAGCTCAGCCTCAGTAGGCTTAACTTAGCTACATCATCAGTACATGTAATTTCGCTTTTACTGTTCAGTTAGCATCATATCAAAAGCCAAATTAAGTATATATCAGTGTTTGTATTTTCTTGGCAAGGGAAGTCTGGATTTTCTATTCTCTGACGTCATCGAGGGCTTAGTTTTGCACTAAGCCCTTGTCATACCATCATGGCGATCACCAGAAATGAGGTTTGAGAGAGATAAATATATAAAATATAGAACTTATTTTACAGTATAAATTAACCTATTTCTGGCAAAATTTGATTCATACTGTCAGCCTTTTTCAGTCTGATTGAGCAGAACATCTGGTTTTTGGGAAGTCAACTGGTAAAGCTATTCAAATCGGTTTTTTAAAAAAAGGAATTCACTGTATTACATACCGTCTAATCAATGAAGCTACTTTCACATATTTCAGGAGACACAACATGCAGATTATAATACCAGTCTTGACCGGTGCTTCGACTCCAATGTTATGCCAAGAAATTACACAATGGAAGTCACAGTGTTCAGTTTGAAATCTGGACCTGTATTCAACCCTATTGTGAAAAAGAGCATTAATTTTAGCATTACAGGTAAAACCGATCTCTCAATTTTGCAACAGTTGAAAAAGTAGACTGTAGAAATGGTAGACTTTTGGGATAAATGCACACTATTTTATTGGATATACAATGTATACACAATTTTATATCATTAATTTAGGAGGTAAACACAATGTTCTTGTCAAAATAATAATAATAAATTATAAATGTCTTATCTTTCTATGTTAAATGGTTCACATGGAAGATCAGGCAATTGCCTAACTGTGTTTCCTCCTTACATATTTAGTTTTATTATTATGATTTATTATTTTATTTTTTGCAATTATTTGTTGCTGATATAAGCAATGATTATTACATTATGCAATAGTAAACTGTTTATTGAACTTTGTTTTTGTTATTTACAGATTCATTAAATGGCAACCTACAGCATGACCAAGCCATACATAGACGTAAAGGTGTCCACAAAAACATATTCTCCACACACAAGCCTATCAGTTTTCTTGTAAATATAACTGATACCTTCTGGATCCCACCATCATTTACTTATAAATGGTATTTTGATGGTAAAATCATTGATGCGGACAATTATGACAATAGAACTATATCTATAATAAAACCTGGTCAGCATACTGTCCTCGTGAATGCTACATCAACTGGGTATTTAAGTGACTGCAAAGGAGGGTTTTACGGCAGTGATATCAAAGGTTCTTTCCATGCAAAACTGGTGCTAAAAGGTAAGTTTTGATTCATATATAATTGATGAAAATATTGTAGGTTGGAAGCAAAATTGTCCAAATGGTTAGTTGAAATTCATTTTCTCTAAAATAAATTGTCATCTCGCTGACTTGTTGGATGAATGGGAATATTCAGAATATTTAATGTCTCGTGCAAATTCAGTCAGAATCATTTCCTTAAACTGAGATTAAATACTTTGGTATACTGTAAAATCATTGATTTTCATGTGGGATTAAATTTTGTGGATTTCATGGTTCCCCTTTAACCACGAAATCAAACCCCGTTGAACACTGACTTTGGCTCTTGTATATATTACATGAAATGAAATATCCACGAATTAACGTCCATTCAAAATGGTATTTTTTACCGAAACCACAAAATTGCTTCCCATCAAAACTAAATTATTTTACAGTATGTCTCAGTAACATTAAGACTGTAAGTATATAGCACAAGCAGATTTATGTATCAGTCTGAAAGACCCTTGGCATGTTTTCAATGATTACATGTTATTGAACTCCAATGACCAGAGTAGGAGTGCACATACTCAATAAAAATATCTAGAAGAACTCCAGTGTAGGAGAAGTGGCCATAGTCATCTGTATGTTGTAACTGGGTGTGGTTATAAAACTTGTATATCCTGCTAGTTCTTCAATACAGGAAGACCACCACAATAGTCAGACCTCATCAAAATTTATTTCTCAAATTGCAAGTTCTTCCCACTCTCCTGAAGCATCAAAATCTGAGCTATATCACAACTCAAATGTTGCCATTTGTCTAGGAACGCTGAACTCAAACTAGCATCACAAAACATTCTGAGTATACTGCAGTACACTAATAAGAGTCTTACCTCCTTCATACCTCAACATCATATTCTGATTTGAGCAAAATCTCAATTTGAGCTGAGATTTCTACTTGAGATGCTGTGCGAGATGTGGGCAGTTTGTCCTTCAAATCGAGTCAAGTGTTTAGCAGTTCCATTGCTTGTCTTATTACTGTAAAATCATTAATTTTTGTGGGGGATTAAATTTCTTGGATTGCGTGGTTCACCTTCAACCACAAAACCAAATCCCATCAATCAATGATTTTGACTCATGTATTTATTACCTGAAAAGCAAAATCCACTAATTAACATCCCATCAAAACACTCTTTCTTACCAAAACCACGAAATTTTGTCCATTGAAATTAAATGATTTACAGTATTTATGTTTTTACTTTTTTTTAAATTGCCTGACTTATGTGTACTGTTGAATTCAGTGTACTTATATTCCTGTTGTTGAATGTTATTGTCGTGACTGAATTCTACTGACCTTTCCCTGGACATTGAAAATATTGACTTAACATTGACTTAACATTTGATACTTATCAGGATAAATTGGACATACTGTCCATGTTATATATTATTATATACATTTACAATGTGTGCATAGACTTTATAAACAATGGATGACCCAAATCAAGAAAAGTGTAGGTGATAACTGATTAAAAATGTTGACCGTATTTAAAGATTTTTTAACTTTAATTTCAATTTAATGTTTTTCTTCACCTCACCACCGGATAATCCATATGGGCGAAGCCCCCAGAAGAGTTTTAGTACTTTTAGTTTTTGGGGGATAGTGCATGATGCAGAAGATGCCCCAATTCCAGAAGCATCCCTTGTTCTTTTACATGCCAGGTGGATAGCACACATACATGGGACCTCGGTTTTAAGTCTCATCCGAAAGACTATTAGAAAGTTTGGATGGCCAGCCCAGATTCGAACCCACAACCCCTAATTCAGTAGCGACTACTAGTCTCGCGCTCTACTAACTGAGCTAAGCGGGCTGGCTTTTTAAATCATTACTTGTGTGCTTCCTACATGCCATATTTTCCTGAAGCCTATGCAGGAGATTGGTGATGGAAATGCAGGAGATTTCTAGGAAATGCAGGAGATATATCTTGCTCAAACTGTAAACTTAAATATAGGAAGTTAATATGCAGTTTTCACCTATTTTGCTTGTAAGACATAACCATGCATGCTCCATGAAGCTATTTAAATTAATATTTATCATTTTTATCTTGCAAACAAAAAATGTCAGGGTTCCATTATTCCAAGAAATGCAGGAGATTTAATCAATTTGCCTAAAATCATGCAAGAGAAGAGTCTCAAATGCAGGAGACTCCTGCATGATGCAGGAGATCTACATGGAGTGTGTGCTGCTTAAGTAGGTACTAGGTAGCCCGACCAACTTGCTCGATTTGTTAAGCATGTCACCCCACACAAATACTATGTTAGGTATGTTGTAGTCTTTCCATTGTTCTCTATCAAAGCAGTGATTGGTGAGGGAACATAAGGATGCAAGTTGATTTAACCCAACCAATTTCACACAATATCCTAGTTGAATCTTTCGTCACAGGTGTTAAACTTGATGAAAGATGATTTCAGATAGTTTGCATAATGAGGACTTAGTGCAAAACTCTTTTACATGTCTCTATGAATTGATGTAGTTACCATAGTTTTGCACTGAGCCCTCTAATTATGCAAACAATGGCCCACAGCCCTCTGGTCCTGTATCACAGCCCTTTGTGGTCCTGTACCCTTTAATAGGTTTTTTGGGTCCGGGCAAAATGATGATATACTAGTATACTGTATTTGCCTGGACTGGTAGACAGCTTGAAAACCTTGACCTGTGCAAATACTATAGAGTTTGAGACATTGAAAGTTTTACTGAATTATCTGTACAACATGTACATTCTGTTTGACTTTTATTATTATCTTTTACTTTGTATTTGATTGTGAAAGTAGACATAATGTTCACGGTACAATACTTTGATCTATGTAAATTGTCCATACAATATACGTGTGACCGTGTTATACAGATGTGTAACTGTTCATGAACTAGTTACTGTAATTATAGTACGGAGAAATTGACCTGGGCCCGTATTTATTAAGCATCTTAGTGGGAAACTTAAATAATCAGTTCAAAACTTGTGGTGCATATAGAAAAATAATTCATGTTTGCTTGGTGATCATGGTAGCTCTCAACAAAATGCTTGAAAATATTACATACAATCAATAATATTGGTTACCTTGCTTAACTGAGACACTTAAGTAAATTTCAATATTTTGATAAGATGTTTAAGTTTTCAACTAAGATGCTTTATAAATACGGGCTCTGATCCTGACATTCTTGGGTTGAATATATATCAATATTACACCCTATTTGCATATTCCCTTCTTATTTTTATGTGATGTCAACCGGTCCATAAATCGCATATTGATCGTTCCATATAGCACATTACTGCCCAAATACAGAGCACTCTCTTGGCTTTCCGGTAATAGGACTGTGTAACAACAATATAAGTGTGAAAATTCAATTTACTCAACTATCATTGTAACAGGGTGGGAAAATGTGCAACCAGACCAGGCTCGAACCCGGGACTCTTCGCTTACTGAGCAAATGCTCTACGGACGAAGCTAGCCAGATATGAAAACATAAAAGTGAGATTTTAAATAAAGACAAGCTATCAGTTGTTAACAATAAATGCTAATAGGAGGTCAGCGATCAGGTCAAAATCTCCATTTAATACAATGCAGTACAGTAAATTGTACAGTGATAGTAAAATATGTATTATCTTATTGTAAACATGAGTTGTATAATTGATATTCCTTTCACAAGTCATTGTGATACTGATCAAGATAATATGAGAATGTTTGGTTTAGATAACCTCTGGATAAGATAACCCTGTTTCCTTCTGAAGTATACTCCTACTCATGTTCTATTGTAACCATATGACCAAAATGTAGTACAACCAGTCCTGGTGTCCATTGCCTAAGCAAAGTGCTGCATAGCACTTTCTACTGGAGGTAACCCATGCCTTCTATATTTAATTGACAGGAAGTTACTGAATGAAGGCGCTCAGTAGCACCTTGCTTAGGCAACGGGAATCTGGTAATATTCCTTGTACACATCTTATCAATAAAAATGGACTTGATTGTCATATCCTCAAAATTTTAATATAATATAGTCAATGCCTAAAGTGGTACTACCCATCATGTAATTCATCTACCTAAGTAATCCATTGTCCACCTTTGTAGGGTTAACGTATCCTTTTTCGTGCTATTACATCTGCAGAGTCCCGAGGGACGGTTGGTGCCCAAGCCCGTAAGGGCGAGGGCACCAACACTCCCGAGGGACTCTGCAGATGTCATAGCACAAAAAAGCATGCGTGAGCGCTATTATAGCATAAAAACAACACTTATTAGTATGTCTTTCAAAATTATGACATTTTAGCGGGACATTTTGGGCGACGTTGGGTAAACAAATGCGACGTCGCTTAGCAAACGTTACGTCACATACAAGTTTTTGTTATGAGCGTCGACTTTCGGTATCGGCAAATACCAAGAAAACCGTGACATTGCGGGTTTGTTTACGTTTATTATTTTACTATTATAGAAAATTTATTAGTAGTTACAATTAGAATGTGAATTAAAGTTCATATAACACTGTAAATCATTTATTTTTGTCGGCTGGGTCCTGAAATGAGCATACTTTAAACTGAACACCAACAGCGAGAATTTTTACGATAACGTACCTTTTGTTCCCTGTTTAAGTATGAGCAAAATCACCGTTTTTATGCTATAATGCCATTTTTACTGAGCCCTTAAATATAGATGCTGCTTGTATTGTATAGAGCTGTACCAGCAAGATGTATTCTAGTATTTATTTTACATGAACATTTTCAGACCCTGTACTGGAGATGACTCTGTTTGGACACAAGACAATAGATCTTGGTCAGAATGTCAGCTTACAAGCAGTCTTCAATGGCAGGTTGGTAAATGCAAATATTTGAATTGTTTACTCTTATCTTTTAATGTAAATTGAAAACAAATGTTTAATCATGTGGTATTTTGTTCCTTACCCACTGTGGGGAGTGATGGCCCCAGAGGTTCACTTTAGTATCAAGAGGGCCAAGAGAGCAAGAATAACCCACAAAGCTCCATTTAACCCTAGTGTATGATTCAGTGGGTACCTGGGAGAGTCAAAAGCCTATGTGTTGTGACTACCATTGGTGCTAAGTGTAAAAGCTGTCTTGCGACTCAATGATAAAGTGGGCTCAGAATAATGTTTGTAAAAGATTTGATTAAAAATAGAAAACTTTGACCTTCAAAAGTAAACAGATCTAAAACATGTATATTGTACATGTATAAGTATTGTAGTTATTAAGTTAACTTTGCAGCCTTTACCAGTTGGTAGAAATTTTGCTTGCATTGAGAGTTGAATGATCCATGATGTGAAGTCTATGTTTTTCAGTGCACCATATACAGTATGCTGGGAGCTGGTGTTACCAGATGATGTGGTAGCTGTCAATCAGTCGTGTGTCAATGTGACAGATGCTCCTATATCAAATATATACCTGCCATCAGAGTCGTTCCCAGAGAGCGGCTCTTATACACTCAATATTACCATCGAAAATGATGTCAGTACTTATCAAAGTCGACATAGCATTGTTGTGCATTCAGGTAAAACATTTTCTTCACAGATTTTAGTTAATTAAGCTCTTTTTTAAAGACTGTAAACAAAAGACAAAACTCCTCATAACAGTTATCTCCCCTGCAGGGGCATTTTCTGTAGTACATCAAATGTCAAAAACAGGGGAAGTAACTGCTGTGAATAGTTTGTCATTGCCCTATGTTAAGCAGCCATTCTGTGTATTTATAATTATGTATAAATTTGTTGCTTTAGTCAGGTTACATATACCTCTGATTCTTCCTCATTTAGGCACATTTCTCATTTTTGTCTTAGAACTTAAAATAAAGAAAATAAAAGGGCGAGGATCAGACCAGATATTTTTTCATTGGAAGGGTCCAACCAAGTTGCACAGGTGGGTCTGACCAGCTTCTTTTTAGCTCACCTGTCACATAGTGACAAGGTGAGCTTTTGTGATCACTCTCCGTCCGTCGTCCGTCCGTCCGTCCGTCGTCGTCTGTCAACAATTGGCTTGTGTACACTCTAGAGGTGACAGTTTTGATTCAATCTTCATGAAACTTGATCAGAATGTTGTTCTCTATGAAATCTAGGCCAAGTTCGAAACTGGGTCATGTGGGGTAAAAAACTAGGTCACTAGGTCAAATCTTAGAAAAATCTTGTGTACACTCTAGATGTCACCAATTTGTTCCAGTCTTCATGAAACTTGGTCAGAATGTTGTTCTTCGTGAAATCTAGGACAAATTCAAAACTGGGTCATGCGGGGTCAAAAACAAGGTCACCAGGTCAAATCTTATAAAAACCTTGTGTACACTCTAGAGGTCACCAATTTGATCCAATCTTCATGAAACTTGGTCAGAATGTTGTTCTCTATAAAATCTAGGTCAAGTTCGAAACTGGGTCATGCCTGGTCAAAAACTAGGGCACTAGGTTAAATCTTAGAAAGAGCTTGTGTACACTCTAGAGGTCACCGTTTTGATCCAATCTTCATGAAACTTGGTCAGAATGTTGTTCTCCATGAAATCAAGGCCAAGTTCGAATCTGGGTCATGTAAGGTCAAAAACTAGGTCCCTAGGTCAAATCTTAGAAAAAACCTTATGTTCACTCCAGAGGTGGTGGTTTTGATCCAATCATCATGAAACTTGTTCTGAATGTTGTTCTCTATGAAATCTAGGCCAAGTTCAAAACTGGGTCATGTTGGGTCAAAAACTAGGTCACTAGGTCAAATCTTAGAAAAACCTAGTGTTCACACCAGAGGTCACAATTTTGATCTTATCTTCATGAAACTTGGTCAGAATGTTGTTCTCTATGAAATCTAGGCCAAGTTCAAAACTGGGCCATGTTGGGTCAAAAACTAGGTCACTAGGTCAAATCTTACAAAAACCTCGTGTTCACACCAGAGGTCGTGGTTTTGATTTAATCATCATGAAAATTGATCAGAATGTTGTACTCTATGAAATCTAGGCCAAGTTTGGAACTGGGTCATGTGGGGTCAAAAAGTAGGTCACTAGGTCAAATCTTAGAAAAACCTAGTGTTCACACCAGAGGTCACACTTTTGATCGTATCTTCATGAACCTTGGTCAGAATGTTGTTCACTGTGGAATCTAGACCAAGTTTGGAACTGGGTCATGTGGAGTCAAAAACTAGGTCACTAGATCAAATCTTAGAAAAACCTTTTATCCACTCCAGAGGTCGTGGTTTTGATCCAATCATCATGAAACTTGGTCAAACTGATGTTCTTTATAAAATCTAGGCCAAGTTTGAAACTGGGTCATGTGGGGCTAAAAACTAGGTCACTAGGTCAAATCTTAGAAAAATATTGTGTTCACTCCAGGGGCCACCGTTTTGATCCAATCTTCATGAAATTTATATGGTCAGAATGTAGGTTGTACTGATACCTAGACCAGTGTGCAACAGGTGAGCGACCTAGGGCCTTTCAGGCCCTCTTGTTTTATAAGGCGTCCTGATCAGATTTCAATCCCTTAAACTTGTGGTGTATGTTACATATAAGGTAACAACAAATTTGCCAAATTATCACCGGGCGCCAATGTCTGGATTTGCACATGAAATAAACCATATTTTGCTATGATTTCAGTGCCAGCCGCTATAACCTGCCACAATGTCACCTGATGGACATTCCCTGGCACATATTCTGGTCCCGGTCATCTGTGCATTAAGTTGCTATAACATTGTTAATGATTGCTGGAGTGTATTTAACATATTTTACTCTGATTTCAGCGCCAGAACCTACCACAATGTCACCCGATGGACACTCCCCGGCACACATACTGATCCCAGTCATCTGTGCATTAGTTGCTATAACATTGTTAATGTTCGCTGGAGTATATTTTATGAACAGAAGAAAGAAAATACAGCATATTGAAAGTGCAAACTTTGATTTTCATACAAGCATAAGAAAGACACCGAGTCAAGGATCATTCTTGGGTGATTTTAAAGATATGGTAAAGGGATTAGTGAGTAATTCTAGTCAGAGTCGACCGAGGTATGGAACCTACGGAACAATGGAGAACCCGGCAGCTACAACATAAGTGCCATACAGTGTCAGAGGGGTAGAAATGAGGCGAAGAAATTCACTTGCTATTTGCACATGTTTGCCTGATGTTTGTGATTTTCTTCTTTGTTACTTAAGTGAGATATCAAATTAACTGCCTTTTTTTGAAGATAATCTGGCTACACGAAAACATTTCTACCCCCTTGCAGTGAGTAAGGGCATGGAATAATTTACTGGAACATTTATACCTGGGGTACAAGGTATGTTCGACAGTTGTGTACCCAGGTTCAACATTTCCACCGTCTATGCCTTTCAGATTGTTTAAACTAAAACATAGTGAGTTTTTTGTGCTAGCACTCAATGCAATACGGATGGGGGGCAGTCTATTTGATGTGATTTCAGTATCGTTACTTTGATATTAATGTACATGTATATAATTCTGGTACCAAGTATATTCATGATCATCATTTCACTGGCTTAGAATAAGAAGGTCCCAACTACTACTTTCAATCTAAGAATAATACATATTTGAAATCTGCATCATACTGTGCTTCTTATGAGCCTCTTTTCATGAAAATCAAAACTTGTCATGTTGGCCAAAATGAAGTTATAAAAGTTTGTTTTTCAATAAGAAAGGAGTATAAAAATAATAATAATAATAATAATAACAACTTTATTTAAAGAGGCAACACAGTTGGGCGAGCCCAGTCTTTTCGTGAGCCTCTATGACAAATAGTAAATTTCAGACTGGTTTTTCCTGTTGTCTCAAAATATTATGTAGTTACTAGCTTCTCATTCTAAGTCAACAATGTCTTCTGTATACATCAAATCATCATGTTTACTGTACATGTATATATCTGATCATTATTTGATGATGTGATATTCCAAGAATTGCCTGAACATGTCTGGCTGACATTGGTTTATGTGATATTAGAGTTAGAATCTTAGACAGCGACTCATGTGTACTGTACTAATGGTGCTTAATGTTTTACTTCAGTATTCATTAACAGACAATAAAAGCAGAAAGTGATATTCAGTTCCAAATTTCAGTCAAATCAAACTTTGTTTACAGCTGCAGTTGATATGTGCTGCTTTGTAAAAACTGTTAAACTTGAATAGTTGGCTGTGATGTACAGGAAATTTATCATTGACAAAGATGTGCCTGCATTGTTAGTGCAATAAAATACTAATATTGTTTGAAAATACTACATACAAAATGTACTTTAAATTGGTTTGTATTTGTCTGAGAGAACTTTTCTCTAAACTTAACTTTGGCGTCAAATTTCTCACTATTGTTTTTATTTGTTTGCATTTGCCTCCTGCGAAAGTTGCAAGATTTTTTTTTTAGTTTTTTCCCGGCAGTTGGACAATGACTATCCAGGTTGTCAAAGCCATGATTTGTCAAACCCAACGTAATTGCCCTGTGTACTACATTCCTTAGTCATACTAACAATACCCTCAAAAATCAATGATTTTATAGAAGGATCAAGGTTTACTTTTTCTTCTTATGTCTGAGGGTGTGTAATTGATGCTTTCACTTACTTTCAATGTATGTACTACTGGACTTTTGACATAACTAGTTACATTATGTTAAATCATGATATATATTGAGCTGTGATATTCATAAACTATAGTATATTTCCTGATATGTTGTTTAAATTAAAAGTTTGTTTCCTGCTAATGATGTTTAATGATTTATTTAAGCTCATAGGGTTCTGTGTGGAGAGGTTTAAAATCAAGGATTTATAAACTGATAGAGTGCACTATTTCTAAGAGTAGTCTTCTATTGATCAACAACCTCATTACAGCAATACTAAAACACATTTATGCATCAGTAAAAGTTTGTTTATTATAGTGTCATCCCTATTGACATTTTACTTCTGAGATAAATAGCTTTTATGTGTATAGTACCTCCCGAATCCCTTCTCAAAATTTTAGGGCGTCTGACAAAGATGGGCCTACGGTAACCATTTATGTAACTAACTGGCCACTTACCAACCAATTACTCAAATCTATCTTCTGGTGAGATTCAAACTTTCAACCTCCTGCTTCCTACGTGGACGCCCTAACCACTTAGCCACAGTAGTATATCTGCAGGTCAAACTGTTAGCAAATATTTAGACAGCCAGTATATAAAAATATAAGTGATCTTAAAAACTCCTTAGAAGCACTAAGAAATTATTCTTTTTCTACTAGGATATTTGCCAAGTTAGTAAACAGGACCTATGTCCTTGAGTTTTATTTGTTAAGATGTATCATGACTGTTTTATAAAACAATGACAACACTTAGTGTTACAGGATGTTACTTAACATGACACACTCGTAAGGATCATACTTCATTATGTATATTATTTCCAATGTTGTAAACTTGCAAGTGATGTTATCATGATTTGTTTGTAGTGGTATATTTGTTAGAATGTTTATTTGTTAAAGAAATTTTTTTTTTTTATGCCCCCGTATCGATAGATCAGGAGGCATATAGTGATCCACCTGTCTGTCCGTACGTTTAGCTGTCCGGCCTGGTTAACCCAAATTGACCGTTTCTTCTAGCATTAATAAGGCTTGCTACAAATCTTTCAAACTTGCATGGATGTTGTATATGACCACTCTCTACACGCCTGTATCACTTGACTCCATTTTTACCTTCACCTTGACCTACTTTTGGACTTAGACTTATTGAAATGGCTTCCACGGGGGCATAAGCGTTTATTGAACGCAGTCTTGTTGTGAATAGTAATGCTGTGTTCTGATAGAGAGGTTCACATGGTTGATAGGGCGATGACCTAACAGTGTTGCCTCTATAAATAAAATCTTCATTATAATGCCACCCATCTTTGATGACGGAGTATATTGCTTTGCACATGTCGGTTGGTAGGTCGGTCTTTCGGTAGACCAAAATGATTTACTTTCAATAACTCAAGATAGCTTTGCCCTAGGCTCTTCAAACTTAAGATGAAGGTTGGGTAGCAACAGTAGATGACTCCCTATTGATTTTGAGGTTGGTTGGCCCAAGTTAAAGGTCGCTGTTACCTTTACCATTTCTGACTATGAGGCTGAAATTGAGGCATACAGGTTTTAAAAACATCTTGTTATATTTATGTTGTATTTTCTGTTTTGTTATGTTTTTTTCTGTACATACATAGATCAGTGTGTGAAGCATTGAATGTAATATTTGATTTTTTTGCCTTACAGCTTGCTATGTGTTTAGGTTTTCTTACATATAATATGCTGTATAAAATGATACTTTCATGTGTTTTGAAAAGTTAACACATTGCGAAAAATATTAGCATTTTTTTCTCCGTCTTTGTAGCAAACTGTTAGTGACTTTGTTGATGTAATAAGAATAGTTCAATTTACCAATATTTTACTTTTACTTATATAACCACTTATACTGTATCTCTTGATAACAATGACCACTTAACTGTGCGGGAATGTATATCTTCATATGAAGTTCTATATTTTGGGATTTTATGTTTGTTGATAAGTTTTAGCGGAGTTATAGCCCTTGTTTAGAAACCCTGTTATTTGTTGAACTTTTGTGTTTCTTGTTTTTTTATTTATTATCTTTTTCTTAAACAATCTATGCTATTATGGTATTAGACTAGACTAAAAGTAGACTAGACTAGACACTTTTCTTATCTTTTAGTTACTGCTTTATTTTGTAGTGAAGCAATGTAGACCTTGCTCTCATGAATAGTCATTCCAGTTATAAATTACCAAGCTCCAAGTAGTAGTAAAAAGAAAGAGCTTTGATATACACTTCAACCATACCTGCAAAGTACTCCTATTAAAGTGGAGTTACTCCTATTTTCGTTGTGGATATCTGGTTTTTCAAGTTAACCTAACTTTGAACAAAGGTTCATTTGATTCATGTTATGATCTTTTGTCCCATATTTATAACCACAAGAGTTAATACATTCCTTGTTTATGCATCTAAATCCTTTTTTATTCAAATTTTAGTGCATTTTATGACATGTTTGCTTTATCACTCCTATTTTGGCAGGTATGTTACGAGTACAACCTTTCCAGATTGGTTGTCCTTTGAGCAATAACCTCTAATTTGTAACATTATTGTATCCTTCATTAAGCTACCAATAACTATCAAGTTTACTCCTCTAGAGCTACACCACCTCTGTACAAAAACAAAACTTATTCCTTTAAGGGTTGCTGTAAAGCGATTGTGTTGTGTATTGGAGCTCTTGCAAGTTAATAGGGATGAACTCAGCACCATGTTTCTGTAAATAATTTGTGTCAAGGAGTTAGTTGAGAAAAATCTCAATGAATTGAGACAATACTTAAGTTGAGATTTAGCTCAAACTGAGATATTTTGGGAGATTGCGACAAGACCTCAGTGAGATTATATTCACTATAAATATATGTTACTACATCTCATCTTGTTCATGATGTTTATAATATACTTGTATTGTTATAATTATGTAGTTATTGATTAAAAATTAAATTTGTTGATAACTGGTGAGTTGTTTTATTTGATCAGACTTGGAATTATAGATAGGTAAGGTTGTTCAGTTGGAATTCCCTCCCAGGGAATGGTTGCTGGTACCAGTATGTATTGCAGAGATAGTTGAGTTCAAGGTTAAACCTTCTTGTCCAGATAGGATTTGATCCCAAATTCAAGCTCACTCCAAGCAGGCATTTCACCTCAACCATGGGTCGAATTCGAATTTGACCAAGATGGAATTCAGACCTAAGTTTGACCTTGACCAAAGTAGCATTCTTAACCCCAATTTCAACTTTGCCTTTGAAGGATTTGAGCTTAAGTCCTTCGTTTAACCTCATCCAAAGGTTGAAATTCAACCTATAATGTTAAGATCAGGGATCAGACTCTATACCACCGTGTCTCCAGTGCATTGAAGACAAGATTCCCTCAACAGCTACAGGAGTTTATATTACCCTGGTAAAGTTGACCAAGACTGCTCCAGATAAGTAGAAAACAATTCCAGCATGACTAATATTCCAAAGGATTGCAGATAACAAATGCATAACTTGGTATCAGTATGCCAAGCTGAACAATATTTGTGTCCTTACTAATGGCACTATCCCACAACACCCTATTACAACGACACTTGCCAAGTGCCATTACATGCTAACAATATAACTTAACCCTTACTTCATTCTTAGAATCATTTAATGTTTTCATACATTGTCAAAAATACAATAACAAAATCTGGTATAAAACAATAAAAAACATACAAAGTGGATCACCACATTAACTGGCTATAGACTCAACCTGTGTTAGTGATTA
The DNA here is from genome assembly GCA_963678985.1 of Spisula subtruncata. Classification (NCBI taxonomy): domain Eukaryota; kingdom Metazoa; phylum Mollusca; class Bivalvia; order Venerida; family Mactridae; genus Spisula; species Spisula subtruncata. The sequence continues at coordinate 66,272,946 of OY787660.1, forward strand.
CCTGAATTTAGCAACCATCTGTCATTAGCAGTCGATATGACCAAATGAAATTTACTGGGTAGAGATTTTCTCTTATCAGCATACTAGATGTTGATAAAGAGATATAGTCAAGCCAGTGTTAGTGGTATGTACCCTGAATTGAGAAACCACCAGCCCTGCGTTCAACAACTTATATGATCAAATCTCAATCAATAGCAGTTTTATTTATATAAGAAACACCAGCATTTAACAGCCACTTCATTTCAGAAGTTACAAGTGAAATATCTCTTGACTTGCTGTTGAAAACAGGTTCAACTATAAATTGGATGTTTGGCTACTTAATACAGGTTTGACTATAAAGCCAGTAAATGTGATAAATACAATGTTACCAACCCTGCTGTTAAATATCAACAGCAGGAAATAACCAGTGACATAGGCAGAGAAGAAACATCTTAAATTAGTTGAAGTCAATTGTACCCAATAAGCCTTAAATTAAATCATACAAAAAGAATTCACCAGGGACATTTACCTTCTATCAAAAGTCAAGGACAAGGTGAATTTTTTCAGATATTACTTTAAAGATACCATTTACTATCATCAAATGTTTTAAAACAAGTACCCGGTATAAAGTTCACTCCAAATGAGTTCATCAGATAGCAATGTACTATTAATCGAGAGAAATTTTCAGGTAATGAAAAATTCATGACATCACGTCTGATGGCCATATGATAAGAATCATCAACACAAGCAAATGATTATTGCTTTACTTATTTATGAAAATATATACTACCAAAGGAATTATTGCTATCTACAAAATCATGAATTTAGTAAGCATTAAAATTATTGCAATGTACTCTTCAGATAAGTCATGAGTGCAGTTCAGTTGCCGACAGAAATTCACGGTTGTGAATATGATGAAGAGTTTGTGAATACAGTACAACCTCTCTAGAGCAACCTTCTGTTCAGCAACAATCTCTTTATAACAAAACTGTCAAAATATCCTTCAGGAAATTATTACTATCAATGTAACAATGGCCAATATTTGCAAATCTCAAATTGTGTTGCTCTGTATAAGTGAAAATGAATGAGAAATTTAATTTAAAGTCTTGGATGTTTAGCAAAATATAAGTGTGAATAAAGCCAGAAAGGATATAGATCAGAACTAAAATAAACAAATAGATAAATATAGCACAAATATTATACTTCCTATATGAACACTTTAGAGGGCCAAAAGTAATAAGAACATGGTGATAATAAATTTAACAACAAGATTTTGATTTTTGACACTAGAATGTTTATCTCCCACAAAGGGCCATAACTCAGAAAAAATATTCATAATACCTAAAATTTCTGGCAATATGCACAGCTAGGCCTGGTACAAAGCTTTCATGGGATGTTTCACTGAAATATGGTCAATGGTAAAGCAAAACAAGTTCCTACAAACTTTGTGAAATATATCTAAACATTCTTAAGAAACTAATTTTAGTGACAATTTTATACAAAATCATCATAATTTGGTAGTTACTTGACTTTTTTCGTCTTATGAAATGAAAATAAACTGTATAAACACAAACAACAAACAAGAACAAAATGGGTCTCTTCACTATAAATAAAAACAAGAAATATTTGTAAAACATTTATGTCCCCAACGGCAGCTCAATAGTCAGAACTTGTAAAGGTTCAGTGACCTACTGACCTCAAAATTGTCAACTTTGAAGATCCTAGGGCAAAGCATTCTTGGGTTATTAAACAGAAACATTTTAAGGTCTACCAACTTACAATCCAACAGACCGACACATGCAAAGAAATATACCCCCCTCTTCAAACAAGGGGCAATAATTTTGCGAGACATAGAATAACACACAATGACTATGATTGATAGGCTTAGGTGTAGAACTGTAGTTACTTGGTAAGACCTATGCCTTGAAACACAGGTGCGTTAAGTGTCGTAGGTCATCTCTATTATACATATTAAATGTTTATATACAGTAAAACTTTGTTATCTTGAGGAGTAATCGGGACAGGTAAAATGCTCGAGATAAACCGGGTGCTCGAAATGACGATATAGCATGTATTGATGATACAAACAGATATTCGTTAAAAACTTGCTCGAAATAGGCCGGGTGCTCATGATATTGTTGCTCTCCATAGCGAAGTTTTATTGTACACGTTTAGCGGACCTTTGCCTTTAAGCAACAACAGTCACACCATGACCCTGTTTGATATTATGCTTGTAACAAATGGAATAACATCGTAAAAACACAAAATTAGGCCATAAACTATTAACTACTTGATAGTTCCAAAAAAGTCCTCCAAACATCTTCAAAATGGCCAGCAAGAGGGAATAAGACTTCATAAATAATTGTACAGATTGAGCACTTAAAGGTTACATCCAACAAACACATAAGCTGAAAGTCAACAAGCCAACAATTCTTGCATAATTCATTCATAAACATTCCATAGAAACTATTGCATTCTCCTAAATGCACCCTACAGGCCAGCCAGACTTAATTTGATTCTTTTGCTAATATTTATTAATAAATTATGAATTTTGTTTGAACTTGAAAAAAAACTGTAATCAATGGTATGACTTATTAATTAATACAGGGGCTCTACTGAGGCATCATGCCTAATTCACATGCATAATGCCAGAACTACACATGCCTCCACTAAAACTTTGTTTAACACATTGTCTATCATCAAAATTAGCATAAGAAATTTCAAATGACCATAACTCTGGCATTACTTTAAATTTTTCATTAAATAACTTCTATTTTCTGCAGAACAGTTCCTTCTTTTAGTTCAGCCAATCTGAATTCTGGAAAAGTAGGGCCCCTGATTATGAAACTATAAGCTGTCATGGATGCGTGAAAAGGGGACTGCAAGGATGATAACCAAGAATTTTATTTATTGTGGCCTTAAATAGGCATAGTACTTTCCACATCAATAACACAGAGATATGTTAACACATGAGCGTAGGTGAACCCAGCAATCAAATGAGACCATGCAAATCCTACAGTCTCTTGTATGGCCTGTAATTATTGCAGTTGGGGACTCCGCCCGTCAAACAAGACCAAATCCTTTTGCTGTTGTATGGCCTATAACGGAGTTGCCAATCAAACAAGACCAAATCCTTTAGTTTTTGTATGGACTGTAATAATTGCAGTAGGTGACCTCCACCGATCACACGAGACCAAATCCTTCAGTCTGTTGTATGGCCTGTAATAGTTTATCTTTCATTCTATCTTTAGTAGAATATCTAGGTAGATCTAATAGATTAAAGCATGTATGAGCAACAGGTAGATATTTCTCCTCAACATTCATAGGCTGGATCACAAGCTGAAATATAAAACCATAACCAAATTATATCACATACTGTAAAATCAGTTAAGTTTGTTGGGACAAAATTTTGTAGTTTTGGTAAAAAAGACAATTTCGTTGGGTCTTGAATTTGTTGATTTTGCATTTCAGGTAATAAAACAAGGGTCAAAATTAATATTCGTCGGGATTTAAGTTTGTGGTTTAGGTGAACAACAAAATCCATGAAATTTAATCCCCCACGAAAATTAATTATTTTACAGTATGCCATCTTTTTTAATGGTCAAAAAGGGAGATTTTTTTACAATAAAGTTAATTTTTACATGGGTACTGCAAAATAGTGACCTTTACTTATAGGTTAAACTATTGAAAACTATCAAGTTCAGAGACAAAATTAGGGGTCTTTGCAGATATTTTATAGTTTTGATATTGATTGATTTATTTGGCAAGCACAATGTTGACAAGCAGAAAAATAAGAATTTAACATTTTGTGTAAGTTATAAATGACATATCTTACCTTGACATGTTTCATGCCAATTACAGGGATTTTGTCACTGCCAGTCAAAAATACTGAAAACAAATAATTAAACATTGCTCAGTTCTCCATAGATATGACAATGACAATAATTGATTTGACATAGTGGCCACCGGCCCAAGATCAACATGAAACATCATGGCAAATGTATACATGCATGAATTTATAAATATGGAACAAACATAATTACAACATTATTCGCATGCATACATAATTTCATAAAAATTTCACCAATGTAATACAAAACATCTATGTACACACACAAGATATTTAACAAATAAAATTGAATTATATATATAAAGTCTTTGTAATACTTCCCGCTTTAAAAAACAAACATCAAGGGTTAAATACAGACAAAATTTTGCTTATAGAAGGCAAGAGGTTCATGTTATTATCTTCCACACTTTACCAAACCATTAAACAATACATTGTAGATTGAGTAGACCGTAACTTACATAGAAATTTCTTCTTGTCTTCTAGACATAGATCATGGAATACGTCCCAGAAATGTTTGATAGTTTGATGATACCTGTGATATTCACCCTTGTACACTGTGTTCTGAAAATGATAAATAGTGAATATTGTAAAATCATTAATTTTTGTGGGGGATTAAATTTCGTGGATTTCGTGGTTCACTTTTAAAGATGAAATCAAATCCCATCAAACAATCATTTTGAGCCTTGTATTTATTACCTGAAATGCAAAATCCACAAATTAACGTCCCATCGAAATGGTGTATTTTTCCAAAACCACAAAATTTCGTCCCATCAAAATAAAATGATTTTACAGTAACTAGAGCTGTCTCCACTTAGCAGACAAATATACCCCTAGCCTGAAAAGGGCCATGAATCTGGCAAAAATAAATGAAATGACTTCAAAAGATTTTGATGATGTTGGATAGGCTTCACCTTTGAACACTTAGAGAAGTTATTGTGTGTGCAAATTGACAGACTAACAAGCTGAATAAAGTTTACCCCCTTACAACTTGTCGTGCACAGTAGAAACATGACCTATGAATACCATCGTAAACCTTTTACTCTTAACAACCATAATCCATGTTTCTGTGTAGTAATTTCCATACTGTATATTATGGCATGATTTGTCTTTGACAATTGAAAATGTATTTTGAGACACTCTGTATTACCTTTTCAAACTCCAAGAAATCATAATTTTCATTTCCAACAACCATTGACCGTAGTTCATCTGGATGGAAAAGTTCCTGAAAGACAGATACAATATGCAGGTTAATTGTTATCACTACAAACAGAAAGCATATTGACGGTGCCAAACCAAAACCCTGTAACTCAATTTTGGCGGGAAAACTTTTTTTGCAGCATCCGCATCTGCTAGACGTCCCGCATATTTCTGTCATGTCGCCATCTAAGTAACACAATTGGCTATTTAGATGGGGACAAGACAGAAATGCGCGGAACTTCTAGCAGATGTGGATGCTGCAAAAAAGATTTCTGCCAAAATTGAGTTACGGTGTTTTGGTTTGGCACCGTCGATATACTACAACAGAACATTGCTTGACTTTCAAATCAATCATAGTTTACCAAGAGCCTGTTGCCTAACAAAAGTGCTACCAAGTTCCACAGTTGAGCACATCTATGCAACAGTGCTTGAAGATAGCACACCTTTTCCCAGCAAGCTTTGCGTTACCGAGTGCTTTCTGTAGCAGTTAGCAAAAAAAATTGTTTCAGGGATTTTTGGTAGCTACACAAACTGTTTTCACTGTATTTCAGAAATTCATTTGTTACTGTTAACCAATTTACTTTTGCGAATACTAACTATCATGTTTAACTAATTGTCGGCGAGTATATACTTAGCGGTTTTCTTAGCGTTTTTAAGTCTCCTGCAATGTCCATATTTGCATTATGAATACTTTGGCAGCTACTAGGGGTGTAACGGTACGCTTACCTCACGTTATGATAAGTACCGTCATTTTTTCTAACGGTTCGGTATATTTCGGTTTGATACAATATTCTCAAACAGCAGTGTAAATACTTCATATTTTAAGTTACAATAAATTTGTTGCTTCTATAACAGCAAATATAATGTGTCTATCAACTATTTTAAATTAATTTTGAAAATATGAAGCATATCGTAATAAAATTAAAACGAGTGATATATGGTTATTGTACATAATCAGCAGTTGTCAGATTTTTTGTTGTCTGAATGTTATTTTGCTCATAAAAAAGCTTATACCGAACCGTACCAAGATTTAGAGGTATGATATATGAACCGTGTGGGACTGAAGTCCGCGGTATTTCTTGTACCGCGGTATACCTTGGCAGCCCTAGCAGCTACTTAATTTCACAAATTTCTACAATTCGCCAACTCTCCAAAATTGAATCCTGCGTAATTTCTTGGCTAACAGTTTCAGAGTACATTAGAATTGACTTACCAGGACCCTACCACCACATACTTTATGGAAGCCAGTATGAAAGGAATGGAAATGACTCTCCACAGATTTGTTGAACACATAATCTACATACAACTCTACAAATTCACTCCTGCAAATATAGAATCACAACAACCATGATTTAAACAATCATAGACATAGATCATACAACCTAATTATACTAACCAATTTATTTTAATGACAATACTGTGTTCACTGAATGATTATGTCCCGTTGGAAGCCTTGTCCATAACAAATAGCTTAGTCATTCAGAGGCTATAATTCTGTTGAAATGTTACATCGCTTTGTAAATGTACTGTGTTTATGATGGTAAACAAGTATACCAAGTTTGAAAGGAATGCCTTAATGGACATAAAATATATGCGAGTTTCAACATTTTGTAACGGACGAACAATTTGAATAACAAACAAATAACCTTCACATTAGCGAGTACAGATTTTGACTAAGTATATTCTGAATGGTCATGAAAAGCCTTTGAATTTTATTGAATACAACAAAAAGAACTGTCAGATACCTACCTGTTTTGTTTATTTACAGTCTTTGAAGAACCACCTGGAGTAAGCTCCATATTCTTGATTTCTCCAAAACAATCTTGACTAATCTGTGGAAATAACAAATAGATTGAAATAACACATAGATTGTGTTTGAATATTTCTTTAAGTGATTCATTTCAAACTAACTTGCACCAGTGGTAATGCCATTCCATAAAGCAAAGTGCAAGTAAAGTTACACAGATGCAATAGCCACATCTGTTTAAAGTAGCCTATGAAAGTTTATGCTTAGCTGGGACTAATGTCATTTCTAAAAAGCTTTTTGGTTATATAAGACAGCAGATTGACCCAAACATTTTTACTGGACTGCACCCTAACCGGTACTAACATACCCTTTCACAAGGAACTAGCTTCTCCACATGTGAAGGAGTAATCACCACTGTAAATTTTTCATAGAAGGGTATGATTTGTGAATGGGAATCCAACCTGGGTTACAAATCATGCACCCTTTTGGCACTTAACACTGTACCATGGCCGTGCCTACAAATACTGTAAACTGCATATACTGTCAGTTCTCGACCCAGCCACGCCCTTTTGAAACCAAGCAAAATATTGCTGTCAAAAATATGTCAGTACATTGAATTGATACAAATGCAATTTGCAACAATGGCCACATAAAATATATAAGGTAATGACAGTTTACGAAAATGTCAGTTTATTGGGCGTTGTTATATCGAAATCTGACCGTATCATATCTTACCTCAAATGTGAGACAGAACACATCTTCTATATCATCTCCTTCATGTTTTAACAACTGATCAAAACTCCTAGAAATATATTATTAACAAGAAAGCAATGATAGTCCAGAGTACCATATCAATTTTAACTAAAAAGCAGACAGTGCCATATACGCAGTTTTTACAACAAAAGAAGAAATTGAACAAAACAGTGGATCTCTATAATCTCTCATTTGGCGAAGTTCCCTGCAAGTCCATCAACATATCTTAGATATCACGCTTACTGAAAATAATTGTCGATTTTTTTCACCAATGTGGTTGTAAACCTTCGAGTTTAATTTTCAGGACTTGGGACATGGACTTTGTGCAAGTATGGACGCACTAGGCCAGGCAGCTTTAGAAACAAATACTAATGAAGACAGATTTTATTACTATTCCATATTAAACACATAGTCAAGACAAGACTGAATTGTAAAATTGTTAAATATATAAAGTAGATATTTACCTTCCAAGAGTTGGCATAAGTTCTTTGAGATCATCAAGTGTGGGAGTTCTGTAAAGGCAATGAAGTACTCTAAAATCATTTAATTTCGTTGGGACTCGAATTTGTGGATTTTGCATTTGCACAAAATGACCAATTCCTCTTGCTGAGAATCAAACCAGGGATCATTAGCTATTGCAGTTTTCCAATAGACCAATGTGTCACCGCACCTTAATAATATATAATACTGTAAATTCATTAATTTTCGTGGGGGATTAAATTTCGTGGATTTCATGGTTCACCTCAACCACGAACTTTAATCCCAACGAACATTAATTTTGACCCGTGTTTTATTACTTGGTCATTTTGTGAAACTGTTTCCTGTGTTTCTTACCAAACTATAGTTGACCTGGTTGGTAGCTCAGAGATACAACTGCAGGTTTCAGTGGAGTATGTTTTAAGAACCAAAGAGTCTATTCAAAAGTACCTAACTATCACACCTAATTCCTTGTGTCACACATCTATCAATTCCTTTGAAATCAGTGACCAATTAACCATGCATTTAGAATGTTTCAATCAAATGAAAACAGAGATGCACTAGTGAGGGTTTTAGGTGATTTACTTTAAAGTCAGGTCTCAATACAACAATACTCTATATTCAACAGACATACTTATATAATGACATCAATTAAAGAATTTACGGGCAAAATTAAAACACTCTTTGTACCATTTCTGTATAATACATTTTCATTACAATGACATTTTACCAGGAAACAAACAGTGTTGTTATATATTGACAACTCAATGTAAACACTAAGTTAAGTCTAACATACCCATTGAGTAGTTTCTTAAACAACGCCAGAGGAAAACTAAGTTGTATTATAACAGAATTGTATATTGCCAAGCCACATAAACAACCGATCAAACAATACATCTGATGGTCCTCAAATGCCTGAAATTACAAATAGTTTTTTAAGTAGGTGACATCCCAAGAATTTTTAATAACCAATATTCCAAATAATTAAATATTTTTAAATATAAAACCAGAAGTAACAAAAAAATACAAACAAGTGGAATGCAAAAAAATGCATATGTTTTGTAGTACTAATTCCTGGGTCACAAATCCAATCCAAGTGAACGTTTTTGTTTATCAGACAGAAGGATGTACATCAGCAGGTCATCAGGGCATAGTCAAACACAATTAAGGCATATTATAGTAAAAAATTTATATTGACCATCTGATCTTGATTTGTGAATGTCTACTCAATGACTAATGGACATTGTCAGACTATCTATTTTAATAAAATATAAGATTTTTTTCATATGAAAAATTAGCATTTTTAAGCCAAAATATTCTTTTCTACTTTTTTTGCAATGGTAGTACCACAGAGTCCAAGATGCATAAAATTCTTTGTTTGGCCACATGATATACATTCATGCAAAGTTCTAAGTCATTCTGAGTCATACCCTGCAGGGCTCGACAAATCCACTCGTCCGCTCGTAATTACGAGTAGAAATTCACATCGGACGAGTCAACATCCAGCAACGCTCGTCCTGCAGGACGAGTGCAATTTCTGGCAGAAAACAATCAAGTTTCAATAATTAATCGCGCATTAAACAACATAATTCGATAAAAAAACCATCTCGTATTCGATACAAATGCCAGATCATCTGTCAGTCAAAAACGAAAGTTGGAAGAATCAAAACATGAGTGCGCTGTGACGTCACGGGAATTCCCCAGTTATGCTCAATTAATGAATGACACTGTTCTTAGTTGGATCGATCGAAACATAATTTTTTGGCGTTAAAGCGACGTTTTCAGTTCGTCACAGTGCGCAAAATGATTATTATGTTTGAATGTATGGATTAACAAACAAACCCCTTCCATCGGTTTGCGTAATCAAGGACGAAATTTGATACCGACATAGTGGTCATCACATGAAGAATGAAGTTCGTATAGACACAGTGTATTTACCAATCAAGCTGATCAAAAGTTGTCTGCTTCAGAGGAGAAAGGAGCGGAAATGCGGAACGCATTTATATTTTCACAATTTTATTGACAGTTTGAGACGAGAATCACATCGTTCAAAAACAGATTTCCAGATTTTTCTTTGACTGAAAAATACGGGCGAGTTGATTTTGCTGCTGGACGAGTGGTTTTTTGGCACCGCTCGTCCGGCAGGACAAGTGGCTTTTGAAAAATTTGTCGAGGCCTGCCCTGAAATCGCCTCTGTAGAAAATGTGAACAAAATCCATTATACCCTGCTTTTCCTATCGTCTGCTGACCCAGATGTAAAATGGTGAAGAGTAGATACTTACAAAAGGAGAAAACCAATGCATTCTGGAATCTTCCTCATATTTAAACATGCCATATTTTGGATCCAGCAGTTCTCGAAGAAGTAACATGAAAAATTCCTGAAAAAATACCAGAGCTTATTATACCCATATTCATGACGTTCTTCAAAACTAGTACATAATGATAACAGAAAATCTTATTTCAATCAAGCATGGTAACCATAGATACTGATTATACAAGTACCAAAGATATAACTTACTTTTCTGACTCCGCCCTCATCCTGGGCTTCTTCCCCATGAAATACAACCTGCAATATTATAGAAGGAATACAGTATAACCTCAATAATGGGAACTTTATATCACATGACTTTCCTTGTATCCAGGTAAGTAAAGCGAGTATGTATAAACCTATTTGTAACACGGGTAGTATAAAGTTTAAATACCTGGGTGCGGTTTTCCAAAAAATCAATGCATATTTTGCGTTTTAATGTCATATGATATAAGAATCTATTACTCTTTGTCAAGTGATATATTTATATAAAAATCGTTCAGGAAATATTGTCAAGCTCGTCAGAGGCTCGCTTAATAAAATTTCCAAAACTCGTTTAAATATAAATTTATATCAATTGACAACTCGTGATAGATCCTTTATTTACAAACTGTGGACTTCTAACCTAGTTTGAATACTGAGGTTGAACAGTGAATTGTTCAAAGAAACAGTGAACAAAATGTAACAGAAATGTTTCCTAAGGTTAACTGGTTTTATACACAGGTAACTGTTAAATATTATGCCAAACATAGCCTTTATTCGCTAGTGACAGTGACTCTTCTGCTGAAACATGGCAGATACACGAGTGGTCCATTCAGGTTTGAACCCAGGTCTCCCAATTAAATGGAAAGCATGCTAAACACAAACACTGAGCTACGGACATGAGTCACATCCAAAGCTAAAATGTGATTTAAGAAGACAAAATTTAAAAAAAAAACATATTAACCTTGAGTGGTTTCTTCAAGTCAGCACTTTGTTGATTCATCAATTGTTGCAGTGTATCATGTACTATATTATTTCTATGTACATAAAATACAAGGCACGGGTTCACCGGGTCGATAGGAAGAAACAAACTTTGGAAATTTCTACGATTCACTTCATCAATAGCAGTCTGAAATAACAATTGCAGATAAATGTAGTACCAGTACAGTAATTCAGAAATTTTTGCAAGATCAAAATTTCTCAAAAATTTTATTTTGAAGATTTTTCCACTTCAGAAAAAAAACTTACTGTGGTTTTCAATACTGGTGTTCGTTGCCTAAGCAATGGGAGGTAATCCAAGCCTACTATATTGAGAAAGGTAACTAAATGAAGGCGCTCAGTAGTGCTTCAGGTTTGGCAACAGACTCCTGTTGTTGTTTGAGTCCACAAATATTAATTATTGCAAATAAAGTGAAAATAAATCACACCCAAAAATTTCTGATTTTATCCACGGAGTTAGTTACTAATTAATTTATTATCATGATTTTATAGTAACATTTATCACAGTATCTCAAGACATTATTTCATAGGTCAAGGAAATTTCCAGGAAAAAACAACAACACTTATACACTTAGAATACTTGAAATTCACATTAATTCAGTGTTTCTGCGAGCCAGGATTTTTGGGGGGTCATCTGTGACCCCCTGGTAAAAAATCAGGGGGTCATCAGCAGTATTGAAGGGTCATATGCAAAATTTGAAAAAAAAGACTAGAAGACAATAAAGGTTGAAACCGTACTTATGTATGAGTCTGTTTTCCATCAACTGAGAACTAGAACATTCAGAAATGAACTTTTTTTTTATGAAGTGTTCAACCTAAACATCTTGATTAAACTCTCTACTTGTTCCACACTGTGGCATACTGACAGCCTTGGAACAATACAGGTTCCTTTGTTTTGCTTGTTTCCATCTACTAACTGCATTTGAAAAGTCATATTCTGCCACAGGTGGACCAAGAGATATTTGCATCAAGGTGTTTAGGCGTACAGCAGACAATCTATTTCTAGATGAAACTTTAATGTTGTTTTGTATACTGAAACCCCTCTCCACAGTTGCAGTCTGCAATGATGCAAGCAGTGCAACTGTGGAAAGCTTTGTTAGATTTGGAAAGGCACCAGGATGGTTTTCAACCAGCAGTTTCCAAATGGACTGAATTGTATTGCAGGGGTATCTCTGCTGAGTTAAATTCTCGCTTTGCACGCTGCTGTTTACCATTTCCTGTTAGATCTTCTTTTGGTGATTTTGGAGCTTCGTCAGTTGATTCCTTTTGGGATTCATCGCATGGCTCTTTATTTGTTTCCAAAGGAATTGAGCCAGGCACAGAAAAGAAGTCTGAAAGGCGTTTTTGCCTTTTCCGTTTTGGTTCGTCTGCATTAACGGACATTTTATGTGCATGCGTCAACGTTACTAAGACTTTAGTTTAATGCGCGGCGTATCGAAATTTTATACTACGCTAAGCGTACGGACTAGTACGGAGCCCGAACTTTACACTCAACCATAGCGGAAGTGATAAATTTGTAAACATCTCGCGTATCGACGGTATGGGAATAAGACGTTATGCAATTAATTTGACATTTAATTATCGCCTTTTTTTATTTGAAACATATTTCTATGATTGAATAATTAAGTTGCGTCACAACGGACGCAGGTTTGGCTTTAAGTTGCGTCATATGTAAATAAAATGCGTCAAAAACGCAAGAAACGCACTCTCGCGGAAACACTGTTAATTAGTGAAAAAATTACTAGATAAATCAGTATCAGCACATAGAATAGATGGTCTTTTTCATATATTGTAAAATCACACTTCTAAGTTCTACTCCTAGTACCTGCATTTGCATCAAGGCATCTGTCTGAAGTAAAAGACTTTTAGCTGCAGCATCAAATGTAAATGGGTAGTTGCAGAAGAGCAATTGATTTTGCTGAAAATATACCAATATAAAAATGCAATGAATGATATCTGATATAAATAGGAAAAAATCTCACAATTTAGATCTTTTAAAATTGGTATACTTATTGAAGTGGTCTTAATACTAAAGTTAAAGTAAGACATTGAAAAACAACTGAAAATTTATATTTGAGCCGTTCTCCAGGAAAACTGGACTAAATGACATTGCATTGTAATTATGCAGTAAGATTTAGAAAAATGTCTAAAATGAGAAAAAAGTTGTGTTCTTTCATTTCATATTTACGTAATTGGATAGTATAGTACTATAGCAACAATATTTTGGTCATATGAAGACTAACTTTCAACGAGCATCAAGCAAGGGAGATAAACCAGTACCACTTTAAATGAATTTGGTATTTTGCAGCATGGTATTAAATGAAAGATCTCTCACACTCGAAACGGACATGTACTCTATACCACTATCTCCAGGTGGAGATACTCATAATTTATTATGCCTGTCATGTTTCAGTAGAAAGCTGACAGGCAAATAAAGGCTATGCTTAGCATTGGCATGGGGCTAGAGTATTGAGGCCGACTAGCTTCAAACAAAATCAACATTCTTAATGTACACAAAATTGTATAAATGCTGGAAACACTAACCCCTGCTGGACCAAACTTTGGTTTACTTTGTTGTTGAACCCACTGAACGTAGTCTCCTTTCAGGTTCACTCTGTCCTTCATATCATTTACATAGAATTTGTTATAAGGGACGATCTGTCCATTCTGTTCATTCACAGAGCTTAACTTCTTCAGTATCTCTAATGATACATACATGGCTTGATATCTCGTCTCCATCTGAATTACACAACAAACAAAATCAACTGGGGAGTTTTAACACAAAATGTATGCCTACCACATTGACAAGGGGTTATGGCTTTGACAGAAATAATACATTGTCTGCAATATCGTCACCATATAAACGTATCGTATACAACAAACATGTTCAAATTCATTAGTCAACTAAAAGTCTTGAAGGGTTTTGAATCTAAAATGTATGTCTCCCACAAGGGACCACAACTTTTGTCAAAAATAATCTGACCAAAACTTCCTGACAATAACCACAACTATTCATGTGATGTTTTATTGAAATCGGACAAGTGGTTAAGGAGAACAAAAGCAGAGATATTCTGCACATGTCTGTGGGAGATATAGTTGGCAAAACAAGAGGTCACATGCCCATATACAAAGTAAGATATAAATTACTAGTAATATACAACCAGGAACTGTCTTACAATAGTTATTTACAAGAGCACTACAAGACAGACGCCATGCCATAAAATGATGCAAAGTCACAAAGGGGCATAATCTAGTACATTAGTCAGGGGTGTCAACAGAGCCAAATTCAAAATCAGAAAAAAATTTGATGCGGTCAACCATTTTTGCCCAATAAGAGGCTTTCAACCATGTTGTTTCCTTATTTTAATAAGTTTTTATCAAGAAATTCCTTCAAAACAGACTACATGACCATAACTTTGTGATTTGTTCAGATATTTTCTTCATATTCTTTTTCAAGATATTTAAATCCGGAATTACGGATTAATCAGGAAAATTGACACCACTGAAATTTAGTGTAAGGTAGAGTAACCAATCTCGACATATGTGATTACCACTTACCTCCTTCAAGTTCTGGGGTTCTGGAAGTTGTAGTACATATATCACAGTCTCTTTAAATACCTAAATTAACAAAACATAAAACGTTATACAAAGATGACTATTTACAACATTCGTGCACCCTTGCCTATGTTTGTACATCAATGTTTCACAACGTTTTAGATGCTATTCAAATCTATGACACTCTCTGTCTTCATAAAATGTGTAACTGCTGATTTGTGGTTATCTGTTAATCATTAACCCCGACTCATGGATGAAATCTGATCGACACCTACATGAAGATCCACTGCCCTATTGGTAACAGTGGTCTTTGCTCATAGATGGTCACAAACACGGTTTGATTGTACAGTACCACCTCACAAAAGCAGCCCACAGTTGAGAATGTTATGTTTCTATTGTAGAGGTGGTATTTAAGACAGTGAGACTGTAATCTAAAGATTCATGATAAGTATACATAATAAGGAATATTAATAAGTACTTACATAGATAACCCTGAGAAAAAAAGTAGATGCAATACTGCCCCACCATAACTCTGAAATAATAAGAACCATACCAAATTAACGAATTGGATATAAAATGCAACTTAAAGGATGTTATAAAAGACTTATGATGTCTTGCCACTCTCACAATAGATGCAAAAGATGTAATTAGAAACACCGCCAGAAATGCCTACGTTTTTGCCTGTTTCAAAATACAACTTGTTTTTGGACTGATTACTTGGCACGGTCCCCCTAAAGATTCTGGGTTTGATTCTCAGGTGGAGCAGGTGATGTTCTTCCAAAATATTTGGAGATAGTCTTGTCCTCACATGTGGAGGAGTAGTCAGCTGCTTACCGAGTTAGTTAATATTATGTCTTGATTATTAACTCCAGTCAACAGACTGATATGTTTGAGAAAAAGTTGTTAGAAAGCATTATACAAGCAGATAAAGCTATTCTCTGTCACTGGCATATTCTTCATATTTTGTAAAATTAGCACTTGTCCAGGACGGACAAGTATTTTTTGTTTCGGGCTAGTAACTTCTTCAGTTATTGTGCATAGAGCATAATAATAGTTAAAGGAAAACTATTCAGTTTGTCGCTTTGGGCAAATTTTTAAATCCTACATCAACAGACTGTCTTAAACTGAAGGAGAACTTCACTAAGCACTCGCAACAACAAATAAGGTAACTATGAAAATGGAGTAAAGATAGTAAAAATACTGTAAAATCATTTAATTTCGATGGGACAAAATTTTGTGGTTTTGGTAAAAACAGAACATTTTGATGGGACGTTAATTTGTGGATTTTTCATTTCAGGAATAAAAACAAGAATCAACATCATTGTTCAATGGGATTAAATTTCGTGGTTGAGGTGATTCACGAAATCCACAAAGTTTAATCCCCCACAAAAATTAATGATTTTTCTGTATATATAATCATGAAAAAGGAGTAAAGATAGTGAAAATATTATTGTTGAATAGCCAGCACTTACCAAGTACACGTGAAGCATGTTTATCTAAATTCAATATAGAAAGTCCAAAGGGTTCAATGAGTGAGCTATAATATTTGGGCTGCTCAAACATAGGTAGGTGAGGTAGCATGAGGTATACTCTGAGGGCCTCAACATCAGGTGGGGATGATGGAAGACTTGGGTATAAGGAACTTCCTATACTACTTAAAATCTGAAATAAAAACATGAATGCAAAATATGGTTTGTTAGTTACTTGTAAATTATCATGGAGACTTAAAAGGACTCAACTCCAGTTGGTAAATTGAACAAGAGGGCCATTGGCCCTTAAGCGCTCACCTGAGTTTGTTGCAATGTTGGCTTTGTTAGCAAGATTGTTGTAGTATGAACTCAAAATACTTATGTGGCCTAGATTTGAATTTTGTACTAAAATGTTTGTGAGTAGTAGGTAAAGTAGAGTTCCTGAAATACATACTTTGGTTTGACTGCTGATGGGTTTAGTACCGACTAGTTGTACTTGTGTAGAATCAAGCATTATTGAATTTGGAACTTTTTCCACATGACCCAGTTTCAAACTTGGCCCAGATTTCATAGAGATCATCATTCTGACCAAGTTTCATGAAGATTGGATCAAATTGATGACATCTAGAGTGTAAACAAGGTTTTTCTAAGATTTGACCTAGTGACCTGGTTTTTGACCCCACATGACCCAGTTTTGAACTTGGCCTAGAGTCCATAGAGAAATACATTCTGACCAAGTTTCATGAAGATACAACCAAAATTGTGACCTCTGGTGTGAACACTAGCTTTTCTAAGATTTGACCTAGTGACCTAGTTTTTGACCCCACATGACCCAGTTTCAAACTTGGCCTAGATTTCATGGAGAACAACATTCTGACCAAGTTTCATGAAGATTTGATAAAATTGATGACAGCTAGAGTATACAAGAGGATTTTTTAGATTTGACCTATTGACCTAGTTTTTGACCCCACATGACCCAGTTTCAAACTTGGTCTAGATTTCATGAAGAACAACATTCTGACCAAGTGTCTTGAAGATTGAATCAAAACGGTGACCTCTAGGGTGTACACAAGGTTTTTATCAGATTTGACCTAGTGACCTAGTTTTTGACCCCGCATGACCCAGTTTCGAACTTGGCCAAGATTTCATGGAGAACAACATCCTGACCAAGTTTCATGAAGATTGGAACAAATTAGTGACATCTGGAGTGTACACAAGATTTTTCTAAGATTTGACCTAGTGACCTAGTTTTTGACCCCTAATGACCCAGTTTCGAACTTGGTCTAGATTTCATGAAGAACAACATTCTGACCAAGTGTCTTGAAGATTGGATCAAAACGGTGACCTCTAGGGTGCACACAAGGTTTTTATCAGATTTGACCTAGTGACCTAGTTTTTGACCCGGCATGACCCAGTTTCGAACTTGGCCTAGATTTCATGGAGAACAACATCCTGACCGAGTTTCATGAAGATTGGAACAAATTAGTGACATCTGGAGTGTACACAAGATTTTTCTAAGATTTGACCTAGTGACCTAGTTTTTGACCCCACATGACCCAGTTTCGAACTTGGCCTAGATTTCATAGAGAAGAACATTC
The DNA here is from genome assembly GCA_963678985.1 of Spisula subtruncata. Taxonomy (NCBI): domain Eukaryota; kingdom Metazoa; phylum Mollusca; class Bivalvia; order Venerida; family Mactridae; genus Spisula; species Spisula subtruncata. The sequence continues at coordinate 66,290,860 of OY787660.1, forward strand.
TGACCAAGTTTCATGAAGATTGGATCAAAACTGTGACCTCTAGGGTGCACACAAGGTTTTTATCAGATTTGACCTAGTGACCTAGTTTTTGACCCGGCATGACCCAGTTTCGAACTTGGCCTAGATTTCATGGAGAACAACATCCTGACCAAGTTTCATGAAGATTGGAACAAATTAGTGACATCTGGAGTGTACACAAGATTTTTCTAAGATTTGACCTAGTGACCTAGTTTTTGACCCCACATGACCCAGTTTCGAACTTGGCCTAGATTTCATAGAGAAGAACATTCTGACCAAGTTTTATGAAGATTGGATCAAAACTGTGACCTCTACAGTGCTTACAAGTCAAAATGTTGACGACGTACGACGTACGACGTACGACGTACGACGTACGACGGACGACGGACGACGGACGACGGACGACGGACATTTTGCGATCACAATAGCTCACCTTGAGCACTTCGTGCTCAGGTGAGCTAAAAATGTATCAAAAAGTTCTTGGCTTGACCAACCTAATACATTTATATAAGAATCTGGACTTATTAAGCTAGGTTACCTTTTCAACCCTAAAATCTATTGCATGACTAAAGCTTTAAGATATTTAATCTAACGTTGGAGTGTAAAAAATGCTGAGAAAAGCTGTAATGGACAGTAGAACATGTTCAACAGTTTTCATCAATAGAGCCGTTGATCGTAATGTAATGTGTAAGAATACTTTATGCTTTCGTAAAACATAGTTTTGTGATTAAAATGTTTGCAAAAGATGATTTTTATCATCAAAATGGAGTTTAGACCCTTTAAGCTTAGATAAGAATCAGAGCAACATTTTCATTAACTTCTTAACGTATAGTAACACCTGAGTTAATCTGATATTTATGCCTAAATATTTCAAAAGGTATACAGGGTCGTTAATTTTTTGATAAAACCATACATTATCAGTCCTTTAGCTTTGTGTTTGGTTAAATTGTAGTAATACCTTGTGCATATAAATAATTAATATAGTCCATTTATGTATATAGAAAGCTGAAGTTAACAAGAGATGTTTGTATAACATGTATGCCTCCATTGAAGCTCCATATTCACAAATCAATAGGGGTCACCTACTGTTTTGATCAACCTCCATGTACAGTTTAAAGAAAATGGAAACCATTAGATCTACCAACGATCTAACATGTCCACCAACATGTGCAAAGCAATATACCCAACATCAAAGATGGGGACAGCTTAAAACAGAAAAGAAGTTAGTAAATTGTTAAATACTGTTAATGCAGTATAAGCAGATCAGGTGCTTCCAAATACTTGATGGTACTTTTCAATGAAGCACTTTGCTAACATGAAGTGCTACAGAGCAAAAACAGTTATTGGCTAACAAGAAATGTTCCCCGATAGCAGACCGTTGCACAGCAAAATGCTATCAAGAGCTACTTCAGCAGTCTATAGAACAATTTGTCGCTGAATAACTTACTTTTTGTACAATAACGACATTGCTTGTGGTGCTAATCTTTTCTAACTGTTGTCTAACACATTGCATATCTACACCGTGTTTCTTACTACTACTACCATAATGTTCATTCTTACTGAAATACAATACAAACTTCAATACAATGCAAAGTTCAAACATCACTTTCAAAACTCTTGAAAATCACTAAAAATGTTTTGATACAAAGAGCAAAGTCTCAAACAAAAAGTTATTATAACTCAAGACACACAAATTGATCCATGAAAATACCTAAAAATATCACTTAAACACAGTAAATGGTAGATATATTGATGGTTTTATGTCGTACAGATATATCTTATCCGGAAAACAACCATTTTCTGGCCTGTTGATGCATTTAATAGTGGATTCACAAAGGGACCTGAAACTTATGTTTCATACCTGTTCTCTTGTTAAGTGAAACAATTGGAGATGTCAAAACTTGTGATATAATTTCTTTGACTTGTCATTAAAAAGACATGATCACACAAAGTACTATCTATTTCAACAGATACCCGCCTGCTACTTACCTCAACAAGAAAGATGAATTCAAACAGGAAGCAGATGAAAATACTTTTGTAACAGCCCTGAAAACACATATCATAATTTCAATACTGTTGGAACAAAACACTCATAGTTACAATCAATTCATGTAATAAAACCAAAAATGTTCTCCCAATGTAGGAAGGGCAGACTGAATCTGGTCCCTTTTGTTTCAACTCTTGATTCAAAAAGGAGGAAGAATCATAGGCTAGAAAAAAGGTGAAAGTTTTAGATGTTAAATTCCACCAGTAAGTCAGTCATATTGCTATTTCCCAGAGCCACCTAGCAAATTTCTGTAGCTACCCTCATGTTACAAGAAAAATGTAGAGGAAAATATAGCAAGCCATTTACTATGGACAAAATGACATTTTACAAAGGACAAAAATGACAAAGTGTAAAAAACAGACAAAGTATAACTTACTCTTCTAGTTCCACAGAGATATTGTCATTAACAGACAGCTGGGATATTCTGTCTAATAAGTCTATGGACAATGTTCTAATCTGTAGGACTGATTCAGCATTTCTAAAGTCCAGTGGAGCTTTTTTCACCTGGAAGTATTCACAATTGCTTCATTCATTAATAGCATACATGTTTCTGCAAACATTGGCCACTGATTAGAGGTTGCTGCCCTACAGAGGTTAAATTTATACTAAATGTGAGCTCAGGGAAATTTGGAAGTCTTTGTTATAGAGAAGGTGTTCTTTTTCTGAGAGTCATGGCAATCTTGACATTCAATGTATTTTGTGGCACTAACACCAATTGTTAACATATGATAAATTGAGTATTCAGCTGATCTAAATGAAAGGATTTAATTTTGGTAACAACATTAAAGCAATGCACATAATTGCATAATCCAATGGATTCTCCAGATAACAATAAACTTTAGACAAAAACCTTTGACAAACAAAAGACCGGAGCAATCTCTACATGGATATCTGGTCAAATCAAAAATATAAAATTAATACAAACCTGACTGGATGATGTCCACACAAAACACAGATCTCCACCGGCAGATACACCTCTAACTACAAAAGTTGCTGGATCACAGGCTACTTCTTTGTAAGAAACAAATGGTCCATCTATATATGTAGGAATTGCCTTGATCTCGGAAGATTTAAGTCCCAGTTGACCATTCGCTCCAGAGCCAAAGGAGTACAGCTTCCCAATATCAGCTACATATACCAAGGTATGTCTCCTATAAATCCAATAAATTCTTAATTAATTTTTTTCATCAGGTATAACATCGCCAATCAACAACTGATTATCATACACAGAAAATAGTTGACCTCACCAGTTTTCTAGGACTTAAAAATCAACCTTTCCTTGTTTGTATGCATAAAAGAACGGCCATGACAGTGATGCAATCATTAGTGTGCTGAATTTGTAACACAGCCATAGGGACACAATTACCGGACAGTAAGTTGGAGCACAATAATAGAAGTTGCAGGTTCTTGATGGAAAGGTATGTAAGAAACAGAATAAGTTTCTGTTGCAGTTTTTTTAAATAGTCTAATTGCTAATCCTATGCATAACTAGGCTCTGTTTGAAAAAGTTATGATAATAAAAGGTGGAACATTTCTTATTTATTGAATAATTCTACTAAGTGGAAGAGCACAAATATATACCAACCTTCCACATGCTATCTGTGTAACAGTAGAACCCATAAGTTCCAGAATTCTCTTTGGTACTATTTCATGAGCTTTGGATCCATGTCCAAGTTGTCCATATGTACCGGCCCCGTAGGTAAACAAACCACCATCTAATGTCAAGGCCGCGGTATGATCCTCACCACAAGCAATATACGTAGCTCTCTGATTCCTCAATGATTTACATAAACATGGGAAATTCCTATCTGTAATATAAAACCATCACTAGCTGATTGCCTAATCACTGTACAAAATGTCAATTTCACCTCGATAGCAGTTGAAGGTTTGCTTTGATTACAATTCTGCAAGAGGTCTGAGGTTCAATTTCAGGCTACCGTATGATATACTCAAGTATAAATGAAATCAGCCTTGGTTGAAGTTCAGGAAAGATAGTTTCAGGTACATGCCGATTCACCTGACGTCAGGATAATGTGACCATAGAATAAAATATTATTAACCCATGGGACTTAAAGTGAATAGAGCTGAATTCTAACAGTCATTGCATGTCAAAATAATTACTTGCATCGTTTTTAGTATAATACTAGACTACCTTAATTGCAAATAAAACTTTGGATGGGTCCGTGTACATTGATTCAATCATCGAAAAAAATAGATGATTCTTATAATTTCATAGGGTGTTCTAGAACACTTTCGTATGAAAATGGACTGTTCGCATGTCCAATAAATCAGAGAGAGAGAGAGAGTTTCTGTTAAAACTTAAGCGAAAAATGATCTAATGGATATGAAAGCATAATTGTTTTCAGTTTTTGAAACTTTTTAAAAAATATCGTCCAATATAGCTCTATACACTTTAACAATACTTAATTCACTGAATCATAACTCTGTGTAACTATACTTTCATACCATGCAGACATATTCTGGAACCTTCCAAAGTGAATTTATAAACCTGCAAATTAATTTCTCTCACCAAAATTCGCAAAATCGATTTCATGTGAATATTAAGTTTTACAGTTTTATTGGTATAATCAGCATGTGAATATTAAGTCACAAACAATACCTTTCTCATCATTCAGTCCCAGCTGACCAAAACTGAAATAAGACAAATAATTATTTTTCTGATAAGAGAAAATAATACTCCAAACTAAAATCTCCAGTATCAAAATGTGGCCTTTTTGGAAATTTAAAGGATCAAACACACTACTCCGGAGGGAAATAGAACCCTTGATTATATACTATCAAATTCAATAATCACATCAATTGCAAGAATATGAAACAAGCACCTACAACACTGTTCAAACCATAACCTGGTCACTGGTGCATCAATAAAACAGGCTGATTTCAGCGCAATACAAGGGTTCAATATGCCCTTGAATTTTCAAAGAGCCCCATTTTCACCCACTGATTTTTTAGGAAGGGTCAGTATTCTTGTTCGGTATTTTTGCCATAAAATGGTGAAATATAAAATATTGACCTCACTTGTTTTTATTGGACTGTTTTCTTTAAAGGCAACTCAATTTAGATGTGAAAACTATAGATCGCCGATGATAACTAGCTTTGTATACAAACATGAAATGTCTAAAAACAACACAATCAGGTCGACAGGTTGCTTGTTTTTAACATAGATAGAAAGAATTAAATGTATAAAAAGTAATTTCTTACAAGAGTGTACAAAAATGATCACCGAAAATGCATTTTATTTCATTTTTTTATTGTAAACAAAGGCTAGAGTTATCACCGGCGGACTATATTTTAAATGTTCAATTTAGAGATTCAGCACTCGGTGGAACACCTTCACACAAAACATGTTAAATCTATTAATAAGATAAGTCTTAATTACAAAATGTACATACCAATTTCGGCCCCATCCAAATATTGCACCAGATTTTGAGAGTATAAAGCTATGTGAGCCTCCACACACTACCTGGGCTACTGGTATCCCTTTCAGACTAGTAATTAACTGGGGTTGATCATGCTTACTAGTATGACCAAGACCAAGCTGGCCAAACTTATTGTCACCCCAAGAAAATAGTTTTCCATCTGGAATTAAAAAAAAACCACTCTTTAAATATCAATTTCTTTTTTTTTGTGTTTAAACTCATTTCTCAACAATGGTTTAGGGATGTATGGCCACCGATTCCTCTAACAAGTTTACCTTGAATATATTCCAACCAACACCAACTAAACCTACCTCTGAAAACTATTGAGGTCTTTAGATAAAAGTTACCATCTTTCTAGGGCTCTTTTCGGCTGTTAGGCCGCTCAAGCACCCTTTGACATTTTAACTTCCCCTGGGCATTGGGCTACCTATGGAAACCTACACTCGTGTCTCCCTGGGGAGACTATTTCTCTCCTGTGGGTGTGGCAACCAACATCGATCTGCAGCGCCCAGGAATAGACACTGCCCTCACAAGTACCTTTTTACACCACAGTGGAGTGGAGCATGTGGGTCTTGCTCAGAGGAGAAGAGGGGGATTGAACTGGGACCTCTTGACCCCAAAGCGGGCCCTATCTCGAGGGCACCGCTCTCCAGGGAGGAAAATCTTCAAAAAAGATTTACAAGAAAGTTATGGTGTTATGAACAATATGTAGCTGATAGGTAATTGAATAGTTCAGGCCTGACCTGACAAGTATTACCCGTATTTAAAATCTTGATTATTGGAATATCAATTTATTGATTGACAGTATACCAGTATATGTTACTAGAAGTTCAAACAGAGTTGTATAAAGTATTGATCATTGATACTACTCTGCAAAAACTTAAAAGTTAAAGAAAAGTGAAATGTCTGTTTACTTGACATTCTCAAATACATGAATTATTAATAATTAATCTATAATAGTCTATAAAGGCATTGTCTTCGAATGAATTATACAAACAACTTCGTTAGCCAATTTTTTTACTACATTAAAATACTGTAAAACCATTTAATTTCGTTGGGACGAAATTTCGTGGATTTGGAAAAAAAGATGATTTCGTTGGGACTTGAATTCGTGGATTTTGCATTTCCGGTAATAAAATGAGGGTCAAAATTAATATTCGTTGGGATTAAAGTTTGTGGTTGAGATGAACCACGAAATCCACAAAATTTAATCCCCCACGAAAATTAATGATTTTATAGAAGCACATAGAAAGTTAAACATAAGGGACTAATCATAATCATTTAAAAAGGAAGTATAGTAGAACTGAATAGAACACAGCAATGTTCACTACTTATTAGCCGTTTAAATTATGAGCAAAGTTAGGTCTAAAACTACAAGTTCCCGGGAAAAACATGAATTTTATAATATTCATGATTATAAACATGAGGATATTTCAATTTAGATTTTATGTTTCGTTTGTGTGGACAGTGAGTTTGATCTCTATCATTTTAATCCTGTCAAGTACACAAATATGTAGAGTCAGGCAGCCAAACAATGGTGAGAATTCCATGGTGAATGCTGGTTCTCGTGGAATCAGGACAAGATATTTAGGAGGTGATCTAAGAAAACAGGGAGACGAACTGTACCCTGAAAGAGTTCTCTCTGACACCAGGCAGAACAGTTTACTATCAAACACACAGGACAGGAATATAGGTGACATTGATTCCAGTAAGATTGGCGGCAACAAAGAGCTGAGAATGTGTATTGCCACACCTAGACATCTTAAAGGACGAATGAATATATCCCAACATGTGAAAGTGGAAGATGTGAGAGACCAACAAGTTCTGGAGAATGTAAAGTATGGTGGAGTGTATAGACCAACAGATTGTAAGACCAGTGAGAGTGTCGCTATAATTATACCGTATCGTGATCGTAATGAGCATCTGGAAATTCTCGTAAACCATCTACACACGATGCTTCAACGTCAAAAATTGCATTATGGGATTTATGTGGTAGAAATGTCACTTCCTGTACAGTTTAATCGTGGACTTTTAGCCAATGCTGGATTTATGATATCAAAAAGTATAGGTAACTATACATGCTACATTATACATGATGTTGATCTGTTACCAATTAATGACTTTAACACTTACAAATGTGGCAACGAACCAAGACATCTCGTAGCTCGAAACTCTAAATTTGACCTTGGAGAGTTACCGTATGAAGGGTATATTGGAGGTGTTTTAGCACTATCCAAGGAGCAGTATCTAAAAATTAACGGATTTTCAAATCTGTTCTTCGGCTGGGGAGGAGAGGATGACGATATGTATCGTAGAATTACAGCAAGCAATCTGACACTTGAACGTGTATCTAAAGATATCGGTATCTACATGGCTCTACCGCACGACGCCGACACCTCTAATCCTTCAAACCCGTACAGACAAGCTTTAGTGGCTCAAGCAGAAACGAGAATGCTAAATGATGGATTATCTTCATTACAATATCATAGAAAATCAACAGAATTCAGACAACTTTACACATTGATTCTTATAGAATGTGTCGAAAGTGAAGTCATGAAAGATTACGCACATTTGCGAGTTAATGCTGAGTTTGTAGTTAAGTATGCAAGAAAACATAAAAAGAAAACTACAAGGATGACAGTCAAGAAGATACTAAAGAGAAAAGGGTTGTAGCAAAAGTTGCAAAAAAAGGAGTTTAACCCTTTGCACTACAGATGTCTAATTCATTAAGCAACAATAGTATGATAAGAAACTAGTTATATTGTGTACACCATCTCTATGTAGGAAGAATAAATTGACACATCCATGAAGTAAAGGATTAAACTAGCATTCACTATAAAGTCCATTGTCTTCATTCATTTTTGGTTAAAACAACATGAAAATATTTATATTCAACGGTAAAAGTAACAAAAAGATTGAAGCTCCCTCTCAATATCTTGCCACTACATCATGTGAACTACCGGTACATGAATGATGTTCATGTCATTGTTTCATAAATGATCATGTCAAAAACAAATGTGTGATTCACAAGCTGTCACTTTTAAATCATAATTTTAGGCAGCATAAATTTGCTGTTTTAAAAGCCTTTCTCCAATTATTTTAATCAAAACGATGCATAATTCTGGTTATGATAATCTGTCTAGGTGAAAGGCACACATGCTTGAAAAATGGTTTCTTCAAATTTTATCAATACAGAGATAGCAAGCCTTAAGTCACATTGAAGTAAACATTGATGTCATATTGGATAAATGATATAAAATATAGTTCAATGTTTAGATTATATAACTTACATGTATACATAAAAAAAATGCAATACCTCATATCCTATAAAACTTTAAAACACAAGTGTTTTGGATGAATGAATTATTTGTAATTAAATAGCTTTTCAGATACAAAGCGTGACAGATATTATGACATACAATAAGACATACAATAACATTAAGAATATAAATAATAAACAATCACAATAATAAGACCACCCATGGTACCATTAATTAAGAATTGATCTTCTTTTTAGTTAATTTTAGGGCGGACAGCATGCATCCAAGAACTTAAATACTAGGTTACTAGTAGGTAGTAGGTTGCTAAGCCAATTATCAACTAGTAAAAACAGTAAAAGAGTACTCAACAAGACTGCGTTTAGCAAACACTTATAAATGCCCCATAGGAAGACTTTTCCAAAACAAATAGCTAAGTCATTCAGGGGCCATAATTCTGTTGAAATGTTTGATAGTAATACATGACTTTGAAAATGTATTGTCTGTATGATAGATAACAAGTATGCCAAGTTTGAAAGCAATGCCTCAAGTGTCTATTTGAGTTTCAACATTTAGTAACAGATGGACAAAGGAAGGGACTGACAGGTGCATTGCTATATGATTTCCGCATCAGTATATGTCTGGGCATAAAAAATAAAATAGTTTAGATCCAAGGAAGATCGCAATGAACAATGTGTTATAAACTTCAATCACCTATTCATATTTGCTAACTACATGTGCTACAAACATCAGTAATCTAAAATGTCAGCCAACAGCAGCTCATATAACCGCCATATTTCAGCAGAAAGCTGACTGGCAAATAAAGGCTAGACTTGACATGTTGATTACAATTAGCACCCTTTTATTCATCCCTTTTATTCATGTATAGTATGTAAATAAATAATATAGTTCCTAAGCCATTCATACTGCACCTCATTTCTATCGAAGCTGTTTCAATCAAGTCATATATTGTAGCAATAACAGATCTAATTTTCAAAGTTGTTGTAGTATTATTTGAATAATATTTATTTAAACTGTAATATTTCATTTAAAACATAATTTTTGCCACAGAGAACTCTATTTAAACTTGAACTGTGCGCATTAGACACAGGTCCTCCCATTTGAGTATATAGCAAAAAGTTACAAAAGGTCGAAACTGTGGTAAAATTGACCCATTTACAGTCAACTATACATTAAAGTTGTTAATCTGTGAACATTCTTCCCAATGGTTTGTGTAGAGTTCAACACAAAAGACTTCCATTATGCATAGACAGACATACGTATGGACAACACAAATGCTATATGCAAACATTTCAGAGTCACCTTGTAACATTACTGCATATCAAATACATATTGTTTATGCCTTTTTGACAGGCGGAAATATTCACTTACACAATATACTATTGATTTTGGTACTGGTAATCTATTCCCATTTGTAGTTCTTTTTAGGATTGAGGTAAGATCAAAATTAGCAAATCAATGAAAATGGATGAAAAGAATATTGAATGGGTCTGAGTTTAATGTTGGTCTAGTTTTTGAAGTAGTATTATTCATAAAATTGTGATGAAAGTGAGGTGATCTAATCGTTAAGGTGGTCTTGAAATAAGGTTTAAATAAATTTACCGTCAGTGAGTAGAAGACAGTGATATCGTCCACAGCTAACTTGTACAACCGTGTGAGGAAATTTAATCAACCTGAAATAAACAAACACAACTTTATACTAATTTTTCTAAGGTTGTGAGTTTTTTTACTTACATTAATCAATGTCAAAACCATATTCCTGATGTTATCCAATGCCACAAGAGTAAGAGAGAAGAGAAGCCAATTTCTTTTTTATAGTTCAATATAGGTCAAGATAAGTTAAAATAACTCACAAAAAAGTCTAAATTAAGATAATTTGTTACCAAAAATATATTTCGGACATCAATTTTTTAAACAAAAGTTATTGTTTGGTAGTCAGGTTACATGTTTCTTTAAACTAACAAAAAGTAAAGGTGGTCAACTTTTTTAGCACAACATGACAGTCTGGACAGCCACAGGCTCCAATATGACAAACAGTTCCACAGTGATTGCCTTGTTCCCACTGGTCAACAGTATTTCATTTTTTCAGTCATATATAAAGATTATGGTGTCTAATTATCCTGACACTTGGTCAATTTGGAGAACGAGATTAAGCTATGCTGAGTATCAAGCAAAAATAGTTAAAACAAAACAAACTTAAGTCTGTTTTCAAGGAAGAAATATGTACCGGACGCCTTATTCACCAATGTCGTAAGACTGAAACTCAGACTTAGACTTTAAATTGACAAAATTTATAATCACTCATTTCTGTGCAATGAAATTTAACCATGTAAAATTTTATCTGGTTATTTGTTGGTATCCACTGAACATGTACACCCATTAATATTAAAAGCAGTGCATTTATGCTGTGCATTTGTAACAACTTGAGAGTGAATAGAACATTTAAAATATAAAGCCCAAGTCTGAGTTTTAGACTTACAACTTTGGTGAATAATGCAACAGTACCATTTTAACTATTTTGGTATATCATGGCCTGGAATCAAACATGAGACCTGTAATCGGTGACACTCAAAGTGCTTTCTAAACCACTACGCAATCGAGAAAGATAACATGATTATATCTAGGGAGAAATGGACAAACACTTACTTTGGTTGTCGACACTGTTCTGGTTCTAACCGACCACGCCCTAGTTGACCGTATGTGTTATCTCCCCAGCTAAAGATTTCACCAGCACTGGTGAGACATACACTGTGTGACACACCAACACATGCCTGTACTACTGTCTGATGCTTCAACAATTCTATCTGCTCTGTTGATGAAATAAAATTCATCAGTAAGACAGAATGTTTTGAACGCAAAATTTATGAATCCCACAAAGGGCCATTACTCTGACAATATTTATCTGACATACAAATCCTGATAATATGAACAACTAGGCTTGGTACCAACTATTCATGGTAAGTTTCAATGAAATCTGACCAGTGATTAAGGAGAAAATTAGCAGACAAATGCATCAAGAATACAATACTATGGAGGCTACGATTTACAACAAATTTTCAATTGTATATAGTGTCCAGTGGACCTTGGCCAGCTTTACTGGAAATATTTATCAACCAGTACAAGTTGCTCATCTACAAGAAACCGGCAACTTCTCCACACAAAACATATGAAGTTGAAGACCCTTCCAAACTGGGAATCAAAACCTGATTGATTGGATGACAGTGTTGGTACATTTTACATTGCTCAGCCATATAGATCAGTTTTAACAAGCTCCCACATTAAATATCAGTATCTAGGCAGGCCTGTCTGATAAGATTTTTGCGTATTTTAAAAGGTATGGTCAACATACAAGAACTGCAGACATACCTGGTTTCGACCTTCTTTTATCATGACCTAATTGTCCGTAATCGTTGTTGCCACAGGAATACAGTCGACCATCATTCAGTATAAATAAACTATGTGTCTCCCCACATACAATGTAATGTAATTCCCCTGCTGGCGGGTCCTTCACACATTCTGGTGAAAATACCTGTACAACACAAATTTAATATTTCAATATAAAATAAACATTGAAATTAAAATATTGTTTGAATGCCATCATTTTAATTATCATGTCAATTAATAAGCAATCAGTAACAGTAGTACTAAATAAAACAATTTTCACACACGATTAGTGATTACGAGGGGACTAACATACTGTAATCCTAGGCCATTCAAATTGGTCAAGTTTTTTGCTTTTGCTGAACATTGTAGTGTGTGGCAATTCAGTTTTATCATGATCATTGGACATCAGGATAGGTAGTCAAGAGCGCTAACCACTATACAAAAGGTTTAACCTGGGTACACGATTGTAAGTTAATGTAAAATATAATATAACCATTGTTACAATATATAGATTATAAATGTATCCTTAATACACATGATCAAAAAGTTTATAAATCACTTACACTACTCAGTTCCAAGTTACCAATACCAAGTTGTCCACAATGGTTACTACCCCAACAAAATATACTAGTCATACTTGTTGTCAGAATTCAATCTTCACCATTTCATATCCCTGAAAATAGTGTTTAAATAATATAAGAAAATATCTAGAGCCGGTTTTTGTAATTGAACACATTGGTACAACATCTGTACTAACGGGCCATGGAAACTTGCAAACCAACTTCCTAAGAAATTTTAAGGCACTGAGGCAATGGTGGATCGGTACTTTAAGAGACTAACAAGAATGTCTTCAAAGGTTTAAGAAAAGAATTCTGCTTTCTTTTCCACAATTCAAAGGCTCAGACAGTGTGATTGATGTAAGCTATTTTTTTATGTTATAACAAGCCAAACATTTTAAAATACAAAGATTGGAAAGATGCACCCAATCTCAGGATATCTCAAAGCAGATAATAATTTAATACAATAGATTTATGCAACAGTCAGTTCAACGACTCAGTTGCATCCCCCTGGGGATGGGCCAGGATTTTTCAACCCTCGCCCTTCCACAGCCCTGCGGGAGACAGCTGATGGTCAAATCTCAGGTATTTCACCAGACCCTGACAACTAAATATTGTCCCCAAGGCATCAGTTGGGAGAAAAATATCCACCAACATTTCCCCGGCAGTGCAGGGGAACCAGGAAGGTAAAAACCAGCCGTTTCCCCGGGGTAAACCAAAAGCCTGCAATCATACGGCAGGGTGGGGACATCAGAGAGGTTAAAACATTTTACTATGCTGCACTGTCCACTGCCCTTTCCTGGATTGTTGGAGCTGTGGTTGCAATTGACTGGTGCACAAATCCCTAGCAACAGCTTAAGTTCTTGCAGCTGAATGGTGACCAGTTTGAGGAATAAAATTTGAGTTAATACTGAATCCCCGTTTTCCGACTGAGAATAAATGACAAATTTAATAAAATACTAAGAACTATTCAAACAATATAATAATGAATTAACAAAGTTACAATGACAAGCCAATGTTCTACATAAAATATGAGAATTTGAAACCAAAAGTTACCAAGCATAAACATATTCATGTGACTGTTAATATAACATAAACACCGTGTCTTTCTGCACGACTTACACTATATAAAAGAACATGCAATCCATGTCTGTGCGTCAAAATGCATTGTTATGGCTTTATTTGTGTTTGTGACAAGCTGTCAGAAAACGCGGTCGCGAAAACTAGTGAAACTATTTGACAGTCAACAAAAACTCATTTGCGCGCAAATATAGCCAGCAAATGAACAACATTATACCTTTCTGATAAAAATGGGTGTCCGTATGATACAAATATCGCTTCTGTCCTATCGAAATGCTGGACAAAAATTAATGTTATGAAAACTATTTGGGTCACCGGTCAGACACCTCTAAATCTACGCAGTTACGAATCTTCCAGATGGTTTCTCTCTGAAAACAGATCGCTGTTCTTAAGCATAGTCATTTGATAAATATGTGTCATTATTAATTTTTTTTAACTAAATTTGCACCACATTAAGAACAAATATCAAAATGTAAGTTGATTGAAAGTTTTGAATTACTTTAAAGGACGCGAGTACGAAAAGAATAAGTCCGAAAGTGACAGATAATCCGTGTCATGTGGATGCTCGCATGGAATTTCCAAAAAAATATGAGTTTCCATAATTTGCTTCCACCTGCTTATTTCTTTTGGATAAAGTATTATTTTTCTGTAGTGTTACTCACATTACTTGAAAAATAGTTGAAACATGCTTGATTGAAGGTAAGCTATTCATTTTTGTGATTTATTTTTTCTGATTAGAATTTCTACTTTCACTTTGGTTTCAGCTGTCACATCTCATGTCAGTGATTCAAACACATCAAAATGTCATCATTATTTTATCATCAGATCTAATGATTTCCATAATTTTATACAAAATATTTAAGATCGATTGTGAAACTATTGTTTCCAAATTATATCAACCACTGTTGACACTTCATTCCTGAGTGAGGCAGCAGACTAGCAGGCTGTCTTATTTAGGTTCTTTTAAATTCCCGATTGTTTGCTCAAATTGATTTATTACTGAGTCCAGCTGTTTTGACCAATCCATTGCGAAGACAGTATATATAATTTACAAAAGAAGAGTTCTAAACCAGTTTCCCTTTACTCTGTCAGCGTCTAGCGAGGAAATTTCTGTTTTTATTTTTATAATTTCATCTTTGGTATCTTTGGGAATATAGGTTTGCCATCCCTTCATCCATCAGTCTGTCCTTCAAGAAAATGTAGATCTTTATGTAACCCAAACAGTTTTCAAGCTTGGTTTAATAAATATGGTATCAACATCATGATATGCATAAACATGTAACTCCCTAACAATGTATTCAGATTATGACTGGGAGACGCTGTCAGGGGTGGCAATCATAAGTTAAAATGAGTGCAAAGTTAAAACAGGCTGTAAGGTTAAGGAAGAGGTGGTACTGGTGCCAGCCACTCAGCAAATATGTAAATGTTAGTATGTGGATAGGGACCAACAAGGAGATTATGCACGTCCATTTTTATTTGATTCAGACAAAATTTGTGGTTGCCATTGCAACAGAAACATACAGAAAATACCACAAGCCTTGTGCAGTAATTGAAGACAACGTTTTACTGTTCTTTAAGTGAAGTATGTTGATGGCAATGGGTTTTTAGTTATGTTGAGGCTTTTTTGTTTTACAGGAAGTCAGATGTTGGATTATGTCACTGGAAATTGAGGAGAATATAACTGTATAACAAATATTAATGACCGAGCATCAAGTAATTTCTATCTAGGAAGGTTCAAACTTACTAAGGGATATAACAATAAGGAAAAGTTGAGTTACTTCATCAACCAGTGAGTAGGTGATCAAAGAAACAATGGAGGGATTAAATGTTAGTAGCATCAGCATGCTGTCAAACACACCAGATGTGAACACTAAAAATTTCATTGAAGTTCTTCTTGTAACCTTAAAATCCAAACAAGAAGAGATTAAGAAGCTTAAAGATTGTGTAAAAGTATTGGAATTCAAATATCAATCAGGAATTTGTAGCGGGGAAGTTAGGCCTGAACAATGTGTTCCGATATTTTTACCTATGTATGCCGGACAAGAACATCAACCACCATGTGCTGATTCCAGGAAACAATCCAATCCTGATGTCTTCCTCTTTCCTGCAACAAATTCTGAGCTAGCCAACGCTAGTAGTAGATCTGATCACAATGCTGCTGAATCTACTGAAAGTGAAACTCCTGAAGCAGTATGGAATTTGATCGACACTTCTAAAGAACCTGCAGTTATTCCAGAACAAGATTTCAACAATGCTATTAATGAGTTGATCAAAACAAAGACGTTACTTCATAGCCTACAGAAATATCAGGTAAGAATTCAAATAATATCACATGACTTTCCATGTATACAGGATAGTACAGCGAGTATGAATCTTATATGTAACATGTGCAGTATAAAGCTATACTACATCAATTGGTGTATATGTCACTCTTTGTCAATTGATATATTTATATTAAACTCGTTCACCAGAGGCTTGCTTAATAATATTTCCGAAACTCGTTTAATGTAAATTCATAACAATTGACAACTCATGATAGATCCTCAGTTATTGTGCCACCCCTATTGAAAGGGCCAGCCAATTTGATTTATGAGACACATATATCTTTCATGTTCACAGTAAACTTATAATAGTGCCGAGCATCAGCAAAAATACCTGATAATTTATTTTAACTAAAACACAATTAATGGTAGATATTTTGATGGTTTTATGTAGTAGAGATGTAATGAGACTTGATCACAACCATTTTCTGGCCGTTCATGTGTTTAATGGTGGTTTCATTTAGGGGCCTGAAAGGATCATTTCGTGTCTGTTCTCTTTTGTAGTATATGGGCGAAAATTTGGGAAGTCAAAACTATATTTTGTAATATAATTTCTTAGGTCTCTGAATTAATAGACATACACAATTAAAGGTATACCGGTATTCAATATACAAAAAATGTATGTTTGTTTGGCATTTTGCAGGTAGATGAAATTGGTAAAGTGGACGAATTGAAAGCTGAGCTTCATAATTTACGATCTAAAAATGAAAAATTAGAGGTATGCTATTTGGTTCACCATTGTTTCATGATTCATAATCTTAAGTATACAGTATTAAGTGGTTTGATCCTGTCTATAGACAAGTTATATTAGAGCTAAAATCTTGTAGATTTCACTGCATATCAGCTGTTATAAATTAAACGAAGAGTAACATTTTCTTTGAGACAATACATGCTTGATTATCTGATCATAAATGTGTAATAAGTTTAGTAAAATCTCATACTTTGTGAAATACAAACAAATGATAAAATTCAATGTCAATTATTTCTGTAATAATGTTGAGGACGTTGGTCTTAGGAGCTGCCAGCGTACAAGCTTGAAGATGATTTATTTAAGTTGGTAGGTAATAATGTTGATAGCTTAAACATGCTATTTTGTATGTTGGTGATATTAAGACTATACATGTTATGTAATACATTACAGAAAAGTCTTAAGAAGTTGCAGTCATCAAAACAATCTACGACAGAACAGATATCACCATTGAAAGAAGTGAACGAAACTGATACAGATTTAAGTCACATGCTTGGTGATAGCACAGAGGTATATACAGTACAACCTCTGTAGAACAACACTCTTTGGAAGCTGCATGTATTGGCTGTTGTACAGAGGGTGTTGCTCTACAGAGTTTGAATTTATAGTAAATATAGGCTTTGGGGAATGTTGAAGTCTTCATTCTAAAGAGGTTGTTGTTCTACAGGGGGCTGCTCTGGGGAGGTTATACTATAATGAAAATGTGTAACAAGAATATGCAGTAGTGAAATGCAAATAAGTTGCAGCCATGGTCCAAGTGGATTTGTAACCATGCAGTCCAGGCACAATGCCTGGTCTTGGCATGTCATGAAAATAAAAAAGAACACATGTTGATATTCCTCCACATGTGGAGAAGTTGCCTTTTCCTTGTGGAGCAGTAATTTTGTTATGGTTAAGATACTGTTAGAGTCTGTGAAAACTGATAAGATGAATCGTCTACTGTATTTGCCGGTAACTTTAAAATTTGTTTGGCGTTAAACCTGAATAAATAAGCGGCGAAATGAAAGTATGTGCAGTGTTTACACAATGATTTCATGTAGGAGGCTTTTTGTACATTTGAGGAGGCCAAGGTGCCTGAGCACTGAAGGTGGAAGGCAGCTGGGCGTAAATTTGAGGCAGTCAAATTGACCTCCTGCTGCCTCCTAATGACAACCCTGTATGTGTTTACTGAATTTATAACAGATTGGTATTAACACAGTTCAATTTGTGCTACAATACAGTATGTTGTATGTTTAACTGAGTGAAGTTAACAATATACTGCTACTTGAGTTCTCTAATCCAGAAGCTCCTTTTTACCAGACTTTTTGTCTTTTCTGGACGAGACGGGATTAGATGGGTTCAACTGAACTTGCATTGTACCAGTATTTGTTTGTTTTCAGCATTCATCATTGTCGGTATCGGTGACCTTGAAAGCTGAACTGGATGAACTCAAACTCATCAACAAGGTAAGCAGAAGTATATTTTGTCAAACCTCTCTGTATAGACCACCCCATGGGATCAGAAAAATATGGTCTCTCTCAACAGGTGAAATATCATTAAAAATAGTCTGATGGGATGGGAGATAAATGGGTGGTCTTTGCAGACAGGTTTTATAATTGTGGTACTCTTTAGAAAGTGGTATTTGAAATTGGTTTGTGATTTAATGTCTCCTTTACCAATTAGGGTGAGCACAGCCTTTATTCACCTGTCAGCTTTCTGCTGAAATATGGCAGGCATATATAAGGGCCTCCAGCCTGGGTTGCCATAAAAGACAGTTACTGCGCTACGTAGGCACACAAATAGTCTAAAGTAATTATTTTACATATTTTATTTAACAGCGTCTTATGTGAAAACTTAAGTATTTCGACTTAAGGCAGCTCATCACCTTAGACCACGAAATGACGCCATTGTCGGATTTTATTGAAATTTGGTACATATGTTAAATGAAACCTTGGCTTTCATTTGCCGACGTTACAACGTGATGACGTTCCAAATAATGACGTCAACAACGTCACAATTTGTCCCACACAAATATAACGATAACTATTTTGTTTTTCAAGATATTCCAGTCATTTTTTCAGTTAATTACTGTTAAGATATAGCCCTCGTGTTTGTTTGATCGTTAGCCTTTTACGAACCATAATTGCATTGAAAAAATGCTATTCGCTGTTTAATTGGTAAAACGCGGACGCATTTTTTCTCTCAGCGTACTTCGAATTTTGTAATAAATTACCACTTTCCTTACTTAATCTTAATAATCTGTTGAAATTTCCGTATTCTACTGAAAATTCCCTTTCATTTGGATCAATAAAAAAAGAACAAAAACAGTTTAGTTTTTTTTCTACAGCGCGATGAAATCAAAATATCGCTCTAAAAATCGACGTAAATTACAACGTCAAAATGTATATTTTGACGTTAACGTAGTTTATGAGTTACGCCAGTTGAGCTTGTACGTTTTACAAGTTTAATTAATCAGAATTAGTAAAAATATACCTGATAAAATCTGATTGAATAAACAACAACTTTATAACAGCTCAAAATATTCAACCTATAGCATGTTTATTCGAACTGACATAAAATTGTAGACCAAATAAATAAAACACTAGTGATAACTGCATTCATAATACATAAAATTGTATAAATCTGTAATTATTTCCTATAAGACAACCCTTTCGTAAATAATTTGTATATACGGCGAAGCGTATCGTATCAATACGAACATCGTACGGAGCTCGCACGGAGCCTGGATGTTCATCGCACGTTACTCGTAGGTCAATCGCAAAGTCACATTTCATCACATTTCAATTTTCTTTGATCTGTGCGAGTCGAGTTTTAGCAAGCTCATACAAAGTCTGTATAGACATCGTAAACTCGTACGAGTATCGTACGGATGTTTGTAACTCGTAGAACCCTCTACGAGCACAGTTCAGTAGTATAGTATAGTATAGTTCAATTTTGAACCCTGGACCATGACCTTTCAGACGAGTCTATTTGGACCATTCTCATGAATCAATGTATAGTCAAGTCCCTAGACTATATTGTATTACGGATGAAAAACACGCTGGTTGAACGAGAATGATTTGGACGGGTAACCCGTAATTTATTGATTTTAATAATCATTATTTAAAGCTATGATACTTGCTAATGTGTGTAATTTTTTGATCGACAGATTAGCGCAGTAAGTAACGTTCAGGAATTTCACTCCAAAGGTCGTTGGTTCGAATACCAAAACTTTTTTTAGAATTTGTGAATTCGTGTAATAGAAAGAGTTACAATTTTTTATTCCACTAATTATTTTATTATTAAATTTTATAATTTATCCGGTGTTTTAGATGCGATAGTCACAATAATGTCGTATTTTAAAGTTTGAAAACATACTTTGTGTTGGAGATGCTGTTTAAGACTCTTTACCTTAAACAGAAACTTGACCAGTGCGAGCTTTGAACGTTGTTCTGATTAGAATCTCCGTTCCTGACTTTCTTACAACCAACATAATTCATTACCCATCCGTCTTGTGTAATTAATAAGAATAAATTGACATCGTGATCATTTGAAATTAGCTTCATTTTAGTTTGAACATGGCACATATGCGTATTATTGGGTATCTTTTGGTATTTCTTTGGTTCGTGCACAAGGTTTGCGAAATAAAACAGTTCCATTTTGATAAATTTGAGAAAAAATTATGCCAGTAGGATTCGAACCTACACATGGACCTTGACAAAAAATTCAATTTCTATCGCTTTACTGAATACAGAATACAGAAAAGTTTATTTGGCTTAAGCATAGTACATCTTATCACCGTGAAACAACTTAAATAAATATTTACATACATGCATGCTCATCAATTTACTTATTTACTGCTACGACCACGGAGACACACAAATATATATTAAATTATTTCTTATACATATTTGAATAGTCCATCCCGCACCAACCTTTATCGACGAATAGATTGAACTTTAAAAGTGCATTCACGGCTAATGCTCGAAATCTAACTACTCAGTATATACGTATGTAGTTCGCAAAAAAGCTGTTCTCAACACAATTCTGTTTCTTTTTAGTATATGTAAAATTATTATGTAATGTGTAATAGTGTATGTAATATTTATACATGTATATACAAGACAAAATGCATATAAGGGTCCATCACTATACCATTTTGGATAGTACGTGTATCACAGCGTATACACCAAATCACTGTATGACTGTATGACTTATCGGAATCCTATAAAATTCAACTTGTATCATTTATTGCTATTGAATGCACATTTGAAATCTGATCACTGTACTCATTATTGCCGTACTCCATAATTCAACGTGTACTCATTATTGCAATTGCCGGAAATCGACTCGTTTATACTAGGACAGAGTGTACTGTGCGTACACGCATAAAACATATACTATTGTATTATAACTACCCAAATGGAATCAACGAAGTTCACCAATGTACACATGTTGTGAGCCCTAACCACATGAACATAATCGCGGTAATATACCCAAACGAATACACCAGTCAATTGCACCCACGGCCGCCGCCCCGGAATCAACGGGGGATAGCCGGGGTAACATCCAAGATTTTACTTTCTATCTTCTCCGCAGGGCCGGAGAAATGTTGGGAATCTTTTCAGCTTTAGAACCAATGACCCGGGGATAAAATTAGGTGCAGAGAATTTACCATCAGCTGTCCTCACAGGGCCATGTAAGGGCGAGGGATTGACAACCCAGCAGTAAAAAACCCCGGTCCATCCCGGGGGGAGGGGCCATGTACGCAACTGTGCATAAAAGTTTGATAGGCACCCACTAGGAGAACATAGTAGGTTAGACGTCCCTACACAAAGTAATCCGTTGGTCAACCGGATGTACTCACCTAGCTCTTTTCGACTAGACTATGTTACATTTTAATATCACCTCTGAGTTACCAACCAGTTCAACTCTAGTTAGCTGGAATGACAACGTATCCCGGTCGAGATTTTGTTAAAAAAACATGGATGAACGTAACAGTCATCCGAATGGTTGATGAAATGACACGTTAAAATACCGTTGACATACTTACTGATTGATCTAAAAATAAATTAATATAATTTTGCTATATCTATTTGTTATGTGCGTTACATACACGGCACAAATGTACACAGCGTAAATTTAACATATAACATATTAATTTAACATACATCACATGAAGTTCATCGGGCAGCTGTCACCGTCTGGATTTCATTTTTACGATAGTCGCTGTAACGTGGGGTCCATTGAGGATACTGTCTTATGTATCGTCCTGTCAGGCTTTATAATACTTTTAATATGTTCTGGTGCTGGTGAATGGAATTAGTCTCTACTCGTACCTGTTTCTTTTTCAATACGGGGTGTCCAACAAGAAAGTACATGTATACAGTTTCGGGGTATTTTTTATCAAATCTCTACGTTCTGCTATCGGAATAAAATCTTATACATGCTTAGACTAAAGATGTAAGTAATTATGGTAACAGTTTGAAAATTGTTACTCGAAAGATTTTTTTTAAAACCCGTCAATTTTCCAAAAAATACCTTATTTTGTCCGCGAATTCATTATGACGTGGTTTTCGACGTTTTCACAATTTCTATCTGTCTGATGTATCCCGTCTTACACTCATTCTTTAAGACTGTTGATTCAAATTCAGATTTCTACGAATTGTTCTTCTTAAATTGCCCTTTGATGTAACTCGACAAAAAATGTCGGTTTTTAGTAAAATTTGGATTGTAAATTAGGGATTAGTGGACAGTCCATTAGAAAGAAGCCATATGTATTAAGATCCGGACTGTGGGCGGGCTATTCCACACTGCTGTGGTCTTTCCAAGAATGCATTTACATAAACTGTTTTGTGTTATTCATCCAACACCATCCGTCCGTCCGTGCCAACGACATATATGTAGGTGGCTATTTTATACGGAAAACCAAAGACGAAAATAGTGAAAACGAAAGTAGAATTTTCTTTTATGTGGCTAAAATTAGTCACATAACCACACATGTATCTTCATTCCGTACGGTAGCCACATAAAGTCCTTCCATCCGTCTGTATGTCTGTCTGTCCGTAAACTTTAACCTTGTTCATAAAATGAAAACGCTTTTGAGCGAAAATTAGAAAGTCACAGAAGCATATTTTATAATTGATTGTCATCATTATAATTATTCAAAGCTTGTTGTTCAGTAACTAATTTTCTTTTAATTTTTTAAAGAATCTTGGATATAGCTAGGCAGCAGTCATACACATTATATCAAAATACAATGTGGAAACATTTGTCGAAATTTCAACATACCATTTCACCAAGTCACCGAGTCCTCTACGAGTTGCAAAGCTTGTAGTGCAAATGTGACCAGGGTATAATTTCTGAACACACATAAACTCATAAACTAACAACGGATGACGTCGAAATCTACATTTTGACGTTGTAATTTACGTCGATTTTTAGAGCGATATTTTGATTTCATCGCGCTGTAGAAAAAAAACTAAACTGTTTTTGTTCTTTTTTTATTGATCCAAATGAACGGGAATTTTCAGTAGAATACGGAAATTTCAACAGATTATTAAGATTAAGTAAGGAAAGTGGTGATATATTACAAAATTCAAAGCACGCTGAGAGAAAAAATGCGTCCGCGTTTTACCAATTAAACAGCGAATAGCATATTTTTCTATGCAATTATGGTTCGTAAAAGGCTAACGATCAAACAAACACGAGGGCTATATCTTAACGGTAATTAACTGAAAAAATGACTGGAATATCTTGAAAAACAAAATAGTTATCGTTATATTTGTGTTCAATCTGACAAAATTGGCGGGACAAATTGTGACGTTGTTGACGTCATTGTTTGGAACGTCATCACGTTGTAACGTCGGCAAATGAAAGGCAAGGTTTCATTTAACATATGTACCAAATTTCAATAAAATCCGACAATGGCGTCATTTCATGGTCTAAGGTGATGAGCCGCCTTAAGTTAAAATATTGAGCTGCCCATATTTCACAAGAACCGAAAAATAGGACAAGTTTTCTATATGATTACTGTAGCTCTTTACATAATGCTTCTAAGCAATGTAAATAATTAGTTTTCCTGTTTTGCTGATACACTTAGGGAAAATTTGAGATTTTAAAAAAATTCTAAGTTTTCACTTTAGATGCTTTTTAAATACCATCCCAGGTTCTCAAGTTGGTTTGGATAGGCCATGACCATGATAGACTGACATAAAAGAGTATGTTTCTGTTTTCTAATAATAATTAAAAAGTGTAAACAAGGGGGATAATTTGTGAAGTATTCCATGACAGATGGACACAAGAGAGTTCTCTCCCTTTGTATGTCTTTAAAATAAGTTTTTGTCAATGAGGATCTGAGTGTTGAGGGACTTGACTATTGGACAGTTTATGAAAAATAAAGTCGAAGGGGAAGTAAAATTTTTAAAAATAAAATTGCATGTCATAAATCTTTAAACACTAACATATAGGGTATGTTCGAAAGAACTGTGCAGAACATTGAGAACACTGTTCCTGTTCCAAGTACTTACGAACAGAATAAACCTGTTCAGAACAGTGTTCTACTCCAAACGACTTACAAACAAAACGGAACAGGAACAGAACAGGAAGTAACAACAATAAAAATAATGTTAAAGAAAAAATATTAAGAAATAAAACTTTTAAGGTGGCCGATATTATTAGTTTCAGCCGTTATATTGGTGGAAGTAAAACCCCACTAGAAAATTTCCCATTGTAAAAGTTCGGACATTTCCGTTTTATCCCGTTGACATACTATTGCCAAGGTGATCAGGATAACACATTTCGTGAAGTTTCCGGTTGTCTTGTTGTTGTTGTAATCACGTGACCTGTTCTGCCTGCACCACCTTGATTACGGGAACAGACGAAACATGTCCTGCACACTGTTCCGGAGTGTTCGTAACGCTATTCTGTGTTCTGGAACAGTTCTGGAACACAGAACACTGCGTTACGAACACACCCATAGTTTCACGGTTTTTTGTGGTCCTTTTTATAGCTCTAAGTTTTGCTATTAGAATGTGTTAACTTATATATACTCAAATGAAAATCATGTTATGTTCTACAACTCATGCTATCCAATTTTCCATTCTGTTACCTAGCAACCTTGTTTTATATCTTCAGACACTAAAGTTAGAGAATGAGCAGAAAGTATCAGAATATAAGGAAACATTGAGGAAGAACCATTCTATGGAGAGGGAAATTGCTACTTTGAGAGAAAATGTTAGTAGCATATTTACTGAATCAGACCATCTCTTTGTGTTATGCCTGCTGGCCTGACAGAGCACTAGACTTTCCCCTAACATTTCTCTTAATACCTTGGTGAAGCAGTTGCTTTTCGGAGAAGCATGTTAGTTTTGTCTCCTAGCCCATATTGCCCCCATCTTCTAAAGCATCTCAAGCAGAATATATCCACAAGTAAAAAAAAACATAGTTTGTTTTGAATGAGTTATTGCTGATGTATTTGACAACAGTTTCGAACTTCCTTGGCTAATTGTAAAATTACTTAATATTCTGCCATCTTTTATAACATGTTGTTAAGGGTGTACTTGCACTGACATAGTGAATAGTATATTTTCTTTGTCAAACAGGTGCTGCTCCTTAATAGATGTTTACAAGAAGAAAAGAGTAGAGCTTCTAAAGTCATTAGCAGCCTCGGTTCACTTAGACAACAGGTATGTGTCAAATATACAGTACAACCTCGGTAGAGCAACACATTTTGGGAGCTCCAAAATTTGGCCGTTGTTTACTGTTACAGGGGTTGACACTAACTGTTTTTGTCACTGCTCCAACAGTAAAGAAGCATTCAATTTGTAAAGAAAACAGTTACTGGTCCTTCATAATTTTCAGTGGTCCTTCAAGATTTCCACTGGCTCAGGCTAGGGGACCAGTGTTAGTGTCGAGCCCTGATGTTTGAACATCTGCCGAGGTTACATTTGTAGTTAATACAGGCTTAGGGAAATTTTGAAGGTGATGTCATAGAGAGGTTATTGCTCTACAGAGGGACACTACAGTCTGGAAAAATTATTATAAGTTTTGATAAACATGTAAATTGAACATTAGTTTAATTTTACATAATCGTTACTTTAGGATGTAAGTCTGATATTCTCAAAAACAAATTTCTTGAAATCATGTCACATTCCCTATATTTACTTAATGGGTGAAAGTAACTGATTTCACTAATTTCAGAGGTAATTATGCTATGTAATGCATTTGAAAAACAGTTGCTGGTGTTTCAGAATTTGAAATTAAGTTTCTTAGTATTTTGAACTTTCGCCCATGTATTCAACATATTTTGCAATAGTTTTCACGTGTGACCTTAGAAAAAAAAACATTACTGAGAAAGTATGTCCAAATTATATAGAGGATATTTGTATTTTCCTGTGTATGATCGGCTGATAATTCACCGAGTGAGCAGCTGATGTAATATTTTCACAAGAGGCGTAGCAGCTTAAATATAAGTCAGCTGTTCACGAGGTGAATTATCAGCCGATCATACACGGAAAAATACTAATATTCTATTTATTTCATGCTTCAAATAGCTTAAATGATGGAAATACTCCACTATAAACCTCAAATGTTTTGCGTGACGTTGTTTTCCCGCCATGCACGCGTCAAGTTACAATCAAATAATTCTTCAGCAATGGCTTCAATTTCGTCTATTTGTTTAACATTTATGTAAATGTTCTGCTATTTTTTAATTATACTCCGATACGCCCTGCGACTCCATTGATAAAGTGTTCATTATTTTCGTAAGTGTACACTTTTTGATTTGTAAGAAAGTTGTTTGTACAAAACATTTACTCAGAAAATTATTGGTCAATCATGACAAATCCGCTTATAACTACATGAACAGTTAAATAAATGACATACTGTAAAATCAATAATATTAGAGGGCCATTTAATTTCGTTAATTTTGTGGATGATTTCAACCACGAAAATCCTTTAAATTACATTGAACTTTCCACGAAATGGTCTTTTTCACAAAATCCACAAATTTTGTCACATTGAAATTTAATTATTTTTACTCGTCAAAAACATGTAGCTAGAAAATTGTAAGTCCACCCAAAATTGTGCAATATTAGACTGTACTACTGTAAAACCATATTATTTGTGGCTTTTACTCGAATCAATAGTGTAGATAACTAAATCACGAATTCCAATAGTCTTGATTTGGCCAGAACAAATTTTAGAGAAATTGTTTATTGTTTTGTAAACCGCAAAATGGGGAGCAAAATTTATATCATTGTAATGACCAAGAAAAGTAGAAATTAATTATAGCAATTGAAGCAAAGTTACAGAATATTCATACCAAGCAAAATTTATTTTCTTATTATTCCCAAGAAAAGCAGTGCTTTTACAGTATTTTTTAAAGTATTTGTAACAATTTAAGCGAATTTAAGATTTAGCTGTAAAAATTCATTGTGCAATTAATTACATGTACAAGAAACCTGAATATATACAGAATACAAATAGTTACTATAATTGTCTATCAGGTGAACTTTATTCTATATATTAATATGACTGTGAGCGTCAACATGGGCAGTA
This sequence comes from Spisula subtruncata, assembly GCA_963678985.1. Lineage (NCBI taxonomy): Eukaryota > Metazoa > Mollusca > Bivalvia > Venerida > Mactridae > Spisula > Spisula subtruncata. The sequence goes on from OY787660.1 coordinate 66,318,272, forward strand.
CGAATATAAATTTGTTATGTGTATTAGAAATAAAACAATACCAATATTTTCATAGAAATATGACAATTGTGAAAATAAGATGCATAAATTTCTACCTTTGTGCACTAAGTCCTTTATCAATGAATGAAGAAAACTAGATGCAAGTGTATTATAAGCACTTATAAGGTGTATAAACACATTGACACTTGTGTGAATTTTAATCAGAAGCTAATTAAACCTATGAATGGACATTTTTGGACAGTTAACTTAATCCCTTTGGTACATTATAGGCCAAGCACATTTTTACATTAGAACTATAGTTTCTATGCTGCGAATGATGCTCTGTTCATGGATTGTGCAAGGAACATTTGGATAACCATGGTCTCTCTGGGGATCATTTTGCTTTTTGTCAGAGTATAAGTCAGATACAGAACTTGTTATCGCTCAAAAGTGTCTTCTTACAAGTGTTATTGTACAGTTTCGGAAGGACGAACAACAAATTATCCTCGGCTTCGCCTCGGACAATTATGTTGTTTGTCCTTCCGAAACTGTACAATAACGCTTGTAAGAAGACACTTTTGAACGAAAACTAGTACTGTATCTAATACAGATTGAGAGAAAATTGAAAATGCTTATTATTTTATTTTTCGAGGCGGGGAATTTTGTTTAAAAAAGTAGTCCGTTTCCGTGAAATTATGAACTGTGAAATTATGGGCTGTGAAATTTTCGGGGAATAATCCACCGTTATTTCGCCGTAAACCACCGATAAGCATGAAATAAATATTGATTATTGTTAATAGCCTTCCCCTTGACATGATAAATATTGTATACATTAAAAATGACACCTATGTGTAACCATACTTCCTTGTGGCCTCAGTAGCTGTTGCTGCCTAATCCGGTGACCTGGGTTCAAATCCGTGAGGAGGCACATATATGCCTGCCATATTCAGCAGAAAGCTGACTGTCAAATAAAAGCTAAGCTCGGCATTCAAGCAAATTTTCTTACATTTTCATGGACTTTTGGATAAATTACTGTCATCTTAATAGTAATATATCACTTGTCACAATTTTCTGATATTTTCTTCTTGTAGCATGAACAGTTGAGAATTGAAAAGGAAGCATTAGAGAAAGAGCGCATTTTGGAACGACGACCGAGCAAGAAGTATACCGGTAGTCATTCTACAGAGAGTCGACTGGCTTCCTCTGATACACAGCATTCTGGTTCCTCTACTGGCTCAACTAATTTACCCGGAACCGGTGCTAGAGTTCAATCATCCACTGGAAACTTTAACATACCGGTAAAGCCGGATCCAAGATCTGCCACACAGAACAATCTGTCACCTCAGCCGGTGGAAAAGAAACCTTCAAATCTTCCCACAACTGCTCCATCCATAGAGAAATGTCCACGATGCTTGTATGAATTTATAGACGATGATGATGCTTATAGAAAACATTTACATAAATGTATGAATGTGTAACTTGTGATTCATTCTGTACCACATGAGAGGTTCATTCATGTTATAGCAATGGCTTAGAATGAGAAGGTCGTAACTACTGCTTTTGACCTTACTAGACTGATAATATTTAAAATCTGTATCATAAGGCGCTACTTATGAGCCTATTTGCATGAAAATCAGAACTTGTAATGTTAACCAAAATGAAGTTATAATAGTTTTCCATAAGAAAGGAGTAAATTTCAGGCATTTTTTTCTTGTTTCTCAAATGTTGATTTTGTACTTACGACCTTCTCATTCTATGCCAGCGTTATACAGTGAAATCTGTATTAGACAACAAGTTAAAATATTTGTCAAATATGCTGCATGTGTCATATATACTCAAAAAATTAACAGTATCTGCGATTTAGGTAAGATTTCTATTGACTCCACTTTAATTGACCCTTCATTCACCTATTTCATTACCGGTATTAGAATTAGTGATATGAAATGGATTTGATTACAGCCAACATATTCTGTTTAATAAATTAACAGTTTATGGAAACAGTTGACCAGAAACACTACAGTAAGTAAGCTCTGACTTTCATTCGAAGGGAGGTAATTTGGAACACACCAAACTTTGGCTCGAGCTGTATAAATCTGAACAAGGGAGGTAATTTGAAACACATCAAACTTTGACTGAAGCTGTATTAATCTGAACAAGGGAGGTAAATTGGAACATTCCAAACTTTGATTCTAGCTATATTAATCTAAACAAGGGAGGTAAATTGGAACACATCAAACTTTGACTCAAGCTGTATTAATCTAGACAAGGGAGGTAAATTTGAACACACCAAACTTTGACTCAAGCTGTATTAATCTGAACAAGGGAGGTAATTTGGATCACATCAAACTTTGACTCAAGCTGTATTAATCTGAACAGGGGAGGTAATTTGGAACACACCAAACTTTGACTCGAGCTGTATTAATCTAGACATGGGAGGTAAATTTGAACACACCAAACTTTGACTCAAGCTGTATTAATCTGAACAAGGGAGGTAAATTGGAACAGGCCAAACTTTGACTCAAGCTGTATTAATCTGAACAAGAGATGTATACCTTTTCTGTATCAAAATTGATTTTCTTTGTAACAATGCATATACATGTACTGTATACCATTTCATGATGGAATGTTCGATGGTGTTTGAGCAAAATATGCTTTTAATGCCCCCTTTGTGTTCAGTATAGTGATGTGTTGAGGCTGAATTAACAAAAATAATACTTTATTAGCTTTATACTTTGGGAAAAGTTTAAGCTATCTCCTCGTTTGAGGCTTTTACAGTAAACTGGTATATCATTATTTGGGGTTTAACTGAAAAGCAAAATCTAATTTTTCATGAATCTAACATTAATCTAATCTCAAATAATTCTACTGTATTTACGTGTTCTTAATTTACTATGTTTTAGTTTGTATTATAAATTGTTAAAAAAGCTATTCCATGTCTGCACTATTGTGCTATTTTTATGCCTCGGCATCTACTGATGCAGGAGGAATATAGTGATGTCCTGTCTGTTCCTCCGTTTGTTCTTCCATTCAAAATGTACGAAACTCTAATATTTTTTAAGTTCATCATGGCATTGCTTTCAAACTTGGCATATAATACTTATTTACCATCATAAACACAATACATTATCAAAGCCTGGCATGTAACACTATCAAACATTTCAACAGAATTATGGCCCCTGAATGACTTAGCTATTTTTTTATGGACATGGCTTCCACCGGGGCATTTGCGTTTACTGAACACAGTCTTATTTTATACTGCTTGGTAGATTAGTTATTATTTATACAGACATACAGGAAACATTGCTTATCTAACTATGTTGCCTTTTTTATTGGACACAATTGTTATTATTAAAGTATATTTTTTAAAATTCTTAGTATTTTGTTCTCTATGTCCCTGTGCAAGTTATTATTTCAACTTTTAGTCAATCAGGTTTTCTAATGGAAAACTAGTATTACCATTGAACAGAATGGCGAATTTGACTTGTGGTCATTTGTTAACATTCTTGTATTGTGCATGCTGTACAAAGATGGGAACTTGTGAAACTTGCATTATGTATGATTATCAGCTTGCGAAGCTGTCCGTTTTGGTTTTATGAAGTTTTAGCAAAGTTACTGCCCTTATGTTTTTTGTTTACAATCTGTAGATTTAGAAATATATGTTGGTCATGCCACTTTTGGGCACGATTGGAGTGCCTGGCTCAGGACTGAATGCCTTGAGAAGACTCATCAGCACACTGTGCCTACGGAGGGGTGGTAGGCATAACATTTATAAGTAAGAAAGTACAAATGTTGGAGATCCTTATTTTATTGTCCTAGTGTAATTTTTTGAGTGGTTCAGTGTGTGCTCTGTGACATAGTCATGTCAATAATAAAATAAGAGGGCCCTGGTTTCTCACTTGTATCTTGGATATGACATCTCATTCCATGATGTTGGAGAAAAATGTGAGCAACAGACCAAACCCCATAATTATATCTTTTTTATAAATTTGATTACTGTAAAATCATTTAATTTAGATGGGAACATATTTCGTGGATTTGGTAAAAAATACCATTTTGAAAGGGCGTTAATTCATGGATTTTGCATTTCAGGTAATAAATACAAGGGTCAAACTTATTTTTCGATGGGATTTGATTTTGTGGTTAAAGGTGAAACACGAAATCAACAAAATTTAATCCCCAACAAAAATTAATGATTTACAGTTACTGAGTATATATGTTATATCACGCCAATACTTGTGTGGTTATGGTATCGTTTTAAAATTGTCAGTAAACTCATGAATACGTACCATATTAATATTAATGTTTTCAGAAAAAAACTTCAAAGCAGCCGCACACATGTGATAAAATATAGATCTATATGAACTTGTTTGGTCTTTGGATATACAAACGGAATTAAAAAAAACATCAATATATCGATACGATACTTAAATAGCTGATGTAACATTTACAAAACTCTACTCAAACTACTAGATTATAAAAAAAATATTATATTTCATTAATAGGGCTATATATATAAATAATAAATAATTCAAAAACATCCTCAAAAATATCATCAATCCTTTATTGCAATGTGTTTGTATCTATTTCACACTAAAATATTTACTTAAATGTGTGACACGTGTCCTGTTGCGATTTGCCAGCATCCTGGGGGCCTGATAAAGGTACTTGCATCAGCTGTTAATTAGTTAGTCCGGATGGAAAGGATTTTAAACACGTCCAATGGAGGAGTCTATTTACAAGGTCAATTAGTAAATTTCATGTTTTAGAAGGTGATTATTGGTAAATACCGTGCTTAAAACTTATATATTGTATTAAGTATCTGTTTCGTAAATTTGTTTTCATAGTTTTAAATAAATAGCTTTTAAGATGTTAGATATATGATCCTGTTTTACCCGCGGTTAATATCGACCGGTCCACTTACCAAAATAGTGGAGCCTGTGTAATACGATACAAGTTCGAGAAAGAAGCAACTGGCATTGCCGCTATGCTGATCAGCACGTAAACAATCTAGCTACGTGGACATATTTTAATCTAGCAAAACGTGCGTTTGTTTGAATGTACGAGAGTGTGGATTTTGGTGTACTTTCTGTTTAAAATTTGACGTGTGTTCAGAATCTGAGTTGACATTGCAATTTGCAGGAGTTATAAACATGTTCGAGTTGTTGCTAGCCGTTCTTGCCACGACAGCAGTGCCAGGCACCTGTGATCTGTATTCCAGCATCACCCACCTGCAGTCGGCATTGTATGCTGAGAGAGATATAGCCAAGGAAATCCGTCATTATGTATATGCTGAACAAGAGAGGTTGGACAAATTGAACAGGTATACTTTTTTATTATATTTTACGAATAAACTATAGGTTCAATATTACAAAAAAATGTATATACTTTAGTCCTGAGCCTAATAAAAATCTCAATTACCGCAGCAGTGACTTTAATTTTTAAAATAAATTGATCATTACTTCAATTTGCAAGAACCTGTCTCCAATTAATTATCAATTAGTTAATTACTCAATTTACTGTACTACAAGATATGGTCATAAAAGTATGGTACAACCTCATTAGAGCAACAATTTCACCCCTTGCCTAGTTGTTGTACACATGTTGGTGCTGCGGAGATGTATTATTTACAGTATTACAATTAATTGAATGAATACTTCCATACCTGAATGATTGTGTTGCTTAAGAGAGGCTGTTGCTTAATGATTGGTCGCTGTGGAAGGGTGGTATTGTAGTTTGTGTCTGTAGAGGGATTTTGTAAGTATCATCTTGACCTGCAATCTGAGCCAGTACCCTTTCTCTGACTTATTACATGTGGAGCCGGGTGTATAGAATTAATAACTAATAGGGAAGAAACTTGTGTAAGCAGTCGGTAGAGCATTCGCCCTGTAAGCGGAGCCTGGGTTCGAGTGCTGGTCTGGTTGCATATTTTTCTCACCCTGTGACACATACTTACATGTATGCCTGTTTCTGTTTTCCTAAGGTCAAATGGTAACCAGACATCAGGCTAAATGTTGGGACTGTTCCAGTTAAAAATCTGTCAAAACTACCCTGTACAAAAACATTTCTTAATTCAATTAAGAAATGCTTGAAAAATAAACAAAAAAATTGATGAGAATCTAGAGAGATCAAACAAATAACCAAAAAATGTAACAGAATTTAGGATAAATTTCAAAAGGCATATATTCACATCTAGACCATTTAAAAAACATTAACTGCACTCTGCATGTTGAATACATGTACAAATGCATGAATATACGCTGGTACTGGTAAATTGCAATGTTTGGTTCCCTTTACATACATGTGTTTATAAACTTGATCAAGATAAGACCCTTTAGGTAAGTGATAAACATTTTAGTTGCACATATTTGTGAACACTTGTTCAAGTACACTGTTGGTGGCCATGTGTTGCATCCTGATTTATTGCTTGTTTGAGTTAGTATATACATGTGTTTAATTTTCTTTCATGTAGACCAAAGATGGTAAATAGATATAACTTTTATGAACCTTAGTCCTACATTTGTGTATATATTTGCACAGTCTCCTTTGTGAAATGTTACATAGTATGTGTATATACCGATATATTCAACCCTACTCCGACTTGTGTTAATGCTAAATCCCTACAGCACATATAATTATACATGTAGTATCCCTTCAGATGTTTTGTTCACTAGTGTAGCTGTGTCATGTATCAAGTAATCTTCTTTCCCAACTGAAATAACTCAAAAGTGCAGCAATTCTTCACATTTTATTATTATTAGATATGAATTAATTAGTTTCATTAGTTTGGGGACAAAATTGTCTTTATAGACTCTCTGTCTCTAGTTATCTACCTAGTTACTGCTGTCCAAGACTAGACTAGTACTAGTAGTAGTGAAATATGCTAACTAGCACTGTAGCAGGTATTTTCAGTTCTTCATTTACTTTTAAACTTACAATTTTTTGTTTCTCAGAACTAAAATGTTTGTTTAATACTGTACTTGGTAACTAATAGCATTGTATGTAAAACTGATGCAGTATCAGGAATCTATTTCTTCTTTAATTATTGAAATTATTTCAATTTTAGTTAAAATTAAAAATATATTTTACCTGCAGCTACCTACCGGTACCCACATTTAATCAACCTGGGTCACTGAAGGGACAACAAAAATATTTTTAAGTGTGGTTTAGTTGATTTCACAATATTTTATAGACTGCTTTTATGGTAGTTGATGAATTGAAATTTAATTATATTTCCGTATATACATCACTGTTGGTGTATACATGTTAACTTTTAATTAAATTTTGTGTTTGATAATTAATTTAGTGAAGAGGTGTTATATTAAGTAATGTCATTAATCAATAGTGTTAATTAAAGTAGTAATTTTTGATTATTTCAAATAACAGTAACAAGCCTAGGGCAGTTTCCTTCATCACTCCCTATTTTTTAATTATTTATAAATTATTTTGTTACTACTTCCAAACATGATTGACATCTGGCAATGTATTTGCCAGTTCATTTGCAAGCTATTCATTGGTGTTTTTTTTTTTATATCAGAAGATACCATAGAGCTTGAATTTATTAATTTTTAAACAAATTATCAGCAAATTACAAAAATGTATATGTCTATGATTTCTTTAAAAAATAATGGCAATTGGATTCCCAGTTACAGTATTGACCAAGTTATGATTAGGATCAGGTTATAAGTTGACGATAATGTTCAATGTTTGAAACTCAGTTTTGGAGTAGGGATAACGGATGTGTGCTATGTATGGCACCATGATTTTATTTTCAGGATTCAGCATTATGTATTTGTTACATATTTCGATAGTATATTCCCTGCTATTGCTATGTGCTGAAGTATCAAGAAATACAATGAATAATATTATGAGCACTAACTGTATATTTTGTGAAAAGTTTGGTTGAAAACTAAAATGCTGTGACTGTCTGAATATTCAAGCTCTAGGGCTAAGGCTACATTGTATCTTCTGAATTGAAATTCAAAACACTAAACAGACCTGAGGAAATCTATGAATAATTTACTGTCATATATCTGGGAATGACAGGAACATCTATTTAATAGGGGATTAAATAGCCAGCGAAGCTGGCTATTGTAAATTCCCATACCAATAATGCCCACGTGCGTATCTTCGTCGAGTCTCTGCAGGTACTAATGCTTTCAGAAAAAGTTATTTCCGGTCAAAAATTTCAGGCAGTTTTCCGAGGTGAATGGTCCTTTGAAAATAAAAAAAAATAGTAATCTGTAAACGGTTGCCCCCTATCATTTTCTTTCGAATTATAACCATCTTTAAAAATATTCAATAAATAAAACAAACTATTTAAAAAAAACAAAGGGAAGTAAGAAATACGCTACTGTACTGGATACACGGCACCAATACAATACGTGATGTCATGACGTCACAAATAACAGGAAATGACGTCGTACCAAAATTACGCCAAATAGACTCATGACGTTACGTTGCAATGTATAACAAATCAGTACAATATAGGTAAAACTCCAGGATAGGGATGCCTGCACTTATTCCAAACAACCACAGATACATAGCCAATCTAAAATGTTGAATACTTATTATTTCTGGTCTTAAATTTAAAGAGGAAAAGTGATCAGTTGCTGATCAATAACTATCTTTGTATATTTCATAACATCTAAATTCAACTCATATTTAGTCAGTTTCTATCTGAAACATAGCTTAGCAGATATCCAATGTGTATTTAATTCCTCATTTAGGCGGTGCCTTAGACTTAGTTCATATTATTCTATCTATCTATCTATGTATACTGCATCACCCCCTCGCGGAGATTATGTGAGATTATTCTTATCCAGGTTCACAATTCTCAAGCATTTAGAGCAGATTAAATTGTTTTAGCCTATGATGAATACCGACAATCAGAGACTTTATAACAGATGAAGAATACATGCTCTGTGTGGTCAGGGGGACCGTTCCACTAGAATTTTACAATTTCATATGCAAACTAATGATTTTATGAGAAGATGACCACACACAGGTCCCTCAAACCAAAATCTTGAGGATTGTAATGTGGCTTTTCGGAAATTCGAGGGTCAATCCCTCATACTTCTGAGTCAAATGGAACCCCTGGTCCAAGAATTGCCTGCAATTTTTTCTAACCAGTCTAAAATACAGTTATGTGCAATATGCAAGTGAATATGGTATGTTCAAGCTAGTAAGATTGTCCCTTAATTGACAAAACTTGTCAGTCTTGGAAACAAATTGATTTATTAATTTTGTATTTCCTTGGCCAAGCTCTGACTGTTTCATTTTATGGCATTGCTGTTATGTTGTTGTTATTTTCTAGAAAGTCGTTATTTTCCTCTGGACGTGATTAATATAAGCCTATTACAATATGTTTCTTGCTATACTGGTAGTATCGTGACCATAAAAGTGCAGTAATACATATTGATTGTGGGAAGACGAGGATAATTGACGAGCTGGAACTCTGTGAAATTAATACACACGGAATGGTCCTGGAGTGGTCCTGGAATGTTCCTAGAAAAGTCCTGTTTATCCATCATTTCTCTTCCTTTTACCGACATTTTATTTGTCTTTTGTGTCCCTTTTATAGACCTTGAGAGCCATTCAATCATGCTTTTATTGACAGGATGTTTCTTTCTTTACAAGTATGAATGGCTTGACTTTCTAATTAATATTGTCAGTATTCATGATTTGTTTTCATGATGAAGAAGTTTTTAATGATTTTTTGTTTGGTGACGAGTAAAGTAAAAAAAAATATGGTGTAACCTCTGCGGACCATCTTGCTTTTTTGAAAACATGAAATTTTTGTTGTTGTACAGAGGTGTTTGCTCTGGAGAGGAACAAGTTAAAATAATGAATATTTTTGGAACAAAGTTATATCATGTTGCTAAAAACAGGCTGTTGCTCAAGGGAGGCCTGCTATAGAGAGGGTGAACTGTAATAAGATTCAGCAAGCATACAGGAGTCCTGTGAATTGACACTTTGTTACAGTACACTATACAACCTCTGTAGAGCAACACCCTTTGGAAGCCGCCTATAAGCAATATAATATTGGCCATTATACTGAGGTTTTTGCTCTACAGAAGTTCAACTGTGATCACTGTTCTGGTGTAATGCCAATCATTAAGTAGAAACGTTGGAAAAAAATACCAAAAATATACAGACAAGCTCATCTGTTCAAGACAGTTGTTCCGCATACTGGTAACTTTATTGTATTGAATTTTCTGGAATTGTTAAAACTGAAATAAAAGGTATTATATCTTGTGATACAATGAACAAATTCAGTGAAATCAATAAACTGTGAATAATTTCCAACACTGCTGTAGGTTGACAATGACACCTAACAACATTTTTATTCCAAGCAACATTTCCGCTATTTCCGGAATTTCAAGAAACAGCATTGTTTCTGATACTACGCATTTAAGCTATTTATTATTCTAGGCATAGGAATGTGTGGCATACAAATTGCTAAGATTATTTACAGATCTTAGACGTTAAATTGTCTTCACTGTCCTTTGAAGAACTATTCCGTAATATCTTTACAAAATAAATGATTATAGCTAATGCTTGGAAAGCTACATTGTATTTGTTTCAGCTGATCTTATTGCATATCCAAACATGCACTGGTATAATGTCTTGATTTGTATGAATTTTAAATTTGTGAAGTTGAAAAGCAGCATGTGAAAATAATCAACTAACGGTAAAACCCCATAAAGCATCCATGGTGACTTCTTTTGTACAGCTCGGACTTTGGTGTTCCGTTTTCTCGTTAGGTTATGTGTGGGCAGTGTGCCGTGTATAGAAAAATTGTGTTATATGATTTTCTTCATGTTTTCTGTGGACGGCTTTAAAGTTTGAAAGGGTTATACTGGAGTCACCATGTTGGTCTGTCGGTATGTTAGCATCGTGTCCGCTCTGTAACTTTGTCATTTCTTACTGGATTTTAAAATTGCTTGGTACAAATGTTCACCACATCAAGCCGGTGTGTCATGCGCAAGACCCAGGTCCCTACCTCAAAGGTCAAGGTCACACTTACAGGTCAAAAGTTATATAGTCATGCAAACCGTGTCCGCTCTGTAACTTTGTCATTTCGTACTGGATTTTAAAATTGCTTGGTACAAATGTTCACCACATCAAGACGGTGTGTCATGCGTAAGACCCAGGTCCCTATCTCAAAGGTCAAGGTCACACTTACAGGTCAAAGGTTATATAGTCATGCAAATCGTGTCCGCTCTGTAACTTTGTCATTTCTTACTGGATTTTAAAATTGCTTGGTACAAAGTCATGAAGACTATAATTTTAAATAATATTCCTGTGTCAAGGCGGTGCTGCGGGGGTATGATTCATCACTCCTGTGATAGCTCTAGTTTAAAACTATATTTGTGTATTATTTTCAGCTTGGCTGATGAATTTGAAGCTCACAGTAAGCTAGCGTTAGAGGATCCTGACAAATATATGGGTAATCCAGTAAATGCCTACCTGTTTGTGAAACATTTTACACTCGACTGGGATAAAGAAATTGATGTCATCATAAGAAATAACAGCAGACAAGGTACATTGACTGAGTAACTTATATTTCGCTGGCTTAGAACCTTACGACCTTATAAGACTGATACATATATGAAATCTTCATCATAAGGCACTTCCTATGATTATATTTACATGAAAATCGGAACTTGTCACGTTGACCAAACTAAAGTTGTAAAAGCTTGTTTTCCCATACATAAAGAGTAACTTTCCGACAGTTTTTTCTTGTTTTCTCAAAATATTGATTTTATATGTTCAACCTTCTCATTCTAAGCAAGCGATATGAACTGGTATTGCTATAGGGCTGACGCTCAAAATGTGTATATAGAGGATCTATCACAAGTTGTCAATTGATATAGACTTATATGAAACAAGTTTAGGAAATTTTATTAAGCGAGCCTTTGGCGAGAAAGGCTCGCTTAATAATGTTTCCTTAACAAGTTTAATATAAGTTTATATCAATTGACAACAAGTATTAGATTCTTTATATCAAAGGACTCTAATAACACGGGAAAAGCATATCTTTCAGCTAAAAATCCAAATGCGCTATATAAACGACGCTAAACGCAGCGTCATTTTCAGCACAAAATGACGTCATTTGGGAGATAAAATGACGTCATTTAAACGTTATACTACACTCTTTATGCATAGAGTTATACCTACTGGTTATACTAACCAGGATACAAGGAAATTCATGTGATATATAAATTTTACATAAAATCACACAAAACTTTGCATATTGATTCAATATAACGTGCAAATTCAACAATATTCTGTAAAATTGATGAAAAAAACCATGTTACCAAAAATAGATTTTAAAAAATGCTTTTGATGTAACAAACTGGGTATAGAACTGAGTCCTTGATTTAATGAATACGATAATATGCAAATGATTTCATCTTGTCCTACACGCTGTTTACCAATATATATTAGTTTTGAATTCTTTATTGAGGTGTATATGCATTCAACACATCAGAGATCAAAGTGTCACCATATGTGTCAATGTAATCTGATCAGTCAGGGGTCTTACCCGGTTACCCCCTGCTCTCCCGGCTACCTCCATCATCCTGTGGGTGCATGGTTTATCATTGGTAATCTGATCAGCATGTATGTATGGCTGGTCTCTAGGTGTGTCCAGATAATCTCTCAGATCTAGTGTTAGTTGAGAATACTTGAATACTGCTTATACTGATCAAAGTGACTGATTTCTGTTGTAAAATGGCTGTTTACATGGGCTATAATGTAATTAAAATGCAGTACAACCTCTTTGAGGCTTACAAATGTTTGCCATCATTTAGAAGTTGTTGCTCTTCAGAGGTTAAAATTATAGTAAATTCCAACTTAGGTAAATTTTGAAGATGTTCTTATACAGAGGCTGTTGTACTATATAAACAAGCACTAGTACTACAGCAAGGTACTCTGGTACAGCATGCACTTAGTAAAATATACAGAAACCTACTGTCAACTTAATAAGTAGTGAATAATATACAGGTAAACATGTGTTTTAGTGGTCACCCGAATAAAGTCATTTGTCTAGGGCATTCTAATATAATTACATCATGAGCACGTGAAACTGGTGGTGTCAATGTCTCTATTACTAAATAATGAAAAAGAAATACCTCCCAATCAAGAACCCTCTAGGAACATCAAACTTTTATGGAAGTTGGCCATGTCCCACAGACGACTCCTATTTTTGAGACAGTTTGTCAAAAGGTCAAGGTTGCAAGTACTTTGCACTGCAAAATAGTTTCTGTCTCCATATGATGATAATAGGGGTGTTTGTTTTCTCCCAGCTCTTGTTAATCCCTATTATTTATTTCAAGAAGAGTTATCCAGTACGATAGATGAGATGCGTCAGTTCATGCCGACCTATGAAGATTTAACAGGATCTGTTAACGCACTTCTACGTCTTCAAGATACGTATAAGCTAGATACTGCAGAACTTGCTAATGGAAACGTCGGAGGAGTAACATCTCATGAGCTTACAGGTAACCAGTAATATCTAATTATTATTGCTGATGATAATGTAACTAAGACATCTTTTGAATTAAAGTTGGGTCATTTTCTTTGTTAATTTAGCTGACATTTTCACATTTTATGTGTCTCTTGTATTTCTCTGTACCCTCTGTAGCTAAGTGGTTAATGTGCGTGCTTTCCTATCCTGTGACCCGGGTTAAAATCAGCGTAGAGGCACTGATATACCTACCATATTTCATCAGAAAACTGACTGGCAAATATAGACTCAGCTCTGCAATTATTTTCTAAACCTATTTATTAAAGTTTTGAAAGCTAATTTCTATGACTGTGATAATCCGATGTAATGTAGCCAGTATCCTAATTGTTATATTAAGTATACTTCTAGTATCTGTTGATCTCCTAGTTATCCATTCTTTATGTCTGGACAAGATTTAATTGTCTGTCTTGTTTGTGTGTAATTACCCATATAATTAGTAATTCACTCAATATTTTTGGTTTTGGTCTACAAGTTACAATGTAATTTCCTTGCGGCAGTAGCAGGTGCATGAAAAGTTTGTCTTATATTAACAATAATATTGATATGTGTAACAATGTGCTTTCCCTAAAACTAACTTGTCATGTTAATTCATCTAACTGCGATACAGTATTCTGTTTGAGCTTTCTAGGGTGTGTAAGGCAAAATTGTTCTAGTCATTGAAATTCTTCTGTATCAGAAATTATTATTATTATTATAAATTTATTTCTACTAAATAATTTTCAATAATGTTTACATACCCTTCATCACTGTGCATGTAGCTTAAAGTTGCTAGGTTCAATGACACTCAGCATTGTTAACTCCCGTTTCACAATCGCTGGTATGGTCAGTGTCAGTGTACTTCCCAGGGTACTGGTAGTGACCAGGTTATGTCACCATAACACGACTAAAATGCTGCTGACCAGTTATACTTAAAACAACAATTTAAAACAATAAAAATGTTTGCATGGACAAACTTGAATTAACAAAATTGTGCTTTTCCTCCAACATGTGGCCAAAAAATTAACAGCATGATAACGTGTCTAATTTGCATGTTGAATTTGTAGCATGGGACTGTTTTGAACTCGGTCGTTTGGCATACAACAACGAGGATTTCTATCACACAATCATGTGGATGGATGAAGCTATGAGTAAGATGAACAAAGTAGAAGATGACGAGGATCCTGTGGATATTGTAGCCATACTCGATTATCTCGCCTTCGCTTTATACAAGGTAAAAATGTGGTGATTATTTGTAAAGGATTTTAATGGCCACCTTACAGGTAAGTCCATATATGGGGATAGGAAAAACACGTACAAATACTCCAATTTTACCAGGAGAAAAGATCTGTTTACAGCATGTAGTAATTCACTGAATTGCCAGTGAAAGAATTGTTAAAATGTTCTGTTGAACGTTGTCCCATCTTTGATTGGTAAGATTTTCTCTATGCTTCTTTCTGCATGTGTTCTTTAAATGTGCATGGAATAAAAAAACTGAAAGAATAAAACCTCGAAGCTAATACTTATACTTAGCTATATAGTATATATACTGTATACTAATTTCATTGTGTGCACTAATTGAGAGAGAAGTAGTGGGTGGAGATGGATAATGATTATATTCAGTCTACCAGTAAGTAGTTTTAATATATTTCTAAGTGTCAGAGTGTCACCATAGCTTCTATCATCTATATCTACAAGTGTGTAGTATATTTGGTGCATTTTTTGGTGTATATTTGGAGTGCTGATGTGGTTTCCTGTGTCAATTAGGTATGGTATGTGATGATTGCTATATAAGGTTACTAAACATCTTATAATTTGTGTGATGCAATAAGATGAATTTATTGATATAGGTGTTTCTATAAATTACATAAAATTATGTGATTTATTTGAGTTGCACAATGACCAGTATAATATGTATCAGAAAAACATGCCAGATCTCCTGCATCGTGCGTGAGTCTTGTGCATTTGAGACTCTACACCTGCATGATCTGAGGTTTGAATTGCTTCATGGAGTATCATGTATGGTATTGCTTAACAAGTTAAATCAGTGAAAACTGCTCATAAACTTTGTCAAACTTTTAGTTTCAAGTTTGAGCAAGGAAAATCTCCTGCATTTTAATGAATCCTCCTGCAAACCCAAATCTCACACAAAGGGGTCTGCAAAACTTGGCATGTGTGGAAAAATAAAACTCTGCATATCAAGCCTTGTCCCTTTTCATTAAACAAATTGAGCATAGCTTAGATTTAGACTCTGATTCTAGTCAGCTGCTTGACGACTGGAAGACAGACTACACTCTTTTGAAGGTAAGTATTAGTTAGTACATGTGGTTATAAGTACTGGAATGTGACATGGCATTTTGAAAGATTGACCTGCATGAGACTGTTGAAAAAGTGGATGCATACACATAACTAACCTTCTACATACAACCTGTGTCCTGCATGAAACTGCTGACACAAAGTGGGCACCTACCTGTACTGACCTACTAGTAAAACCTGTGTCCAGGACCTGCATGAATCTGCTTGTATGATTGATGAAGAAGACTAACCTACAAGTATGACCCTCATCCTGATTCGGCATGAAGCTACGTAGACCATTGTGGATTAACCTACCATATTAAACCTGTCTACTGATCATGCATGAAACTGCTAAAACAGTGGATGCATACCTGTACTAACCTACTTGGTAAAACCTGCATCCAGGACCTGCATGATGCTACTGACAAGAAAGATGTACAGTGTACACTAACCTACTAGGAAAATCCTGTGTCCAGGGCCTGCATGATGCTACTAACAAGAAAGATGTACAGTGTACACTAACCTTCTAGGGAAATCCTGTGTCCAGGGCATGCACGAGACTGTTGAAAAAGTAGATGCATACCAATTACTAATCTTTTACATACAACCTGTGTCCTGACCCTGCATGGTGCTGCTGACAGATGGTTGCTGTACTAACCTATGATGTACAACCTGCGTCCAGGACCTGCATGAATCACTGACTAGATCGATGTAGACTAACCTACCCGTGACCTGGTTGTATATCGGCATCAACTGGACTTTTTACAGGTGAACAATGTTTTGAAGTGGGTAGGCAAGCTTACATGAACAAGGACTATTATCATACGGTGATGTGGATGCAGGAAGCATATGACAGACTGATGGTTGAGTCAAGTTCTAATGCATCTATAACTATAGTCTTAGATTATCTTCAATACTCCTGGTATAAGGTTGGTACTTCTGTTATGAAAAGAAACGTAGAAACATCCGTGGGTTACCCGATATACAATTATATTTGTCTTCATATTATATTATCAATATCAAATGCTGTTGGTATTTTGAGGTATATAATACAGAAATTTGAAAAGGGGATACATTTCTTTGCACTTGTCAATTGGTTGGTCAATCTGTCATTCGATAGACCAAACTGTTTCCATTCGAAAACTCAAGAATGCTTAGAACATGGATCCTCACACTGTGTGAGGAGTAACTGTAGGTGAGCCCTATTGATTTTCAGATCAAAGGTCAATGTCACTATGACTTTACAAGGTAAGAAACAACCGAGTGGTTTAAATTCCATTAGTAACTCAAAATCGGTTGAGCCCAGGATCACCTATCCCCAAAGGGAGATCATTCACCACCCTCATTGATTTTGTGGTCAGTAGGCCAAGATCACGGTGGCTATGACCTTCAACATTAATGACCATTTAAGTTAAGTTACCAATTTTCTAGGGCTCTTTTCAGCTGTTAGGTCGCTCAAGCACCCTTTGACATTTCAACTTCCCCTGGTCATTGGGCTATATTGAATTTATTAGAAACCTACACTCTTGTCTCCCTGGGGAGACTATTTCTCTCCTGTGGTGTGGCAGCCAATATCAATCTGCGGCGCCCAGGAATAGACACTGCCCTCGCAGGTGCCATTTTACACCATGGTGGAGTGGAGCTGTGGGTCTTGCTCAGAGAAATTAACCAGTGGTCCAGAGAAGGATCGAACCTGGGACCTCTCGATCCCGAAACGCGTGCCCTACCTCTAGGCCACCGCTCCCCACTATTTGATTGTCATGGTGGGCATACACAATTCACCAACATCTCTTGTTATGTTGTAAATGTACATGGAATGTGATACTAAATGGTTTGTATTGTATTTCAGCAAGGAAATGTGAGAAGAGCTCTACAACTTACGAATGAAATGTTATTCTTATGTAAGTATAAACAACACGTTTAGAGTTGATGTTCTTTGTTTTACTTTTATTCTCACAAAAATGAAGGTGACATTAGTTTATGTCAAAGATTGAGTTGTATGAACACCTAGCAAGCTGGTAGAGCATTAAACAGTTGATCGGCCAATATTGGTTTGGTAAACAGCTTGGCTATGCTCCAGACTTCCACTCCAAAATATAATAATATGCAATTTTTATTTTTTAACTTTAAAGTCATTAAAATATGGTGTTTGATTTCTATGACCAGCAGTTTCATTGTGATTGTGTCTATGCTCGTGACTCCCATTATGTAGTTAGTAGTTGGTTTGATATACTCTTGACTACATGGAGTTTAAAATAAATGAAAAAAAAAGATGTATGCCCTCATGAATCATTATTAGACAATAAATAAGACATACATGTATAGATATAGTACAACCTCTGTAGAGCAACATTTTCGAGAGCTGCAACTATTGGCTGTTATTTGGAGGTTGATGTTCTACAGAGGTTTGATTGATAGAAAATAAACACTGAGCTAATTTTGAATGTTTTGTTTGAGGTTGTTGCTCTACACAGATGGCCATTCTGGATAATTATTTATACTGTACTTGTAGGACTATAGTGTACGTTATATTGTGTTTTGTAGCACCGGATCATTCCAGAGCGGGAAGTAATAAAGCTTATTACGAGAAACTAATCGGTGAGGAAGATTCCAACATGGGAAAACGTGGCGATGATGGTGATGTCGTGGTGAATAAACGACAACTTGATGAATACAGGAGTGGAAAGGAATACACCACATATGAAGCTCTTTGTAGAGGGGAAGAGGTCCTGGTATGTTCTTCTTCTTCAATAATATAAAGTTTGGGTACTTGTTAAATCTTCTTTTTGGGGAGGGCGTTTTGGTAATTTGATGCCGTAAAACGTTAATAATAATTGCATAAGACTAGCCATTATACCATAATCTGGTCTTCGGATAAAATATGTTGTGCATATTGAATTTACGTAACTGTCACTGGACTCGGAAATTAAATGTCCTGAATTATCGGCAAGGGAGAAATAATTATTATCCTGCCATCTTACATGAGTCAGCATGTAAACTTGAGCATATTTGAACCAAGGATCTTCAAACTTTACATGGAAGTTGGACATCAACAGTAGATAGTTGTACCCTTTCAGAACGGCTAGGTTGTCATAACCTTTACCATTAATGACAATTGTTAATACAATGAGCGTAGTGTTTATACAATTTATTATACATGTATTGTCAATACAGAAATATATTTGGTATATCATCTATGATTGAAATTTATAAAATAACTGCAAGGTGAAAATCTCATCTGGTTTTTGACATAAAATAAACAGTTTCATATCATAAATATCATCATTCATCTCATCACTCGTCATGCAGCCCCTTTGACCCCAAGTGAAATATTCACATATTTTTAATCCTATCAACTTTCACCCTTGTACATTTACTATATTTTCTCCATTTGGTGATTTTACAACTTTGATTTTCTTAGTTCTCAATTTGCCAGTCATCTTCATTTTCTTTCTTTTGCCGAACGTCTTATTTTTCAACTCGTTGTATTGTGTTGGATCCATATTGACAATTAATTGAGGACCTGTACCATGATGTACAGAATATTCCTTGACCTCGTTGACATCACATTCTATAAGAATCCATGTGTAAAGTGGTCTGAATTCCAACGATTTCCTGTGATACACGATAGAAGATAATCCTTCATATTTCATTCTCATTTCTGCTTGAGCCACTAAAGTCTGTCTATAAGGATTTGAAGGAATGTGTGCGTCACGGACACCGTTGTTAGGTAATGCTAGGTAGATTCCGATATGTTCGGGTACGCGTTCTAGTACCAGATTGTTGCCCGTAATTCTCTTATACATATCATCATCATCTCCACCCCAGCCGAAGTACAAGTTGGAAAATCCATTAATATGAAGGAAATGCTCTTTTGTTAAAGCAAGCACTCCACCTATATACTCCTCATATGGTAACTGCCCGTGTTTATATTTAGAACTTCGAGTAACGAAATGTTTCGGTCCACTTCCGCATGTGTAAATGTTCAAGTCGTTGATGGGTAACAGATCGACCTCATGTATGATGTAACATGAGTACTCGCGTATACTTTGTGCCGTCATAAATCCAGCATTCGCTAGAAGTCCACGATTAAACTGTACAGGATGTGACATTTCTACAACGTAAATCCCATAATGCAATTTTTGACGTTGAAGCATCATGTGTAAATGGTAGACGAGAATTTCAAGATGTTCCTTACGATCACGATACGGTATAATTATTGCGACACTCTCACTAGACTTACAATCTGTTGGTCTATACACCCCACCGTACTTCACATTCTCCAAAACTTGTTGGTTTCTAACATCTTCCACTTTCACATATTGTGATATATTCATTCGACCTGCAAGATGTCTTGGTGTAGCACTACACAATTTCAACACTTTGTTTCTACCAATCTTACTGGAATCAATTCCACCTGTATTCCTGTTTTGTGTATTTGATGGTAAAGTATTCTCCCTGGGTTTTGAGGAAACTTGTCCAGGGTGTTGTAGGTCTCCCAACTTTCCTAATTCTCCTCCATTATATTGTTTCCCTGCTCCATAAGGCTGTTCATCTCCATGTTTTCTTACTTCTTCTTCTAAATATCTTATCCTGACTCCACGAGCCCCTGCATCCACCATATAATTCACGTCATTGATTGGTTGCCCGACTCTACATGTTTGTGTTCTTGACAGGAATAAAATGGTAGAAAATAAACTAACTATCCAAGTACATGCAAATAGAATATAAAATTCAGATCTCCTCATTTTTTGGTCTTCAAGTCATTTTATAGAGTAATGAAAAAATTCTCAGAACTTGATCAAAGATATATCAAACTTCATATTTTAAAGTTAGTAAGTTAGTTAATGTTGCCAAATACATTCCATTTATGGTACATTTGTACCAGTATTTAAACTGTTCTTGAAGTTTGCTTATATCATTGAATAATTTCCAATAATCTTTATAAATTATAGCTTATTTATTAAGTACATTATGTATAAACAAATAATTGTTTGTTTCTCCCAAAAAGTTTGCCTCGATCATTAATGTTTTGATTAAATTAAAATTTTCTTTTCACTATTTTTCAAAACTTCTTGAAGTGTTTTTACTCTCTCTCTCTCTCTCTCTAAATAAAATGAAACTTTTTTAAAAATCTGACCTGCCGATAGTATTTTTTGAAATTTTACCGGAAGCAAACCTTTTTGTTGCATTGCCTGCTAATGTTTGCTAATGTTGAATAAGTAATTGTTTACCTGTGACATTACTGGAATATATTCCTTTGTCAAGCTGTGCGTATATTTGTGTTTGAATTAAAGTCTTATATAGAAATATTCCAATATTAACTGTTACTCCATTAATCAATATTCCAATTGCTTTCTTATAATAGTGTGAATAAAGTATGGGTTTACTTTAATGAGGTGTCCGTGACAAAGTTGTCTTTGTACTATATTTGTACTATATTTGTACTTCTTAGCAAATAAAATACTAGTATTAAAGTACAGGTTTCAGAGCAGAGTTGTGGACTTTATAGATTTCTTTTTGACATTGACAAATAGATTTTGTGCTTGATGGATCAAAATTTGGATCAAACTTCATGTGAATAAGTGATACCAAGCCTAGTTTTGACATTGTATTTATAAAAAGTTCCCTTGTCCATTGGGCTATTTTTGAGTCTCCTTTGGGAGACTATTTCTCTCATTGTGGGTGTGCAGCCACCATTGAGGTACAGTGCCTAGGAATATCAAACATGTACAGACACTGCCTTCATAATACTACTTTACACTTTGGTATAGTGGAGCATAACTTTTTTGTGAGTTATTCTTGCTCAGAGAAATAAAGCATTGATCCAGGTGAGGGTTTAACCCTTGATATCCAACATGCCTTTAGACCACTACTGCCCTCTGTTAACTTATGCTTATTCTCAAATTGATACATGTGTACAATCATTTCAGGAAAACAAGTATAGAGAAAGGCTAGTATGTCGGTTCTATAACATCCAGAACAATCCTATATTACTTTTGAATTATACTTATAGGATCGGGTCAAATTCTGTGGACCATACATGTGTTCATACATTTCAGGAAACAATTGTTTGTTCTTTTCAGGAAAACAAGTATAGAGATAGACTAGTATGTCGGTTCAATAACCGCAACAATGATGATCCTATATTACTGTTAAATTATACTTATAGGACATCTAGGATCGGGTCTGATTCTCTGTTCCATCATTTCAGGAAAACAAGTATAGAGATAGACTAGTATGTCGGTTCAATAATGGAAACAATAATCCTGTATTACTGTTATCTCCGGTGAAAGAAGAACAACTCTACATGAATCCTTACGTTGTCATGTTTCATGATAGTATACAAGATCATCAGATTCATATGATAAAACAGTTAGCTACTCCAAAGGTTGGTAACTCATTATAATTTACACTCCAAAAGATTGTCACTGTTTATAACTGACAGTAGAACTTCTTTGTCTTAAACTGCCTTCAGATCAGGAAAATATGTTTGGACATCTAAAATTTGTACCTGTTCTAGGCATATATGGTACTGTAAAATAATTTAATTTTGTGGTTTCGGTAAAAAAGACCATTTTGATGGGGTTTTGCATTTCAGGTAATAACTACAAGGGCCAAAAATAGTGTTTGATGGGATTTGATTTTGTGGTTTAAGTTGAAGCCAAAATCCACAATATTTAATGAATTTACAGTACTAGTATTGAATACATCATCATTTTGTTGGGGACGAAGAACGTGTTCAAGGTTTCTGGCCAAATGTTTGAGGAAGTTCTTGGGAAATCTTCACTATGGCACAAATATTGCTCCCTGATCATTCTAATAAAAATAGACGTTGAGAGACGTTTCTGTATTATCAGTGTTATATATGTATATAGTATTTGTATAGTTACGTAAAAGCCACTCGTACATGTAGACATTTATATTGACAGGTTTCCGTGTTTCGTACATTTAAACATGTTATTTTATTGCTATAAGGCATTTATCGTGAAACTATTGATTTAAGTCAGGGAAAACGTAGATGTATGAAGATGCTTAACCACAAAACAAACCACACCATCTCTCAATAATAGTTGTGAAGACATATTGATTTTGTGTGGGTCATTTCGTCCCTTTGGTGCATCACGGTCCTATCTCACTTTATAATATATAGAAAGATACAACCTTGTTGCCTAGTTGGTTAATCGCAAAATTTATCAAAAAAATCTCTTCAAATCACATTTTTTTGGCTTGACCGACCTAATACTCAAAAAACTTAGTTTTGTGATTAAAACGTCTATAACACATGTTTTTATAATCGGAATGGAGTTAAGTCCCTTTAACACCTAGTGGACTTTACATGAAACCTGAACTTCACATGAATCTGATGTAGAAATTTAAATATTTATAACAAACTTGAAGAAGCAACACAGTTGGCCAAGCCCAGTTTTTCCTGTGAGCTTGTCCATTGGAATAATAATCAGATGCCAGATGGTGATTGGAGCTGTATTTATTGTACAAAAAAGTTGAACCATCACTAATTGTTTCATTATGTGCAATTTTGTGTTGTACAGTTAGGGCGAGCTACAGTACACAATCCGGTGACTGGTAAACTTGAGACAGCTAATTATAGAGTAAGCAAAAGGTGAAGTACAGTACCAGCATGTATGTGATGCTTTACTGCTTTTCTCCGCGGCCAGTAGTTACAAAACTCAGGGGTTGACACTAACTAATTTTTGTCACTGGTCCGACAGTGAAGAAGCATTAAATTTGTAAAGAAAACAGTAACTGGTCTTTTATGATTTTCACTGGTCCTTCAAGATTTTCACTGGCCCCTGGACCAGTGTTAGTGTCGAGCCCTGAAAACTTCAATATTTTGGAATGTGTTATGCTTATCTTGGCTAGTATTTATAAAGCATTTTAGAAGAAAACTTAAAAATTTTGGGGGTGTGATACTTAATTGCTTATTTGGGCCTTTAATAGTGAAAAACTTGGAAAAACTATTGTCTTCTAAGCTCTTGTGATAGATTATTTAACTCTTCACATAATGGTTCAGAAGAATGATAAGCATTACTTGTTTTTGTTTCCGAGGTACATGTAGGTTTGAGGAATGTAAGAGTCAAGGAAAGCTGAAGTTTTCCACCAAGATGCTTTATAAATATGGCCTTTGCTCTAATTGTATTTTAATTGGACATTTGAAAACTGGCAGCTGACTTCTTTGTTCATGCAGTACAAATACAATACCGATTAGTACCAGTAGATTATACGCATATGATGATTAACCATTTTCAGAAAACTGCTTGAAATCAGCAGGATTTATTGGTTGAGTAGAAAAAATTCAAAGGTAGCCTGCTAGACTGTCCGAACTGCTTATAATTTTAGATCAATTACTACAGTCCTGCAGACTACGCAAACAACCCTTGAAATGGTAGGAAATAGGTTGAAAATGTTTCTGACTCTGAAAGAAGAGTTGCAAAAAATTGAAAAATATTGTCTAACAATTAGTTCGCTTTGACATACTGCTGGTAGTTGCTTTTTGGCAAGGGTGACATTTATAAATTGGAAAAAGGATGTATGCTGTAATGTTTTCAGATGTCCACCATGCTGTCAGCGCATGACTTTGATATTGAACTATGTAGAATTTGTTCTTTAGCTTGATCGAGCAACAGTACACAATCCAAAGACAGGAAAGCTAGAAACAGCCATGTATAGAGTTAGCAAAAGGTATTTCATTTTGATATACAGTGCCCACCATTAAGTGTAAAGATCATACATTGATTGGAAGCCAAGATGTGAAATATTATGGTTTTTTTTGCCTTGCTAGTGTCATAAAAAGACAGAAAAGTCTGCCTTTCGGACCCCATCATTATTTTAAAGCAGAACATCTTTATTATCTTTATTCTATCACGCTTTTAACTTCTTTAGTAACTGTAGTTTCTGAAATTACTATTTTTTTGACAATCTTACTAATAGATATGTAATAATAACGACTTATAATATAATTCTGCATCTGTAAAAAAGTGTATACTTGTTTTTGGTGGGCACTGTATGTAGGGATATAATGTTCAGCCATTTGGACTACAATTGTTAATCATCATCTCTCTTACCCTTATAGAGATGATAGAGATTTAAAATAAATTGGTTTAAACTAATCTTCAATCACTCTGAACTGATCAAAATATTATTTTACTAGGGGGTTGAGTGATTTCAAATTGAAACAAGTCATATCCCTTAAAGGCTATGCATGTTAATAATGATGTTGTGAGATGCTTTGATTGCCTCATGGTTTTGTCGGGGGGGGGGGAGGAACCCCATTAAAAATGGCATATTTTTCTTGCTTTTAGTTCAGCATGGTAAGATCCAAGTAACTGCTGGTTTGCTTTGTGTCGGGGTAATGTTACTTGATACTGATAGTCTGCATGTGACTAAAATACTTTCAACCAGTTCTACTTAAAAACTTACCTTTTTTAAAAATATTATAATATTTTATGATACTAATGAAAGATTATTTGTGTATGACATTTTTTATTATTATGTCATCAACGTTTGATTCTTTTGATGATTTGTGTTAATTAAGCTTTCAAGCATAAGATAATTATTTTGTGATTCTCTAAAACCTGTTTATTTATAAAGTTGCATGCATGCTGCTTTGTAAAGGGTTGCAAAAATTTTGCATGTTTGACTAAAGAATATGTTAATTTTGAGTAAATTTATTATGTTGTCGATCGAAAAACGATTGTATGTATATTTAAAATTGGGGTTAAAACCCCTCACAAAGCTATTAAATCAGTAAAGTGGGCAGGCAAGTGTCAACTTTTGTGTTGCCCAAATTTTTTTTTTTTCTGTTAGTCAGCAGGGATAATCCAATTCTTAAGAGTTTGTGTTATTGATGGAACCAAGTTTCAGTAAGAGTTCAGGCCCTTGTTTAGAGATATCCACAATTTCCTTATTTGATTTCATTAGATCATCGAATATATTCAAATCTACAGTAAGTATGAACATTATTATTGGATTGTTTATTATATTTTAGTTGTTGGTTATCAGAAGCAGACTCTCCTGATATTGGGGCCATTAATCAAAGAATATCAGCAATCACTGGTCTCAATATGGAGACAGCCGAGGAACTACAAATTGCCAATTATGGTATCGGTGGTCAGTATGAACCACACTTTGATTTTGCTAGGGTAAGAATTTTTTGCTGATTTGCTGACAAATATTTATTTTGTGTTGTAGATTTCCTACTTTTGGTAAATATCTCTTTTGTTTGCCAAGGTCAGATTACAATGGTTTTACAGCTGATTATAGAAAAAATAATGTAACAGTATTTATTCTATATGGAATCTTCCAGTTGGTTAAAATTGACATCAAAGTTGTTAAATTGACAGACAAAAAGCTTCCAGTTCATTAAATTCACAAACAAAATGTTGAGTTTTGTCCTTGTGTATGAGAAGAATAGATTTTGTTAATCTTTTTAAGAATTTAAAAAGTTGCACATTACTTTAATATCATGTGGGACAGTGGGAGTCTGCAACAAATGCTAATCACTGAGGGCTTTATAATTAGTTGATATAAAACTTATGGTGATTATCATTAGTTACGGATCTCTTTGAACTTTTGTAGGATCTTATACTGTTAATCCTTTTGATTTGCTGCAATATTTATACACTGTAGCAGTTACAAGAATTATAGTAATGTTTCTTTAAAAACATGGTACACTAAAATCACAATAATAAGACCCCTTATGGGACTCTTAAAGGCTGGTATTCTTTTTGACAAGCAACAATAAAGTCTGAGAATCTCAACTAGTTAGTCATAATGATAAGTTAGATCAAAGATGGATAAAATGGATTATAAAATCTTCATTTTGAGGATGTTGCATTATTGATGTCTTACTGTACATTATATTGACCACAGGTTTGTGAAAGGTCCTATATACCACCTTTTTATGCATTCATACAAACAAATATTTTGGTGGTCTATGCTACTTTCCACAGACCTGTGGCATTGAATTGAGGTCTTTTCGACTGGGCTGTTTCATGGAACATGTGATAGTCTGGTTCCAGTCCCCAAAATCTCAGTAGTAAACTGTGGTAGTACTGTGATATTGGGGACCTGAACCAAACTTTAACCTGCTCCACAAAACAGCCTGGTTGAAAACACAGGTAACAGTATCATTGAAAAAGAAATAAAAAAATTGAAATTGAAAAAAAAATCTAAATTTCTTGAAAAACATTTTTTTTCAATTCCAATTTTTTTATATCTTTTTCCACGATACTGTTACCTGTGGTTGAAAAAAGTCCTTTTAGACTTGAGTTCAATACTTCAACTTACTACAGTAACTACGATTGGTAAATAAATTAAGCAATGATATTGTGTCTTACACAAATATGTATTGTTTTTCTTGCCATGCCATGTTTTCATCAGAAAAGGGAACCTACTGCATTTGAAAGGGAAATTGGAAATCGGATTGCAACTTTTATGTTTTATGTAAGTAATGGTTTAGTACAAACAATATTATGGCAGTGAGAGGTCGGTTGGCTAGTATGTTGTATTACGCTGGAAGAGGGTTTGTAGGACTAGAATTTGGTTTTATATATTATCCCTATTGTACTTCATTAATCATGAAGGCACTTGTATATACCCCGGTAGTTCACAATTGATCAACTCTGACCATGTAATAATAGTCCCGATACAACCCTTCTCTGTTCTGACAGGAATTGTACCGTTTTCATATGATAAAGCCTGATGTACCGGTAATGTTCGGATTGAACTCAAATTTCATGTATCCCGAGTTCCGTCCGAGCGTTATACCAGTTTTTATATCCGTCAGAGCCATACGAAAATGTGCAATTCTCCGGCAGGAGTGAGAAGCAGTGTATTTGGATAAGTTCATCAAAGTCAAATGTTCACCAAAAAATCGCCAAAACTGAAAAAAAATCACCAAAAACTATGAAAAAAAGCATTCAATTTGGTTCTGATGTATGCAGTATAATTAAAAAGAATTTTTACTGTTTAGCATGACAAGTGCCTATCATGTATGGTTGGAGTACAATGCATATTCTTGTTTTATTTTGCTTAATCATAACCACCTTAAATCCATTCAGAAAGAAGAGAGTGCATTCCAAGGTCTTGGTACGGGAAACAGAATAGCTACACTAATGTTTTATGTAAGTTTATGTGTTTAAAAAAAGTGGAATCAGACTCCACAGGTTGGTCATGTTGTAAGGTACTTGATAATCAGAAACTTTTCCTAATAGTAATCATAGGACAAGTATGACCTGCCTGGATACCAGTATAGGATAGTTTTAATCTGCTAAATAGCCTAGTGGTAGATGGTCTGCTTCAAGTGCGAGTCATCACATGTTCAATACCAGGCTGCAGCGCAAATTGTTAAAATATGGTACTGGTATATTCCCTTGCTAGATCCTCAGCATAGTTAGTTCTATGTAACTGCCGATTCACCGCGTGTCAAGATAATGTGACTGGGTAAGTGGGTTATCACTAGTCTCCATATGTGACTGAGTGGTTAAAGTTATCATATCCAAATCACAAAGTTGAGTCCCACTAGGACATAGTAGTTGTATGTGAGCTATCCATCTGTTTGCCCACCTATGCACAAGCAAATTCAAGGAACCACTTTAAACATAGGGCAAATTATATTACAACTTTTGCACTTTAAATATTTTGTCAGCATTTTGTTATTACATGTAATCAATATCATTTTCTAGGTGCTGTTAAGTAATATTTCTGCTTATGCTAATTATCTTGCCTTCTATTTTATTCAATAATGGGTAAAGAAAGTTCCCATTCATTCTACTTGCCAGAAATACTGCATAAAGTTAGGAAGAAATTCTTACAGCTTTTCCTGCATCAATTCATTTTATTTCAAATACAACTCAGAAGTTGGCGCTATCATTTTGCATGCAGCATTAGATAGATACATCCCATGTATACATTGGCCAGTATTCAGTTTATGATTTTATCATCATTACTGTCAATATATGTTATTGTGTTAGGCAATCGTGTTGTTGAAATTTGATCGGCTTTAGTAAGGAACCAAAGCAAAGCACAACCAACGCCTTTTAATTAGTAACTCCCCTTTCAGTAAATTATAGAAGGCATGGCTGATGTCCCGTGGAAAGTGCTGCATAGTGCTATCCTATGCTAAAGATCTTCTGTATTAGCTTCCATATTTAACATTACAAGTATATGACCTACTCTGATTATTATGAACTAAGGCACTGCCTATTTGGGGATTAAGTAAAATTTTCCTATTTGCTCAGCAATGTTTGTAGTTACACCAAGTAAATTATATTTGAAGGTAGATGTTATAATATTATAGAAACATAATTATTATGTGAAGTCCTTTATGTAATGAGTTAAGTGTTTCATTTTATGATGTATCTTATTTTAGATATCTGACGTACAAGCAGGTGGTGCTACTGTCTTTCCTTACCTAGGATTAAAAGTATTTCCCGAAAAGGTTTGTATTTCTCAATATTTTAGTTACACAAAGTGACAGTGTGAATCTTTGATTGCTCTTTATCTGTCGTCAGTCCACAATTACTTGTAAACACACTAGAGGTCACAATTTAAGCCTAATCTTAATGAAACTTGATCAGAGTCGCCATATATACAAATTCTGATTTCCTTTCAGTATTAGGTTGTGAGTGGTCAAAGACTAGGTTACTTAGGCAATCAAAAGGCGTTTTACACGAGACCCTCTTAATTTAACAACTGCATTGTTTGTTTCTCACTAAATGTCACACATACCTAAAATAATGAAATGCCTGTTTTTGATAAGGTCAGACTAAAATGATTATATAATTGTTTCATACATTTGTAGGGAGCCTCAGTATTCTGGTATAATCTATACAAAAATGGAGAAGGTATATATGACACAAGGCATGCAGCATGTCCAGTACTTGTTGGTTCAAAATGGGTCTCAAACAAATGGATACATGAACGAGGACAAGAATTTCTCCGCCCATGTGGCTTGAAGGAAGCTGAATAATTTCATGTTTTACTATGTGATCTTTTTGTGATTCAGATTTAACATTAAATTTTATTGTATGAAATGCTCTTTGTGGGACCACGTTTGTGTGTATGTTGGAAGAATTTTTAATATTTTAGCCCTTTACTCCATAGCCAGTTTTTGTCCGTATGACATGTCCAATATTTTCCCAATGATATGTATGAAGATATGTACATAATGTAGCTCACTTGTCTCAAAATGAATTGAGTATTTGGTGGCATGGTCACATTACGAGGTTTATCATTGTATGGTGAATGTATGAGATATTTGGCCAAATTGTTGGTATATAGTCAGTATTATCTACCTACCTATCGTCCCGTGCAACGTAAGGCCGCTAGTAATATGTCAAGGGCTAATGTTGTACACATATCAAGCGCACTGAAATATACCTGACCTACACTTACGTGCTACATAAAAGTTTTGACTGACCTTGCGCATAAGTACGGAGCTTCACCCAGAGACAAAAAAGCACCGTGGCAAATATTTTCTATTTGAAGCATTATTTCATTCAGTCAAAAACATGCTTATTTTGATAATTTTTTAAAATTTCATAGCAACGCAACATACCTGGTACATACATAAACAGTGCCAAGTACCATGTGCCATACAGTGTATGGAATGAATAGGTGTATGGAGTAAAAGGTTTAATTAGATACTCGAGGACTTACATGTATAGCTCAATTGTTTACTTTTTAGCTCGACTATTCGAAGAATATGAGAGCTATTACAGTCACTTGTTCGTCGGCGTAGGAGTCGGCGTTGCATATGGTTAAAGTTTTACATGCAAAACTTTAACCTTGGTTATATTTCAATAACCAGTGCATATATTGGATTGAAACTTTACACTGGCTTTCCCTGTCATTTAATCAACCATGTTAGATGACTCTTGCATGAATTTAATGCAAATTATGGCCCTTTTTTACTTAGAAAATTTGGTTAAAGTTTTGCATGCAAGTTACTAATAAGGCCATATCTCAAATAGTATCTGTGCTATGGCATTGAAACTAACAACACTTACTAACCATCATAAGTCAATGGTACCGGTCATGGGTAATAGCTCTATTATGATTATTATTTGAGTTATGTCCCTTTTTAACATAGAATTTTCTTGGTTAAAGTTTTGCATGCAAGTTTCATTCAGACCATATCTCAGCTACTATCCATGATACTGCATTGAAACTTACAACACTTGTTTACCATCATCAGTCAATGGTATCAGTCAAGGGCAATAACTCTTATTATTTTTAGCTCGACTATTCGAAGAATATGAGAGCTATTACAGTCACTTGTTCGTCGGCGTCGGCGTCGGCGTTGCATATGGTTAAAGTTTTGCATGCAAAACTTTAACCTTGGTTACATTTCAATAACCAGTGCATATATTGGATTGAAACTTTGCACTGGCTTTCCCTGTCATGTAATCAACCATGTTAGATAACTCTTGCATGAATTTAATGCAAATTATGGCCCTTTTTTACTTAGAAAATTTGGTTAAAGTTTTGCATGCAAGTTACTAATAAGGCCATATCTCAAATAGTATCTGTGCTATGGCATTGAAACTAACAACACTTACTAACCATCATAAGGCAATGGTACCGGTCATGGGTAATAGCTCTATTATGATTATTATTTGAGTTATGCCCCTTTTTAACATAGAATTTTCTTGGTTAAAGTTTTGCATGCAAGTTTCATTCAGACCATATCTCAGCTACTATCCATGATACTGCATTGAAACTTACAACACTTGTTAACCATCATCAGTCAATGGTATCAGTCAAGGGCAATAACTCTATTATTTTTTTATTTCAGTTATGCCCCTTTTTAACATAGGAGTTTATTGGTTCAAGTTTTACATGCAAGTTCTATTCACGCCATATCTTAGTTACTATTTATGATATTGCATTGAAACTTATAACACTTGTTTATCATCATTAGTCAATGGTACTGGTCAATTGTTATAACTCCATTTTTAGTTTAATTCGAGTTATGCCCCTTTTAACTTAGACTTTCCTTGGTTAAAGTTTTGCATGCAAGTTACATTCAAACCATATCTCACCTACTATCAATGATATTGCATTGAAAAGTTTAACTTTGTATTGTATTCAATTCTAAAAATAATTACTAAACTACTTTAAACTCATCACTGATTTATTACATGACTGTATCCTCTACATTATTATTTTAATTTGTCACCATTGTTTTAAAATTGACTCCTTTAACAAATCATATCTTATACTCATATGATTATTTTGTAGAAACTTTGTTATGTCAGTGGATGTATACAATTCCCTTTAAACATACACATTTCTTGAATAGAGTACAGTGCCGCTTGAAGTCGTAAAATCATTTTCACTGACAAATACTTGTTAATAGTCCAGTGTTGAGATAATTGCCATGCCTCAACAACCATTGTACATTAGCTTTCATTGCCATGTAGTCAACTAAGTAGCGTAACTCACGTTTCAATATAATACAAATTTTAAATGGCCTGTTTTGAACTTATATTTTTTCTGACAAATGGCTGCGAATAGTCGAGCGCGCTGTCTAGTGACAGCTCTTGTTTTATTTCAGTTATGCCCCTTTTTAACATAGGAGTTTATTGGTTCAAGTTTTACATGCAAGTTCTATTCACGCCATATCTTAGTTACTATTTATGATATTGCATTGAAACTTATAACACTTGTTTAACATCATTAGTCAATGGTACTGGTCAATTGTAATAACTCCATTTTTAGTTTAATTCGAGTAATGCCCCTTTTAACTTAGACTTTCCTTGGTTAAAGTTTTGCATGCAAGTTACATTCAAACCATATCTCACCTACTATCAATGATATTGCATTGAAAAGTTTAACTTGTCACCATTGTTTTAAAATTGACTCCTTTAACAAATCATATCTTACTCATATGATTATTTTGTAGAAACTTTGTTATGTCAG
Source organism: Spisula subtruncata (assembly GCA_963678985.1). NCBI lineage: Eukaryota > Metazoa > Mollusca > Bivalvia > Venerida > Mactridae > Spisula > Spisula subtruncata. Next base: position 66,351,000 of record OY787660.1, read on the forward strand.
TGGATGTATACAATTCCCTTTAAACATACACATTTCTTGAATAGAGTACAGTGCTGCTTGAAGTCTTAAAATCATTTTCACTGACAAATATTTGTTAATAGTCCAGTGTTGAGATAATTGCCATGCCTCAACAACCATTGTACATTAGCTTTCATTGCCATGTAGTCAACTAAGTAGCGTAACTCACGTTTCAATATAATACAAATTTTAAATGGCCTGTTTTGAACTTATATTTTTTCTGACAAATGGCTGCGAATAGTCGAGCGCGCTGTCTAGTGACAGCTCTTGTTCTTTCTTACAGAAACATGTTTTTGCTTTGCTGGGTGTTCGGGAATGACAATATACTTATTTATCATTCTGTGATGTTTGAATTAGCATATTATCAGTACTTGCAATATAAAAAGTAATTTGTTAAAATTGCCATTTTTTTCAACAAACATACGAAAGAATGCTTTCAACATTTATTTTGTTAATGATATGTGTTAATGTTAACTTTTTTCAACAATCTTACATAAGCATGTTTTCATTATTTGTTATGTTAATGATATTTTGTGAAAATTGCAATGTCCCTGAATTACATTCAATACTTTCTATTGAACTATGCAGAAAATAGTAACAAGAATGAATATGCATGCATTTTCTCCTTTATTTATATGAAGCATTAACTTAATGTTGTATGTTGCACTTGAATAATGCTTGCTTATTTGAATGCTAAGGTAATGTGTTAGTATTAATATTAGTTATAAAATCATGTTCATTGAAATTTGTATGTTTTATGTCACATTGACAGTGTGTAAAAAAGATGATTCACTTTGAAATCAAAATCAGGCCAGTTATAGAGTAGATCTCAGAGACTTTAGTTACTTATGGACATGAGCTGTATGATTGTATTAATATTTCTGACTTGTATCAAGTGTTTTTGCCTTAAGTTCTTTTCCTATTTTACTGCACTAACGTTCTTTCTTTAAGATGAACTTGGTTGTATTATGTGTTGTATATACTTACTGTTTTGATTATTTTATGCTGCGTGCAAAAATCCTATTTTGAGGGCTCAGTACAAAACTATGGTAGCTGAATTTTTGATAATCTTACCATAGTTTTGCATCGATCGCTCAATTTGTACATACTGATGTGCTTTATGCAAGTTTTATCCACATTTTACTATCAGCTTTTGTGCCATATATATTAGTGATATCATCTGCCATCCATTATGTACTTTTAATGATTTTAGGAATTGTTTATGCAACCTAAAACGAGACAACTTTTATGCAAATTTTTTTTGATGAAAATTGCCAACTTGTTAAATTATGATAACGCAATCATAGACGTAGTACTTATAATGTTCCCCATCAAATGGGTAACACCTGTGCAATAAAATAAATGATACACTCTTCAATTATTTTTTAATTTAAAATGATACTCAATTGCTCTGGACATAGTATTATACTTGCTGTCAAATGAAAGTCTCACTCCAGTTCTTAATTCTAGAATACCCTGATTTTTGTAATGGTATTAAAAGGCAATTTAGAATATGCAGAATTAAGCAACTTGCCAGGCAAGTGCTCAGAGCTTTCCTTTCTGAGTGATGGAAAAGTATGGATTTCTTAATTAGATAATTTCTTATGTCAGTTAGACGGAGTATAGTTTTAAAATAGTATTTCCTATGTTTGAGTGGCCAAGATGCTTGAACTCATATTTTATAACACTCATTTTTCTTGAGTCTAGTTTAGTAATGGAGTTTGAATCTTGATTTATTCACTTTGATACTTGATACCATGTCATGATATATCTATCTTGCCTCAGGACTGGTTCTGAGGTGGTATTATTAGCTCACCTGTCACAAAGTGACAAGGTGAGCTTTTGTGATCGCTCTTCGTCCGTCGTCCGTCGTCCGTCCGTCCGTCGTCCGTCGTCCGTCGTCCGTTCACAATTGCTTGTGAACACACTAGAGGTCACAAATTTAGCCTGATCATTATGAAACTTGATCACAATGATCATCTCCATAAAATCTAGGTCAAGTTCGATATTGGGTCATCTTGGGTCAAAAACTAGGTCACTAGGTCAAATCAAAGGAAAACCTTGTGAACACATTAGAGGTCACAATTTGAGCCTAATCTTTATGAAACTTGATCACAATGATCATCTCTGTAAAATCTAGGTCAAGTTCGATATTGGGTCATCTGGGGTCAAAAACTAGGTCACTAGGTCAAATCAAAGGAAAACCTTGTGAACACATTAGAGGTCACAATTTGAGCCTAATCTTTATGAAAATTGATCACAATGACCATCTCTATAAAATCTAGGTCAAGTTCGATATTGGGTCATCTAGGGTCAAAAACTAGGTCACTAGGCCAAATCAAAGGAAAACCTTGTGAACACACTAGAGGTCACAAATTTAGCCTGATCATTATGAAACTTGATCACAATGATCATCTCCATAAAATCTAGGCCAAGTTCGATTTTGGGTCATCTGGGGTCAAAAACTAGGTCACTAGGTCAAATCAAAGGAAAACCTTGTGAACACATTAGAGGTCACAATTTGAGCCTAATCTTTATGAAACTTGATCACAATGATCATCTCTGTAAAATCTAGGTCAAGTTCGATATTGGGTCATCTGGGGTCAAAAACTAGGTCACGAGGCCAAATCATTGAAAAACCTTGTGAACACATTAGAGGTCACAATTTGTGACTAATCTTTATGAAAATTGATCACAATGATCATCTCTATAAAATCTAGGTCAAGTTCGATATTGGGTCATCTTGGGTCAAAAACTAGGTCACAAGGCCAAATCATTGAAAAAGCTTGTGAACACACTAGAGGTCACAATTTGAGACTAATCTTTATGAAAATTGATCACAATGATCATCTCTATAAAATCTAGGTCAAGTTCGATATTGGGTCATCTGGGGTCAAAAACTAGGTCACAAGCCTTTGAAGGCCAAATCATTGAAAAAGCTTGTGAACACACTAGAGGTCACAATTTGAGCCTAATCTTTATGAAACTTGATCACACTGATCATCATTATAAAATTTTGGTCAAGTTCGATATTGGGTCATCCTGAGTCAAAAACTAGGTCACGAGGCCAAATCATTGAAAAAGCTTGTGAACACACTAGAGGTCACAATTTTGATCTTATCTTTATGAAACTTGATCACAATAATCATCATTATAAAATTTAGGTCAAGTTCGATATTGGGTCATATGGGGTCAAAAACTAGGTCACGAGGCCAAATCATTGAAAAATCTTGTGAACACACTAGAGGTCACAATTTTGACTCTATCTTTATGAAACTTGGTCACAATGTTTATCTCTATAAAATCTAGGTCAAGTTAGATACTGTGTCATTTGGGCCAAAATCTAGGTCACTAGGCCAAACAGGTGAGCGACCCAGGGCCCTTCGGACCCTCTTGTTTTGTATTTGTGATCTGTTTAAAATCCACTATTTGCTAGCTTTTTTGACTAATAAACACCTTGAAGGTTATTGAGATATTTGTTGTTCTTTAATTGAACAATGTAACAAAGCTCTTATAGAGCTCTTGATAGCGCTATGCTAGGAAATGGCGATATGTGTGGGCATTGCTCCATGTGGTTGTGTTGTTTCTGTGCTCTGCTGGTTAAATTAGAAAAGCGCTGACCTAGCAAAGTGCTGAGAAATATAATGCAATCCCTGAACACTGTTCGCTGGTAGCGTATTGTTGCATAGACATAGTAAATGCTACCAAAGAAAGGAATCAGGAGCAGTTGATTACGCTATTGGCTCCTGTCTTCATCTAAAATTGCTTAAAGTCAGTGTCAAAGAAGGGAATAATTTGCATGACCTTGGAATTAAACTTTGATTTGTGGAGTCGCAGTGTATCTCTATTAACTACTAGCTCGACAGCTTCTGTACGATACTCTCCTAACGACATTATGTAACATATATGGTAAAATCATTAGTTTTCATGTGGAATTAAATTCTGTGGGTCAGTCACCTTCAACCATGAAATCAAATCCCATTGAACAATAATTTTGACTCTTTATTTATTACCTGAAATGCAAAATCCACGAATTAACATCCCATCGAAAGGGTCCTTACCAAAACCATGAAATTTTGTCCCATCGAAATTGAATGATTTTACAGTATGTGAACACTTGTAAGATACTCGTAACACTTCTAAGATGCACACAAGTATTAGAATAGATGGTACTTGGATATTGATTAACTAAAACATAACTTGGCAATGATTTTATTATACAACAACAAATCAACAACATGCATGAGCCTAAAGGCTGAATAATTGCATAAAATATATCACAGTTTCTTTGATAACAGCCCACAATGCTTCAAACATATGTGGAATAAATCACAATATTATACTTCATTTTTTAAAAAACAAACAATTTCTGTAACAAAATAACAAGAGGGAGAATGATCACAAAAATAAATTGTCAATCAACTTCCATTTCTTGATGACGGTAAAAACAACCACAAGTGTACAATTTAACATGCTGATCAACATTTTTGCAAAGTTCACAACCAAAAACATTTGTACAAACTTAACAAGGCACATAGCACATTCTTGCCTTCAACAAAAAAAAAGATTTCTGGCAGTGATATAAATAAACATAAACAATATAAAAATGATATACTATTGAGAACACAATGGGGTTCGCTCTACTAAATGGCTTGATGATCACTTATTTAAGTTATAAAAGGTGTATATTGCTTACAATGTCAAGAGTCATCGCATGGTGAAATATTGATGCAAAACTATAATTTTGATATAAACAAGTGATTCGAAAATTAAAGACTGTCAGTGGTCCACTTCGATACAACAAACTTCAATTATTTAGAGGATGTTATAGTTCCAATTTGTAAAATTTGTGTCTTCCAGGTTCAAGTTTCAGTATCTCAGTACAAAAATATATCTCTTAGATAAATACTCTTTTTAATGATTAAGTACTATATTTAAGCCTTAAACACAGCCACAACTCTTTGTCCAGTCACTCGTTCATTTAGCAATGTACTAGATCCTCCAGTTTTCAAATTCTTGATTTTATGTGTCACATGGTGTTTACCAGCTTCATTGAGACTTGATCGTATCGTCATTACATTTGCAAATGTCCCCTCATTACTCTGTAAATTAGTAAGTATACATTTGAAATATGCCATTTTTAGCTCACCTGTCACAAAGTGACAAGGTGAGCTTTTGTGATCGCTCTTCGTCCGTCGTCCGTCGTCCGTCCGTCGTCCGTCGTCCGTTCACAATTGCTTGTGAACACACTAGAGGTCACAAATTTAGCCTGATCATTATGAAACTTGATCACAATGATCATCTCCATAAAATCTAGGTCAAGTTCGATGTTGGGTCATCTGGGGTCAAAAACTAGGTCACTAGGTCAAATCAAAGGAAAACCTTGTGAACACATTAGAGGTCACAATTTGAGCCTAATCTTTATGAAACTTGATCACAATGACCATCTCTGTAAAATCCAGGTCAAGTTCAATATTGTGTCATCTGGGGTCAAAAACTAGGTCACTAGGTCAAATAAAAAGAAAACCTTGTGAACACATTAGAGGTCACAATTTGAGCCTAATCTTTATGAAACTTGATCACAATGATCATCTCCATAAAATCTAGGTCAAGTTCGATATTGGGTCATCTGGGGTCAAAAACTAGGTCACTAGGTCAAATCAAAGGAAAACCTTGTGAACACATTAGAGGTCACAATTTTAGCATAATCTTTATGAAACTTGATCACAAAGATCATCTCTGTAAAATCTAGGTCAAGTTCGATATTGGGTCATCTGGGGTCAAAAACTAGGTCACTAGGCCAAATCAAAGGAAAACCTTGTGAACACATTAGAGGTCACAATTTGAGCCTAATCTTTATGAAACTTGATCACAATGATCATCTCCATAAAATCTAGGTCAAGTTCGATATTGGGTCATCTGGGGTCAAAAACTAGGTCACTAGGTCAAATCAAAGGAAAACCTTGTGAACACATTAGAGATCACAATTTGAGCCTAATCTTTATGAAACTTGATCACAATGATCATCTCTGTAAAATCTAGGTCAAGTTCGATATTGGGTCATCTGGGGTCAAAAACTAGGTCACTAGGCCAAATCATTGAAAAACCTTGTGAACACATTAGAGGTCACAATTTGTGACTAATCTTTATGAAAATTGATCACAATGACCATCTCTATAAAATCTAGGTCAAGTTCGATATTGGGTCATCTGGGGTCAAAAACTAGGTCACAAGGCCAAATCATTGAAAAAGCTTGTGAACACACTAGAGGTCACAATTTGAGACTAATCTTTATGAAAATTGATCACAATGATCATCTCTATAAAATCTACGTCAAGTTCAATATTGGGTCATCCAGGGTCAAAAACTAGGTCACAAGCCTTTGAAGGCCAAATCATTGAAAAAGCTTGTGAACACACTAGAGGTCACAATTTGAGCCTAATCTTTATGAAACTTGATCACACTGATCATCACTATAAAATTTTGGTCAAGTTCGATATTGGGTCATCCGGAGTCAAAAACTAGGTCACGAGGCCAAATCATTGAAAAAGCTTGTGAACACACTAGAGGTCACAATTTTGACCTTATCTGTATGAAACTTGATCACAATGATCATCATTATAAAATTTAGGTCAAGTTCGATATTGGGTCATCCGGAGTCAAAAACTAGGTCACGAGGCCAAATCATTGAAAAATCTTGTGAACACACTAGAGGTCACAATTTTGACTCTATCTTTATGAAACTTGGTCACAATGTTTATCTCTATAAAATCTAGGTCAAGTTAGATACTGTGTCATTTGGGCCAAAAACTAGGTCACTAGGCCAAACAGGTGAGCGACCCAGGGCCCTTTGGACCCTCTTGTTATATGGTAGTTGACAAACGACTGAGGTGAGGTAATATGGTCAAAATATCAACATTTGAATCAAAAGTACTTAATATTAAAACAAAATTCAAATCCTTCAAAAGACTATGGATTAAGTGGTTATGTATAATGGACCATGGATAAGAGATCAGGACCAACCATCATTGACCTTGTAATAAACACCCCTGAGCAAAAAGGAGAAACTTCTGTACTCCATCCCATCAAATCTGAATTTGTTTTGGAGAATGTCAGTCAATGGAGAGGAAATCCAAAAAGAGGAGGCATCATAAAATGCTCTTTTTACTCCACATTCTATACAGAAATATAGGCTATTAGCTGCTGTGAAGAATGCAAAAATTCATGACTATGAATTCTGCAAAATGAAGAGAACTCTTCATTAAAGAAAATAAGGAACGAAAGTACATACTCCTGGATTTGATGTCAACTGTGAACAGGAATGTGGTATCCTTCTAGGTATTTTCCTAACTTTCTTCTTGTTTTGTTCAGTATTGATTGCACCAGCTGTAAAACAAAATTATTACATTTACCGGGATGCTCTAGATTATTACGGTATACATTTAATGTGGGTGTTATCTACATCAGAGGTTAATTTTCATGTTTCTGCAAACATCATGAAATATTAATGTTAATCTTAGCGCATATATACAAAGATAATTGTAAGCATTTGTTTCATAAGCAATAAATCTGGTCTAGAGTGGGGATGTACTCCAAAATATAATCTCCACCCACAGAATTAGAATTCTTCTTACCCCCACCCATCCACAACATATTTAGTACTTGCCGTTTTCCTGAAACGGGAAGAGAAATACTTTTGAAAATTTGTCAAAGTATATTGTACTGGAATTTATACACTAGTATTGTGCCCTACCCATTCTACCCAGTACTTTAATACCCACCTACACTTTTTGCTGCTTTAGAAGGAGATTCAGTTTTCTTCAGAATTGTTGCCATTGGTAGGTTTGATTTGAGGATTGATGACAAGTCAGAATCAGTACACCTCATACCAAGGTCACCAGTGGATGTTCCCACATATAACTCGTCATCAAAAAATCCTTCTTCAATATTTGCTTCATTCTAGAACATTACAAGAACAACCAAGTATATTTTATTTATTCCAGAAATATAGAAATTCCATGAAAATTAGTCAATCAAACAAGGTCCATAACTCTGAAGAGACCTAGTTCAAGCAAACTACTTTGACAAAATGTGTCAAGATCATCGATAAAACAATTTTAGAGATATATTGACGGCACAAAAAAGAAAGTGGATGCCTCTACCATTTACATTTTATTCACCATATGTTACTATTAATTTTTATTTGTCATTCAAGCAATAAACTGTTGGTACATTTTCCATAAAATCAATGAACAATATTTGCAAAACAAAAGTAACACAATGCTGATTTATACTAAATGTATACTCAAACTCACATTGTCACCATTACATTGTATATTACGTCCATTATCTGCAGGTTCTGAGCATTCACTATCACTGAAATACAACTTGTTTGCTTGTGACCTTTCAACTTGGTCATAAACTGGACTGTTAAACAAGACAGGTGATTTTTCTGGAAAAAGAAGGACAAATAGGTGGATATATTTGAGTGGAAACATAAAATGAACATGGATAAGTTCAGAGGTTCTACTAGGCCTTAAATTCTAATCCAGAAAATAAGATGCAAGTCTGTTTAAGTTGCCGTTAGCATGCATCCCTACATTAAAAATCTGTATCATGATTCTATCATCCATAGTTCAATAATTCAAAGTCAGTACAGATTATACAATTTCTAAAGATCATAACTTAGTTAACTTTTCTCCAGAAAACTTGTGCAGCAAATTTGAAAATTTAGGACCCAGAAACTCTTGAAAAAAGTTTTGTGAGAATGCTATACTTTATATTTTTAACAAACATCCAATGTATTATTTACAGAACAGGGATTGAATTTAACTTTTTTTGCCACTAGCAAAACATTGCTAGTGCCTTATTTTTCTACTAGCAAAATGGTTTTTGCTACTAGCAATAGCATTTTCAAGTAGACGGTCTGACCGGTATTTTTCAAAATACTGTTACAGTTAATACTGTCCGTAACGGATTTGAGATGTCACATCATCTACATATAAAATGACATATATGTGAACAGTTGGGATGAATTTTATTAATTATATCAATATTTCATTTTTTAATAGTCCCAATTTCATAGTGTAACTGTTAACTTAAGACTTATGTAATAATACTGTATATACGTTTTTTCTGCAGGTAAATCAGAGTGGGTTTCTTTACATACTGAACACCAAATTTTGTTAACAGTGTCTGTTTCTTTTTCTGTTTGGAATATGAGTTCAATATTTAGTTCTTTCATCCATTTTTTAACTGTTTTGACTGACGCCGTTGGACTGCTTTTAGTTTTTTTCTGTGCTGGTTTTTCCGAATCGGATTGACTGCCACTGGCCGAACTATCTGAACGTTTGTGTTTTTGGACGGCAGCTGTCTTTTTTTCACAATCTCCGGTAGATGTTGGCGAGGTTGGACCTGGAGAACCCAGTTTCGATGGCTGTTTACCAAAAAAACTTCGAATGTCTGCCATTTTGTCTGAATCGGCAGAGCGCTCACATCAAGCGCTTAGCGATAAACGGTGCGCGGGTACAAATTTTACGCGTGAAAAGGAGTTTAAAGAACGGAATGGAGACGGAAACGTCGGAAAGGACAGTTTGTTTATATTTGCCGATTTCTACATGCACTCGCAAAAAATTGCGATGGTAGAAATTTTGTACTCGCATTTTCAAATTGCAACTCGCATTTTGCGAGCTAGCGAGTGCTAAATTCAATCCCTGCAGAAACTGCTTCAAACTCATGACTTTCTATATATTTTACACAAATGTACTTAATTACATTACTGTCATATTTTACCTGTATCTTGACTACTGGGTTTGACCATTTCTTTTGAAAGTTTTCTCTTTATTTTATGTAGTTCATGATCCACCCATTTTGATACACATTCAGACTCTGAACTTGCACCAGTGGAGAATGTACTAGAACTGTCAGACTCTGTGACTTGATGCTCATCTGTGGATAAAATGTGATAGCAAAAATGTCCAATATAAATGATGCATCATGGGTACAATACTATTAGTCTTCCACCACCCAGGTCATATCCTTCCATTCTGACCCTTTTCAAAAGCATGTATAGATATAAACTTGTTTATCAAAATAGTATAGTAGCAGAACCTTAAGAAATACTGTTAAAAATTATCTATTGAATATCAGTAGTTAAGTGCACACATTGTAAATACAACTAAATATTCCAGTTCAAAATATCAAAAGACCATCACTCAAACAAGAGATGTTTGTAAAATATGTATGCTCCTTTGGCAGCTCAGTGGTCAAAATGTTAAAGGTCACAATTACCTTTGACCTAGATTACCGACCTGGGTCATCCTCTACTGTTGCTGACCAACCTCCATGTAAAGTTTGAAGACTGTTTGGCAAAGTGAAACCATTTGGTCTACCAACTGACCAACACAGACATGAGCAAAGCAATATACTCCCTCATCAAAGATGGGGACACAATCATGTAATCTGAGGTATTTTGAAGTTTAAAAATATGTAAAGATATTGACATACCTTTGTTACTTTCTTTATAGGGATCATCCCATTCACTCAAAACATCATTATTGTTTGGGGTACAAGCATGATTACCATAATCTGAATTTGAATACAAAAAGTTAATATTTCTTTACCACGTGTGAGGCAGGTTATGTTCTACCATGACAGTGGCTGTGAGAAGTTGTTGAACAGTATGTATTCATTGTATTGGTTAATGATTTCATGTTTCAAGTCGTCAAACTAGGACCAAAGCATACTTGAGATAGGTACGACACAAAAATAATGAGAGCAGGAAACATCCGTCTTTCAATTTTTGCATTTTTTTATTTAACCAGATTTATGGATAATTGGGATAAAAATGATACAAGTTAAGACAAAAATATCATATCATAACTACCTTTGTTATATCTACTGGCTTTATATGGAGTACTCTTCTTGTCCTTTATGTGATCTAACTTTTCAGTAGAATGATCTTTGTTAACTGTTCCGTCTAGTACAGCCTGGTTTTGACTGTGCTGTAACACAAACATATCGATGGCTTAGAACCAGAAGGTCGTAACTCCTACTTATGACCTTATAAGACTCATACATATTTGAAATCTGCTTCACAAGGCCCTTCTTGTGAACCTATTTTCATGAAAATGTTGACCAAAATGAATTTTTAAAAACCTGTTTTCCCATATAGGTAAAGAGTAAATTACAGATAGTTTTCTCTTGTTTTCTCAATATATCGATTTTGTAGTTACGACCTTCTAATTCTAAGCCGTCGATATATGCATAACATAAAACTTACAGATTGAGTTGTTTCTTTGTTTGTGTTTGATTGAGAGATTCATAAAAGCATGGTCATTTGTTTCTTTTCCCAACCAAATTGGCTGATGACCCCAACTTTGAGGAAAGAAGACAGTTGTGTGATACCCTCACTTTTTCTAAAGAAACTACTTGATTCTTTAATATGTCATGTGAACAGCACTTTTACACACTAGACTACTTCTGGGTTACCAACCAGTTCATCTCTAGTCAGATGGGAAATGCCGAAAAGCATTTAAAAAAGACCAAGTGTCACTGTCAAGAATGAAACATGGACCACTTGATCTGTAGTCATGGACACTATCAAGTTAATATCTTGTAAGAATGATCGCTTCAACTAATGGCAATAAAAGTATACCAATAATGTCATTGGAGAAATTGAAAACTGTATATTAGGAATTGGACGTTACCTCAGCAATCTGGTGTTGAAATAACTTGGCCAGATCTCTCACACTTTTACTGACACCACCTGGTGTTGACTCAGTTTCAATACTGTAATATGCAATTATTAAGGATTAAAACAATTTCATATTCCGTAATCTACAAGGTGGAAAATCGAATGTGAAAACAAAAATCTTAATAATTTTTTATGAGAAACAGACCGTGCTGGGAATTATCTTCTTAATAGGAATGCTTAATTGTTTTTTATTCTCCATAAGCTTTATTCTAACTAAATTTAAAAATACTGTAAAATCATTAATTTTCATGGGAGATTAAATTTCATGGATTTCATGGTTCACCTCAACCACGAACGTTAATCCCAATGAACATTAATTTTGATCCTTGTTTTATTAACTGAAATGCAAAATCCACAAATTAAAGTCCCAACGAAATTGTCTTTTTTACCAAAACCACGAAATTTCGTCCCAACGAAATTAAATGATTATAATACTTATGTTACTATATATAGTAACAAATTTGCCTTCGAAAAATAGCATTATCGGCCTTTCAAAAGTATAATCAGCTTTTTGCCCCGCCGCTAGCGCCCATCGGGGCGATTATCGTTACGTCATTTTAGCGTCGGCCGCTGAGCGTAGGCCTATTTCTACCAGAATCACTTGCAAACACGGTTGATGGCTTTGGAGAAGCAGATTAGCACATTTTAAATATATTTTGTATCAACCTTTGATGAAATATACACGACCTATTTACTAGACCTTTAATTTATGATCAAAACAACGAGTTTCCTAGACGAGATCAATATTTTTATATTCCTCCGAAAATGTGAAAAAAACCATTTTTTTCAGAATTTTGCATTAAACTTAACATCAGCGTGTAGCAAATTATCTTATTAAGAAAATGAATACCCACATGATAGGTTTCGGTTCAATAATAAAAAAGTTACAAACATTTTAGTGTTAGGTCTACAGCTCTTGTAGATGTGCATTGCGCGCATAGATCCAAGTTTGACACGATAACTCTTTACAATAGCAAATGATCTATCAATTACTGAACACGTTACGTTTTTTTTAAATGTGTTGAAAAAGCTGCAACATAAATATTATACAGAACAATAGATGGCTTAGCAGTGCCTTTGAGTGATAATCGCCCCGGTAGGTCTGTGATAATTGCCCTCGAGCTAAAGCCCTCGGGCAATTATCAGCCTACCGGGGCGATTATCACTCTAAGGCACTGCTCAGCCATGTATTATTCTATAATTACAGTATAGCCGCAATAATGTTCACATGAGCAGTACACAAAGAGGAAACTGCCAAGCAAATGAAGATAATACCTTGGATATAGGGGACAAGCCCTCCTTGGAAATGTAGAATAATGTCCTTGGTCCACTCTGGATTCAATCTGACCGAGCGGTTTATCTGGACTATGATCATTATACAGAGAATAAAGGCTACCAGCTGTAGTCAACTTTCCTGAAATATCACATAGTAAAAAGTACCTAGTTAAAGTCTAGTTTTAGGCATGCATCCATATAACTAACTGCACCTTTACCCCTGATCATTGAGTAACAATACAAACCGGATTAGAGAGGATAAGTAAGTATTTGGGTTGCAAGTTGACAGTTAACACCGTGCCACTGACAACTACAGCACATTGGCTTTTAACACTTTCATGTGCACCTGTTTATATGAATGGGTGAAGTGGAGCAATTTGGATTAATCTAAATCAGAGAAATGGTTACCTGGGAAGTAGACAGGGATTGAAAACAATGTCAACAAAAAAGTTCATTCTTACATTCAAGATCAAAACTGGCAAAAACTTTGCACAGCTTCTAAAACTGACACATATTACAACTAAACACTAATAGGAGAAAGCACAAACCTTGCGTAGTATATTCTTCTGCAACAAGCTCATAATGAGCGTGAGTCGCAGGTTTAGCACCAGCACTTCTTGATCTCTGATGATTACCTAGGGCAAGATAACTGAAATTTCCCATAGATGATGTCTTCTTTTCAAGTTCCCTAAAAGTTGAAATTGGTCTATATCAGTATAAATGTATGCTTTGAACTATAGAAAATGAAAGTGACTATTTAATTACTAATTATCAAAATAGTCTTAATAGAACATAGATCTATATAAACTTTAACTAAAAATTAAGGTTCATAAAGTAAGAAAACGGACCAAAGACAAAAAATTTCATCGAGATAGTGAGAATGTTTCTAACCTTCCCTGGGCAAATTGTGAGGAATCACTGGAGGTTGACTCAGTAGTTGTTACTCCTGTTTGACTTGTAGTGTTATCCTGACTGGTTTCTGACTCTGTGAATTCTAGATATCTAGATGCTGCTCCGTATCTAGCCATGATGTTCTCATTACCTGTACTACCGGTGCTCTAGAAATATTGAACATAGCATGTCAAGTCTTGAAATAACACAAAAATATGAAATTTCATTAAAGTCATGTTTCCAAAAGTAAATAGGTTCCATTCAATGCACACAATCAGATATGGATAAAACATGCCTATTGACTTCTTAACCATATGTCAAATATCTTTCATAAAATTTAGGTATGTGTCAATCTGTTGATTCCCTGTTGCCAATCCAACCTCCAAGTTGGGTCCATCACAACAAAATCTCATGTATAAATAGAATGATAATTTGAATCTTCACAGAATATAATATTGTTTGCTCAAAATCTTGATAATCACTGACCATAATAAATAACAACTTACGGTTGATAAAATGGGTGCTGAAGCCTTTTTTGGTGATTCCTCCTTTTTTACTTGAACTGTGTAAATAAACTCGTCACCAACTTCTTGAGGAAAGTTCCCCCATCTCAATCTACATAATATAGAAACAGATTAAATTAGTGAAGCATTTACAGAAACCTGTCAGCAAATACCTCCAATAGGACCAGCAAAGGTGGTCATTGTTGATAGGTGGCCTCTCTTCACTGGTTATATATCATGGAAAATGGTCTGGTTGGGTTAAAATTAATGGTCTTACAGAATTGGCTCACATATGGTTCTTTTGTAAAATCAGTTTTGGTACTACTCTTCATTTGTTCAAAAGTATTAAATTGGATGTGGTAGAGCAAGTCAGTATTTGGTTGATAATAAATTCAAAGAAAACAGGAGAGATGAACTCTTGACTGAGGCATATCACTGAAATACGGGTGAAAGCAGACTGACATCCAATCACTACATTGCCTTCAATATTCATATGACAAAAGTTCCTGTCCACGAGCACAACTTGGTTCCAACAGCATACACGAAGAAAGTTAATAGCATTTAATATTAAGTGATTAAAATCTCACCTACCCATCTGCACAATATGTCAGCTGTTGCTGTGGTTGCTGTGTGTCTGTCTGATTGCCAGATCTGTTTCTTTGTCTGTATCTAATAAAAAAATCAACATTAATTTTGACAATAAGAATTTTTCACGCGAAAAAGTATGTCTCCTACAAAAGACCATAACTCTGGCAAAAATAATCTGGTCTTAAATGTTTGACAACCTGCACAACTAGGCTTGAAAAAGAGTATAAATGGAAAGTTTCATTGAAATCTGAGCATTGTTCAGGACAAACTTTGAGAGATTGATCCTGCAAGACAGACAAGCATATATCTACTCAGATATACAGCAGCACAAAACCAATATTTATAATTCTAACCCCAATCTATGTGGGAGGCATAATTCATTCCTGATTGTTTTCCAAACTGAGGTATTACAGTGATAATACCCCCTATCTGACCACAATGACAAAACATTTTATATCTTACATGATCAAGTAATTGGACAAGCCTTTTAAAAGAGTCAAAATCAGATTCTAGATTGGACTTACTTGGATTCTACCGCCATTCTTCTATCATCATAATGTTGTCTTTCAGAATTTCTGTGCATCAAACCAGTAGTTCTTTCTGTTTCGTTCTGTAACAAGTGCCCAGCCCTGTAAGGACTTTCTGACATATTTAATGATTCAAGTTTCTGTCTATGACCATGATGATGCTTATTGTGATGATCATACTTGTGTGGGTGTTCATGCTGGGCGTGGTAATTCTTCATATGTTGATACTCGTGAGTTTGATGATGTTCAGTATCGTTTTGATAATCTTGTCTATTAGGATAGTCAGATCTGTTCGTTTCTCTCCTATTATTATACCTATCTCTGTCCCTGTCTCTCATCTGACCCTGACCTTTCTTCATTGCCGAGTCAATACTCTTACTGGTTGATCCCTGATGTTGTTGGTAGGATTGATGCTGGTGTGATATGTCATCCTGTCTTTCGAGTCGTCCTCCAGATGGATCAGTGTCATCATCAGAATAGTGTAAATGTTTCAAGCGAGTTCTCATGTAATTTCTGGCATCCTGAAATACAAGACAAACAAAAGTTCTTGTTTGTGAGCACAATAATTTTTCATAATGTCGTAATAGTATGGCATGGGGTTCAAGTAGATAATGGCTATGGATCAAAAGGTCCCTGGTGTGTTTCTCATTTGGGGAACTTCAGAAATACTTTTCAGTGTTTGTTCACCAACAAGATATGAAGTGGTGGGTAACCCAGAGGTACACTCACATACATGAATGCTTTTCTTAAAGAGAGAGGTAGGGTATGCCATCCACATTCCATGTATCACACGGTTCACACCAGGGCAGAAACAGCAAGATGGTCATACACTTACAGCTGTGTCACCCAAAGACAAACACAAATAAACAAGCAGCAATTAATTTATCAGATTAAATGTATGTTGCCTTGCACACTCCAATGATGCATTCTTTATAAGTTCTGCATAAACACACCAATGCAAATAATTATAAAATTTCTCTATCAAGCTTACACAATAACATACCTTTGGTGCAGCAGTCAGTAAGTCCCTTACATGCAAGAATGTCATTTTTCTGTTAGTTGGTTCTTGTTGCAGGCCGTATTCCAGAATGATTCTAAAATATTCTATTATTTTGCCATGTGCTATTTTCAATCCTTTTCCTCTGCTATAATTCCCTTTAATGCTCTCTGCACACTCGTTAGCCCAGGGCAAATCACCTTAAAGTAAAAACCAGACAGCAGTGAAAAAAGTTTGTTATTTTCTATTTACAATGGCTAAATTATTAATATTCAATTTTTAAATTGAATAGCTGAAATATTTGCTAGCAGAACATTTCTCTTATGGTTAAATGTCAACACATCTTTTTGCTTAACGGACCAAAAAAGTTACACATCCAAATCAAACATTAAAAGTTTTGTAAAAATTATCATTAAATCCAGGATGACAATGACTTGACTTATTACAAATGAAATTAGCATCCTTACCATGGAACATTTCCCAGAGTATGACGCAGAAGCTGTACATATCACAATAGAAGGAGGCCGGCATAGCCAACATTACTTCAGGTGCCATCCAGTTGTATACGGCGTTCTCAGCTGTATTACCTGCCACAGCATTCTTCTTACCCCATTCACATTTAGATCTGTAAAACATCCAATTAACTATATGAAATAATCGAACAAATTTCAAATTCAATTTTGTTAAGGCTACAGACATTCTCTACCAAATTTGGTGTATGACTAATACGTATATATTGAATTTTTTTGCTAAAGAAATGCAGAGATGGCACACATTGCCAGAGCTTTTCCCTTTCCTTAAAAAGTAGGTAAAATTATAATGTTGTTCCCCTAAAAATATTTTTAAAGGTGCAGTTTTCTCAAAAATTCAAATTGACCTCTACAATATGAGTTCCCAGCGTTAACAGAATATATTAAGGGACAAACACCCCATCCTCATCAATAAGAACAAGACTGCGTTCTGTAAACACTAATGCCCGGTGGAAGCTTTGTCCATAAAAAATCCCTAAGTCATTGAGGGATTTATTTATTTTGTTAAAATGTTTGATAATGTTACATCGCTTTGATAATGTATTGTGTTTATGATGGTAAACAGGTATGTTAGGTTTCAAAGCAATGCCTTGAGTTTCAACAATTTGTTACTGACGAAGGGACGGACGAAGGAATGGACAAATATCAGTAGATGCCCGGACATTAAAACGCACTGATTGCACAAAGCAGAACAATAGAGACTACTCATTGATAATTATTCATCTATGTGGTATGATGACCACTAAAGAATTGACATAAAACTTACGCTTCTATCATATATTCAAAGTTGCCAAGTTTGAACAAATGAGGATTAATTATGCTGATTGCATGTGACGTGATAGAACAATGAACAAGTCCTCGAAGATGTATGAAGATGATAGCATCACAGATCTGTAAGGCAATCTCCTGGATCATTTCAGTAGGTAGACGTCTCAGCTGAAATATACCAACAATTTTAAAAATATTTCAACATTATCAAAACTATCATTAATTCATTTAGTTAGCCAAATTACAGTAAATTCCCAGATTAAGGTATTGATAGAAATTGACCTTGTTCTTAATAGCACAGTCATCAAACTTATTAGCAGTGCATTCATGTATCAAATAAAAAACCTTTGGCTCTCGTCAATTGCAAAGAAAGCACAAACAATACAGTTAAGAAACCTGGAAATTCCAAAAAAAAACAAGATTTTGAAATACAGGTAAATGAATTTTACTTTGTTGAAACTTGGTTGTAATTAAGCAAAACACTATAGTTGACACACTGTGTCCTAACAAAAAAGCATGTTGGTGCCCTATCTACTATTTGCCCAATTTCCGATCTATATACAGTTGTACCCCGATTATTCACCAACCTTTTATTCGAAAACCTGGTCTTATCCGAAATAGAATTGCAGTCCCGTTTTACTTCCAATACAAACATATACAAATTCGATCGGGTTATTCGAATTCTATTTTTCGAAAAGCCTCTGTTATTCGAAACAATTTTTGAGTCCCGAGTATAATATTTCATACGAATTGTACCCCTATTATTCGAATTTGCATTATCAATGATAGCTAATTATATTTTTCTACCGACAAGGTTTGAAAGTTTTCGCACCTATTGTTCAAAAGGTGTTTAATTGATGTGATTAAGTGTTGACATTCTCAAGTTGTGAAAAATACGAAGTGGTTGTACGTAATATTTGCTATTCCGTGAAAAATACATATCATTATGTTTGATAACATGTTTGACTCTAATTATGTGTTAATGAGTGTTGACTTTGATGTACAAACGTTCGGCAAACTTTGATAAACTGCATTAACAATATGCTTTATACAATGTTACAGTGATGACTTTTAACAGAACAGAACATTATATTTATCAACTTATTATACTATACCATGTTATCTACTCGTTGTTGACGAGTGATGTCAGCGAATGCATTTATTGTCTGGTTTATGTAGAATTTCATACATGTTTTATGCTGCATACTATATTTTGTTGCCGATTTGTGTTATATGTGTATATATTAAATAATAAATAAATAGATTAACGCAGGTTTTTTATTTCTTTTTGCTTCTTTATTATTTTATTTATATTAACAACAAAACATGTACAGAAACAAGTATCCTCGACTATAGCTAAGATGGAGACTATTGAGTTGAACAGAGGTTTGTCTTCTTTGAATTTGGATAATCCGAAGCCCTGGATTATCCGAAATAAAATTTCGGTCCCGTCAATTTCGAATAATAGAGGTTTGACTGTACTAGTAACTCGAAAACCTGGCTAATGAGTTACACTTCATGAGCTGACAAGTAATTATAAATAAAACATTGTCACAAAAGGTATATACCAACCTGTTGATGCATATAGTTAAATAAAGATCCAACAGGTATAGTTTCATAGATCACATACAATCCATCCAAGTTAGAAGCCTGACAAACACCCATAAGTGTTAGAATATTCGGATGTCGCAGTTTCCTGAAAAACAAAGTATTGAACATGATATTGAGTTGAACAACAGAACTGAGAGCCGTTCTGACAAATGTACAATGACATGTGCAAAATTGTGCATCGACAAGATGGAATGTTTATAGGAAAAAAGACTTGGTTTATACTAATTTATTTACATTCGATTGTGAAATAAGTTGTTTCAACTTATATTAATCACTCTCGACCTCATTCCTGATGTTATTCATCGCCACAAGGTTATGAGAGAAGAGAAGCCAGTTTCCCTTATATGCTTAGCATTTAGCAAGGGAATTTTTGGTACCATTTTTATATCGTCTTTGGTATGATTTACATGATAAATTGAAGTAAAATCTAAATTTTAATCCTCAAGATGAACAAGAGCTGTCACTAGACAGCGCGCTCGACTATTCGCAGCCATTTGTCATAAAAAATATAAGTTCAAAACAGGCCATGTAAAATTTGTATTACATTGAAACGTGAGTTACGCTACTTAGTTGACTACATGGCAATGAAAGCTAATGTACAATGGTTGTTGAGGCATGGCAATTATCTCAACACTGGACTATTAACAAATATTTGTCAGTGAAAATGATTTTAGTTTAAACATATTTATTTTTCCCAAATATATAACAATATGCATTCAATTTACAGTATAAAATAACAGAAACATAAGGAAAAAGGGATTAGAATGAAAGACACTTTGTCTTATTGAATTCTTCTCCCTAAAATGATTTTAAGACTTCAAGCGGCACTGTACTCTATTCAAGAAATGTGTATGTTTAAAGGGAATTGTATACATCCACTGACATAACAAAGTTTCTACTAAATAATCATATGAGTAAGATATGATTTGTTAAAGGAGTCAATTTTAAAACAATGGTGACAAATTAAAATAATAATGTAGAGGATACAGTCATGTAATAAATCAGTGATGAGTTTAAAGTAGTTTAGTAATTATTTTTAGTATTGAATACAATACCATGCCAAACAACACAAGTTAAACTTTTCAATGCAATATCATTGATAGTAGGTGAGATATGGTTTGAATGTAACTTGCATGCAAAACTTTAACCAAGGAAAGTCTAAGTTGAAAGGGGCATAACTCGAATTAAACTAAAAATGGAGTTATTACAATTGACCAGTACCATTGACTAATGATGATAAACAAGTGTTATAAGTTTCAATGCAATATCATAAATAGTAACTAAGATATGGCGTGAATAGAACTTGCATGTAAAACTTGAACCAATAAACTCCTATGTTAAAAAGGGGCATAACTGAAATAAAAAAATAATAGAGTTATTGCCCTTGACTGATACCATTGACTGATGATGGTAAACAAGTGTTGTAAGTTTCAATGCAGTATCATGGATAGTAGCTGAGATATGGTCTGAATGAAACTTGCATGCAAAACTTTAACCAAGAAAATTCTATGTTAAAAAGGGGCATAACTCAAATAATAATCATAATGACCGGTACCATTGCCTTATGATGGTTAGTAAGTGTTGTTAGTTTCAATGCCATAGTACAGATACTATTTGAGATATGGCCTTATTAGTAACTTGCATGCAAAACTTTAACCAAATTTTCTAAGTAAAAAAGGGCCATAATTTGCATTAAATTCATGCAAGAGTTATCTAACATGGTTGATTACATGACAGGGAAAGCCAGTGCAAAGTTTCAATCCAATATATGCACTGGTTATTGAAATATAACCAAGGTTGAAGTTTTGCATGTAAAACTTTAACCATATGCAACGCCGACGCCGACGCCGACGAACAAGTGACTGTAATAGCTCACAAATTCTTCGAATAGTCGAGCTAAAAACTAAATGGAAAAGCATGATCAAACAGGAAATTACTAAAATAACATTTGAAATTTTAGTTGACTCACAAATTGATCTACAATATTTTACCCAATATGCTCTATTTCATTGATGAGTAAATCCACAACACCCCCATGGTAGGGATCTATATCGTCCCGTAACTTCTTGGCTGTAACCTTAGTGTAGTCCCACCAAACACTGTAAAACAATATATACATCATTTCAACAAATGTTTCATGATCAAATAACTAAAATACTATTTTATGTGTAACACAAAAATGTTGACATCAGCCCACTTACCGGATTGACAAACAACCTTTGAATTTGCCAATGTAAAACCCACTGCATTTGTTATGTTTTTATTATATTTGCAATGAAGGTACAACTGAGTTGCCAAGATATTCAACTTGACATAGTCTTTTTCACTAATCTGACAGAAAGCAATTTAAATTCCATTTGATAACAGCTAAAAACATCCTTCTACAAAGTGCCAAAACACTTCCAAGAAGCCTTTTTTCTCTTTCAAAAATTACAATTGCTAGAATACCTTTCCATGACACAAAATCCACTGTTATCAAAAGTCTCCCCATTCTGATCATGTTTCAGATTGTTCTCATTTACAAAAGGTATAGATGACATAAATCCACTAGTCTCATGCCCATGAGAATAAACCTAGAACAAATTAAAGCATCTTCGTGTTATGTTCTTATATAAAATCATACAACATCTATATAGAAATTCTATGAAAACCAGATTTCAAACAAGGACTTTAAATATTAAACAAAGGGATTTGCTTCAAACAAAACTTCATTTGTCAACTGTTCATGATACTTCATGGATGTAAAAAACTTATATGTCACTATGTGTGTAATTTCAAACTATAGTTCCATTTTTTGTGGGGGGTTTTCTGTCACATGTGTGGAACCAACCAGAATTATACTATTTCAATTTTCTTATTGAACAATACAATAATGAGAAAGCTACAATCTTACATGACCAAAGCCCAACGTGTGTTGACTAGTCGCCATTTTTTCAAGGTTTCCATGTATTGATGGTTTTCCAATTTTGTTGCGAATTATATTTGTAACAGTGTTTCTTCTGTGGTGAGCCCTGAAAAATACAACAATGCCATGTCAAAGATACATGAACTAAATTGCATCTTCAATCAAGTTGTTAAGAGAGACCACCTGCCAATACAGACAATTTTTTGACAAGATCACTGTATTAAAAAAAACTATTTTGTGATTAATGTTACATTTAATAATAACTAATAAAGGCATATAGAGAACTACACGGGCTTTTGAAACAAGTGTACTGGTATGTCTCCCACAAGCATAGGTCATAATTCCAGAAAATATTATACAATCATAATTTCACAATATGCATAACTAGGCGTTGCTTGTTACCAAGTATTCATGTGAAGTTTCATTGAAATCAGACAGCTGGTTAACTTAATGAGAACAAGCACAGAGCAGACAAGCACTGTGTCATGTAGCACAAAGTCAGTATGTCTTTCCCACAGTATATGTCATTGTGGGACATGAACTTATTACAATATGATATATACCTATGCAATGTTTTAGATGAGGCTTTATTCAGTAATAAGTCTTGACCAGAGCTGGACATCGCGAACATTCTAGTTTTGTCTAGGAATTCTAAAATCTTCATTCGTTTCTTTGGATTTGGGTTCAATATGGCCCAATCTTTAGCACTTCTCCCTTGGTAGTCATGGAGACGAAGATCACCTCCTGACTGCAATAACTTCATCACTATCTTCAAATGTCCAGAAAAACAAGCAGCATGTATCGCAGTAAGGCCCAAGTTGGTTTTCCTGCATAAGCACAAAAAGTAAGTTATGAATTTCAGTTTCTTCAACACTAAAAGAGGATCATTATAATTTCTGATATAGTAAAACCTGGTCAATAATGAATTTCAACATTTCCATCAACATGCTAGTAACCAATGCTATCAAACTGTATACATAAATACAAGCAGGGTTTTCACTAGGATTCATGTAGGAGGCTTTTTCTACATTTGAGGGGGCCAAGGTGCCCGAGCACTGAAGATGGAAGGCATCTCTGGGGTAAATTTGAGGCGGACCAAATATTATTTGATGCGAACCAAATATTATTTGATGCGAACCAAATATCATTTGAGGCGGACCAAATATCATTTGAGGCGGACCAAATATCATTTGAGGCCTCATGTCGCCTCCTAATGACAACCCTGACAAGGTTCTGATAGATAGCTAACTTGTGACATGGAATTAAGATCTACAAAAGTAATTTGTTCCTGGTAACATATCCCCTAAAACCTTTTAGGGGTCGGTACCTGTCCGATGATATCTTGAGCACAAAGTTCTACGCTCATGTGTTTGGCAAAGGACACACTGTATGATTGTAAAATTTGCTCATCTAGGTTATCAAATGGTACTTGCTCATTTGCATCAGCTCCAGCTGATAGGAGATAGTTAACCACTCTTTCATGTCCGCAGTATGACGCTGTGAACAAAGGGGTCTGTCCTTCATCATTTGGGTAGTCTACATGAATTCCTAGAAATAAAAAAAAAAATTTAGTTTATAAATAGTAAATACATTAACAACATGTCTAACGCTATACCTTTGCAGCTTTGACAAATGAACTATCATGAAATGACCACGGCAAATAAGATCACAATGGTTTGACAAAAGTAACATTAGACTTCAGATTCTGGGAAATATTGCACATACCGGTAATGGCCACAGTCGTAATTGTGTGAATAAGTGACACCCCCGGTTTTGATCTTATTTTGAGAAAAATCATTTAAGGTAGTGAAATTTATACCTTTGTCCAATGCTTTCTTTAAGATTTTTTTCTTTCCATGATAAGCTGCTTGATGCAAACTGGAACCTAATGTGTCACTGGCATCAACTTGACCTATACTAATCAGCTGATCCATTGGTCTGGAATATAACATTACAGACAATAAACAAATACCAAATACATTTCACAAGTTGCGAAAAACATCTTCTATCAGTAGCATGCGACCAGTTTCTGACATTTTTTGCATGTTTTTCGGCATTATCTCGAAAACTAAACGGGTTAAAACAAAATAACTTACATTTTTGTAATCCTGAGCTCCTGACCGATATAATAATCACAATTTGGCATTAGTGACGTCATACAGTGCGTAGAATTTGGGGCGAAAAAGTGGTCACTATTTCAGGCCATAAATAAGTTGTAGAGTATCAGTATCCGACATTTCACTTTTCACATTTAATTAGGTTTAATTTCCCCTTTTCCCCGTTTTGACCCTCTCAACTAAAAGGAAATTACCTCCCGTTGACTGAACATAGCTTTTTAGAGTTGTCTCTCTTTGTTTGTTTACATACCGGTAATGGAATTGAGGCCTAATGGTCAGTGCTTTTTCCAACTAGTAAAAATCGCTGACGTCATTCATAATGACGTCAATGATGACGTTTTTGTCAATATTTATCTAACATCGAGTTTTGTATGGATCGCCGATACTTTTCATACCTGTTGTTGAGCTAAACCTTGCTTTGTCAAAGACTCTGGCAAACCCGTGGATATTTATACATGAACTCGTTTGTTTCATCGCACATGCACATTTTTCGTAAACAGATGATCCCCCAAGGTAAAGAGGTGACGACTATCATTTCATTGCATGTATTTCTTGATATTTTCTTTTTATTTCCGTTAATTGTAAATTTTCTGACACACAAATGTTGCTTTGGTCAAGTTCTTTAATTATACCCAATATCTTAATTTTAGAGCTACGCTAAATACGAAAAAATATCAAATGTCGGATACTGGTAGCCATCGGGAACTGATCGCCGGCCAGTAGCATGGCTTAATGGACTAAGCTTCTAACAAATCAGTTAAAGGGACAGCTGTGTAACTCCTCCCAATCACAGCTGCTACAATTGAAGTAAGTCAAATTGAATTTGAGCCTAATATCCAAAGGGATTGAACCCCCAAGCTCCTTATCACTGGACCGACTGACAGTGGTGTACTTACTGAGTTAATCGACACTTGGCAGCTGTCAGAGGGAAGTAAGGTGATAAAAATCAGGGCATTTAAGAAGGTAAAATCTACCAATTGTCTTCCTAAACCAGTGAAATGTCATAGCTAGAATATTTCCCTGTCATTTTGGTGTGAAACGATTGTAGAGTGGGCCCGGGTCATTACAAAGGTAAAGACCCGAGACTATTCCCTGCTATCCCAACCCTTTGCAGAGGTTGGGGCCAATGGGAGGGGGTTCAATTGACTGCTGCATTACGCACACCAGTCATGCCTCATCATGATTCATGGCTGTTATGGTTAGGCCCCTTGGGAAACTCATGATTGATTAAAATTTGGACATCAATCCCATTTTGTCTATTATTATACTTTTCAAATAAAGTTTACGCACATACGTAAGTATCGCTGGCTACGACCCTGAGGCTAAGAAGACACAATCAGCCATGATAGCTGAAATTGAATCCACATGATTCTGGAAAAATATTTTCCAGGCAAAGTAGAACTAAATAAAACACCACGGGAATGGCTCAAATGCACCAGCATACATATTTGTCATTCAAAATGTCAGGGGGAACATGTCCCTGACGCCCAAACACAATGAATCATGACCAAGCTACGCTCCTGACAATAACAAAATACCGACAGTCTGTCAAGTCTAAAATCGAAAGACCAAGCTAGGCGAAGTTAAACAACAACATAGATGACTATAGAAGTGTACAATAAGATGAAATACTACTAGTTTTGTACCTTTTGCTGTCCACAACATTCGCATTTGAACAAATTGACATATGCAGAAGAACTTTTCATCCAGGTTTCACAGACGCTTGATGTGTACAGGGGAGTTAACTCCTGCCAAAATGTGTTTTGTTCCTACGCAGTTGTTTCCCTTTGTAAAACCCATTTTTTCCTTTTTTCAAAATATCACTTGCCTCATATTGGCAGCGAGACATTCATAACAATGAAGCGACTGTGATGTGAAACACTACTAAAGTATCTTCCAAATAAGACTATTGGGTTATGATACAAAATGCATGGGCGGCTCCAGGATATCCAGTAAGTGGGGGGTTTTTGGGGGGGGGGGGGGTGAAAGAAAATAGTTTCGGTCCATTGGGCCACAGGACCCCTAAAGGGTCCAGAACAAAGTTTTAGTAGTCGCCCCCCCCCCCCCTTGGATCTGCCTATGGAATCAATATTGCAACTGCTCCAATGCATGCAAATCTACCTGTACGAACCCGTTCTTAAAGCTCTATTTTAAGCATTTCAGAAATTACAAGTGGCAGTGCCCTAGCCATGAATATTTCAAGGACATGTTGATCACATCCTATATCAGGAGCATGTTCCACAATAACTCCTCACTACTATAGAAGTTCAATACACTGACAGACGTACATGTAGATGAAAATTGAACTTTCCTCGGTTCAGGTTAATTTTCTTGTCATGGGGAGTGTTGGATTTTGAGCCACACGACTGGCCTATGTTATTTCTGCTTTTTTCTTTGCTTGGCTGTTTCAGATCTGCCTTCCGTGTCCGATTTTCATTATTACATTTTGAAGTAATTACTGACACTTTTAAACCAAAGGCATACTAATATAAAGGTGTATCTACCATTAGCATTTCAACATTATGGTCCTCTGGTTATCAACAACTTGACAAAGTTCCTGCGATTTAGCAAGCTCCCTGCTATTACTGTAAACCTAGAAACTTTCGCGGCTAGAAACTTTCGCGTTTTGCCGATTGTTGGCATATTCGCGGCTACAAACTTTCGCGTTTTTAAGTCTCCCGCGAACTCCGCGAACACTTAGTCGCATAGAGACAAAGTTATTGATATTATAACCTGTAACATGCATTGCTCGGTTCGTATATAATTGCTTCTTAATTATAGTTCTCACCTTCGTTATACCCTCTCAAACTCTTTTTGGTGTAGATAGTTACCCATTGTATTTTTTACACAAATTGCAAACTACGCTGGTAATGTTTTCACAGTTTTATTGACGCTATCAGTCATTTTGTATTATGACATACCCGGTAATAAACAGCGCTATTTACATGCATGTTCAAATATTGAATGTATTGTTAAACACGTTTTCAAGTTGTTTTTTTAAAAAGTGATTTCATTATTGTACCGTGATGATAAAAGACTCTATTAAAAAAAGAACATACACTTTACATTCCATATTTTGACAAAATAGCACTCATAATACGGTCTTATAAACGTCGTACCAAAATGATGAATTTCCTTCAAAAACGAGAAACTTTGGCGTTTTTCTTGTCCTGGACATGTTCGCGGCTATTTACTTTCGCGGATTTTTACTAACCGCGAACTTAAATCGCGCGAAATAATTTCTAGGTTTACAGTAGCAGTATCAGCAGCATAATCGGTTCCTCACTCAGAAAGTTTTAACAAGGTGTCAAGGATATCATAAATTTGACAAGGTTTCTTGTGCATTGGCACTTGGAAATATAATAAGGTTCCTTGGCAGATGGGCAGGAAATAAAAATATAAGAGATAAATACAACTTTTTTTTTTTTGTTATTTATTGCTGACATATAAATATAATTTATATATAGATCTCTACAAGCAGACAACTACACTACCTGTAATTTGGTCCTAGACTACTTGGCACAGCAATGGAAACAATGAAACATAAATATGATATCATGTAACATGATTATAAAGTGAAATTATAAAATCATCAAGCTTACAGTAAAACTGATTGCTAAAATAAACGCAATAAACGCTATAATCGTCCCTTAGTGCAACAAGATTGTACCTTATTATATACTTTACAGTGAGATACAACTGTGTTGCGCCAAAGAGACAAATTGATTAAACGTACAACAAACATCAAAAGTGAAAATCAACTTGCTTAATTAGATGGATCCAAACAAATAATTACCAACTTGTAAGTAATTAAGGTACTTAATACATATATGGGACTTAGAAAATTAGCATGATGATAATTCTAATATGAAAGAAAAATTACTGAAAGTCAATAATACAGTTTTCTTTTCAGTTACAAAAATTTGATCCTACTTAGGAAAGTGTAAAAAATAGCGGTTGTAAATTGGCATGACACATGATTAAATCTATTGAAAGTATCTTGTATCTTTATACAGAATATCTGTCTTGATATGTATTGTGAAATAGAAACACAACACAGGAAGTAACCATGAACACATGTTATATCATGACAGTCTCCGGGTCATGGACTCATTATCAGGAGTTTCGCTCCTTTAAGTTATTGTATCAGCAATTATGCTCAACAAGTCCTTCATTCCTTCATACAAGTCATGTTAGAATGATCTTAGTTCTAAAGCTTTTTCTTCAGATCAGCTGTATATAAAAGCAAACAAACAAATATTATGCACATTTAGGTAAAAATTCAAATATCTTAAAGCTAACATCACTTCTTACCTAGAACATTTTTACAACCTCTGGATAAGGACATCAGATGGATTCAAATTATAGCACATATTTTCATTTCGTAACAAGGTGGATGTATGTACATGCATGTGTGTTTCTTATAACAAAGACATGAACACAATCAATATGTAACACAGTGTCAAGCTATATTTATATAAAACCACAGTATGTTAAAGCGGATAAAAGGCAAATTTTAAGTAAATTAAGTCGAATATAAGGAACTTACAATACAATACAGTTAGATTTTACTAAAAAGATCCATTTTTACTATTTTGAAAGCATAAAGATATTTGAATTTGCAAAGAACCAAAGTTCTAAATTTCGAACCAAACTAATTTGCTATTGTGGCCAACTCTCTAAAACGACCAACATTTGCCAGGTCTTTTTGAGAAACTTATCTCGGTGTTGTTGTTTTTTATATTGATGTCGTCATATGATAGGCCTCATGATAACAATGTCATCAGCATAAATCAGCACTTGTTCAATCAATTGAAAAGAGAAACGAGACAGGAATAACATTCATACACTGATTTAACAATTTAAAAAATATTAAAATCATAAGATCACCAGGTCAAAATAATAACTTCCTAAAATGAAGTAAAATCTAAGTTTATTAAAGCAGAAATACATGTATACCCTAAGCTCCTTAAGTCTTCAGAGTCACTTAAAACATACTATACCAGAGTATAAAACAGTATCTAAACACCAAATAAATCATGAAATTATAAAGTCTGACATAGTGCTTTGGGTCGGTTTCACTTTGGATTACTTGTAAATACCATCATAGATCAGTAATAATATGTTAGAAATTAGAAAACCTTGCGGTAACAAAAACTCTGACTCATTGAGAAAACTACACCATAACTGGAAAGTGCTGAAACACAAACCCCAACTAATTTAGAAAACTTTGGCGTAACACAAACTACAACTCATTTCATTCAAATACAGAGTAGGTACTCAATCAGTAAAATACCATCTTCTGAATAAATATTTACACTCAGTGAATTAAACACAATCAAATTTCTAAGAGAATGTGATAAATAAAACAGAAACTAAAATTACTTCTATACAAACATAGACTAGTACTTTATAAGAACAAATAACTCAATAGAATCAACACATTAAAACAACAGATAAATTCAAACATAAAATATAATTTTGGATAACAAAAAAAATATTTGACAAAAACTGAGACAAAATCATACCCAATTTTGCTTGTATATAAAGTACCTAAAACTAGCCATACAAATCCTGAGAATGAACAAAGTGCATGAGAAGCTAAATGACAATAAAACAGTAAAAGCTGAATTCTAAGCAACATAACTGGTATAATACAAATATCCGTCTTAAGTAGGCCTTAACTAAAATATCTACAAAGAATTTCAAGTAATATATGAATGTAGAAAATATCTAAAATATAAGAACCAGTATTTTACTTGAGGCAGTGTGGTAATTTTTGTTCAATTGGTTTCAAAGAGTTGAAAAAAATTCAAATGTAATGATCGTTGTTAAGGTGAAACAAAAATTCGTGAAATATTTTAAACTAGGTGGGGGCTAATGATGAGAATCATAATGAAAGCTGGATATACAAACAACAACAACAACAAACATGACACAATACAGTATGCTCTACTATCAGCCTAAAATATGACACAATAAATATCAAACCAATAAATAGAAAACACTTTCAATATTACGAATCATGATAAATTTGAACAAAAGCTCCTTGAAAACAACAGAATGAGATGAGTGAAATACACAACACAATACACTAGGACCGGTATATACATATGATATTTCTGTCAGATTTTTTGTTCTAAAGCATTTTGACCATAAAAGAATAAAGATACATTATCTGACTGAAAAAACTGGCATACAGATGTTGAATTCTTCTTTTTAACAGATTTCACATTGTTACCTACAATACTATTTCAATCCTATACGACAGGCAGATGACCAGACCTGGGGTGATATTCAATATTGATCTTATTTGACTTAAGGATAAAGAGAACCAATCAGATAACGCCATATTAAACTCTTGGTGACAGGTCATGAACAGACAATATATGTTGGTTCTGGCTGGACCCTATTAGTAAGCTACATGTATACCTTGATGCAACTGAATGTCACACTATATTTTAAAGCATATCAGATATGATCTGAATAGAAAATTTTCAAAATAATGAGCATTTTAATGATATAACAATGACAGTGGGGTGATATATGATGCAAGGTGTTTATGTATGTGATATATATGACACAAAAACTGAATTATGACACAAAGACATGACAAGCACCATATAATAGAAAATTGGTCAACAATACATAAAGTATCAACTACGTGCACAACTACAGTGTATCAAAATATAAATAATATTATGTGTAGCACATATAAAAGTAAACAATAAAGCAAGTAAAAAGTAAAACAAACGGAGCTCATTACAATAAAATGTACACCTGGTACTGTTTTCAATTCAAGCTCTTTGCGAAACAAAATAAAGAGCAGGAACTATACAGTATGCTACAAAATGCATAGCAAAATACATAGTTACTTGTATAAAGTAAAAGAGTAACAAATCCTGGTCCATGGATCAATCTCAGGGGTGTCAATGGAACTAAATTAAAAATCGTAAAAATCCTATTTTACCTAACAAGAGGCCTTCAACCTTATTGATTCCGTATATAACTCAAGCTGAATTAAAGAAAATCGTTCAGAGCATATCGAGGGCTTGGTACATCAATTAATAGAGCCATGTACCATGTTTTGCATTGAGCCTTATATATATAATACACCAATCCTTTGTCATTATATCAGATATTGTCACCAAAACAACTTTTATTTTAATCAGAAATCTCAGCTCTTTTAGAATCAGTCCCTTTGGTGCAACAAGGTTGTATCTCACTATAAAAGTATATAGAGAGATACGTCCTTGTTGCATGAATTGATAACTCCTGGCCTCAGGATTAATTAGGAAAATTGACACCCCAGCTAACTTATGGCTGTATTCCAAGCCGTTCCTCAACAGTGACATCTCTACCTTCATATTGTCATGACCTATTACAGGATTTCATTGGTCAGTTGGTCATTAAACTCCATAGGAGATGAGCAGATTTTAAACAAGTAAGAGCTCAATAACTTCCACACCTTGCCATAATTTGAGTTGAGAAACATTTCAGAACATCATTAGCCAATAATCTCCTCTTGACAGTCATATGTGCATATTCCAATACTTGCAACTGCAATCAACTGATCGCAAAATTGAATAGACAAACAATTAAGTGTTTATCAATTATTTGGTACAATACAAAATTTACATGTCCAACAAACAGTAACTTATACAAATAAATAAATAACTGCTCCACAAAGTATGTACTTACTTACAACCAATAAAATTACAACCATCAAAATCACACAGTGAGTGTAAAACATGTATAATATGAGCATACAGGACTTTTGACCTATTTTGACCACAATTTTAGTTTTTATTTGGCCTAATTCAATATTTCATAAACTAATCCAATTAAAAAGTGCCAGAATCGACAGAATTCATACTCTGAGCAACAGTGCTTACTGCGGACTGTTTACGTTCTAACTTAGTACTGTGTCTCTCTTTGCTACTAGCACTCGATGTAGATGTAAACCTATCCCTGCGTAAACTACCATCACGACTAATCGCATGCTCCTTCCTCGCTTTCTGAGCAGCTTGGGTAGCGACCATGTCAATCATAGAATATTCAATAGGAAGCGGTTCAGGAGTCTTTTTACCCTTCTTTGATGATCGGACATTACTGAATCTAAGTTCTGACCTAAGCTCTGGTGGAGAAAGGTCCACCTCGGCATAGTTGAGTTTCTTTAATTGAGCGGACGATGATTCCGATCTCCCGGACTCACTTAGATCAATCTCTGCATAGTTTAACATAGGCTCCATCTGTTCCAATGGTAACTTAGGAGATTCAGGCGGTGTGTAGTCAATGTTCATATACAAAGCTTTCGGTGACAGAATATTACTTGTATCATTCTTCAAACTTGCGGTACATATACTGGTCTGTTCAGACTGGTTTATCTTGAACGAGTGAAAATCACCCGTAGCACTACTGGTACCGCTACTAAGCGACTGTGTACCTAGGTTATCAAACGTGAACACAGAACCATTAGTGGGTGATTGTGGTGTGGTGAGAGGACTGGTTGTACTGCTGTCGTCGATCGTTCGTCGTCGTTCCACTTTTTGATACTCCTTGCCGGATCTCGGTCGGAGGATGGTAGATGCTGGACTACTGCGTACAACATCCTCACCATGGCAACTACTTTCAAATGATGACAATGATATAGAATCTGACTCCACTAAATCACTGATGTCAACCACTAATGTAGTGTTCTTTGTATCATTCAAGACATTCGGAGTTTCTGAAAAATTGAAATCATAAAATATTACACCATTACTAATCAATTATTCCCTCTAAGCCAGAATCCATAGACCCATTAGGTAGGGACAAAGCAGGTTAGGCACATACTTACAAGTTACTTACAACTGCTCAGTTGAATGCAAACAAAATCGTTTACCAGTATTTCAATATTGACAGATATTTAAAGAGCTGATAAATATCTGTTATAAACCTGGTATGGGCCTATATACATAAATATATTCCATTTTAATTTTATTATATATGAACAGTGAAACACCTTATGTACAGAACAACACTGCAAAAGAGGTCAATAAAATTAGGTATCATTGTTAATTAAAACACAATTTGTTTCATCATCATCAACCTAAAACCAGAACAGGCTTTTATAATAACAATGTATCGTCTCTGCAAAGGGACATAACCCCAGCAATAATCATTAGAACTAAAACTTCTAGCAATATGCAAGGTTTAGTCAAGACAACCATTAATGTGAAGTTTCAATGAAATTCAACCTATCTTTTATACATTATGGAGAACAAGCATAAACAGCCTATTTGAAATATTTCCTGACAAACAGACATTCAGCACGAAAAACAGTATTGCAGAGTAAGCTGCGTATAGGGGTAATAACCCAATTAATTTTCTTAAAAACCCAACGGATTTTGAGAGGAGGAGTAAGAAAAAGCAATGAAAGTCTGAAATACCCAATAAGAAAGGGATGAAATAGTGAACAAGAGGGTCCAAAGGGCCCTGGGTCGCTCACCTGTTTGGCCTAGTGACCTAGATTTTGGCCCAAATGACACAGTATCTAACTTGACCTAGATTTTATAGAGATAAACATTGTGACCAAGTTTCATAAAGATAGAGTCAAAATTGTGACCTCTAGTGTGTTCACAAGATTTTTCAATGATTTGGCCTCGTGACCTAGTTTTTGACCCCAGATGACCCAATATCGAACTTGACCTAAATTTTATAATGATGATCATTGTGATCAAGTTTCATAAAGATAAGGTCAAAATTGTGACCTCTAGTGTGTTCACAAGCTTTTTCAATGATTTGGCCTCGTGACCTAGTTTTTGACTCCGGATGACCCAATATCGAACTTGACCAAATTTTTTTAGTGATGATCAGTGTGATCAAGTTTCATAAAGATTAGGCTCAAATTGTGACCTCTAGTGTGTTCACAAGCTTTTTCAATGATTTGGCCTTCAAAGGCTTGTGACCTAGTTTTTGACCCCAGATGACCCAATATCGAACTTGACCTAGATTTTATAGAGATGATCATTGTGATCAATTTTCATAAAGATTAGTCACAAATTGAGACCTCTAATGTGTTCACAAGGTTTTTCAATGATTTGGCCTAGTGACCTAGTTTTTGACCCCAGATGACCCAACGAACTTGACCAAGATTTTACAGAGATGATCATTGTGATCAAGTTTCATAAAGATTAGGCTCAAATTGTGACCTCTAATGTGTTCACAAGGTTTTCCTTTGATTTGACCTAGTGACCTAGTTTTTGACCCCAGATGACCCAATATCGAACTTGACCTAGATTTTATGGAGATGATCATTGTGATCAAGTTTCATAAAGATAAGGCTCAAATTGTGACCTCTAATGTGTTCACAAGGTTTTCCTTTGATTTGACCTAGTGACCTAGTTTTTGACCCCAGATGACCCAATATCGAACTTGACCTAGATTTTACAGAGATGATCATTGTGATCAAGTTTCATAAAGATTAGGCTCAAATTGTGACCTCTAATGTGTTCACAAGGTTTTCCTTTGATTTGACCTAGTGACCTAGTTTTTGACCCCAGATGACCCAATATCGAACTTGGCCTAGATTTTGTTAAGATGATCATTGTGACCATGTTTCATAAAGATTAGGCCAAAATTGTGACCGCTAGAGAGGACACAACCCAATTGTTGACGGACGGACGGACGTTCTCACTGACTTGACATTGTGGGGTTTTCTTTTGTTCATCCTTTTGTTTGTAAAACCCCATAAACAACATTTTGCACCCCGTAAGCAACGGAATGAATAGAATCTAAATATAGCCTATTGTTCCACACCCCACAACTACAAGTGGGTGTGTACGGACAGACGGACGGACGGACGACGGACGAAGAGTGATCACAAAAGCTCACTCTGTCACTTTGTGACAGGTGAGCTAAAAACAGTACATAAAAGAGCATTTACCCAATGAGTTTGATTAAATACCCAAATAAAATTTGTCAAAACTCAATCAAAATTGAAACAGGGGGGTAAAATACCCAATGGACTAAAACCTTATTTGTAGCTCTGGTATCAGATATGTTTTCCCAACTATATTTATGATAATTGAGTATAAATTAACTGCACATACCAACAGCAGGCTGTGAGGTTCTTGGAATCCATATTTTACCATGTTCATCCTCCGATGGTGGGGTGATACGTAATGTTGCCTTAGCTTGTTGTTTCATATCGCTCGGACTCAGTACCGGTGACTCAACAAGTTCCAGAGTATCTTCGCCAGCCCCTGACAACTTCAGTGGGTCTGGTTTGTCCTTCTTTGGTGTGGACCTCTCCAAAACTGGAGATAACTTTGTTGGATAACTCTTCATTTTTGGAGGAACGAATGGTGGTAGTGATGAAATATGGCGGGCTATAGCATTAGCCTTCTCATCAGGAGAGAGCTCTTCCAATGGGAGAGTCATTTTAGATTTGAGATCAGAAATTTTGTCACTACTGTCTGAGTTTAGTGAGTGAGTTGAGTGCCATAGTTCTATCAGTTTTTCATCATCAGTTTTACACAAATCTTTGTCAAAGTTGCCACCTTGAACATTTAGGACAGTAAATACCTTAGCTACTTCAGATTCAAATTTTTCACTTTCCTTTTCACTATTGATAGTTTGTGTATCATCAAAGACTCCGGATTTACCATCATCAGCAAGATTATCCTCGGAAGTATCAGCAGCTAGACTACACTTATTTTGTAATGGACCCATAAAGAAGTAAGAATGTTGATCATAATTTCCCTTAGCAACTTCAGATTCATTTAAAACATTTTCACTAGTATTCAAACTCTCGTTCAACTGACCTTCGTTGCTACTTGTACGAGTTGACGCTGTTTCACAGCTGTTGAGGGAAGAGTTTGTGGCAGCCAGATCTGAATGTTGAGACAGACCTGATATACCTGTGGATGAGCTAGAGGTGCTCTCATTCATTGCAATGTAACTCGAGCGATTTGGAAAACTAGATGACCTATTTCTGTCAGTATGTCCAAAGACAAGATCTTGTTGACTCTGAGTTCGACTATTCTCACCCTCGCTTGAAGAATCTGAGAAAACTGCAACATCCTCTTTTATTGTTGGCTCACTAGATACGGTTGTAAGTAGATTTTCATGACTTTGTGATGCACTCTTTCTATCCTTGGAATTTCTTCGCATGAGTCGAGAAAAAAATCCAGGAGTTTTACTATTAGAACTGTCATTTTTCTCCATGGAAACGTTCAATTGCACACTTTTTGAAGTTTTCACATGTTCGGGAGGTAGAGTGAAGTCTATAAGATTATCAAATGGCATTTCTATCTTGATATCTTCATTCTTAGTACCAGAGTCTCTGGTTTCATTAAGGTCACTATTTGATGATTTTATTTCCTCCATTGTACTAGTATTAACTGAGTCATCTGTTAAACCAGTAATGGTAAAGCTAGAGTCTCCATTGAATGACAAATTTCTACATAAACTTCTTTCACTAGAACTTTCTGAAATGCTAGTATTTATTTTCGAACTATTCACATATTCCGATAAAGTTTGTAAATTTTCCAAGACAGGTCTTTTTGGACTTACATTTGACATTAACATGTAGTTTTCTTCCCGTATAAGTTTTTCTCTCCTTGGTTCTTTAGGAGAATTTCCAGCACTTACTGAATCAGGTCTCTGTAGTGGTGTCGGTGGCATAGGTTTCTCTACAGTAGAGTTACCCACACTAATAGATCTGACATACTTGGGTCTAGACGATGGGCTATCCTCGGCCTGCACCCCAGGTTCTGGTAGACCTGTCATAAGCATGTAGCAGTCAGTCGGAGCCATTCGCATTGAACTTTGATCCTTTGGCGGCAAATTGACGAATGTACGTCCATTGAAGGATTCATTAAGTCTTTGAGATTCTGAATAGTCTATTTTACAATGAGTGGGCTCTTTCTCAAAGTTACCCATGAGGAAATAGTCCTCTTGTTGACTAGATGTGGAGCAGACGGACGTATTTCCTGACCGAGAATTCTGAATTTGTGCTCTCTGTCGTATCTGTCTCTGATATGCCTGCGTTTGTCTGTCTGGTGGACGGGGAGGAGCTGGTGGTCTCGATGCTGCAGTTATTTTAGTCTTACTTCTCAATCCTGGTCCCTTTGGTGGCAGTTCAGGGGGAGGAGTTATGCATCGCTCATTTGCATAAATAGGTTCATTATTAGTGAAACTATGATTTCGAGTTCTTATACTAACATTTGTGTCTGATCCGCTGATACTTCTCAGATTTTCACGACTTCCCGGAAGTGAAACAGAAATTCTCTTATTCTCCTTCTCGGAATCTCGATCACCTTTAACATTATCATAACCTTTTGACCTTACCCTTTGAAGGTCACTCCAAGAACTGCCTCCGTCTGGTGCAGACGTGGAAGCAGCAGATATGTGGACGTGATTAGAGTCTTTATCACAACCGTCATACTTAGCTAAGTTCACATACGGCAACGGAGCACTCATTTTTGATCGTTTAGAAATCCTTTTCAATTTGTTCACAAGGTTAGGGCTAAGAAGAACACTCCTAGTGTAGCCGGTGTTTGGTGACGGTCGACAATGTGTGTTGTCTGATGATATACTTAGATTATCTAGAGAACCCCTGGCATCATCGTCTGCTACAAATCCTCTCAGCTGAGATATCTTCACAGGAAGTGGTGGAGGCTGCTGGGATTTCTCGTCATCAAATCCTCCCTCGTTTCGCTGACATAACTGAAGTATAAAATACATAAATGTATGTAACCATAGTTATTTTCATCAAACACAGGAACGCAATCAAATAGATTTAAGGCTATATCTGGCTCATCTGAAGTATTTTGTAGTGCTTACTTGACTAAAACTCATACCGAGGTAACAAGAGATGATTTAAAACAAGTACCA
Organism: Spisula subtruncata; assembly: GCA_963678985.1. Lineage (NCBI taxonomy): Eukaryota > Metazoa > Mollusca > Bivalvia > Venerida > Mactridae > Spisula > Spisula subtruncata. The sequence goes on from OY787660.1 coordinate 66,389,366, forward strand.
AGACTTAGTAGGCATTTATGTTGAAGAAATTGGGGTGAGTGCAAGACCGTATCTAAATCCACTTTCGGTCAAAATTGAGTTAGGACCCTTTTTACATAAAACAGACAATGCCCACCTGATTAAACCCCCATTTAGCCTTGATTATTAATGACATGGTGACCTTGATCATTAACCTCAAAATAATAGTGATCGTCTGCTGTTGCTGACTAAACTCTATGTGAAGTTTGAGGATCCTATGTCCTAGCATTCTACAGTGGAAACTACATTCCTGACTGACATTCCAGCTGACAACAGACAGACTGACCAACATGTACTAGGCAAATTTCATCTCTCCTCATGGAAAGGCGAGATATGACTATAAGTGCCAGCGCGATAAAACCAGTTCTAATTAAATCTATCCTCGTGCGTCAAACAATTAAACAAGACAAAACTAGTTAAATATTGCATCTAAATACATCTGCTAGTTGTGTCCGGTTCCAACGAATATACAGTCTAAACTTATATCACATGAAACTATTATTTGATCATATTTTACCTGCAACATTTCATCAAGTAGTGACATTTCTTTCTCCAGATCTTGTTCTGATTGGTTCAATCTTTGCATTACATCATCCCTTTTATCATGACCAATGACTCGATCCAACTCTTCTGCTATCTGGGTCGGAACAGACTGACTATGACCTTGACATTGATTCAAGAACAACTGGTTACCATAACCACATAAAACAGGTGCACTCGATGACATAGGAACAACATTTTGAGAAGAGTCAGTACTATGCAATGACACAACACTTCCGTGTGTAGAGGTAGAATGTGATTGGTTATTGGTTGAAATCGGGGCTTCTGATTGGTTGTTGACATTGACATTTGCTGTTGTCATGGGAACCTGATATGACATCACATTGTTATTGAACTCTCCAGTCCAGTTTAAATAATTCTCATTTCCCTGAGAGTTCTCTGAGTTCAAGTTTCTTAAAGCGTTCAAATTAACATCGTAACTTCTAACATTGACCGAGTTTTCACTTGGCACATGTTCAACTTTGCGTATACGCCTTGGCGGCACGTCATATATTGCCATCAGACGCTCACGTTCCACATTTTCTATACTTTGAAGATGTTGTTTTTCAGCATATGTTTTGGCACGGGTGTAGTCAGTAAAGCTAATAGAGTGTCGTTTGTAACGTGGCCAAGAATTGTCCTCCAAATAATTCTGATCAGCAAATACTTGTGTGTTCTGGAACTTTTTGAATACGTTGTCACTGATAGTCTTCACTGGATCCAAAAACTCACTTCCTGTAACAGAAGACAGAGCAACAGTATGAATAACATGTACGACAGAACAACAGTATGAATAACATGTACGCCTCTCAGTTCACATAAGTCAATAGCTGAATCAATAAATTTAAACTTGATTTGTATTTTGGGTACCGGTAATTGGATGGATCATTTCTATAAATACTTGTAATGTACTTATATGTAAGGAAGAAGAGAGAACACTGAGGTGATTCCAGTTTGTACCTGGTACTGCCATCTCAATATTGTTGCATTTGCATAAATTTGTGTTCAAACTTTTTTTTTACTTTGTGACATGGTGGTACCTGACACACTTTCAAACTTCAATTTTCTGCAAAAAAGTTTATGCTTTATAGTATGCTCAGCAAATCCAGAAAGTCCAGAGGTAACACAAGTCGCTTCCTAGTGCCCTATTTTTGCACCGACTACATGCAACACTCATTCTACCCCTCAGCAACAAGACTGTGGAACAAAATACCAGAGAACCTCTCCTCCCCAGTCTTGATGCCTTCATGCAGGGGTTGGCACAGATGTAATGGAGTCAAGACAGTACATTGTTTTAAACCGATTTTAACAAATTCTTCCAAATTTCGCACCATCAATTTCAACACATGTTTGAAGGACAATGCCCGATAGGGATTGTGTTCAGTATCGGCAGAAGAAGTCTAACACTAGACTTCTTCAACCAAACATAACATGACCAATAAATACACAAAACAGAATATAACCCACTTCTCTTTCCTGACTGTCTCTTGATGAGTGGTGCAGATTTACCAACACTTGCATGGGAGATAATTTCCAGTATTTCCTCGACTTGATCAGTCTCTAGTACATGTGATCCTTGTCCTGTAATATAAACATGCAACTATCACTTAGCAACACAAATAAACTAAGATGTCAATCATGGCACACAATAAAGGTAAGTTTTGGTCGCGATATTTGGGCTATGAAAAAAAGATGTTTTTTAAATCATTAAGCTCCTGTTCGAACTTTGAGTTTGATGGTCCTAGTATTCCTATGTGTAAAAAGTTCAATATGAGGTTAAATTCTTACAGAAAATCCAAAAATAGAAGGCATTAGAAACAATAAGGTAGTCAAGTGTCCTTCTCGATACTGATTTTGAGGGCTAGAATTCCACCTTGGGCAATATTTAACCTTGAATCTGCTTGCATACTTTGACCTGACTGTTGTCAATGTCAAGCAAGAATATAACCCGTCCAAACTTGGATACAGGAAATCAAACTCTGATCTGATAGGAGACTGTCTACCAACTGAGCAACTAAGTAGGAAGCTACAATATGGTTGGTTCATATATAAGACAACCTATTGTCGATGTATCCTGTAACTTTCCAATCCGAAATGGTGACTAACCTTTTCCACATCTAGAGCCGCCTTCAAAACAGAACCTTCCATCAATGATACCAAATCTACGTAGTTCTACAACCTGCCAAGAACACAGTATTTTTGGTGGTATATGACCTGTCAGACAGAACTTCTGTCCATGTATGTGCATACGTAGCAGGTCTAATGGCAGTTTACTATGACCTGGCACTTTTATTGTCCGTACTGGAAACTGATGCTCTGTAAATAGATAATACCATAATGTATAAACTGAATAAATTATATTTGTGCACAGTTCTAATTCTAAGATTGTCCCTGTTGTCCATAGATTGAAATATTATTGATTTGGTAATTAAGAATTAATATTAACTGAAAACAAGATAGCGTTCACTGTCTAGTATTGCCTAAACCATGAAACTTAGGGGTGTCTGCAACGTTTTGGCCCACAGGTTATACAGAGGCATAATGCCCAATCCTATGTTATATACTGTAAATTAATTTAATTTTGATGGGACGAAATTCTGTGGTTTTGGTAAAACAAAATACAATTTCAATGGGATGTTGATTCATGGATTTTGCATTTCAGACGATAAATACAAGGGTCAACATTATTGTTCGATGTTATTTGATTCCGTGGTTTACCTTTCCATGAAATTTAATCCCCAACGAAAATTAATGATTTTACAGTATCTGTTTTGAGCGTAATTAATTAACGCACAACCCCACACCAAAACTCAATTCAAGCATTGTTCTATAGTGAAATTTCAAATGATGAAATTTTTAAATGGCTATGGCTTTGATTTACTTTAGAAAGGTTTATTCTATCTAGTACAGTTTCTGGATTCCCATGTTGAATCCCTGCTTTTGCCTAGAGTTGATAATCATAACAAAGCATCATGATGAGCAGTTTGACCCAATTTAGTTAGACATACTCAACTTCAAGAATCTTGAATGTAGGCCACTTATAAAAGTTTACATCACCAGAATGCTTTTCATCCAACATATGATACAAACTTACAATTATAATCATGAAACTGCATTTATAATGTACCAGAAGCACGAAATAAAACAAATCTCTCAAAATAACATGTGACTTAAAATATACACAACTGGGGATAAACTAGCTGTACTCAGCTATTTACAGTGAACCTAAATGAGATACAACATAAACAAAGCTGAGCATCTGCAATAAGAAATAACGTGATCTAATGATTCATTTCTAAGCAGAGAAGCAAATGTTTCACAACACACATTTCAAATATTTGAAAGGCCAGGTTCCTGTTTCGCTCTAAATGCCAAGGCTGTCTGTCTACCATTTAGGCCAAAAGAGAACAATTATGTGGGTTTTACTGTTTTGGCAACCCTACCTACACTATATTTTTGTTCTGACCCAAAACATTTTATTGGCATTTTGCTGGAAGTGGTAGTGATTTGCTAATTCTCCTGTAGTGTTCAAAGAATCATTAAAGCAATTTCAAACAATACTGCATTCAGTAAATACTTATGCCCAGGTGGAACCCTTGTCCATAATAAGTATCTAAGTCAATCAACTTGAAAGTTTTGTGATAAACGGGACAAATAATTTATTTCCTACTTATAGATCCACAAAAAGCTTTGAGGCGCAACTAGTAACAACTTTGTGTTCTATCTCTAAATGAGAGGTCATTGTAGATCTATACCTACCATATTATTTTTCAGCCACAAAGTTTTTTTTTGGCCTTATTCAAAATACAGAAAAATTATGATTGCGAACCACAAAATTCATTTTTTGGCCTTATTCAAAATACAGAAAAATTATGATTGCGAACCACAAAATTTATTTTTTGGCCTCATTTAAAATACACAATAATTATGATTGCAAGCTTTTGAGAGAAATAGATTTTGATGGATCAAGCACCTGACGAAACAGAGTGAAATGATAACAGACAGGTGGAATGAGAATCGAGGTTTATTATTTTATGTTCCTAGCAATTGATTTAAAACTTGAACTTCCAGACAGGAAGTAACATAATGATAGACTGGGTCTGTCTATGTCATTGATAATTTATACCAGTCTAAAAATTATGGACACTTAAGTTTACATCTTAATAAAGATGTAAGTTATTATTTCTTTCAGTTTAAGGGCGTTTTTCAAAAAAAGTGCAAATTGTTGTCCCAGACATTTATTGACTCATAAAATAGTGTATATAGCTCTCAACTGAATCCAACAGTTGTCATGTACAAAATTGAACATATTTCTATCTACCAAACCCTGCAAATGTCTATATAAACTGCTTATATCCTTCAAATTTTTGCGATTCAGAATCTAACTCCCTGAAAATGGGCTGTCCCAAGCAGTTCAGAGTGATGTTGTTCCTTCAAAATCTCTTTTATTATATGAATTTATCATGCTAATTTAAGCTAAATATAAAGATTTTGTACTTTGCAGTAGATGATAGTCAATTTTTCTGATTGGTCTGGAATAAAACCAGTGTTTTTTTACGTGAACAAGTGTGTCCCTCACTTTTGTTCCATCCTGTTACCTTACTGGTAAAACAGGAATACATCAAAGTATTTATTCCTAGGTATAATCCAGTTATAATTACTTGATAGAAGTCTCCTTAACATAGAGAATGGGGAAAGGGAATATTATGTTTTATTAAGAAAAATAGTGTTTTTTATAAAAATCATACAATCATATTTGATGGTAAAGCTTAATTGTCCATCCTGTTACCATGCTCCATTGCTTATAAATTCAACATAATGACATCAAAACTCAGACATACATTTAAAAAACATTGGGAAATCTTATTTTCACCTTAATTATGACTCTTAAGAGGGATAATTATTATTCATAGGAAGATTTACAATAAAATTTTCCATCCTGTTACCATGCTTTTTTGTTCCATCCTGTTACTTCAATTTTGGTAACAGGATGGACAAATAATGGATATATTGATCATAAATTCCGAATTGCTTAATACCTTACAGATTTTTAAATGTCATTTTAAAAAAGAATATCTTACATAACAAAAAATATTTTTTAATGTACTTTGCTCCCGATACTTAAGGAGGCAGAGCATCTTGAAATAGAAATTACGGCCATACTTAAGGTAACAATCCATCTTAATTGAATGTCATAATGTATAATTACTTCTTTTGTCAAATTGAATGATTACTGAGAATCAGTGAATATCTCTAATAATGAAATCCTCCTTGAATGACTTTTTTGTGGATGTTATATTTGACTGACAGGGCTGACAAATGAAGGTGCTTTCCATCCTTTTACCACATTTTCCATCCTGTTACCAAATTTGTCCATCCTGTTACCGTTTTTCCGTCCTGTTACCATCAGATTTCTAAAGTTTTCAACTTTGTGTATTATTTTATATGGAACTCCTTAATTAAATGTTCACCAAGTTGGCATATGCAACAGTATTTCACTGAAAATTTTGTTTTAAAATTAAATTGCTTACATTAAACAGTTAAATAGTGTAATTATTACATACATGCGCAATGAGTGAAGGTGTATTCTCATGTAAAATGATGTTTTTGTATTAAATAACTTAATTATTTCTGCATATATACAACAAATATAATACATTTGATGATTTGCAACAATCAAATCATATTTATTTTTATTATATTAAAATTAATGTAGAAATATGGGTGTGGTAACAGGATGGCCAAATGATGTTTTTTGAAAAATTTAAGCAATTATATTTACATTTTTAGCGAAGCAGGAGGTCTCCCCTTACTTGGAATGTGTTTGTTTATAATAACTCTTTCTTATCATGTTAAAGAAAATTTGATTTAGCATAATTTTTTTTGATAATAAATTTGTTTCAAAATTTGCACTTTTTTTGAAAAACGCCCTTAACTTGTATTGAGGGTTACCTGCATGACTGTAGCACTTCTTTCTTTAATTATAAGCAGTTACAGAGTCCTCGGGACAGTTTGAAGAATTATAATTCTGATTATTATGAATGAGAAGAGAAAATACATAATTTTTAATAAAACTGAATTAAGACACTGAGACAGAGCACTTTCCAACAAAAATTACAAAATGGATGTTTAAAGAAGTGACTCTAATTTGAAGAGTGCCATAGTCATTAATCTGTATCAAGAAATGGTCCCCCAATGTTGATGATTTACAAGAATTTTCATTTCAACCTGAAATACAAAGTTCTGTGATAGTTGCCCCCAATTTTACACAGAAAACTATAAAGAAGTAGACATGTGTTATGGGTTTTTTAAGGTATTTTTTAATAAAAAAAGTAATTAACTAATTAGTTAGCGGTTGTATTAACTTCAACTGTGATCTTTGACCTGTTGACCTCTAACAGTTTTCACATGCGGACTATAAACAACTTCCTTACCAGCTGGTGAAGGACCCCTGAGGTTCAAGTATTCTCAAGTTACCTAGTAAATACTTTTATTTAATATTCTAGTCCACCTACAGACTGCCCAACAGCGCAACACGCATCTTGGACATGTGGGAAGCAATATAACCCAACCTTCACTAGAGCAAAGTATTAACATCAAATATTTCAAAACAGTTGTAATAAGCTTATTTTAAACTGCCAAATCAGCGTTTCTTTTCATTTATACCATACATATTTGCATGAACAACTTTCAAGCTTACTACAGTTTACTGAATGTAATCAAGCCATCCACTTCACAAAAAATATTACCATACAAACATATGGTAAGTGATTACCCCCAATCAAAGAGAAAACCTCAGATAAATAATAACTCTAACTACTGTAAAATCTGGTCATTTTCATGGGAATTCAATTCATAAATTCTGATAATGAGGCCATTTTGTGGGGTCATAAATTCTCAGATTTATAAATAGATAGAGAAATTCTAATGTTTATTTTTCTAGACCAGTTAATTAAGAATTTTATGTGCCTGCATTTTTAGCATATGAACTGGAATACCGGAATTTCACACAATTAATGATAGTAAATTAATACAGGCACTAATTAGTTTCACAGTTATAGACAGAGTTCTGTAGGAAAATTATGCAGCAGTATCCACCATATTTCAGCTAAGAAAGTACTTAATTACATAGCAATTAGCAGCTGCGATTATGCACTAAGAATGCATTTTTCAACAATTTTTGTTCCCACAGCGGAAGTTAATTTCCTATGGTTCGATAAACTAAACTGTCGCTGCCTGGATAATTTAAGCTAATTTGTTTCCATGTTAATTTGTGTACGCTGTAACTATGTCAACCATTTTACTTCTGCAGACTTTCCTACTGCAGATTTTTGTTGAATATCTGAATACAGGAGCTAACACGAAAGAACATAACCTGCACAGCCTGGGATCAAACCTGCATCTACAAGGTGACAGTCTACGTCTCTATAAATGTGCTTTAATGGAATCAACAATCCCCTATCTGCGGTCAAACGTTCCATCTGGCCCCATATCCACTTTTGAAGAAAATACACTTCAATTAGGTTTTTTTAATTTCATCTAAAATCTTGAATTGTGACAAATATTGAATATCTTCCCCTCATAGTTGGGAGGTAATTGGTCAAGCTGACAGGGAGCACGCAGAATGACCACACATTAGATTAATATGGCTGTCCTAACAGGGAATCTACTGAGGCATATTGCATAAGGCCAATCCTGAAAACGAGTCGCAAGTCTATTTAGGGTGCCATCAGCACACATTCCTACACATTAACCAGGTGTCAAACATTGTTTTATCATTAAACATCTGATAATTATGGAATTATGATCACAACTTTGTCAATTCTTTGAATTTTTTCATCAAAAAACTTTTATTTTGTACAGAATAGATATTTCTACCTAATGTAGCCATTCCATATTTCCGGATTATTCCGGAATTGTAGGACCCAAGCCTAGTCAAATGCAAACATCATCTTACCTTCACCCAAGCTTCTCCTGATTTTGATCTCGAACTGTATCAAGGTCTCCCTAGAATCAAACGCTAACAATGTGATCTGTTTGTGACATATGATAGCTAGTACACTCGTCTCCTTGTCAAAACATATACCAGACTCTAGACCATAGAAGTTATCCAATGGGAACACGGATTTCGGATGACCTCCCTTCACTGACTCTTTGACATCCTTGAACAAGTGAACAATCAGTCGATCTGCAAGTACAAGAAAACAATGCTATGATTAACAATTGTTGAGATGTGTAGATAACTTTTATGATTTTGAATTCCTTATGTGATAACATAATTATTTTTGGTTGAGAAACCTGGTCATTAACATTGTATTTCAACCATTTGGCAAACAACCAGTCATGTCATCATGACATTGTGCCAATCAATCCTAAGGCTATCCTGACATTCCAAGCAAGGGATATTACAATTATGCCCAGGCCCAGGGGTAGTCAAGTCATGTTAGAATGTAACCTGTCCAACATGGATCAGTAACAGATTAGGACACAATTAAGTGTTAATATTATCCAGGCAGTTCCAGGTAACATCCCAGCTTTTCATTTTGGTGCAGTCCTGAGTTGCTGACTTACAAAATCAAAATTGGCTTGGGAGTTGGGAATCATGAATGTTTGGAAATACTTTATTTATACACAGTTAGACTGGTAACTTGGATGAGATTCATACTTTTCAAAACCAAAATGAAACACTGCAACCTCCATCAAGATTCCTCTGGTGGTTCATGCATTGCCCATTCCTTGGATCTGAATCTTATTTTCAATCTTCTTGGCATCCTGTGACATAAATGCACAGGTAAAAAAATTGAGCAAAAAATCCAAATCTTCTTACAGCCAATCAAATCAATTAATAACATTCATAACTTAATCAATTTTTCGTGAGTAAATTTTGTTATCAGTAAGTTGTTTTTGAAATAGACTTCATATAACGGTAACAGTATTTAGATTTGAAAAGATAAAGCCAAGATAAATGTGGCAATACTAACGACAATCAATTGAATTTATGAGTCACAAAGAGTGCAAAATGTTATCAATAAATGTACTTTTAAACTATTCATTATTTATACATATTGTAGCCACATGGCAAAAATGCACCATTCATAATATTAAATCACATTAGATAACATTGATAGGAAATGCATAAGCACTCCTGTCCATACATGCATCACAGATAACATTAACACATGAAGTTTTAATAAACGAGCTTCTCCAAAAATATGAAAATATGAAAACAAAAACCATCAAAATAATGAGTCATGAGTCATGTTAATCAGTAACATGTGATTTATCAACATCGTCAGAGATAAGATATCATCTAATTACCTGTTCGCCAATTTTTATCATTTCCATAAAAACAACAACAACAACAATAACAGCAACAGCGGTAAAGATCCAAAAATATTGTCCAGATGTTAACGAATGCCTACTGTTTTATATTATGGCTCGTTTCAAGCACAATATATACCCTAACCAAACTTGAAACACAAGTAAAAACAATAAATATATATACTAGCTTCAGGATTATTTATAGAAACAATCCGGACTTTTCATTTATTAAGCGATATACTGAGTAGGTGGTAGTTTTTTTATTTGAGACAGTAAAAAATAGGAAAGGACATCCGACATAACAATGGATAATTAATCAGTCAGTATTGTTCGCCCACACAAAATTTACTGTCCCACGGTTGTATTGGGTGGATATAAATAACAGGGGAGGCCAAAATTAAAAAATTGTTAGAGAATTTATTCAGTTTTTACATCGAAAATATCTGGCGTACATATCCCTAGAGCATCATTTATAGGGATAAAAACAGCGGCCAGCCACCTCCCTGCCATTTAGGTTTTTTGGTAGAAATAGAAATATGTTATTGTATTCTTTATTCTCATGTATCACATGTATTGCATATTTGCAATTTGGTAGAATTTAGAATTATGCATAACAAAATCTTTTTTAACAATTTGCCTAAGAAAGATGGGAGTTAGAAATGAACCATCACACACATTGATAAAAAGTTTAAACTGATGATTTCATGGAGGTATATCTCTGACAAAAGAAATATAAAGCAATATAATCCAGATACTCCGTAATTCAGGAGACATTTCCAGGTAACTCAAGACCTACATCATTAAGATAATGTGATTTAAAAGCTTACTTATTTACTACACAGGTAACTGTATCATTGATAATGAAAAGCAAAAAAAAAATTTAAATTTCTTTATAATAAAATTTTACATAATTTTTTTTTTTTTCGTTTTGGTCTTTATCAACGATACAGTTTATACCTGTAATTTACTGTAGCAAAATTATTATGAATTCTAGCCAATCTAGGCTGAATAACAAACCAACGAAAAATGTTCTCAGAAAAAAAATACTTAGCACTAATGAGAGACCATAAGAAACAGTAATACCGGAACTTTAAACTTTTTTGAATGAAACAAATGGAAACTTCAAAGAGAACAGACTTCATGTAGGAGGGAAAATGAACACAGATGCATGTTCAGCTAATCTGGAGAATGCATTTAATGAACGGGATATACATACACCATATCTATATCGTTGGTCACATGATATAGTGTTAATCACTTGTATATAATACGAACCAGACAGGTTTATCCACTATGCATGTTGTACAGTGCATTAAGTTTATCTCTAAAATATTGGAAATTTCCTTTTAGTAACACAACCCAAAAGGAAATAGCCCTCATAAAACTTTTTCAATCAGTTGTAAATTTTCAATCATGTAAAACTTTAAATTTTCAATCACTAATATTTTTAATTTAATTGTCAGCTAATGAAACCTCAAATATGCCATACAGGAATTGAACCCAGTATCTCCCAGAAGAAGTTCAAGAGCTTGATCAACTTTTTAGCTCACCAGACAGGTCAAACACCATTATAACCAGACAGGTCAGACACCACTAAATTACAAAAGAACAAAACCATGCAGACAAGACAAACTCATTACCACTGAGCGAAAAGCAATGAATAACAAAGTAGCTTTCACTTTAATTTTCAGGTTTTCTCCATGATTGCCCTTCGTTGCAAACTGACATCAGCACTCACTCACTCTGATTAAGATTTGACTTAAAGAGCAGAGAATCAGCAAAAGAAGAAATATAATGAAATTTAGTCTAAATCAAAGCAAAAAAATCAGCGACATAATTACCATGTTCAGAGAATTAACATACCGGTAATTTGTGAAGTTCATTATTGTGATACAGGCCAATTAAAATTCCAGTATTTTTTCTGGAAAACTTATAATTAATCATGTGACTTAAGCAACTTTAAATTTTCAAGGAAAATGTAGCTAGAGCTCAGAGTCTGCACAGCTTTAATTGCCATTGTGTAAGAGTTAGGGGTTTGACTTTGGCATAATTCCTAATCCTGAAACCAAGCTGCAAATTAGTTTTGGGTGCCATCAGAACAACACATCCCAACACCTCAACAAGGCTTCAACCATTGTTTTTTTGTTACAATTTAGTTAATGGAACTTCAAATATTTTCACCTAATAACTTTTATTTTGTGCAGAAACAAGTATGCCTTCTTATGCAGAAAATCCAGAGTACCAGATAATTACGGAATTATAGGACACTGAAGAGTGCTACATGCATACCGTAACCAAGCGGTTAGATGGATTCCCAAGTTTAAGTCAGGTGCTGACTGCCAGATAATTCTAGGATAGCTGACATAATCTTGTCTGGGCGATGTTAATCATTATAGCCGACATAGTGAAAGTTTCAAAGAACCAGCACGCCTGAGAAGCCTAGCTGCCATAATGGCCTCTGTAGCTCAGTGGTTAGTACACTTGCTGCCTAATCCAGCCACCTGGGTTCAAATCCTGGTAGAGGCACACATATGCCTAACATATTCAGCAGAGGGCTGGCTACCAAATAAAGGCTATGCTCGACATTTTCGCATTAAAAAACCCCACAATTACCTCCCTTTGCAGAGCATGAAAATGATATTCTGCTTCAGTATTGTTCTGAATTTCTGCTAACTGTTACCACGGCTACATGATCTTTAACATAGTGAAGATTGATCATTCTATCCAAATCTTCAACCTTCTCATACTACATAAACATATGCTACAATACACAACTCAACATTCTACGCATCATGTTTAATAGTTGAAAATAATTGAAATCATCTGAAATCCATTATACTGGATTAAGGGTGAAACAGTTTCTGATTAGAACCAGACCTCACCTTCATTACAGCCCCCTCTCTTGACTTCCACAAACAATCACTGGACATACAATTAAATCCACCTTCAAATTGGGTTTGTAGGTAACTTAAGAATAATTCAATTTGCATGAAAAATAAGAAGTGTTGTGCTTCAAGGGTATACACATGATGTACTGGTACTGTATAGAGACTATATATTTTAAACAGACACCACTAAAATCCTGGTTCATCGCATATATTGTTCAAACAGCTTCATTATATACTCAAAAATAGATCAATGTACTTGAGCATCATGCTGATCGTCCACAGCAGTAATTAATCCTACATTTCTCGGAACCATCTGCGCTTATAAGCTTGCAATATTGATGCTCTATAATACAACTAAGCTGAACAATTAATTGTTACATAATGTTATCAAAGCAAAGTCACCCGAATGAACTTAATCTGATGAAAAACGGCCACAAACAAAAGATATCTAAAAAACAGTTTCCACGAAATATCTTTTTATCATCTGCTAACTAAACTTTTATCTAAAAGAAAAAACTTGGTGCTTGCTGGGAGATAGAGGCAAGTTAAGATACCAGACCAGATTATCGGCTCTCCAATCTACATATATAAATACAAGAGAGAACTCAGTCCCTTGGTAAATGGAATATTATATTTTTTTCTTAGAAACATAAAACAGGGGTTGTTTTTTTGGAGGTTTTTAAGAATTGGAGAATCATGCCGCGCTATAGTGACTGATTAGTTTTAGAATGTGGGATAATATAGGGGCACTTCATATTAATGAAGTAAAATAGATCAAGCTTCTTAGTATGGTCCTTGTGATTTTGTAGTAGATTATGAGTTTGTTATCACATTATTATATCCTTACATTACCCCAGCCCCACATAATGCATGTTTGGATGTATATGCAGTAAGTTTGTTAATCTGTGCAAGTTTGAAACTTTGAGTCTTTCTTCTTATTCGGCATTAAATCTTTTTACAGCTGTCTTCAGTTTGGGTGTGGTTATGAACTGGATTGTCTTCAGTTGGTTGCAGGCATCTCCCAACAGCTTGGGCTCGAAGATGAAGAAGGGCAAAACTTGCCATTTGGAGTTCAACACACAAGATTTGTGTTTCACTTCTATGCATAGCACCAATGCTAAACCAGGTGTGCCTTCACTTATAAGAATAATTCCAGCAAAAATAGATAAGGGCAACTTGACACGATAAACAGTTAGGAAACCAATCAAAACAAACTAAAATGACTGAATTTTACAACCGAATCATCTGCCATGCCAGCAATCTATGCCAGCAATGGCAATACCTTGGAGGTATGTATCATAAAGAACATGACAGGGTAACTTATGGCAGTCATTAAAGGTGAAAACACTTTGATCATCATCATTAGAATTATGATCACCAATTGTAATAACATAAGTTCATCATTATACTTGAATAGATCAGAGAAGAATCTATTTATCAGAAGTATCATCATTGAGCATATGTCTACACCTATTGTAACTTAGCTTGAAACAAGATTTGAATTACTACTCTTTTGCAGCGAGCAATCAATAGGGAGCCATTATGTGAATGATCAATCATTAGGTTACAGGCATCCCAATTGGCACCAATTACCTCCCTTTACATAAAATTACTAAATCACCGTGGTGACTTAAGTACCAGAAATAAGTAATTCTATAAATTCATTCAGCAGACATTGAGATAGCTTCCAACAGATTCAGAATCTTGGAAATCTCTGAAATCTCAGATAGAATTTACAGACAGTGCATGCTCATCAAATCATCAAAGATCTTCTGATTTTCATTCATTGTGTTAAATGATAGGAGCAATAAAATCAAAGACCGATAGATCAAACATACAAACACATTTATCATCCATTACTGCAGAGTATGCAACAAGAATTCCAGGACTGAAACCTGTATAATCTTCTTTTAAGGCTGAAATCAATAAAGTTGTATGTTGTCATCCCATTTGGCCCCTATTTCCATCCAAACCAACTTGAGTATCTTCAAGCAATCAAAAATAGTATCATCAGCACATAAAATAAGGACGTCATCATGAGCCTTATGTGTTTCAAGATTTTGAAATGGGGGGTGTAGGCTGCCTTCCCCCTTTTAAGAAAATCCCAAAAGTAATTGACAGCCATTTTTTTATTTAAAACAGCCTTATTATAAAAAATTTATGTACTAACAACATATTTGCTTTGACACATCTTCAAACACTAAAAGCTTAGAAAACTACAAAGAAAGTATAGAATAATTTATTGGACACTTCTAAGGAATCATTAAATCTGTAATATTTATACAGTGGTTACATAATTATAAAAGGCCCCTGTTTCTGACATAGTTTATTATACACCATGAGGGAGCCACATGACATCAGTCAGTGTTTATATGTGTACATGTACGTATATTAAATACATGTACACTATATAAGTGAAGGTTGCCAGACACATATCCTGGATGCAAGACAGCTTAGTGCACTCATTCAGACTGTATAGTGTCAAGTTTTTTTGTTACAACACCTAGAATCAAGAATCCTCTAAACCTGACATTTCCCCATGTTGATGCAGTAGCTAGCATACTGATAGCTGACCCAGATGCACTAGCTGTACATCAAAATGTGCATTCATTCCATATACCATTCATTCACAAAAGTTGAATAAACATTCACATGAAGTTGAACAATATTTTGTGACCTGCAGTCCGTTGCCTAAGCAAAGCGCAACCAAGCGCTGTCATTCAGTTATCTTCTGTTCAATTAAATTTAAATACAGAAGGCATGGATTACCTCCCATAAAAAGCACAACGTAGCTTCAGGTGGACACAACCATAGCCAATGCCAGGTAAGAATATAACCTAGCCAAACCGAGGATTCAAAACCCAGATTTACCAGGTAAAAGTCTAGCAACCCTGTTAATGCCACAGCTCCAATTTCTCAGATCATGATGTACCCAAAATGTTACGCTCAACCAATGTTTATGAGTGAGTGCCGGAGAGGATCAAATGCCAATGTATGGTGGCCGACAGCCATGCTGAGAGTGTAACAACCAACTCAGGACTCGAGGATTGGAGGGCAGGTAAAAATAAACAATCAGCTGAACTGAAGAGCATAACTGAAAGTAAAGACTTTACATAGGCACATTTTTCAACTTATAGGACATCAAAGGACGTTGGTGACTCAATGCATTGAAGGACAATGCACGTTAATGTATAACATCAAGATCTCAGTAATTCCCTGATTTATAACTCAAAATAATTCTACCACATTCCTAACCCCTCGATTGTATCTGTTATAATTAAAAATGCAAAATCACACTTCATTATATTTTTGCTATATCTGTCCTAAACTATAAATTGATTTTCACTCGATCAACTCTCAATATTTTCTTCTTATCTGAAAACACACAAGTAACAACTGATGAAAATGGACTACACATTATATTGAATGAATTAAAGATTAAGGTAGATTCATGAAAACTCGGCAATTTAAATACAGCGTAACAATTAATTCACAAAACCGTTTGAAAACTCAGTTGTCACGTTTTATCAAATATATGTGATTTGTTATTGTTCATTACGGTTATGTGCGGTACATGCCTTTTCATTAACATTTGTTATTTGCTTCGGATTTATTCAAGTTTAACACAGTTCAGGAGTGTCAACAGAGCCAAATTTAAAATCAAGAAAATCAGATGCGGTCAATCATTTTTGGCAAACAAGAGGCATTTTGAACCACTTTGTTTTGTGGCACGGTGGTCGAGTGGTAAAAAGCTTGACTCCTGATCGAGAGGTCCCAGGTTCGATTCCTCGGCCGGGACACTTGGTCATTTCAGAAACGCTACCCAACTAGAGATGATCCTGGTTGGTAACCCAGGGGTAGTCTCGCGTGTATCGGTGCTTTACACCGGGCACGTTAAAGAACCAAGGAATCTATTCAGAACGAGCAAGGGTATCGCACCCGGATTCCTTGTATCTCACCTCTGTCTCTAACATTTGCGATAATGCCCCAGAGCGGCCCCTGCAAATTACATGGAAGAAGAAGAAGAAGTTTCCATATTTGAATCACTTTTTATGAAAAATTTCTTTCCAAACATTTGAATAAAATTGCCATTTCTCAAGATATTTTCATCAAATAGCTTTTATTTTGGTCAGAAACCATGCCTCTTTCAGAATATGTGAATCAGGAATTCCGGATTAATCAGGAATACTGAAGCCCATGTTATATATGATTCACCAGAGAGTTCCTGTGCTGTATCCAGACGCAGTATTCACGGACCCTTCCACATGGAACTTTTCATCAGCAACTTCTCCAAACCTGGAGATAAATCGATTAAAATTATAACACTGTTGTCATGGAAGAGTCTGTGACTTGTTGTGATCTTGATCCAAACTGTCTTTACTCAGACCTTTTTCTGGCCTTTTTGGGAAAAAGGCCTCTGCCCAATTTGGGAATTTTGCGTCGCAGATTCTTACAAATTGGGAAAAAAATAAGGGGTTAAATGGCAAAATTGTGATTTTTTTCCTTTTAAAATATCTTAAAACCATGGATATATATCCATTTTTATTGGAGAATGGTTAGACTCCGAACTGTTCTGTGCTGAACCGGAGCAGTCAATGCATAGTAAAGACCGTACTGTGACCAAACAAACTCAATATACCATCCAATAGGCTACAACGGTAAATCTAAAATAAATTAGATATTTGGTATACCGTGTTATATTTAGTAATAAACATTTTTCGCTCTGGAGTAAAAAAAAAAAAAAAAAAAATATTTTTAAAAAATTTTTTTTCAATTGGGATTTTTTTCACCAATTGGGATTTTTTTTCACCAATTGGGAATGGAATTTGAGGCCGAAATTCGGCCTCACACAATACCAAGAAAAAGGTCTGTTACTGCATGTAAAGGTGCCTTTCCATATTCTTGTTAGTTTTGTCATATGCTCCTTTGTACGCTGCGATTGTCTGATTTAAGTATAGCTTGGTGAATTTGACATGAGCCTCACCTTTTAGCATAATTTAACAGTCAATATATTGTCTGTTTTTTTACTGTCGGTTGTATGTTTTCATAATCGATGAGTATCACCAGGAACCCAGAGATGTTATACATGCAAAAATTCAAAATATCGATATTGCTCGATTAGCTTGCGGAAATTGATATATTCAAAGCAAGAACCTTGTAATAGTATATTCACACATAATGGTCAGGTTTGTGTCAAATTTGCCAAGCTATAATATAAAAGGAACATAGAACAAATGTACTTAGATTATAAAACTACTAAAGCAAGACATTCTGACCTAAAACGGCCATTCCAAATCAGTACTTGGATTATTACTAAGGATCAAAAACCTTTAAATGTCAAAATCACAAGATAGAAGGCTGATCTTCTTACATGTAAGCCAGTATCAATGGTAAGCTAGTATTTATATTTCACTCATAATGTAATTAAATACAGACCTTTTAAATTGAATATCTCACACACACAAAAAAATCATAAAATAAAATTAATAACCACAAGTATGTAAACTGGCATTGTAATTACCGGTGTAGATAAATGCCTTTGACGATAGAGTGCAAAAATGCCTGTATTGCTTTAGGAAATAAAGTTGTCACATTGCCTGACCACAACATTGACATTGACCTCACCCTATTTCTATATATGGTCATAACAAGTAAATAATGGGAGAAATAATCACAGTGTAGATAAATAATGTAAACTGTAAAGTAGACTAAACAAGAAAACAAAGAACATGTGGTTAGTACCTACATGTATATAAAATCTCTTAGACTCTAAGAAACAAAGGATTGAAGTGTGTTCAGGAACTCTGTGATACCGTTATCTAACCTGATACTGGCATTGAAAGACACATACCGGTACACACAGCAGCTGTTCCGTTACCCTCCCCCTTTCCTACCAATCATCATGGATCTATCAGGACTCACTGATTCAAAGAACCTGGTAGAGTATGATTTCGTTCCAGGAGATATATTACATGTAACAATTACATACAGGGACAGGAATATATTGCCTATGGATAACTTGCATATAAAGTATTTTCATACCACTTCAATTTTTGGTATTACATTTATGAAACTCGGTCAAAGATCATCTTGACAAAATCTATGTCGAGTTCCATATTGGGTCAATAATGAATATTGATATTCTTCTCGCTCACATAATTATTTCAGATCACTTCAAATTTCTACGATTTTCTTCTCTTTCGCTGAAACACATACTATCAAGTACATGCATCAACAACAGAGCCTGTTCTCAAATCATAGAGACAAAATACTGCCAATATTTAAACAAGCAAAACAAAATGGTATTAACTTTTAAACCATTTATGTGTTGTTGATCCAAAAGGAATGCAGAGCTATTGTGAAAAAATCTTCTACTGATTTACCTAACATGACCTTAAAGTAACAGGTTACACTGATATCAAAGTATGGGATAATATAAAATTGTTCATATTCATGGGGGATTTAATTTTGTGGATTTTGTGAATGACACCAACCATGAAATTGAATCTCCCAAATATTAATGATTCTGTAGTACATGTATTTAACTTAGTTGATAATGTTTCCTTGAAATTCCTTTTCTACGAAAACCGTCGAAATTTTGCCCCATTGAAATTGAATGATTATACAGTAGTTTTAATACAGAAGCACTGTTTGACAGTAGTTTAAACATTCTGGCAGATGGATATCTCAAGTATTTCATTATAACAAATAAGCTACTATTTATTGCACCAATTTAACAATACCAGCATGCTGTGACCCACTCAAAACATTGAACAACGGGGATGTATAAATTCGCTTTTGACAAGTTCAACACAAATACCCCTTGTATTAAATCGACCATTTCACAAATTATGCTATAATGTGATTTAAACCACACAAGAAATATAGGTTTAGTATCATCGCTTATTGCAGGCTGTATCACGCCATGGCATGACATGCTTTTCATATCATTCCGTAAGTTATGGAAACGTTTTGACACAATCTTTAACATTGTCGAAGAAATCCATTTTCTACAGAAAGCAGTATTTATATACTAAATACCAGAGCAATCATGTACAAATATCCTACATGTAGTTAACAACAGACCTAAAGCAAGCATGAAATTCCCAACATTTGAAGTCAGAAATTCACAGAAGTATTAAGAAATGTGCAAATTCCATGAAATACACAGTTTCAACCAAGGCTTTCAACTCTTCTGCAGACTGGTTCCAGGAAAATCAGGTATACAGTTTCAGTCATACAGCCTTTCATAACCACAAATATTTGTTCAATTTCACACCCACCCAAACACTGTAGATTTTATTCACAAATCCTTAGACCCCCACAAACATAATTTACAAACCTAACAGAAATTCTGGATAAAACTCATGTAATTTTAATCTGAAATTTACAAACTCACAAAACAAACAACCATATTAAATTAATAATTTAACAGAATACAATAGAAAATCCCTCTGCTTTATACATTTATCAGAATATTCAACGTATTCAGTCAAACATTTCATAGAACCATCAATCCGGCATTTCGAATCATACCTGCTTAGAAAAAATACAACAGCGTATCAAAATCAGGATACAGGATACAGAGTTATCACTGAAATATGGAACCAATCCAATCAAAGCACTGGTAAATCATGCATTATCAATTATCTATAATACCATTCAAAGTGACATTATCCAACTTATCAATTATCTAAAATACTAGAGTGACATTATCCAACTTATCAATTATCTAAAATACTAGAGTGACATTATCCAACTTATCTCATTGAAACATTCAGTAAGAAAAGTGAGAGTTCATTAGATAAACAAACAAATAGATATCTCAATATTGTTGTTTTTTGTTTGACAGGAGATGCTTACAAGTGTTACAGAATATCTGCCCATTATCTGCCAAATATCTTCCGGAATTAATTTATTATTATGATTTCAACAGGTGCCTCTTCTCATAGCAATAATTCATTGTGGCATCGCAGGTTTTTAATGCTAACTGAACAGGAAGCATTGATAGGAAATCTATTATTTATGATAAATGTAGGTGTTGAGTAACACAAATTGGTTGGATTTATTCACGTAATCAAAATAGTAATCAAAATAGTGCGTACTCTCCTAACTTAGCAGTAACATGAAGCGCTACGTAGCGCTTTGCTAAAGTAACAGACACCTAAAGAAACCAGTCTGCCATTTTAATATACTGGGGTGTCAACAGAGCCAAATCAAAAATCAGGAAAATCTCATGCAGTCAACCAGATTTGCCAAATAAGAGGCCCATATATCCACTTTGTTTACATATTTAACTCAGTTTTTATTAACAAATTACTTCATAAACATACTAAATTGACTGTTACTTTGCCATTTCTCATGATATTTTCTTCAAATGACTTTTATTTTGGTCAGAAATCATGGCTCTTTCTGGATGTGTAAATCCCGAATTCGTGATTAATCAGGAAGATTTACACACTATTTAATACTGTCTATAGATACATTTTACCAAATTCAGAATGTCACAGTATCAAATTCAATTATGTTTACATAAATCTTGAAAAATAATAGTGGTTTTTTTCAGATGGCAATTAAAATTTAAGCAAAAACAATCCTAAACAGCATCAGTATCAAAACTTGAAGAATGAGACAATGGTTTCCAGAACACTATAGTCTACACAAGGAACCAATCGTCTAGGGCAGGAATCAATAGTCTAGGCCAGGAACCAATCATCTACGGCAGGAACCAAACATCAAGGCCAAGAGCCAGACTGTAGTTTGGAACAAATTGAGGGGTACACTCATCAGTAATTGGCTGGGTTATTAAGATAAAACCACCGATATATGGCAGACTCCATCAACCAATCCTGACAGTATGAAAACAACATGAATAAGCTGAGAAAATATGAATCATAAAATGACTATATACTTTCCAGCAACTGTTTACTTAGGCTAGGTAAAACATTTACTCATTGTAAACAAGAGTAAAAATTCTAAAGAAAATACCAGGAATATACTACAGCATTTATTTTGATAACTCAAGGGCACATAACTCTTTTGTCAGACATTCTCATTCTGATATTGGACCTAACTTGGACTTTAACATTCATTCTGTATGAAATAATGTAAGATTGGTGTAGAAACGATGCAGTGCAAACATGATGTTGCAAGTAAATGGACCAACTAGACCGAATGTCTAACGTAGGTTCAAAGGCACTGTTCCTATCAATACAAAGTTTGCAGCTATAATGGGATTCAAACCTGTAGTCCTGTACTGTATGAAGCAACTGCCTAGCAATGTGCAGTACAAATTCATTAGACCTTTCGGCTATTGACAAAAAATTCTACTTATTGTTTGTAATAGGTTTTAATAATTTTTCAACTACACGAGAACGATGAAAATTAAACAAAGAGGAAAGTTAAGGCATAAAATCAGCACTGTGTGTTTACTGTGACAATAAACTTCCTAATACCAGACTTCATCATCAACATCACACCAGCAAACACATGTACAGATTTCTTGCAGAAATTTCGGCAAAAAAATCCACAAAAAAATCCCAATTCTGTAGTCTGGATTAAAGTTTGGTTAATTAATTTTAACGAGGCAACAAAACTATTTTATGAATAGTGGAAGCTATCAAGATTTCTGGGAAACATCCTATTAGACAGTTAGCGAGCAACTGCTCAAAGTAATTAGAGGAACCTAGAGTCCTGATTTCGCCCTCACTCGGTAGTCAAACAGCCGTTCAACTCAAAGCTTGGAAATGATTGGAATTCATTAACCAACATCTTGGCCTTTCAACATTCATTAATACTGAGTGAAGGATGAGTTTATGTCTAAAGCTGGAATTTCAGGATCTCAAGTTGAAAAGTGCAATGATTTGTGTACCATCTCTCCACTGACCCAGGAACACATCACATTCCAGTGTGAAGTTTTTACTGAAAAGTGAAAGTATTCCATTAATTTCATACATACAGCTGAACTTGCGATCTTTGCTATCTGCATTAGACAAACTTATTTGAATCAATAAATGCACAATTTTGAGCCAAATGGACCTGTAGTTAAAAACCACCTTCTTTAAAAGCTTAATTTGACACACCTACATAGATGCACCCATCCAGTCCAGACTGCTTGTAGTCATATTTGATAGCATGTACAGCTTTGTTTACATAATTACTTTCAGATTTACACTAACAGTGAAGAGTCATACTTTACCAGCTGTGATGGGAGTTATGTGACTGTTCCTAATAATGCATCAATTTCTCATCAACCGAGAATGATTCATATTATATTACAATTCAGTTCAACAGAACATCTTTGATTGATTCATACAGTAAGCTGTTTCAAATTTATATACAAGTTACAGCTGTCCAGTAATTGATAGTTCAGTTCTGCTTTGGATGTATCCACTGGCAAGCCCCTTCAAGCTGCCGAAGTGAGTTCTAAAATGATTAATCTAAATATGCCTCAACTACACCAACGACAGTAATCTCTTCGCAGGTATGTTCTGGGTGGTGGACACAGGCCAGTAAGTTCAAACTCCAAACCATTGAAAAGTGATCATTAAAAGATTAAAAAACTCCATGAAAACCGGACTCCGGTCTCACTGACAGAATAATTACGTATATCTACAAATTACTGTAAATTAATTAGTAATAATCTATTACAATAATTATGTCCTCAAGAAGTAATTCAGCTGCTTCCATTAGATTCAGGCAATTAATACAGATATACTCAAGTTCTCATTAATAAACTATATAACAACAACTATTACTTATCATGTTGATTAAATACTCAAACATAAAGTTTTCTAAGAGGCAGGTATATTATACCTATCCCATTAACACCCACTATGCAGGCACGTTCCATCCTTAGTACTCGAGAAATTTCTGAGTAGAAGACCCAGCATGGACAATGAGAGCTGGCTTACCACGGAAGCATTACACACACTCTTCGGTAGCGGGAGCGGGATGTTCCCAGCAACACTCAAATACTCATCACCACCTCTCAGATGAGGAGTTAAAGAATGTGTCCATGTAAATATTTACACACACATTTGTACGATTGCCTATACACCAAACTACAAAAATATTTACTCACATTAAAACTCGGCAACCAATTAATGTAGCCAAATAATTAGCCCATCACCAACATGTCCGAAGTGCAAAATACTACCCAATAGATTATCAACGTCTGTGTTGACATTCGATGTTAGTTAGAGTAAATCTAGAATGCAATGCAGAGAAACTTTAAATATAATTGACTGGTAAGTTTAGCTTAAATTTTGAGTCAAGCTTAAATTTTGCAATAAATATAAGCAATTTTTTATTGTTTGACTTGCGCTTATTTAGTACATCCTCCCAGATAGTATAATCATGCATCATTTTTTGACACATTCTATATCAATTTATTCTAGTAGCATACAATCATTGACCATGATTTTCAGAAAATTAGTTGAAATGCATGGCATCCTTCATTGTATAAACATTTGCTACCTTTATTGAATGGCATTCATACGAAGGGGTTAGTAGATTATTCCAGCAGACTGACAAAATTGCCTTGTTTTGACTTCTACAGGTGCAACAAATCAATGTTTATTATTTGCACCTGAGCGCAGCCAGCGCAGTCCCTTATATGCCCCAGGTGCTCCCTCCTGTTGAGAGATGCATTGGTACACCAGTCTCCAGATTATGTCAGAAGATAAGGTCATGAAACAGATATATAACATAACATATCTTACATCAGAAAACAAACATTACACAAAATAATAACAAACAACATGGCCTTATCTGCCACCAGTGTAAGGCCAAAGTTTGTAATTTTTAGGTTTACAAGATTTAATTTTTTTTCTGCCTGCAAAAAGAAATTGAAAAATAACACGAGGCCCTTTTAGGGTCCTAGGTCCCTCACACAGTGGCATGTTGACAACTTAGGGGCCCCAGTTTTGACCCTTGTATTTATTTTCCATTCCACTCCTTCAGACAGTTTTTTTTAAATCGGTTAAGCTAAAGAAAATATTGTTGGCGTTAAACATGTAAATATTCATCAACAAAGCCGAGTGTTTTACAAGGCTATAGGTCAGACAAAACATTCCCCGCTCAATGCCAATATCTCCCCCTCCCTGCTCAATGCCAATACATTTATTTTTTAAAGTTTTACCAATTATTATGATAACAATCAGAAGATTTCAGGAAATACACAGAGAGATCCAGCAATCAATTTAGGTTCTTATTTCCCCTCATCAGCAAGAACCAGGCACTTGAGAGCCCATGCATGAAAAAAACACTAAAAACAAAATCGTTAATCCACAGGTAAGATTAAGATAAAACGGTGGAGATTTAAATACACAGAAGCAGGTAAAATTGTAGACATAAAATGTTGAAAGGTGAATTGCATGTTGCTTGTGAGTTCAGAAATTTATAATAAGATGAACTATTTACATAACATGGAGTAATTTAAACAGTTGTACCACATACATAGACTTGTAAGTTTTAACCCTCTTCTCCATAGACACCTAACAGAATAATTCTACTAAAGTGCACACCATCTTCATAGTCTTAAGCCTCTTCTCTATAGACATCTTACCTATTCACCTACAGAATATGTTGTCTTTACACGCCGAGTGGCACACAATCTGCATACTGGTTATTCGAAACTAATTGGTGAATATGATTGGAACACATGATGCATCTTATAGATCTGTATCTATCACAGGCCTGGTACTTGGTAATTAGTATCCATGTTAAGGCTTTAAAATCCCAGTTTTAAAGCCTGAAACTTCATTTTGAAGCATAAAAGAAGCAGTAAAATTCAAGATTCAAAACTCTGAAATCAGCCACATGCCTGTCATCAGTTAAATAAATAAATGTCTTGAATTGTATCAACATGTAAATATAGTAAATGCATCAAAAATACATCAAAATATGTAACACAAAGGAGAAAAGGGGTTACAGAAGTCTTCGAGGCATTGCAGGAAAAAACTTGATTAATCAGCAAAAACTCAAATTTATTGCGTTTCACAAGATTTTCATCTCTGGTATTTGAACAGCATAACATAACTCACAGACTGACATGCAATGCAAGGAATTCGCAAGAATGCACACAACTGTTTAAAATCAAAAATCGTTTCCATGGTTACAACAATTAAAGAGCAGCAGAAAAAAGGGGCAATTCTTCATACCAGAGAATTCCCTCGTAATAAAATCAATTGCAAAGATCATGAGATAGCAAAGCTCTAAAGTTTAGACTCAGTAAAAATACTCAGGAAGAGAGAACTGTTTTATGAATGCATTTACGGAAATCTTACACTTGAGCCCTTATTTAAATTTGTTACAAGTATATATCTTTGACTTTCGGGTACCACAAATTGTGGTAAAGGAATCTGCATTAGCAATGACAACTATGATTCTATAGCAGACTCATGCAAAACCATACTAGTGTCCAAAATTTAGAGTATTTAAGAAAACCTTGAAAAACAGTACCAGTAATTTGGTAATACCGGGGTAGCTGTATATAAAATGTTTTGAATATGAAAAGTAAACTGTAATATGATACAGAGGAACTGAACTGTTCAAATAATATCATACAGTGAATAGAGAATGCACCTCGATCATAAAGATGAGTATCAATTATAATATTCGGCAGGTTTTTGTAGGTTTGTAGCCGACATTTGCTGATACAAGTGAAACAGTAGCCAAGTTTGTTTAAACAAGGCAGTGATATTATATTTCTGCACCCCCTCAATATCATAATGCACTAACTGCACTGTATATAAATAGTCTACAATGTACATCATGAATGGTATAATCTAAAATGGTTTTTGTGTGTTCTAACTTCTATATAACCTATATATTACCAATTTTTGGAATATGACCTTTAACCTTTAAGAATTTTAACTGAACTTTTTTGCGTCAGATATTGGCATTTTCCCA
This sequence comes from Spisula subtruncata, assembly GCA_963678985.1. Taxonomy (NCBI): domain Eukaryota; kingdom Metazoa; phylum Mollusca; class Bivalvia; order Venerida; family Mactridae; genus Spisula; species Spisula subtruncata. The sequence continues at coordinate 66,416,047 of OY787660.1, forward strand.
CAATTTTCTTTGCAAAAACCCTAGCCCTAAATACCACTAAAAGGGCCCTGTTGTCACTCAGATTTGTTTTCATTACAGTATTCAATAATATTTACACCAATGATTTTTCGTGATCAATGGAAAAGTTCTGAATTTCAAAACTATATAATTAATCCTAGTACTAACGTAAATCATACCCCATCCCATTGAATAGACACGAAGACACCTACAAATTAAATCATTAGTACTGTTGTATTGTCCCATCCCTGTACACCACAATATTCTATAGATGCAAACACCATGACTGGTCATTTCATTATAACAATCATGCTTCTTTGAACAAACAAATTAAGAAATGAAATGAAAACATGTAACTTACTACAATACAGACAATACTGACAAGATCATCGATATGGGCTTTTAGGGGTCTAGGGGAGAGATGGGGAGTAGATTTTTACCATATTTATAATCAGATTAGACAGGTCCCAGTACCACCCCTACTTCCTGTGTCTTACAATACCCTCCTATTGACATAATGTATTATCTGAGATTACATTCATATTATCACCTTATTATACTTTTAAAGGGTTTAGGGTTTAGTTTAAAGGGTTTATACAGTAGTCTGTGGGCAATACAGGAAATAGCTCTTCAGCTCTTCAGTTTGTGAAGGTATGAAACACACTCAATCAAGGTGTAAGAAGGAAGTTTACACAGAGTATGTGACAACTGTCCATTGCACATACCATTGCAAGTGTCAAATCTCTAAGCAAAAAATAATAACCCAGGATATTTTATAACTAAGGATATTGCCAATATAGCCAGATTAGACCAGGTTGATTTAATTCTTGGATTATCACCCGGCCCCTTCTGTCCCCTATTTTATCAATGAATATCATATGTCAGATCAACTTTTTTATTTTGATTTAAAGATCAATAGTTTGATGAACTCTAATCAAGTGAGTCTATCTAAATACCCATCAAAATGAAAAAGAGGTCAAAGGATATTCAATCAAAATATGAACAAGAGAGTTTTATGTTTTTGAAAAAAGAACCCTTTTTCTACTGCATTTAAAAAATCTTGATAATTTAGTAATTAATTTGTGTTTATTGTCTATCAATTGTAACATTGTACATTCAAGCTTATTTAAAGAACAAGAATTGACAAGAAACTATTTCCCTTTGTATAAATAAAAACAAGAAAAGTGAAACATTCAAGAAAGGGAGGATCTCAATTTTTCAAATGAGACCAATAACAGTATAACTCTGACGAAACTTGTTTTCTGCAAAAAAGAACATCAAGTAAAAAACTTCACAGGCTGATTAAAATTCCTGGAAATGTCTTGACAAATTACTAAAGTTCTTAAGAAGATACTGGTGCTAAATTGCGAGACAAAATATTTTGACATCCACCCACATAATGTTAAAATTTCCAAAACCAATAGCCTTTTTTTTCTTTCAACCTGTTATAAACCGAGATATTTAAATTTGAAACATCTGGACGAACACGAACCAGAAATACTGAAATGTCAGGAAATATCACATCAGATTGCACAAATTTCTGAGTGATATGCTGTAACAGAGAAAAAGCTTCATAAATCCAGGATTTATTGATACAATCAGCATTTCGGCAGTGTGTAGCATTTAGTGGCTGCATGCTGCAGACACATCTGTGGACTGGTAGTGGGAATATAATGGGAATAAAGGCAATAAAGTCAAATCGTAATTGCAACTTTAAATCATTAAGTAGTCTGCTGTTGGGAAATAAAAAATCCTCTGCCTCTGTACCATTTTTAAGTAATCAAAGTCTAGCTTTTTGCTGACAGTATGATAATGTATCCTCAAATCAAAATAATTTTATAAATACAGGACATAAAACTAGAACCACTCTATTGTTACAACAGCAGCAAGTACCAAGGTATGAAAAAAGCCACTTAGTTATAACTACCTGCTAGCGGTCAAATTGAGCTGGTATTCCTCCAGTCAACACTTATATTAAACAATACTTGTTTGGCACTTCATGTCAAAACAGTTGCTTACTTAAATGATTGATGAGCTCTTCTGTTCTATTATAAACCTCAGCACATACATCTGTACTTAGTTCCCAACAGGAACAAAGACCAGTGCTAACACTGCTAAGAAGTAGCAAAACTTAGAGCCATCAGCTAATAATATTCTTATCTGGCCACTAAATGTACTCAGTCAAAATATTAGGTGAAATAGCCAATTTAATGATTAAATTGTGTAACCTTATCAAATGAATAACCAAATTATCATTATATCCAATCTCAGAACTAAGTTAATTCGACATAGCACCGGCCTAGTTATGTTAAAATTGTATTATTATCTTCTTGGAACTAGGATACAATGTATAACCTCATTGACTTTATTTGAAATAAGAAATTATTATAGAAACACACTCAGATTTTTCAATGATAAATGATCATGATAACGACTCCTGAGGCATCCACTTAAACCATGAGTATGATTCTCCTAATGAACCCCAAGATTTCTCTTGATAAGGTTCAGTAGCAGTAATAGGATCAAATCAATTATCACTTGGAAAATATTTCCAACTTAGAAGTTGAAATGAAACTATCCATGCATGTCTAAATACCTTCTAATGCTGCACTGGTGAATCATTTTATCTATTTATGTGCCAGAATCACATGATGAAGGTCATAAGTTGAACTCATCATCAAAATCAAGCATTCTAGAGATAACTCCCAAAATACACTGGAGTGACTGGACCAGCATTTATAATAATATTTACATTCAAATAATCATATTTCCTTCTCTAATAAGATAAACATTGAGTAAAATCATATAACATTAGCATTTCCTGGCATTATATCAACTTATCAATAATCAAGCAAAACATGTTCCACCTGTAAATTACAACATAATATAAACTTTTCAATTGGAATCTTTTCAATTGATGCTGAGACGTATCAAAATGGAATTGAAAAACACTTGGGGATATCAGTCCTACTTAACCTCTGTAAATGAAATGATGCTTGTTAATAACAATCACATATTCACATATATCAAGTTGAAAATGTCAGTCTTTATCCCTCCATTTTACATAGACTGATTGAGTCAAGAACAAATAGTTTGCCATTCATTTCATCACCACTAACCATAAATGTCTTTGAAAATAGATCCATTAATCAGGGATAAAAGGTAGAGTCAAACTTCTGAACATTGCTTGTATATGTTTAACATCCTGGTTCAATACCTTCATTCCCACATTAGTCCCAATTTGAATTTTTACAACATCAGATAGATGCTGGTCACCAGGTGAAACTACAATCACGATATAGTTTACTATACATATATTTGGTGATCCCATACAATTTTTACTAAAATGTTGTTTCATTTTGATACCTTAATTTTATGCACCAGTCAGTTGCATCCACGCCCCCGACCCCAAGTTATGGGTTAGGATTTTTACTTTTGGGTTGTCAAAACCCCCGCCTTTCCACAGCCCTGCGATCGACAGATGCTGATGGAAAAATCTCCAGTATTTCACCAGCCCCTAACAACTAAATATTGACGCCAAAGTATTGGTTCAGAGAAAAGATTCCCGACATTCCCCTGCAAATCCACCGGCACCGTCCCCCATCCCCGGGGTTGGGGCCATGGATGCAACTGACAAGTGCATTAAGTATGCCATTTTTATTTTTTTTATAAAATTACTTAGCTCGGAGCTAGTTAGAAGTGCCTAAAAATTGACGCCTGGGCTGGAACCATCAGTTTTATTCTACCATGACCTTTATGTTCCTACCAACTGCACCAACAACTCAGAATTACAGCCAATCCCACACCCCAGGGATCTCCCCTAATTCAGGAACAAGTAATGTACTGCATTTGAAATTTTCTATTTATGACCAGTGTCCAACAATAAACTTCTATAAGATAATAATGACAAGTTTCTAAGCTGAAATGCACTCTAGAAGACATATCATAGACTCATTCATACTCATATAAAACTCAGTATTAAAATTATTAAAAATACAAAAAGTAAGATTTTCATAAAAATCTGTCACGACTATACAATAAATCGCTTAAAATCCTATTCATGGGGTTAAAAATTTGGTAAACCAGTCGGAATAATCGCAGAAAACTTAAATATGGCACTAAAGTAGCCAGTCTGTCTTGAAATGAATTTCAGGCAAAACTTAGAAAACTTTGTTGTTCACTCACCCGCAACTGGAGACGGTTTCTTCATCACACACCATCTTGGCTTCCACTGAAAATGAAAACAGCAGTAGAAGAACAAGTTTTGGGGGTGAACAATTCATTAAATCGCGTAATATGCAAATTAATACCTTCTTTCCGTCTCTGAACTTAACATTCCCTTCCACAATCGTACTCATTTCAGCCATGTCTATCCATGTTTTGATCCAGTTGACCTGAAATGTAACGAGGATTTTGATTGGTTGTTGCTTGTACCGAGATAACACTCAACTACAGCGGTGTTCATCTAAGTGTACTGATAATTCGACAGCGTTATGCGTATAAGTGTGTGGTACACTTTAACCACCTACGGTGTGTGCGAAACATGATATAAGCTTATTTAGGCATTTTACGCTCAAAATTAAGAAGCAGATTCATATTTGATAAAAAATATTGTCCATTCATAAATCTACGTAACTCCAAAGACCTATATCTAGACAACATTCACGACAAAGAAACAGAGTTGGTATGGTAATTGGCTTTTAATTGGGAAAAGCACGTGTCAATTAGAAAGTTATGACGTCATAACAAGACCGTATATCATATTTTATTCCTTCCAAATTTTGGTGACGTGACGGTGCTGTTTTATTAAACTAAATTCAAATAAAATAAAGGAATATATCTATATACATTTTGTAATATATGTTCATTAACTTTTAAATGGACCTGACTAGTCATAAAACATTAGAATTTAAGAAATAACGACCGAAGTAAAAGTTCTACATAGCGAGTACACTATTGTAGAACAAAGTACAGTAATTTTGATTTGATTTGTAAGGTCCTCGTCCGGTTATATCTGGATGTTTATATCATAGGTGCCCCTCTGAAAAATAGATAATATCAGCATCATGCTGGATTAGAGAACGCACGACACATTCCCATCTTGCATATGATCTGTGCAGACATTTGCGCACGAATAATGAACATGTATCATTTTGAAACCCAAGCAACAAAGGACAGATGCGTGTAACTATTGACTTTATGAGGTCAAAATTAAATGTGTGTACATCATCATTATATAACTTTGATTGCATATATATATGCTCCCTCTATTATTTCAAAGTATTTTATTATGATAAAATAGCACCACACCTTGGCATATATGCCAACATAATGTGCTTATCATTTTTCATATTGGGTATACAAATGCACACGAAATTTGAAAGCGCTCTTAATATTTTCAGAGAATTGAGCGATTTCAAAAAGATGTACCCTTATAAATTACGTTTTTACCATTGCTGGCTAGTCTGTAGATTAATGCTTATCTTATCTTTATATGTCCATAAACGTTCTGAATTTTTGACAATCGCTAAACAATAGTAAACTCTCTTATTGGTAGTGCGAATACGAATTAAATAGCTAGAACATGAAAACTCGGACAAGAAAGGCAGCACTGAGGTCAACATCAAAACATTCGAAAACATAAATAACATAGATCAAAATCATGCAGGTATTTGAAAGATAACCGAACACTTGCACGATTCCCGTGTATATAGTGGACACTGGAATCAAATTGTGCGCGGTACTGCTACTACTATCACTGCGGTATAACGTACACCGGATATTGCTCGTAAAGTGAGTAATATTATCAATTTTAAGGACATGAAATGGAGACCAGGGTGAGTTTAGAGACGAGATGTTCCGAATTACTGACTTCTTATGCACATCCCAATTGCGTTTTAACTTCTTCGGGCATTTTGGTAACTTTATAGCACACTATCGTTTATCAGATATTCACAGAAAGGTTAAAATGAACCAGAATTATGCCGTTACTCACTCGCAAATATTGACAGCAGGACTTTACAAGCTTCAGGAACGGCTGTAATACCAAATTGTAGATTTTTTAACTAGCCATTTTGTTTATATTGAACTCCAAAATGTTGTGACCAAATTTCATAAATATTGTCCGAAAAACAACTAAGATATACCCCAAAACACATACGTGTGCGTGTACGGAGTATTGCTGTTTAGTGTACGGAGTATTGCACATAAGCTCAACGTTAGTATACGGAGAGTATGGCATAATAAAATGAGTAAATAAAGTATGTAAATGGACAGTTGTATCGTATTATTACGTCTGCTCACCAATATGGTCATGTTTTATGGGTTATACGATACAATAAGACTATTCTTAAATGATTATGTTAAAATATTTCAACCGTCAGGCAGATGAATGCGATTAACAATAAAGAATGCTGAATTTTATGCATAAAGTGTTCTTGTGAGTAGTACAAATGTGATATTTAGCTTGGATATATGCAATTCTTTGAGAGTCATACTTATGGTCAAACGGCAAATGGCAAATAAGGACATTCATATCCATATATACAAAATGTACACACTCATACTGTAATGAGGTTCCTTTGCTATGATTTACGTTCAACGTTGCTAATTCAAAGTATTGGACATTGTAGTAGTTTTTGTGTTTGTCAAATGCAATTGCTCAGCTATGACTCTTTACTGTATGTGAAATACACTGTTACTAATAGAAGTTTCCGTTAAGATTCAGGGAGGACTTGGAGCTAGGATTAGCTTGTTACATTAATTGCTTCATGCAGTCCATACAATCCAATCTAAAAGGTACATATGTATATAATATAAGTTATTTTTTATAAAATAACGCTGCTTATACCTTGTATTTGTTTGATTTGAGTGACAAATAGTCACTGCAAGTAGAAGCAATACTCTGTACACCAAGCAGCAATACTCTGTACACCGGAGAGCAACTATATAGCAATACTCTGTACACTAACACCTGCATTTATTCTCGCAATGCACCGTCATTTTCGATTAGTTTCGGATACTACGTTTGCACTATAATCTTTGTAACAAAAATGACAATTCGCTCGATTCAAGTTGAGTATTTTAACGAAAAATATAAACAAAAACATCTTATTTCGACAGATCGAGCTTACTTTCTGCGTGAGTAACGATACTAGTTTGGTCTTTTAATCACCCTTTAAAGAAATTCCTGGCAATTTACCGGTTGCACAGGCTAGGAAAATTTATTGAGAAGATAGTTTTGTATAAAATGTACATTAAAACACTCAGAAAAACTAACAATCATCTCTGAACTTACCCTTGTCAACACTAGAATGTCGCAAAAATTGATAATATTACTCATCTTGCTAGCAATATCCGGTGTACGTTATACCGCAGTGACTATGCGGCGGAAGAATCTGCAGTAAATACTCCAGAGCATATTGCACCCTTGACTATTTACATTACCTTCGGCTTGGTATATTGCATCCATGTTAAAGATGTAGATAATTGGGATATTTTCAAATTATAGATTAGGCACGTTGTTCCAATTGTCCGAAATGTCTGCTAGGCAACCATTCCTCGGTTAATGAGATTTGATACTGTACTAAATTTCAACATTCGCTTCCGCTTTTGAACGTTTACATGTATAACAATAGGACTCCACTTCCCTCTTTTGCACACACGAGGTCTCGTTTTCAATTGGGCAAACATTTCAATAATTTTGTGCAGTTTTGCAGTTTCAAATCTGGAATATTTTGCTAAATTGTGAACAACACACTGTCCCAGCAGTAGGAAATTAAATTCGAATGTGGTTTGTACCGACGTGACTACTCATTGCAATGAATTATGGTGCGCTCTCAGTACTTTGATTTGTGTAACATAAATTGACAGTTGGCGCCAAAAGTGCGTACCGGAGTATTTACTAAAATGACGTCATGTACTGACGTCACATGTAAATAAATAAAATGGCGGACAACGTCAACCATGAAACTAATAGCTCTGAAAAGGCTATTCAAACCAAGAAAACAGAGGAACAATCTCGTAAGTGGTAGATAGCTTAAATAAACAATTTATAGAAACACTATTTTGCAAAGTCGATCAGTATTCATCAAATCTATGACGATTAAATCATGTGGGGTAAAAACTAGGCCAAGTCAAACACAGTTGTTGACATTGTCATTAGGACAGGTTAAAAGCTAGTTCATGCAAGCAAGGCTATTTAAAGACCTCTAGATGCAAGATCAAAGTGAGGACAGATTCAGTGGAAAAAGCTTATGAACACACGGCTTCCGTGAGGGCTACTGTACATGTATACATGCATTTGTTCTTCAATATTCATTCATGCAATGGACGTGTTTGCGGGTGAGTGATAGACATAGGACTGTTCTCTTTTTTGTCTTGTATATTTTTATGAATGAATCCATGGCATGGGATGTGAGAGGTCTTGGGTTCAATCCCAGGCCATGCCCTCTGGCAAATTATGTCGAGACTCTGCTTGAAGAAATGCACAAAGTAACTGCATCTAACACTAGATGAGGGCTGTCTGCAAGGAGATTTTGTTTATAAGTTCTGACTTTTATCTCATCTACGATTAGTCCCTAAGTCGAGATTGTTTGACTAATCTAACGCCACCATGCATGACAAGAAATGATCCGTACAAACTTCAATTTTAGCTTTTACCTCCAACCATTACTGTGAGTCTGACTTTGACTTTTGAGAAAGGAACCAGGGGTTGCTCATGACACTCCAATTAATAGAGGTTAACATTCATGCCAATTTTAAGCAAGATTGGTCAATGCATGACATTTAAGCTTTAATTTGACATTTGACCTTCATATGTGACCTTGACATTTGAGAGTTAAGCATGGCACTCCAGCTCATGGAGGTGAACATTCTTGCCAAATATAAGCAAGAATGGTCAAAGCATGACAAAGTTGTGGTCTGGACAAGCATCAGTTTGGCCTCCAATTATGACCTTGTCTATTGAAAAAGGAACCTTGGGGTTGAGCAAGACACTCAGTCTCATGAAAATGAACATTCATTCCAAATATAAGAAAGACTGTTAAAAGCATGACAAAGTTTAGGTCTGAACAAGCTTTAATTTGACCTTCAGTTGTGACCTTGACCTGTGATATAGGAACCTAGGGGTTAGGCATGGCACTCCACCTCCTTTGTCTCATGAAGGTGAACATTCATGACAATGTAAGCAAGATTGATCAAAACATGACAAAGTTATGGTCCAAACAAGCTTCAATTTGACCTTAAACTGTGACTGTAACCTGGGGCTCGGGTATGACACTTTGACTTATGAAGGTGAGCATTCATGTCAAATTCAAGCAAAATTGGTCCAAGCATGGCAAAGTTATTGTCCAGACAAGCCTTAATTTGACTTTTGACCTTCAACTGTGACCTTGAAGCATTTTGTTTCTGAATAGACCTAAAATAAGTTAGTAACAAACAAAGAATTTCGCTTCAAGACACAAATTAGATGTTTAGGATTGTTGGTCTGAACATGCAGGAAGAGTCCACACGAGCACATGGCCAGTAACATATTACATTATTCAGCAGTTATTACCCTTGATTTTTAATACCCCTTTATATAATTGCAGCTTTTACATTCATCGATTCTGGAGAACAGCTTGCAGAAGAAATACAGACTGTAAAAAATGAACTTCACAAACAGGTAAAGTAATGCGTCATAATTCAAAAAATTCTTCTTTCAATTTAATGAATTCGTACTTTCTTTGTGCTCTGCTCTTTCTGCTGAGTTCTGCTTTCACTTTCTGATTGCTTATTATTATCCAGCACAAAAATCATTTGAAAGAGCAAAATGTATACTTATATATATAATCTATTTTGTGTGTCTATTTTCATGACATTTACTGTAAGCCATGGTATGTTTTTTTTCTCAATATAATATTTGTTTTCAGGCTTTGTCACTGGCTCATAAAGTTGATCTTGTATGGGAAGTTGTAAGAACTGTCATAGTATTTGTTATTCCAGTGGTCTCTTGTCTTGGTTTATCATTTCTGAGTCAGTTTTACCTTCCTGGATGGATGTCAGTGAGTATTATTATTATTATAATAATTAATTACTCTATTATTAAAGTGTCACCCCGGCCCTTTTTAAAAGATCAGCCAATTTTGACTTATTAGATGCCTATCTTTAGTGTACACAGGAATCATGAATCCCTTCTCTTATTGCGAGCACCTAGCCATGATGATGTGTCTCATTAAACATCCTTTAATTAGCTGGTTGCTTGCAAACTAAGTGCTTCAGTTCTAGCCCAGCTTTTGTTGGGATCCGTGCCTTCGATCCCCCACTTCCAAGGCTTCTGTTTTTTCTTGACAGCAGTTTACTCAGTTTTACTCAGTCTATGAAATTAGCACTTGTCCAGAATAAATGTTGACTAAGGAAAGTAACTTCTGCAGTAATCATGTATCTTTGAAATTTTGAAGGACTTGTTATATAGAGGTTGTTGCTCTGCTGGGTGCTGCTCTTGCAAGGTTGTACTGTAGTTTTAATCTGTTTTAGGTTGTACTGACTACTCTATTTATCGGTATAACAGTAGGCTTGGTATTTCTCAACTTAACACCACTAAATGAAGCTGTCACAGAATTCATAGAGTTCAGGTTCGTATCTTGAATAAGCATGCAAATATAACTGTCAAGCATATAGCCTTTATTTAACAGTCAGCTTTATGCTTTTTGGGTTGGCAGTTAGTTGCTAATCTTCATTACACTAGCAGAAGTCAACCCCTTTGGCCACATCAATTAACAGCCACCTGTCTTTAGCAATACACCACAATCCACTTATTTTGTTTCATAATAATCTGTATACATTGTATGACATACTACTGTATTGAACAACCACTTGCTTATGTAAATTTGTGTTTTGATTTATCTATTGATAGCTGTTTAAGACTATTAAAAGTCTTGTTAATGTATCATGTTTCATATTGAACTACATGTATTTTACAATAATTTAAGATCAGTACCATAGTAAATCAGTATGTTCAATTCATGTTAATGTTGTCAATAACAGCAGGCTGCAGGCCAAATTTACTGATTAAAAACCTTTTAGGCCAGCTGAAAAGGTGAAATTTAGACACAATTTGAAGAAAATAGTTGCATTTAGGACCTTATCTGGTCTGTTGGTTAAGCATTTCGGCCTGCAAGGTAAAAACTTATTGAGAACCCTGCATGTTGGAATTGACGTTTGCCATAGTTATTTCTTATATGATTTTAATTTCTAGGATATACACTCCCAAGTTTCCAGATTGCTTGTGCAAAAATTGCAGTAACAGTAATAATTGCAATGATGATGTCGTACCTGAGACACCAGTTAAAGATTTCATACAGGAGATACCTGTAAAAGAGCTAAGAAAACTTGAGCAAGGGGAGACAAATACTGAACAATACATTGCTAACGAAGAGTCGGAAGCATCATCTGCAAGCTCAGAGGATTTTCCAAATGCATTCATGTTTGCCAATGAACAATCCAAAAGAAACGAAGAGTCGGAAGCAACGTCTGAAAGCTCGGAGGAATTTCCAAATGCATTCATGTTTGCCAATGAAGGTATACGGAGAAGATCTGTGGACTTGAGTCCTTCCTCCGAACAAAGTGTTTTCCGTGAAACAAATTCATTCTTAGAATCATCAATTAACAGTCAGCCCAATGAAGAAAATGTGGAGAATGAATTGGAAATAGATTAGAAATGGATAACAGACATTTTATTAACACCCCATTATAGCTTTGGTACAGGATTGAAAAGAATATTAAATGACAGATTTTGTACAAAATGTATTTGCAATTGTGTAGTTTGGTCTTTATTGTGAACTTCTGAGCGAGTCAACAACATCTTTGAAAGTGTATCGGGAATTACTATATGAACAGGTATTGACTACCGGTATTGTTCCAAGTAACATCAAGTGTTTTGTTCATTATCAAATATATGCATGTACATAATGTATGCACGATGGCAGAGTGATTAACCCTCTTCACTCCGAATCCGGAGGCTTCTCTAGTTTTGAAGGTGATCTGAATCAATGACTGCCACGTCAAATAACACACAGGCATTTACAACAATAAATCTGATTTCTATATTTATTGACCATAAAGTATAATATATATATCACAAAACTGCTTTATAAGCAAACATTTCACATCATGATTTCTTCTTAAGTTTGTATAAAAAAGCTGAAACAAGGTGAAAATACAGTAAACAGTCAACATAGATTATATTCAGATATTACTGAATAATAAGGAATAATTAAAACATCAAATAACAACATTAATAAACATAATTTCTTGTATAACATTAAATAACATGTTTTACATTGGAGAAAGCAATTCTTTAATATGACAATGAAAACCAGGCCTGTGATTCTATTTGCCTTAAACTCTTTGAAACAAAAAGGTCCAGGGCAAATTTCACAAAGCTTCTTATATATTTTTGGAAAAAAGTTCTTGCACGAAAAAAAATCTTAGACAATTCTAACTGATTTTAAAGTGCAATTTTAGAATGTTTGCAAGATATCTTCGAAAATTATTCAACAAACTTGGAAACTTGGGTTTTCTTAGATGAAAAATTATCTTAGAAGTTTTGTGAATACAGGTCCAGATTCAATCTTTGTAAGGGTCATGGGATGGAGCTGTAAGGAACAACCTCCACGTTTTCGCTCTTCGAGCAATCAAAGGCCTGTTTTAACATATTCATGAGAAATCTGCCATTACTAATTAGTGGTGCACAACCCACGGCGGCAGCAAACAAACGTTCGATCGTTTTCTTCATGGAACTTTTCTTGAACAATGAAATTGATTACAACAACCCATACATGTAATAACATGTATTCAGCGGTCTGGTTTTTTAGACATGTCTAACACATAGAATTCGAATTTATCGCATATAATTTGTTAGCATACTAACAGACGTATGACATTATCGTCAAATTATCACATATTTTACAATAATCTTACTCCAAAACAAAATATTCATGAAGCACAGTGTCATTGATATGCCCTTATGTTATTGTTTGATACAGCTCAAGATAAGTTATTTATCATCAAGATCATCTATGAAACAGCACAAAGTTGTCCTAGAATAACTACACATTAATTTTTTTGAGCTAAACAAGTCACTGAAGTTATCAAACTTATAATTGAATTTGAGGGGGTCTGTTAAAGAAGTAGTCAATACTGCATCCTTAGTTTCAACTTGGAATTCATTGATATTTGATAAAATGCACTAAATGTTTTACATATGAAATCATACAAAATGCTTGCAAATGAAATACTGGCACAATATAATACAAACAGGTAAATGTTCCCATAAATATCTATAATAGGGGCTGAAAACTTGTACAAAATATCAATTACACAATAGTTTCATAAGAATTTGACTTTCTCTATTGGTTATAAATGTATATATATTTCATGTTCTATAAACAAGCCACATTTGGGATCTCAACCATTCAAACCAGGGCCACACAGGAATCAACAACCTCACAGCATAAACAACTAGAACTGCCACAGAGTGACTAAGAATACCCCCACATACTGCTTTGTCACAGGCCTTTGAGCTAGGAACCTGAGGATTGGGCATAAGACTTTGTCTAATGGAAATGAACATTCATGCCAAATATAAGCAAGATTGGTCAAAGCATGAAAAAGTTATGCTCCGGACAAGCTTCATTTTAATCTTCAACTTTGACCTTTGAGCTAACCTGAGGGTTGGACATGACACTCCGTCTTATGGAGGTGAACATTAATTATTGTCATTTCTTCTAAATATAAGCAAGAATGGTCAAAGGATGATAAAGTTATGGTCCCGACAAGCTTCAATTTCACGTTCAATTGTGACCTTTGAGCTAGGAACCTGTGTTGGGCATGACACTCCATCTCATGGAGGTGAACATTCATGCTAAATATAAGCAAGGTTGATCAAGGCATGACAAAGGTATAGTTCGGACAAGCTTCATTTGACCTTTAGCAGCGACCTATGAGCTTGGAACCTGGGGGTTGGGCATGACATTCCGCCTCAAGGAGGGAAACATTCATATCAAATACAAGAAAGATAGGTCGATGCATGAGCAAGTCATGGTTCGGACAAGTGTTTTTACGGACAGCCTGACTGACAAAGTGACTCCTATATAGCCCCAGAGGTAGTCGGTATAATTATGGAACCCCAAAAACAACAGACAACAAGAATGTAACATTACTTCATTCAAAGGAAATAATTAAAAGTACTCGGAGAACAATTATACAATGTGCAAGGTATTTTGATAGTATGAAAAATATTGGGTTGGATATCATCTTTAGGAGTTCCGTTAAAAATAGCTATAGATTTTAAATTTAGAATTGGCACTTTGATTGTCACAAAAAACAGGGCTAAGCTTGTAAGCAATTGATTGATTGTGGAAGACGAAAACAGCAACAAGAAGCTACACTAGTTGATCCAAAAAGATGTCTTCTAAGAAGAGTGCTTTACAACAATAATATAACAATACTAAAAATGGAAGGGTTTATGACACAAAAGTTATGTATTTTACAAATGGCCATAACTCTGCAATATTCATCCGACTTCAAATATCTTCACATATGCTTCATTATCATACCAACTATTCAAATAAAGTTTCATTGAAAAATGATAAGTGTATAAGGAGAAAAGTGGGACAAATGGCATGACAGACCTTTGGCAGAAATAAACATGTCCCCCCTCTTATATAGGAGATACCAGATATACTATTATATTAACCTGATCCTAAATTAGTTCACTGATGATTAAGTAGGCAGGTTAATATCGATAACTCACAAATAAACTAACGTAACGATATGCAGTTATGTCATGATGCCCCAATCAATGACCAACGGTGATGGTCATTATAAAATATGGGTGAAATCAAGTTAATTCATCCCTTAGGCATAAAATTTGTTTTAAACACTATATCAAACAATCAAGATTTAGTTCCGGTCCCGGTCTCTCAAAGCATCTCAATCTGAGCTAAATCCTCTCTCAAATAGTGTCAAGTGTCTTTAAGCTAATTTCCATGTGAGGTGGAACTAATAAAATAATAATAATTACTTAAAATTGCCATTTAACGTAGCGGACCCATAATGACGTTGCGTCGAGCTGCGTCGATGTCGGCCGATGTCGGTCAATGTCGGTAATCTACGTTAAATTCTAAACAAGAATATTATTTTATTTTTGCTCTGAATTTCACTTAATAGTTTAGTTTTAATTACTAATCGGTTCGTTTTATGTAATACCAACCGTTTATTTTAAAAAACAAACTCGATTTGAGAGCTCCGCTTTGGGGATTCCCTGGAAACGGAAGAATAACTGATGCTAAAAATAGCACACTGCAGAACTCCGTCAACATGTAAACATGGATGTATCGAGAAAAATCTGGGATGTTTCGTCAAGTTTGCGCATCTTAAATACCGTACAACGTGTCTTAAGTAATTGGAATGGACCAAAATATCACCGACAGCTGCTCAGTCGTAAATTGTCGTTGTGATTGTCATTTGAAACCTGAAAAGCGCATCTCGTGAGCGACAGCCAACCTGCAAGTCTAAATGACAATAGGAAAACAAACCTCCAGGAAGCGAAAGTAACAACATGCTTTGATATAAACAACCTACTTGGTACATGTATGTATATTTAGTATCACAGAAATGAGCATAACACTTAAATAACAGTCCTGATCAGTCGAAGTGTATCTTAATTCGGACGAAACCTACATTTTGGATACTGTCATTTACAATGTAATCTGGTAGCCTTATGGTCACAGGAGTCGATGTGCCAGTTAAATAAGGTCTTGGAATGCTTCAATGAGTACCACTACCTACAGGGCAGCCTCTTAATTGTATTGCCCATCCTGCTACACTAGTTCATACTTGTGAGGTAGCCCCTTCACTTGTAAACATTGCCAATGTGATATAAAATATAATAAGGCGTGTATTGAAGCATCACATTCATCACAGATGCAGCTTTTTATATCAGGTGTAAGTTCTTTACACCTTTCTTCCATGTTTGTTTACATTGAAATTACATTCCAGACTTTTGTTGTAACATTTATTGCGTCATGTATGACGTCATGACCTGGGATAATATTTAATTGTCCAAGGGACACAATCCCTACACTTTTCAGAGGATGGGATGTCTTTTAGTTATCTCCCTTATTAATAATATCAATCACCACTCTAAAACGTCATTATGACGTTCATTTGTGTCACGACGTTATACTTCCTGATACTTATTTATAAATATATATATACATGTATCGTTTTGCATATAAACTGAACTCTTCCATATTCTTATTTCAGAGCTTGTGATACAGTGACGCCTGACGGAAAAAAATGATGCGGTGCGCCGGAAGTAAAACCTTAAGACAGCTTCTGTGTATTTCTGAAACACAAGTTATGCTAGGATTGAAAGTCTTCACATAAACGAATTATGCAGCTTGGATTCAATGTGTTTATAATTACTCATACACAAAACTGACTACCCAGTTATTTTGACAGCCAAGGAAAAATTTGATTCCTTCTTTTTGTGTGTGCATGGTGGAACAGACAGTCTTAGTGTTGTTTTTAAATACATGACAGTCACAAAACATGAAGTAAAACTTAACCTAGACAATAATAACGATGTGCATAATGCCAAGGCAGACATTGATTTTCTGAAACAGCTTGTTGTATTATGTCCGAATTCGGAACTAGTGTCATGTAATTTTACTGCCAATGCTGTAAACAATAACCTCAATTTAGAAAGTGTGAAGTCTGGTATGAGAAATTTTAGTTAGCAGAGAAGTAATGAAACTCCATTATGTTAGAAGACAAATACATTTTCACAATTTTAACCCAGTTTTTCAAAGAAAATCCCAGGCAAATAGATTGTGAAAGTAGGGTTAATGGCAATATTCATTACCTGGATAGGGGAGGGGGGGGGGGGTATTGGGACCATTGATATCTCAAGCAATATAAAATAAAAAATACCTCATCACATATCTGAACATGTTATATATAAGGACAAAGTTTCAAATGCTTTTCACTTAACCATGACAATTTCCTAGTGTATGCCTGAAACGACATTTTGTGAGTCAAAATACCAAAAATGTACATAACTTGGGGGTCAAATCTAGATCTATGCTGCAGTTAAGCCTAATAATGACTTTTCATACAATTAAATCATTGAATTATTTGTTACTTACCTATGTTGAATAAAGAGAACTGCAAAACAGAACCCAACACTGTTTTTTTTTGTAATTTCCTTTGTGCCTTTTATGATGCAACTTCAATTTATGCGACAGTATTTGTTGCACCCCAGGTAGCATTTGCAGCTCCAAGTTTGTTAAGAACATACATATTTTCATTAAGTTTATATTTTCTTACTATGAATCGGTTCAAGTGCATATCATGAACTATCTCTCATTACTTTTAAGTGAAATAAAGGGTCAAATTAAGACTTTTCAGCAAAAATTTGCAATTTTCGCATTAAGAATTGGTTGCCATGGCAACCATTGCATCATTTGATTTAAGACCTTTGGAAATTCATATGATGAAAATGAATGTATATATTACTTATACAAATGGACATTTTCAAATGAAATAGTAACACCTTTTTGAAAAATCATCAGGTTACCATTTCCCATGCTTTTTGACCAGCATCATAAGTGGGGGTGGGGGTCAAACAAAATGTTATATCTTGATAATTTGATGGTGAACCTATATTTCTTTTGGCTTAAATATATGCATTATGGTCCGATGAAAATTTTGGGGTGATTTAAAGTGCTATTTGTTCATTAATTTGATTTTTTTTAGGATTTTAGAAATCATATGTTTTGTAGACTAAAAAACAAATCTCGACGTTTTACAACTATGCTGGTAATATACATGTACATAGCTATCTTATATCTTAGATCTTACTTGTAATTGATATAGTTTTCATTGTATATGACTATTAGGCACATGTAAAGTTAATTTGTTTGAAAATTGAAATAAAATTGGATGATTTATTGTCTTTTTTGTCAGAATGGTCCTCCATTTTTTCATACAAATTGCAATATGGGAGGTGATCAGACCAAAAAAAAATTTTTTTCAAAACCTGTGGTTAGAATTTTTTTATATTTCACATTATGCTTCCTAAGTATTTTTAGCAATAAAAAATAGCAAATTGATCAATTTTAAAATTTTGTGTATTAGGGGCCCACTGCCTTAAACCCAGTATGACTCTTTTAAAGTATTTCATAGTAAAATTTCATGATCTCAAACTCCGATTTGAGAAAAATCTCAATTTGAGCTGAGATTTCTATTAGAGATGCTTCAGGAGATTGGAGCTGTTCTCAAAATACATTTGTAGTACAGAGGCAGATCCAGAGTGACAAACCATACAAGGCACTTGTCAATAGGAAAAATCACGGTCACTTCATGTCATTATGTGGCAAGAGTGGGCTAATATAGGCTAAGCCTGTTGCCCTATCCCATTTCTTATGAAATAATATATAAATTGAATTTCATTATGTTACCATATTTGTAAAACTGAGAACAAAACCAAATTAAATGAGCTGCACTTATTATAATGTACAGAAATGATGTATTACAACCGTCTTATATGTCTATCCAAAACTGTGCCCTATCTGGATGTTTGAAATCTATATACCCGTTGATTATGACCTTGACTAGAAATGTCTCAATCTTTTTTTCTACATTTTATCTGGTTACAGTGAAAACAAACACACAATCAATTAAAAATTCATAGGCAAAAATGGAATGATAATTTGACAGACGAATAACTTAATTTGAATACAAATGTACTTATTCAAATTAGTAGCTACTGTAAAGAATGGAAAGAGCAAAACCCACTTTTGTTTTTACTGTTATCAAATGGTCAATTAAGTACATGTATTAAAAGTCTGTATAAAAAGCCATGTGTATCTATTGGAGTGTGTGTATGGACAGACAGACAACCATACCAACGATGGCAATACACACACAGACATCATGACATTGTATTGTTCAGCTTATGTATACAGAATACTGTACACCAATATGTGGAGGATCCAATTTCAGATTATGTTGATGAACTTGAAAACAAAAACTATATGGGATGAGTTTTTGAGAACAAAAAAGTATATGTCTCCCACAAAGGGCCTCAACATTGGCAATAATCATTCAATCTTAAGTTCCTGACAATATGAACACCTTGGCTAGATTCCAAATATTAATGTGAAGTTTCATAGAAAGCAACAACAAACTTTATGGCATGAAGGTGGAAAGACAGAAACCATATACTTAAGACATTCAGCACAAAATCAATACATCCCCACTCAATGTGGGAGACAAAATTTTAAAACTTTATGTCTATAACAAAATTGTCTGAAAAATCTCCAACAAACAAACTTATATATTATATATATCACATGTTGATAACTTATACATATTGTGTAAAATCATCCGTCTTTTTGTTTAAATCTGTGTCCGGCACAACAATTGTTCTCATACGTTTTATCTTCCTCAATCTCTCTAACCAATTGTTAGCAAATGGATCTTGTGGTTGAGATGCCTGTCTCTGTAACACCATTGACGCAAGCTGTAAACAAAACATAATTGATGTTCATGTATATACCTTTATTTACTACATAAGTATGACAGTTTTTCTATCTTTAGGCATTTAAGAGCGCAGCACTGTTTGAGATTCTTTTTTCTTTGTAAATTGTATAGCAACATTCTTTGTAGAAGTTTGTAAAATATGTGCCATGGCAGCAAACTAGTTGGCCTCAAAATCAATAGGGGCCATCTACTGTTGCTCACCGACCTCCATGTTAAGTTTGAAGATCCTTTTTGAAAGGAAACCAATTGGTTTACTCACTGACAATGTGCAAGGCAATATACACCTCCACCAAACCCTCTATCAAAGATGATGGCATAATTATAATGAAAACCATCACATTATCTGGTTAGTGACTTGAGAAAGCCACTTCTATGTATGTAATCAATTTTCTTAGAAAATAATCCACAAACCATGTATTAACATACTTACATTACAATGAATGGCAATTTGTCGCACCAATCCTGACAGATTAGTATCTGATATAACCTTGGTATCTGTATGACCTAATATTCCAGCTATGTCTGTAAATATCAACAAAATATCATACATTTGAGTTGTGATAACTATAGTCGATTCAATAAGTAATACTAATGAAGGACCTTTCCCATTCGAGAGAATAGCAGGGTTTACCATTAACTCTGGTGTACACAGTTACCCCTAGATAAACATACTTTACCTGTCAGACGACCTAATGTTTATAAACTGTTCTCGATTAACTTTGACAGATCTAGGATCTTATTATTGATATTTCATAAATTTCACTGAGGCACTTGCCTTACTGTGCCTATATGAGGCAACAGGTACTCCTGCAATACAAAAACTGTACAAATGTGCATACCCGGTAATTGTCCTACTGACAGTATTTCATTGAAGATAGAGACAATCCTGTCCTTGAACTGCCCTTATTATGTACTGAGCACCAAACAATTGAGCTATACAAGTACTGTTTAATACTGTAAAATCATTTAATTTCAATGGAACGAAATTTTGTGGTTTTGGTAAAAAATACCATTTTGATGGGACATTAATTCGTGGATTTTGCATTTCAGGTAATAAATACACCGGTCGAATTATTGTTTGATGGGATTTGATTTCGTGGTTGAACGTGAACCACGAAATCCACGAAATTAAATCCGCCACGAAAAGTTTTTTTTTTTTACAGTATTCAGGAACCCAAATCCTCCACTCGGTGAGAAAACTGTCTAAACCACTAGATGAATGTACATCCTTTATGCACAAATATTAAAATGTAATAACATATTCCCAATTTCAAGTACTCATTTTACACACAGCATTGGCATTCTTACCTTTTGTAACAATTAACATAAATTGTATAAGATTTAGTTTATAGTTATAAAAAGTGTCAAATATTGTTTTAATTAATAGTGTAACATAATTTGACATACATGTTCACCTTAAGATTTAAGGACCAATAATTGCTTGGTATACCCATGATACTGACTAATGCTGGTATTCAATTTATTATGATATCATAAAAGGAAATAAGTTGCATACTCTTGCAAAGTAACAATGACTTAATTGCATGCGTAAGCCATTTTTGAATCATATTATACAACAGGAAATAGAATTATTACCATACGTCTACTCTACAATATTATACAACACACAAATGACACAGTAAAAGAGTTTGATAGAAATGTTACTGTAAACCAATTTACTTTCGCGAATACGAACTGTCACGTTCAGCCGATCGTAGGCATTTTTGCCACTACAAATTTTAGCATTTTCTCCCACAATGCCCACATTAATGTTAACCACTCGAAAACTTCCTGAAATTGAATCACATGAAATAAATTTTTGGTTTACAGAACTCTATACAATGGAGGAGAAATGATGACAATATTCATATGTCTCCCAAATTATCAGCATACCACTCAAGCTAAATTACCTATTTACTAAATACAGTTGGTCAAGGGGTGCATCAAATAGGACCCTTAGTGGAAGTTGTTTGTTTGTTTGCATACAACTGAGACAGTCACATCCTCACCAAAATCTCCGATCTAATTATCAGATTTTTTCGTTAAAAAATCTGGCCCGGTGATCATAAACATTTCCCATTCTCATACTCAAACTCCATGCTTAAATTTGAAAAACAGCTTATTACGAATGTTACATCAAAACAAACACCAACTTGAGGCAAATGATCTAATTAAGAAAATGATCACTCATTTCATATGTTTCCATTCAGTAATAAAGAAGTTACAACAGTTTTTGTAACTAAAAAATGCTCCAATTGGAGTACAGAGTATGAGTTGGAGCATGCAGTACGTTCTCCCGTGTTTATAATCACCAGGCCTGGTTACCAATCAGTCAATTTGATATCAAAAACACTTGTTTAAAACAACCACCTGTTTTATATAAACTTTTAAGCAGCTATATATCTTTGATAATAGAATCAATATAGTAGAAAAATAAAGCTAGCATAGTAAGCATACAAACAAGTATTGCTGACATTGAGCAGAAACAACATATACTGTAAAACCATTTAATTTCGATGGCACGAAATTTCGTGGTTTTGATAAAAAAGACCATTTCGATGGGGCTTTAATCATGGATTTAGCAATTCATGTAGTAAATACAAGGGTCAAAATTATAGTTTGATGGGACTACGGAATCCATGAAATTTAACCCCCCACAAAAATTAGTGATTTTACAGTAAAAGCATTCACATTGATGTAGTATATAGAGATACACCTCCATACATTTTAGGCCAGATTTATATTTAAGTTTACAAGAAATTTGTAATTTTGCTGTTGAAAAGAGGCATTGAAAATATAACAAGAGGGCCAAAAGTGCCCTAGGTCATCATTGTGTGAGTAGCCTAGGGACCCTGAAGGGCCTCTTCTTGTTTTCAATTCCCTAAGTTTTACAGCAAAAATTTCAAAACTTTCCTGTTAACATAAAAACTTCAAAACTGCTGCCTTCAACACACAGACACATGGGTCATTATTCACTAACGATGTAAGTCTAAAACTCAGACCTAGACTTTAAAAAATATTGCCAAATGTTCTTTTCGATATCATTTTGTCATAAATGTTCAGTGGGTAACAACAAGTAATCAGATAAAATTATACTTGGCTAAATCAAATTTCAAAGAAATGGCAGTGATTATTAATGTTCTCGATTTTAAGTCTAAGTCTGAGTTTCAGTCTTATAATGCTGATGCATATGGCACATGGTCTAAAACACAGACAGACAAACAGACAGACACACAGACAGATGGTACAATATAATGGAGGGGTGCAGTAAGGGTTACAAGGGAACTGTACCTGTCGTTATCTGATCTTGGAATGGCACTACAACATAAAATAAACATCACATCATCAAATAAAAGCTGGCAAACAATGGGAAAAACCAAAAGCAGGTTGTAACAAAAATGGTGTCAATTAACCTATGTTAATTTGTTAATTTTTCAAAATCTGAAAATAAAACAATTTTATGTTATTTAAGCACAGGAGGTTGAAGGTTTGCATCCAAGGTATGGGGCACTTTCCACCAGTGGCAATGCCTACAATATACTCCTTCACCTTTCACCAGTAAACAGATTTTCCGATGCTTGATTCCAGTTATTTTAAGTTTGTTTGCGAGTAAAGAAAGCTCCAACATTTCTGCTGTGATGTTACAACACATTCTATTATAGTTCTGTTTAGATAGTGTCATTGAAAAGCATGTTTAGGTCCTTCCTTTATATGTGAATGCAGCGTTTTTTCTTGCAATTTTGGGAAAGTACCGGGTACTGGGATAAATTGGGCCTTTTTTGCGTTATGTGATCATTAGAATCTTACATTTGTGCGAATTACATACAAGCTTTATAAACTCGTTGATAAAAACCAATATGACACTCGGCAAAGCCTCGTGTCATATTGTTTTGTCCACTCTTTTAATAAAACTCATACGTTATGAACACTCATGCAAGATCCTCTATTTAATGCACTAAGTAATATATCAGAAAGCTAAATTGATTTATAGGCAAAACACATAATAGTATACATTTGCATTATGAAAATGACATGTAAACAACACATTCAGTTACTTTATACCTATTCTGGGCTTAGAACTCAGCTAATATATCAAGAATGGAGTTTATAGAGTTTTTACTGCACATTTCAAGAACTTATTTAACTACCAAACTTAAATCCCCCTAAAAAGCAATGACAACTGGGAGCCCTACAGGCACAGACACCCCATTTTAATATCCAAGTTATTTGCATAGCAAAAATTGCAAAATGTCGCTTAAAATACACCTTGTAACAGTATTAGCAATTGGATAAGCATTAGTTTACCAGCCCAGCATGCTTAAAACACCTTAAATGAAATATAATCTAAATCAATATAAGCAGATAGTTTACCTTCCTTTGCTTGTAACGTCACAGCATTACTACCATGGTCTAAAGGTTTGATCACAATATTCACATAGTTAAATTGTCCCTGAAAATAAACAAAATTTATATTTTATTTATTATCTTTACAAAAAATAGTTTTTCGTTTTCAAGTTGTCTTTATCAATGATACAGGTACCTGTGGTACTTAAACAACAACTTTGGCAAGCAATTTCTCTACTGCAAGAAATAATCCTATACGACGTATATCTTTTAATGCAAGCTCTACACACATGTGCTTTATTCTGATTAATTTTGAGCACCAATTTAATTTTTGAAAAAGAACTGGAATAACTAGGAGAAAATACAAATCTAATACTTTCATGTTACTTGTATGACTTACAGCTAGAGGCAATTATCAAATGAACAATGATTTGAATACAAAACCTATATAATACAAACTCAGTGCTATACACCTGACTCACAAAATAATCAAAGAGTGTAATCAGAAAGAACTAACAATGTGTACCCAGATTTCTTGTATCACACAAACATTAATTCTCTTCGGAGGTCATTGGCAATTAGACAGGATTAAAACCGAATGAGACCATCCACAACCTGGTAGCAGCCTTATGTGCCAGCAGGCATGAAGAGGATAAGTAACTACGATAGTCTCAGTAAAACACAAAAAAATACAAGAATTTGCATTTTGGTTAATCTATGTCATAGAACAACAACAACAACACAACAAGACCAGAACATAATTCCATAGTGTTGTCAAAAGACTTTTATGGGTGGAACGGTACTCTCACTTCATGGCATGTTACAAACCATCAATTTTTATAACGGTACCGTATATTTTCGGTATGATACAATATTCTCTAACAGCAGCTAAAATACTTCAATTTTAAGTGACAATGAATTTGTTGCTTCTATAACCGTAGTTTAGAAGTCTTGTGCCTTGAACAGTGTGGGACTAAAGACTGTGGTGTTTCGTGTACCACAGTATACAGCAACAGCCCTAATGCCTACTAACCTTTATAACTCCAATCTTGTAATCTTCTTCACTATCGTTGTAAACTACAGTAACATAGTCGTTACCAATATGTAACTTCTTGGTGTTACAGTTAGCATCTGATTCCTTATTTGGCATCAATGTAGCTATATGGAATATCACTGAAAGAGAACCGTCAATGTAGCTACATGGAATATCACTGAAAGAGAATCATCCATGTAGCTATATGGAATATCACTGAAAGAGAACCGTCAATGTAGCTACATGAAATATCACTGAAAGAGAACCATCAATGTAGCTACATGGAATATCACTGAAAGAGAACCATCAAATTGAATGTAGCTACATGGAATATCACTGAAAGAGAACCATCAAATTGAATGTAGCTACATGGAATATCACTGAAAGAGAACCATCAATGTAGCTATATGGAATATCACTGAAAGAGAACCATCAATGAAGCTAGATGGAATATCACTGAAAGAGAATCATCAATGTAGCTACATGGAATATCACTGAAAGAGAATCATCAATGTAGCTATATGGAATATCACTGAAAGAGAACCATCAATGAAGCTAGATGGAATATCACTGAAAGAGAATCATCAATGTAGCTACATGGAATATCACTGAAAGAGAATCATCAATGTAGCTATATGGAATATCACTGAAAGAGAATCATCAATGTAGCTATATGGAATATCACTGAAAGAGAACCATCAATGAAGCTAGATGGAATATCACTGAAAGAGAATCATCAATGTAGCTACATGGAATATCACTGAAAGAGAATCATCCATGTAGCTATATGGAATATCACTGAAAGAGAACCGTCAATGTAGCTACATGAAATATCACTGAAAGAGAATCAAGTATGTAGCTACATGGAATATCACTGAAAGAGAATCATCAATGTAGCTATTTGGAATATCACTGAAAGAGAATCAAGTATGTAGCTACATGGAATATCACTGAAAGAGAATCAAGTATGTAGCTATATGGAATATCACTGAAAGAGAACCAATTTGATGCTTGGCATCTTTAGTTCCAACTTCCAAGTAACTGGGTCCTTATTCACCAACATGGTAAGACTAAAACTTTGACTTAGATTTTACATTTCCAAATGTTCTATTCGATCTCATGTTGGAAATATTCACAATTACGCTTAATATCTGAAGCACATGGAGAGTCCTCCCAATGCCTCAAAATTCTTCCAGATGTCACAAAATGTCTCATGATTTCCCTGAAGCTTTGCCTAGACCACTAGGAACCTGCTTCTGTTAATTTGGAACAAGTGACTGATTAAAACAACAGTCTCTAAGACACACAGGTTGCTGGATCCCCTCAGTAAAATAGTTACATAGGACCCCTTCCAAAGACCAACTAATTGGTCGAACTTTATAATTGATCCCCTGAGTAAAAGAGCTACACGACCCCCTTCCAAAGAAAAACTAATTGGATGAAGCTCCTGATAAAAAATTCTGGATTTGCGTGCATCCAATGAGTGTATTATTTGGGATATACAGACAAAGTTAACTTACACTGTGTCGATTCGTCTTGCCAACCATACGTAAACTCTCCATCGTTGCCCTTGGTATCTAATCCACCTAGGTACACACGTTGTGGATTACAGTCCTTTAATCGGAACAATGTACCCAGAGAATGGATAAACTTCACATATCGATCTGATCCGTATGTATTAGAAAGTATTGCTTTCTCGTTTTTCGTCTGAAATTAAACAATTAAAATTTGCTAAAGAACATTTGATTTAACGTCATCAATTAATTTTATACATGTACATTTTTAATACTCAAATCTTTGCAAGTCACACAGCAGATTGACAAGATCTCACAAAATCACTTTTGCTAATTGCTAAAATCCTATCAAAAATACATTAAATTAACTTTACCTTGTAATAGAGCAAGAAATTGCATACAAAATGATATCTTGTTGATTAAAATTGGAGTACAAGCAAAAAGGTTTAATGCAAAACACTAAGGTCCCTCAGGGAAACACATGTTGTGCATTTCATCATGTTTCTGCTTTACCAGTTGAATTTTCTTAACCATTTTTGCATTTTAAACAGACTCTTGGGAGTTTCTTATCTTAAAGACTTCGTAATGCATAGGTCTTTGCATTTACTAAATTAATCAAAGTGAAAATGTCCATTACCTTGACATTGCAGTGTATACAATAGAGGGAAAGATGATAAGACACAAAGTACAGATCGTGTGCAGAGATTTCCCCAGGGCGTTTTAATGTCTGGGCCCAGTGTGCTAGTATTCCAAAATCCAGTTTGCCAGTGCGCTCACAATTTGCATGACGCTTAAAATTGCACTTAAAAAGTCAAACCCATGCGTCTAAATTTCTGCAACAAATCCATTAAAGTCTTGTTTAAATCCATTTAAATCCATTAAACAATTGATAATTTTATGCTGGCGACTTATGTTGTAAATCCATTTGAAGAGTGTTTAAAACCCAATTTCAATTAGCTGTACCATACTTCCCCACCTCAAAAATTTGCACCATTTCATTCCCCCAAATTGATTTTTTTCAAAATATGTGAGGGAATCCCCCTCCCGTTCCGACACCTATTGCCCTTTGAAAAATTTCTGGGAAATCCCTGATGTGAGAAAACACCTACCTGTCCCGGGCCAACATATATGATACCAATCTTGTGTGTCTCATATGGATATATATGATCCAACATCTTTATAGCCCTTTCTGTCATCTATAAAATACATAAACAGTGTTAACTTCAAACAACTGTAATCAAGTAAAGCAAAGTTTAAAGATGATGACTTTTGTACAAATTTACAGAGATCTAAACTTTTAAGATGGGGGACATTGTCAGTTGCCATACAATGGAGGAACAAATATACTGCAACCTGAAAGCTGGGTCATTTCTGTTTTCCTCTGTTGATATACTATTGCAATGAATAAAGGAAGTTTCTAGTGGCCATTGTTGTTGTTATCCCATGCCTGTTTAGACTGCACCACATTTTCAGCGGGAACAGAGGTAGTATGTTCTTAACAGTGTTCCGACATATTCCTTAGTGTGTTCCCTTATACTGAGTGAGCAGAACAATGTTTAACAAACACACCCTACGTTCTCTAGTGTTCCAAAATCGGACCAACATCACTATCGATTATCGAATCGAATTTTCATTTCACTATCGATTGAACAATCGATTGTGCTATCGAAAACTCGAATGAACATTGACTTCATAGTTTTTCCAGTCGAAAGAGAGAAGTAATTTGCCTCATGTTCCTAAGACTATGAGCAATGAACCAAAGTAATTGACTGCAGTGGTTACCTGGGTGTGACACCCAGTCACAGGACCCTTATAAACAGTTAAACTCAATATTGATTGATCATTTTCTAAACTCTACTTGACGGTGGCCTAATGTGTGGATGTTAAAAGGTTGAAACTATTTATGGTAATAAACTGTTCTTTTCAAATTAAACAATAATGATATTGTGATCATTGCTTTTAGCTTCAGCTTGTGTTAAAAAATATAGATTATGTATAAATGAGTCATGTAAATAATTAGTACATGAATGTAGCCTTCTTGTAATATTTCATCAAATAAAGAAAAGTTATTATTAAAGCATTTTCCTATATAGATTCAGAAGACCAGAAAACAACAAATGAATACGTGTATATTGTGTAAATAAACAATTCTGGGTGGGTTAAGATGAACAGTATTGCTATACTTTCGATTTACAAAATAAGGTCGCGAAAATATATGACAATCGGAAATGGCCAAATTCCGGTTGCCAATAACGTCTAAAATATCAAATTATGTTATTTTAGATACTGGCATGAACTTATGATTTAATTGTCGCTGCTCATTATTGCTCTAAAGCAGAAATACGAATCTAAATATACGGTAATTGGATTTATTTTTCCTCGCTTCAGAAACTCACTAAATCGATGTGCAGTAAATCGTTCTAGCAGCCGTAGACTCCGCCTCCCAATAGAAATATATAGAGCTTGGAGGCGGGGTTTATTTAAAGGATTGTGGATATACTCCTTGTAAAAATTGTGATTTAGCGATCCTATAAGATTCTCGCGCGTGCGTCAAAACATAAACAAACAAGCAATGGCGGTGTGGTCTATGAGACATACGCAAGCGCAACGCATATTGATTCCATTAAAATGATCCATACAAGTAAATGAGTGATATGTTTATCTAAAATTAGGGGAAATGGTTCTTATTTTTAATTGCCACAGACCAGTTCACCTGGCAGTCAATTACTGGCGACTATCGATTGTTCCAATTCACTATCGATAGTCGGCGACTTCGACCTTACAGCGACGATAGTTCGAATGTCGGCGACTATCGTCGGATCACTAGATAGAACCAATTTAGTTTTAGAAAGTAGTAGGGGGAGTTGAATTACTCATGTCTACAAAGCTAAAGTTTAATCAATAAAACAACAGTATGCTTACCTCATTGTTAGGCAACAATAGTGGTACATCATTCACTTGTAACTGACCATTATGATAGAGCTGTAAAAACACGAAACAAGGACTGACTCCAACTTTAGAATCACCGGACATCTTAGACCCTTGGCTCTTTGCTTGGGTACTGGAATCTATAAATCCACTAGGTTGTGTAACTGCTACTGTATGACCTCTAGGCCGTCTCAGCGTTGTTGGAAGCTCACCGACCTCATCAGGTGTGGAGGACGCCTCAGAGCTAGCCGGTGATGGACTCAACTGTCTGGTTAACATACTTGTATACTCCTTTGGTACTGTTACACTTTTACCAGTCTCTGGTTTTAAGTCTTCCACACTTTTTCCCGTTACTTTACCAGTGCCTACTGACTTTGACATTAAAGCACCGTCACATTCACTAGTAGATGGCAAGTCAAAGTTCACAGCTTTCTGATTGTCAACAAGATTTACATCCCCAGTATTCTCACCATCAGTTTGTATACTGATTGTAATATTCGTTTCTATGTCACTTTTATCTGAGTCTGATGACTTGGGTATTGATTTAAGTTTCGGAACTGGTCCAAACTGGACGACGTCCGATATACTGTCTCTTGGAGATAATGTGTCCGAACTACCACTTAACACTGATGGGGAAGAATTTGATCGGCGAATAGATCCCGGCGTAAGGTCATGATTTTTAGCACTGTCACTAGAAGGAATCAGCAATGCATCTGATACCTACAAACACACAACAAACAGTTTCAGTACAGACAAAGGCTAATTTCTTAATTTCTTGTAAATTCAAAGGACATAATCTAAGAAGGCCTGGGCTGCTTCAGCTGATAATCAATTTTGGCCTAGATATTATGCCAATGAACAATTTCATAAAGTTTGAAGAAGATCAGATGAAAACTGTCATAATTAGAGCGCAGACAAGGCAAACTTCTCATTTTTGGGGTGATTCCAAGGCCATAATCCAAGAAGGCCCGGGCTGAATCAGCTGATAATTGAGCTTGGTCTACATAGATATTAGGCCCATAAAACCTCCATTATTGAGGTGGTCTTTAAGTGATATTATACTGCAGAACTTTACCTAGGCTTTTTCCTGACAGTTAAATCAATTTATGATACTCATGGCATTTATGTTTGGTAACAAAGACCTAAACATGAGATTGAGTAAATTATCCGATTACATCTACTTTTTTTTAAATTAACCCAATAAATATTCTTTTTTCATAAATTCACCAAATAAATGTACTTATTATAACTAAATACACTTTTCATGGACAGAAAGTCAAGATTACAATACAGACATACTCACCTCATGTGTATCTACTGTATGATCATCTGGCAGTGAAGATACAGTAAATCCTAAACTTCCTGGTCTGTCAGCCAGCAAGCTCTCAACCTCTGTAATCATAGGCATTTAATAAATACACACATGCAATCATATGATCTTAGACGAAAAAAGAGAAACAGGGAAAAAAAATGCTTTTGTTTTTTTGTCTTTTTCAAACAAGGACAACATCATTGTGCTTTTCAATAAATGATGGTCAAAGCATTCTTTTCTTGTTAAACCTCAAAATCAGGCAGAACAAATCTCCTACAATATTTGAAGATTTTGGCAAAAGCGATCTTGAGTTATTGATAGGAAACCATTTTCCTACAGTAACCTTGAACCTCAAAATACTCCGGTGACATCTACAGTCATGTAAAGATCAATCTATATATACTATTTGAGGATCCTTTACCAAAGCAATCTTCAGTCATTATAATTACAGACAATCCAACTGACCAACAGACTGACCATTAGACATTAACAACATAATAATACTCTCTCTAAGGAAAATTATAACCAATTAGACGTCATTTATAAACCAGCAATTAACCAACAAAAATGGTTTTAAAATCACAGGTTTTCTAAAAAGGCGGAGAAAAAGTGAAAACTGATGTTGCCATTAGGCAACTTGTTGCGCTATTTTACATGGAAACATGATATAATAATGAACATACAGATAGAAGCTTCAGTAAAATGAACTAATCATTAAAATATGCATCGTTTTATTGGAAAAACACACCAATGTAGCATAACCTTATACTACACATGTTACATATAAGAATATACATACTCCCTATACTAACCCGGATACAAGAAAAGTCATGTGATTTAATAAGATATTTACCTGTAATTTTTGGCAGATCTGATTTGGATAAAATAGTACTGGCATTTTCTGTAAAAACAAAAATTATAACTCCACTATTACTGGTCTGATATAAATTATAAAGTGACTCATCCTAATTTAATAACAATTACAAACCGTATACTGATTTTCTGTCCATTATTGAACGAGCAGCATGTTCCACAGGTATATCAATTTAGTCAATGGTCATATCTAAAGCTTTGTGAGGCCAAATGTCAAGCATAGCCATCATTTGCCAGTCAGCTTTCTGCTGAAGTATGGTGCCTCCAACCTGATTCAAACCCGAGTTGCTAGATTAGATGGCAAGCACTCTAAACACTTCTCTACAGAGACAAATAAGTGGGTGAAAAACTACACATGCTGATTAATACTTCCTGAGATTTGATTACAGTAGCTCAAATACTTTTCAAGTTAACATGCAGCACATTTTAGATTTAATTTCAAGGGACAACATTTAAGGTTTTGGTAAAAATGACCATTTCAATGGGACATTAAATCGAGGATTTTGAATTTCAGGTAAAAACTACAAGGCTCAAAATTATTGTTCGATGGGATTTGATATTGTGGTTGAAGGTGAACCATGAAATCCATGAAATTTAATCCCCCAAGAAAATTAATGATTTTACAGTATACTTGCCTGGATTGTTTTCAAAATGTTGTTTGTACAGCGTTTCATACTCCTCCTCCCCGATACTTCCACTCTCAATTCTGTGGCTCCGTCGATCCGTAGGCTGACCATCAGGTCGACGTTTCTTACCCATAGAGGCAAAGATCATAGTGATATCTTGCACCTGGAATTGGAATATACCAAACTATAACTATGACATTAAATTTAACAAAAATGGTTTTGACACAAAAACAAATGTCTCATACAAAGAATGATTTTATGCCTCTGGCAATAATCATCCAGCTAAAGATGCTGACAATATGCACCACTGGGTTTGGTACCAATTATTGGAGTGCAGTGTCATTGAAATCCGACAAATAAGAATAGGGGTCTAAAAGAACTTTCTTGGGAAAATTTAGGGCTCAAAGGGTTGAAGCCCATGTAACATATTCTGAAAAGAGATGTTCCAAAACTTTAATCTATACCAAAATTCATGATGTTATATTATGCAAGTAAAGTATCATTGAAATCTGACAAATAATAATAGGGGTCAAAGGGTTCAAGCCCCTGTAACATATTCTGAAAAGAGAAGGTCCAAATAAATGTTTCGAATTTCGTTCTAAACACTAAGCTAGGTGATGTACCTGTGAATCCTGTACATTGATTGGGCCGGCCTCATTCTCTATCCTCATCATCCAGGATAAGTTACCACTTGGTGCCCGGATGTAGATCTCAGCCCAGTTTGTGCACCAGCAGTTACATACATTGATCGGCATTTGTGGGTCGGTCGTCTTCATGCCTATAAGTAAATCATTCAATAAAACACTTGTCAAACATAGCCTTTAATTGCCAGTCAGTTTTCAACTGAAGTATAGTGGGCTCATGAGAGTGCCTCCACCGTGATTTGAACTTGGGTCGCAAGATAAGACGGCAAGCATATTCACCTACGAGCTACGGAGGCACAAATCAGAATGTGTGAAGCAAAAAGACAAAACATAGTTATTATCCAACATTTGACGTAGGGAGCGATGGCCAAGAGGAAGGATACAGATTTCGGGATCATGATCTAGAGGTCCTGGATTTGATCCCTATCTGAATCACTTCTAAGTAGGAACTCTATCTACATTTCTCCACATCACCAAGGAGTATGAATGAGTACCTGAGAGGTTCAAAAGCACAAGCTGATGTGTCTAATGTCTCATTGGATATGACCACTTGTTCTTCTACAAAAGCAACAATTACTTCAAATGTGAGAACAGAACTACAACCAAGTCCACGGAATAATCTGTCTATCCTAGAAATCGAACTCAGATTGTTCAGTTGACAGTGTACTGAACAACCTTTAAGCATCTAAAAAATTATCACTACCAGTATCTTATGAACTCATAAACATCTTACCTAATATAAGAGATTCCAAAAGTTCATTGTCAAATGTGCCAACACTTTCACTGAGTGATGATCCAGTTTGCACCCCAACATCATTTCCTGCCATATCCAGGTCAAGGTCATCCACTGTTGTTCTGGAGTTCAAGGTCATATCATCCTGGGCGTGTCTCTGCTGGGGCACGGAAGTATTCGGGCTCTGACGACGTACATAAGCTGACTTGTGTCTTCTCCGACCCGGTTTGTTGTCTCGTTGTTCAACAGTTTGGTAGGCGGCGAGACATTTATCACACACGCCAGAGTTACCTAACTTGTTACCACTGCCGCTGGTTGTTATAGTAACCAGTTTGTTGCCCACAAGCCATGTGTGACATTGACCTCCGGCCAGTAAGAACTCTGCCAGGTGTGATCTTGAAATAAATCAAGCGAAGAGTCATGATTTCATCATTAGTAGATAACCACAGCACAAAACTTAATACCAGAATGTTATGAACCTGATTTAGTAAAGGTCAATTGAATAATCACAGAAATGAGCTGGAAAGAAATAACATGCTAGGCTTAAAGGCCTAAAATTGTATACACAAGAATACAAGACAAATTATATTTTGACTATATTATAACTTATAAATTGCCAGAATGATATAATGTGATAGATATAACATAAATACTGAAGGCATGTACCTGTGTGGTATTGGTGAATAGTTTCCAAATGTATATCTAGCCATTACGTCAGTACATGTTTCTGTGAGCTCTCGGTGAAATTGTGACAACTTCTCATCTACGGGCGCATTCACTTCACTGCGGGATATCGCTGATCCAGACTGCATTCTGCGACGACTACAAAAGGTAAAAGGCACGTTAACATTTACACATACACAAAAGGAAAATATGAGTGACCAAAACAAACGTAAATGCATTGGAAACAAGTTGATTTGTTATAATTATCAATTGGATTTATACCTTGACTCGGAACTTTTTTTACAAGAAATAATTCAATTTTTCTGTCATATTTGGAGGACAGTCCACCTAACCAATATTTCTAAAAATATTCACTACCCATTGCTTACTTACTCTACCACAGGCAATCAGAAGAATATACTCTGCCCAATAAGGGACCCAACCTCACCAACAGTTGAATGACAGTCCAGGCCCCAGTCTCCCGTAAATCTCATTCTGAGCAAAATCTCATCTCAAATATAAGTGTTGTTTGGATAATTACCATGTGAGGACGGACTCAAATTATCACAAACAACAGCAAGCATTATTTTTAGTTTATTCCAGTAAATTTTAAATAGTTCTGACTTCAAATATATCTGAAATGCAGACACTGATTCGGACAAAATCTCAATTTGAGATTTCTACTTGAGATGCTTTGGGAGATCGGGACCAGATCTGCAATGTTTACCCTGCCCACTGACAACATTCATTGTCAATTGTGATAAACATGACTAAAAAATGAACCATCAGAAAAACTATCTGTCTTAATACCATCAATAAATTTGTAAGAAATACAAGCAAAGAAGAATAAAATATGAAAGTACAGTTCAATTTATCTAGGCAAGCCAACAGATCATTGACAAGCACTTGTGGCCTTTTAAAGCAGGGATATTTCAGCACAGATTCAACAGTAGTAGTAAACAAGAGGCACTGTTTGAGGGGGGCATAAACAGAGAAGTATAGTTTCAGCTGAACAAAGACAGAAATAAAGCTATTAAGCTATAGTAAATAGGAAGAATAGAATCTCCTGATTACTT
Organism: Spisula subtruncata; assembly: GCA_963678985.1. Classification (NCBI taxonomy): domain Eukaryota; kingdom Metazoa; phylum Mollusca; class Bivalvia; order Venerida; family Mactridae; genus Spisula; species Spisula subtruncata. Next base: position 66,451,380 of record OY787660.1, read on the forward strand.
AGTACACAGTAGGATACATGCATTTTTTTATTTAATAGTTATACAAATTGTAGTCTACATGTATTAACATAATATTACGTAATCAAGAAAGAAGAAAATATAAGATAAGAAAAATCAGAAATTCTATGAAATTGACACTTTCAATGGATTTTTACAATGTTTTTCAACATTTTCAATCATAAACATCAACCAGTTGATACAACAGTAAATTATTAACTAGTACAGACTTTCTTTCCTATAAGTAACCTAGTGAAAACTTCTCTATAGGTGGATGACCTGACTGTAGCCAATGTCATCTCAGTAGATAGCTGCTCAAGGTGACAGTCCAGCACTCTACTAGCTACGCCAAGTCAAATCTCTAAACCATAAACTAAGATAAACAAAGTATCTACCAATATCTATAAATAAACCTGTAGAAAATATTCAACAAAATAAATACTCAATCAAGATTCCTCTCACTAGACAAAACTGTGGTGTCTTAAATTCTATCAGGTTACATAGGCAATTTCGTCACACATGGCTCTCATATGATTCTCATATGAACAACATTTCATATGAGAATAATATGAAACCTTTGTTACGATCTCATTTTCATATGAAAATCATATGAAAATCATATGCAGATCTTTTCATATCAGAATCATATGTGGCGAAATTACCTATAGCCATAACCTCGTTCTAAATACAGTGTGCATACTTCAATACAGTCATATGATTTCACACATCCTATCTTAGTGCAATTGAACAGTAAGGACCAAGGATGAACCATTGCTCAACAAACAGTCAAACATAACATTGCTTATACTTCTAGCGAAAAGTACTAATGTACAAACAACTGGCTGAGAGCAGAGATGACACAAAATGAGCATATAAGCCACACTAAGAGAGGACTAAGCGAAGACAAAACTGCAAGGATCAAGAAGCAACATTAGAATGCATAAAGCAAAGTCAGAAACATACAGTGGTCAGAAGCCAGATTTAGTGGGATATAGCAAGTCCTTGATGGATGTCAGAAGCACATTACAGAAGATATAGCAAAGACAGTAAAGCAAGGATGACAGTAGGCAGATTTGAGAGAAAAAAGGGGTCACCAGCAACAGTCAAAGGTCACAGCCTAGATAAACACACATCAGAGTCATATCCAGAGGCAAAAAAGCACTGAAGCAAGTATATTCTGTGGTCTATGTGAGCCATTTTATTTGTTCATAAACATGCTTATTTTGGTTACTTCTGAAATTTTCACCAAGGCACTTGCCTGACCTTGGTTACAGGCCTGCACATATAAATGTAGTACAAAGACATTATTCTCACTGAATTAACAGCAGACTGGTAATGAGTGATGTCAATAATGTATGTCTCCCACTATCAGTCAAAATATTATATTCATTTACAAAGTATGTTCTAGGGTCATTGAGACTTAGCCTAGATGACCTTAGAACACCTGGATTTACCTGCATGTCATGAACCACCTCTCTGACTTGATTGTACGGCAATATCAATCCGATATTGTTTGACCGAATGGCAGTCATACTTACACAAGTCAACACTTGTACACCAGTAAATCCGTACTTTAAATGGCAAGGCTGACTATCAACAATGACCCATTAGTTTTGATGGAGGACCACTAACCCATGAAAATTTAGGTCACATTTAGTTGCAAAATGGACAATAGGCGACCTAGAAATGTGTCGGGTCAACAGTTTCCATAAGCTGCACACATAACATAAATACACTGACAATCACATTTAACATACAAGTTGATGCTAGCTTAAACTATCTAGGAATGCAATTAATTTTAGTATTGTCTGACCACACTAAAATGAGACTTCAAGCGTTTGATATTTCAAGTCTGATAAGTCTCAGTTGAATGCGGTTTACTAATACCATGCTTTCTTAGTTTGTTATCACAAAACACCAAGGGCCTTATTCACTACCATTGTCAGACTGAAACTCAGACTTACACTTAAAATTGACAATATTTATTACCACCACCATTTCTTTGGGTAAGATATAAACATGTCAAATGTTATCTAATTATTTGTTGATACCCACTGAACATGCAAATAGATTTATATCAACATTGATACAGTTATAACAACATGAGAGCGGATAGAACATTAATTTTGACAAACTAAAGTCTAAGTCAAAGTTTTTTACTTACAATGTTGGTGAATAATGGCCCAGATTTTATACCATTTATTTGGAATTAAGAATAACCACACAAACAAACCAACAACCTCTAGCAAAATTCTAGGATAGTAAAATGATATAAAAGAAATCATCTAGTATAATACATTACCCCTGTCTTAGCCTGCAATACAGGTGTCACAGAGCGAGTGATAGATAGATCACAGCAATAAATACTATAACAGTTCTCTACCCAGGCTGCATACAATCGCATACTGTAGCTTAAGTCTATGTCCCACAGAGCATAGTCGGATTCCTTCGGATGCTCATTTGACTGGATCACAACAGCAATCCAAACGCCTATTTTGAACACAACAGCAATCCAAACGCCTATTTTGAACTAATCAGCCCAGAGGCTATACATACAATATAAAACTTTAACAAACACCTGAAAGTTTGAGAAGCATAGACGGAAATCTGGCAGACCAAAATCAAACTTATTAGTACAAAATATAGATAGCTAGACAAAATGCATTAAATTGCAAGTCAGTAAGACTGAATCCAGTCAATGCTTTTCATATCTCGCTAGACATGTGAAATGGACTTATCTTTTGAGCTACCTGTTGAATTTAGGGTTTGAAACTCCTTGCCTCAATTGACTAAATTGAACAATTTTCCTTTTATACTCTATTCATAATAACTGCAAATCTTACTTGTCCGAATCAAGAATCTCTTGTCTCGGGCAACAGGTCAAGTGACTTCACAGACTGGAGTCAACTACTTATTTCTCATACAATTTACCAGCACAGAACTTGTTAAACATTTCTAGGGTATTCTAGCCAAAACTGTTTGAGGTATTGATGCTCTACTGTATAGTACAGTTTGTGCTGTGATTTGACCCGATTGTTACTTAAGACTCAATTCTACATTTTTCCACAAGTGATAAACCTAGCTGATACTATTTTCAAATTATTCAACAAATTAATCTTTATTCTGACTAAAAACAGCTAGGAAATATCTTGCAACACAACTAAGCATAGATATACTAGTATAAGACACTAGGACATTTAAATGAACTTGGAACATATCTATTTGTACAGGGATATTAAAAGTCTGTTCTCAATGATTAAGTTTTTTGTTAACTTACTTTTTGATGTCATTCAACTATCGGGCCAAAACATATTGAAATGCTAACATACACTACATAAATATCACACAATATTCTGTCAGGGTAGTAGGTAAAAAAAATCTGAAAACGTTCGTAAGTCAAAGAAGTAAACATTGTCCACTGACTGAGAGATGAAATTAATCATGCGAGTAAAGTATATGCACAATTAAGATTTCAGATACAAGGCAGTTCCCAGTAGACAGTCACAGTCAAAGTCAGGCCTTCAAACCAAAAACAGATTTCTTTCACAGGCAGTCACAGAAACAAAGTTTATTACATTTTGCAGAAACATAAACAAATCATAGACAGTCATCCAAACACCAGAACAGCTCTTTATTTTACAGGCAGTCAGAAAAAAAGAGTTAATTAAACATTTCCAGATACTGTAAAATCATTTAATTTCATTGGGACGAAATTTCGTGGTTTTGGTAAAAAAGGCAATTTCGTTGGCACTTGAATTCGTTGATTTTGCATTTCAGGTAACAAAAACAAGGATCAAAATTAATGTTTGTTGGGATTAAAGTTTTGTGGTTGAGGTGAACCACAAAATTTAATCCCCAACGAAAATTAATGATTCTACAGTACATAAAAAATCATATACAAGCATTCAAACCATACAACAGCTCTGTTCTTTTACAGACAGTATTAGAAGTCTTAAGAAACAATGCATATGAAAGAATGAATGATAAAAAGGCTCCAATGGCTCAAAACTCCATTAAGCCTTATGTGGCATTAGTCTAATACAGTTAAGTTTGGCAAATAAGATCAATCATGGTTTTAGCAGTAAATCAGTCTTATTGGCGGACCGTTTATGGTTCTAAAACCACATGTAGGGGCACAATGAGAACTTCAATTCTTTAAAATTGCTCATTGAAGGAGTTTGTTCTGAAAATGTTTGTCTCCTACAAGGGGCGGTAACTCAGCAAAAATCATCCAACCTTAAATGTCTGCCAATATGGACAACTTGGCCTGATATCAAGCATTCTTTGTAAACTTCATTGAAATGAGAACAGTGGTTCAGAGGAATAAGCACAGACATTCATTCAGCACAAAATCAATACATCTCTCCTATATGTGGTTAGCATACTTTTTAAATAACTGACATGGTGGTCTAATGTATGTCTCCGTGGCTCAGTAATTAGTGCACTTGCCGTCAAATCTTGCGACCCAGGTTCAAATCCAGGTGGAGGCACACATATATATATGCCTGCCATATTTCAGCAGAAAGGTGACGGGCAAATAAAGGCTTAGCTTGGCCTTTTTTATAAGCACAAGTTCACTGAATGTTAAAATATGCTAAATGCCATGTAAGAGTTAACGTAGCTTTGAGCAAATGGGACCAAACAGTTGATAGATGTATAGTTTACCTTCTAAGTGCGGCCTCACTATAACTACCAGACCTTACTCTATCACTGGAATCCTGATTCTGATTCTGTAATGCTATACGAGCATTCTCCTCAAATTGTTGTAACACATTCTGCTTCAGACCCTATAAAACAAAGCAGCAACTTTATGCTCCCTGAATTTTTTTTTCGAAGAGCATAACACATGCATTCTATAATTAACTTAATCTTGTGAAATTGAAGAATCAGAAGTTGTGAATCAAGGTCAGTATTTCTTTACTAATGAATCACAGTTGAGTGATTAAGACCCCATAATGTTCACAGATTAAGTCTGTAGAAAAAAACCCACAAAATTACAACAAGTGTTGAACAAAATCCAAGCTATAAAACAAGGTCGGTAACTACTAAGATATAAAGTTACTTTAATATTTCAAATATCACATTTCACAAACAAGAACTCTGTTCATACTCTGTATACCTTGATAATGTTACTTATTTTATACATGTTCATACGAAAACTCTGTGTATAAAAGCTCCAATACCTTATTAATGAACTGTACAAAACCTCTTCTAAATGGACGCCTACATCGTATAAACCATATAGCAATAACATGGTGAGATAGGGAGACAGTATAATGGCTGAATCTGAAAGTAGTATAAAGTTGTAGAATTAGTTTATACTGTACTGGGATTCAATCTCATTCTGTACTAGAGAAGAGAAGCATTGGACAAGTTTGCTGTCACATCATTCCCCTCTACCCTAAAATGTGGTACAAATAACCAGTATCAATGTTACAACATCACAACACATGCTTCATTTATACCTATCTATTTAAGGTCGATTGTAACTTTTTTCCCCCAACTTATATTAATTATTCATTATTATTCATCCATCACCACGAGGGTATTAGTGAAGAGAAACCAGTTTCTCTAATATGTTGAGTGTCAAGTAACCAAATTTCTGATAATTATTTTTGGTCTTTGATATAACGCGGCATGGGATCGAACCATGAACCTCCCATACTCAAAGCAGATGCTCTACCACTAGGCTATCGAGGAGACATGTAATGTGTTGATATGTGGATATCAACACTTAATTTTATGAGCAGAGAGTATAAAGGTCAATCTACTGATCACATACTAGGATGAAGAATCAATGAAAATTGACCTATTAACACAGGATTCAGATCTAAATATAGAAATGCATCTATTAAAGTTGACCTATTAACACAGGATTCGGACCTAAATACAGAAATGCAATCAGTATATAATAATATTACAAATGAAATTGACGGCCATAAAAATTTCACATGTATATAACTTACTTGAAAGGATTGGTGTATGGTAGAGCTATGGCAAACACACTCATGTATTCTTCTTCTACAAAGTTAGCATACATGTTTGGTAGCCGTACAATACCTGCAAGTTAGAAGAATAAATGTTACTTATTTGATGTCATACGCACATGTAGAACATTTTCTAACAACCTGAGCATGCTCAGTGTAATTATCAAGTTATAAGAATAACAATGAAACTGTAAACCTTTAAGTGTCATCTAAAACATTATAGTAAGACCAACTGTTAAATAATGCAATCACATATGAACAGGTGTTTCCATATTTCTCTTATCACAAACTTTTTTGGACCATGGGAATTATATGTCAAAAGACAGTACTGGATATAGCTCATAAATATTATTGACAAATAAAGGAAAAATTAACTTTCCAAAACACAAAAAATTCCACTTGTATGTAATTATTTTACCTCTGGGTCAAGGATAACCCATGAAAGTGCAAGCACTTATATCCAATGGGATCCTGTGTTTTTGCTGAAGAGACAAAAGGTGGAAGAGACAGTGGTGTGATACAAGGTATCCGGTCCCCATGCCCTAGCTCTTTCCTTGGTTCTTTAACGTGCCCGGTGTATGAGACTACCTCCGGGTTGCTAGCCAGTTCATCTCTAGTTGGGTGGGAAACACAGAAAAGTGTTTCAGAAATGATCAAGTGCCCGGGTCGAGGATTGAACCCGGGACCTCTCGATCAGAAGTCAAGCAGGCTATCCGCTCAACCACCGTACCACTTAAATAGCAAACTTCATGGACATACAGGCAGACAGGCAGACACACAGACGTCCAGCACAAAATCAATATGTCTTACAAACTATCTTTTCGGATACATAATGATCCCAAATGCTTTGAAATAAGACCAAAATATCCTTATCCAATGATATAAATTAATCAAAATGATAATGACTTACTTGATAGGAAAGCTTATGCAGGAATGGCCATGGTGATAGTTGCTACTTACTTCATAGGAAAGCTAATACAGGAATGGCCATGGTGATAGTAGCTACTTACTCGATAGGAAAGCTAATACAGGAATGGCCATAGTGATAGATGCTACTTACTTGACAGGAAAGCTAATACAGGAATGGCCATGGTGATAGTTGCTACTTACTAGATAGGAAAGCTAATACAGGAATGGCCATGGTGATACTTGCTACTTACTCGATAGGAAAGCTAATACAGGAATGGCCATAGTGATAGATGCTACTTACTTGACAGGAAAGCTAATACAGGAATGGCCATGGTGATAGTTACTAATTACTTGACAGGAAAGCTTATACAGGAATGGCCATGGTGATAGTTGCTACTTACTTGACAGGAAAGCTAATACAGGAATGGCCATGGTGATAGTTGCTACTTACTTGACAGGAAAGCTAATACAGGAATGGCCATGGTGATAGTTGCTGATATCTTTGAGAGTTGTAACAAGACAGAAGGTAACAATCTCATCATGGTGTCCTGCATCTCTAGGGTACACAATCTCAATGCATTCACACATAACTTGGCTAACTTGGATACCATACCAAACTCTAAACATTTGATTAATTCTCTCTGTAAGACACACAATAATATACAAGATGGGTTATTGACATAACAAGAGGATCATTGGCCCTAAAGTGCTCATAATTATTTATCAATTATCTTTCAATTATCTTCCAATTTGAGGGTAATCTGTGATATAATGTTTATACAATACCAAACATGAAAACGAGATAGGGATTATAGTTTTAGACAAAAAGATTTTTATGTTTTCCCTATGTATAAGTCTATGTAAAACTGGTGACCCCAGAGGCAGGTCAATTTTGAACACAGGGGCAAAATTTGAACAATCATGGTAGAGGATCACTACATGATGCTACAAATCAAATATCAAAGCCCTAGGCATTGTAGTTTTAACCAAGAAAAAATTTTGCAGTTTGCATTTTAAAACCCCATTTCTTGGCCCCATGACCTAATTCATCAGCAGATTAGAACAATTTGAACAACTTTGGTAGAGGTCCACCAAGGAACATTCCTGCAAAGTTTTAGCAAATTAGGAGAAGAAGTTGTTTAAATAAATAGTTGAACGAATAGATGGACGAAGAGTGATCACAAATGCTCACCTTGTTATTATGTGACTCTTCATTTTCTTTTATGTTTTAATCATCCCTCATTAAGTTCTTTCACACTATAGGATGTTATTCACCCTTAATGATAATATTAGAATGAAGATTTACCTGTTTTTGCTTAAGTAAATAATTATGATAGTTGACTAAACTAGCAAGAACTGGGAAGACTTTTTCATGGAAGTTTGACTTGGTAAATTTCTCTGGCACAGCAGTCAGTTCTTCTGGTAAATTCAACGTCCTATCAATAATCTAAAAATAAGAAAAAGATGAAGTAATTAGGAATTGCAAGCAATACAGAAGTCCCCTACCTGATTTTCAGGTTGTCAACGTTTTGGTTGCTATGATAACCACAATTTTTGTCTGAATCAGCAAAAAATTGGACATGCATAATCTCCTTATTGGTCCCTATCCACATACCAATTTTCATAAGCCTAGCTCGAGAACTGTTTGAGATATGTCAGGATCCTGATTTTCAGAGTTGTACATAGCAAGCTATTAGCGACAAATAAATACCACATTTATAAGAAAGATGATTTTTGTCCATGTGGAAAGACATGATCACTCTTTAAGAGAAATTGATTAACCCCTTAACTCTGTTGACCTCTTATCCATTAATTTTACTTACTGTAAAATCATTTAATTTTGATTGTATAAAATTTCATGGTTTTCATAAAAAGATATTTCAGGTAATTAATACAAGGGTTAACAATATTGTTCAATGGGATCTGATTTCGTGGTGGAAGGTGATCCACAAACCCATGAAATTTATTCCCCCACAAAAATTAATTTGGTATGACACAGCCCGACATTAAACCTGGTACCTCCAACACTTGAAGCTGATGCTCAAACACTAATCTATCAAAGTCCACTGCTAGAGAGGGATTAATACATGAGTTGGAAAAACTTTTTTCACAATTTACCAAAATTAATATTAAGTGTAAAACACAAATTACATATCATACCCTGTTAAGAGGCATGTTTAAGTTTGCACACCATGTTAATACTGGTAATTGAAAACAGCCTTATAAACCCGAAACTGGGGCTTAATTAGAAATGAAATACAGTATACTAAAAGGTGGGGCACTGGAGTAATAGTTAAATACCACACTTACCATGGCACAAAGTTTGCTACATAATGTATCTACTAAGAACTCATCCTTGGATAAAACTATTGTTTTGTTTTGAAGTAATATAGGCAAGTTCTCTAATATACATTTCAACACCGCCCAATCTTTTTCCTGCAATAAAAAACATAACATTTTAGTAACGTTTATTCAGGCTTTAACATCATTGCTTAACAATATTTCAGTTTAATATAATTCACCTTTAGAACCAGTTTTCCGTGACTGTATCCCATCCAGTACTTACTAACCATTCCACTAGTTACTTCTTCTCATTGTAGAGGAAAGGAGGAAAACAAGACTGTCGGGTTTCAATTGTGGCAGATCTGAATTAAGTTAGCACATTGCCAGCAGAGCAACCATAACCCCAGTCTAGTAGTGGCCTAGTGAGCTAACTAGGCACTTAGTCAACAAAGTGGGTGACACAGTGGTCGAGCGGATAGCCCGCTTTACAACTGAACGAGAAGTCAGGGGTTTGATACTCGGCCCGGGCACTAGGTCATTTCTGAAACGCTTTTCAGTGTTTCCCCCCCAACTAGAAATTAACTGGTAGGCAACCAAGAGCGTGAATCTATGCTGTAGATATCTATATCGGTGTTAAAGAACCAATGTGCCTCTTCGGAAAGAGCTAGAGCAGCGCGCCCAGGTACCTTGCATCACACCATTGTCTCTTCTACTTGCTGTCCCTCCTGCTTGGCCTGGCCTAATGTGCTATCCAGACCATAGTTAAGAATTTAGCCAACAGAGCTAGACGGGCAAAACTGGAGTCCTTGGTTATCTGAACTTGGCAGATTGTAATTCAATAATAACAATGAAATGTTTTTGAGAAGGGGTGTCACAGAACCAAATTTCAAATCAAGAAAATCATAAGTGGTCAACCAATTTTGCCAAGTTTTATTAAGAAATTCCTTCAAAACAGATTAAACTGACCATAACTTTGCCATTTCGCAAGATATTTTCTACAAATAATTCTCATTTTGGTCAGGAATTATGGCTCTTTCTGGATGTGTAAATCTGGAATTCCAGATTTATCAGGAAGATTGACACCCCTGAAAGAAAGAAATACCTGTTCTAACAGAAAGACGTACCTGTTCTAACAACTGTATGAAGAGTGAGAAAGATCTGTTATAATATAGATGTGTATTGTTACACCATTGACTAGAACTTGGTGTGGAAGATACAGGACTAGATGGTGGAGTAGCTTGACCTTGACACCTAGAAACATAAATAAAGGTCAAACATAATACGAAACATGAAACACATAAAAGGTTGTTTTGTGAAACGAATATAAACTTTATATCATCAACAGTGTTACACTAAAGGGGTAAGATGTTTTGGTTTGCAATTTCATCTACCAAAGAAGCTTTAAAAGAATATGTATCATTAAACGGAAATGACACAACGTTTTATGTGTTTTTAACATGATTATGCTACGAAACTGTGTCTATTGCCTAATCAACGCGCTACCGAGTTCTTTCATTCGGTTACCTCCCGTTCAATTAAATATAGAAGGCATGGATAACCTCCCTTTGGAAGCGCTTCGTAGCACTTTACTAAGGCAATGGACACTAGGTTTGTAAACAATGCCATTCACTCCACTAAACTTTGTTCAACATGTTAACTTTACATGTCTTTTTTGTAGATAAACATTTCTGTGAAAAGTAAGTGAATTATTTTTTAAGTGCAACAGAAAATATTGTTAAGCTAAACTACCTGCTGATGAATATGACATACAACTATGATAAACATATATCACTATGTTCATGTCTCCAGGTCAGTATAGTGAGTCAGTATGTATAATCTTATATGTAAAATGTGCAGTATAAAGCTATACCACATTGGTGTGTTTTCTAATAAAACTGTGCATAGTTTGCGTTTTTAGTGTCATATGATAAAAAGAATCTATGACTCATTGTTTTAATGGTCTTATTTATCCTCGCCACTGGATAATCCATATGGGCGAGGCCCCCAGAAGAGTTTTAGTATTATTAGTTTTTGGGGGATAGTGCATGATACAGAAGATGCCCCAATTCCAGAAGCATCCATGGTTCTTTTACATGCCAGTGTATAGCACCATACATGGGACCTCGGTTTTAAGTCTCTTCTGAAAGACTATTAGTAATTTTAGTGGGCCAGCCCGGGATTCGAACCCACAACCCCGAGATCAGTAGTGACTACTAGTCACGCGCTCTACCGACTGAGCTAAGCGGGCTTCACATGACTCATTGTTAAATGATATACTGTGTTTATATTAACTTATTCAGAATATTTTCAAACTCGCCAGAGGCTCGTTTAATAAAAATTCCAAAACTCATTGAATATAAATTTATATTAATTCACAACTCATGATAGATCCTCTACGCATCAGCTCAAAAAATTCTACAGGTCTGACAAGATCACTTACCAATCACAGACTATATAAGGACTGAACTTCAATGGTTTATCACATGTTCTGTCCACGATTCCAACTCTCATAAATGCATCAGCTCGAAGACTAAGTAAACACTCGACAATCTAAATGAAAACAGCAAACCATTTAGTATATTAAATACAAACTGAAAGGAGCTTATGTCACAAAAATGCTCGTCTTCCACAGGGGCCTTAACTCCTTCAAAAATTATCTGGCATAAATTCCAGAGAATATATATACATAGCTTTGCTTGGTACCAAGCATGCATGCACAGTTTCATTGAAATTGGACAAGTGATTAAGAATTACAAGTGCAGACAAACTGTGATATCCATCAAGAAATCCAGCACAAAATCAGTCAACTTAGCTAGCCAGGCCTCAGTCAAGCGCTCACCAACTGATTCAATGCTATCCATCAAGAAATCCAGCATAAAATCAGTCAACTTAGCTAGCCAGGCTTCAGTCATGCACTCACCCAACTGATTCAATGACTGACTGTTCAAAACAGGTTTAATTGTATACATATTTCAAATCCATTAGTGAATTTCGACAGCAGCAGCATCAGCAGCAACAATAGTATTGATAGTCAAATAAGATACATGTAGACTTACACACTTCCTGACAGCACCAGCAGTTAAACTCTGAAAGTCATCAAGTGAGTCAATCTGTGTTGAGAGATGGTTCACTAAAATATCATACAACTTTATACACACACCGGGTGGACTACAATACAGCTTATCCTGAAAGTAATAACACATCAACCATTACAACATGCGGAAACAAATACAGAACAAACCCCATAGGGCAACACACCTTTGGGCAATACCAAGTTGGGTGGCTGTACAGAGTTTGTTCCTCTGACGGGGTAAAACTTACCATAAATGGTTATTTCTGGAAAACAGTTATTATGTTGCTCTCTGTACAGCCAGACACTTTTCATTGAATAACTTTTAGTTTCTAGAAAAAAAATGTATTAGATAGATTGCAGCAAGTCTGAATTTCCAGATTTTTCCAAAATTTTAGGACTCTTGTAAACCAGTTTCCTAGAATAATTAACCAGTAGAACATATTTCGTCTTCCACAAGCTAATGAAAATTTAAATCCACATGTGGAGGAAATAACTGTACAAATAAGCTTGAAAATCAATTAAATTATATTGAATACAAATCACTTGAATAAAATTGAACGCTGACTGGTATGTTAAACAGAAATGTAAGAATACTTTACCCGAAATAGATCAACTATTAACTGAACAGCCGATTTAACAACTCTAAATGAGGACTCTACAACAATTTCGGAATTCTCAGATGTTAGGTATATATGTTGCTTACAACTCATGACCTGAAACAAATGAACACAAAACTTTCACAAATATTGTACCACAATTGTATCACTAAATTTTCTTAAAATCACAGCTCCTACATATGAGAACAATATCTTAAACTGAAAATATTTTTGACACAAAAACTCATGCCAGCCACAAACGGCCATATCTTTGGCAAAATACCCAACCTAAAATTCCTGACAAATAAGTTCATTTGACATTACGCCAGTTGTCAATCTTTACCCTTTAAATCAATTATACGGTAAATTATAATCACATGGATTAACTTGAAAACCTTCGCCAAGCAGCCTTCGACAAACAACCAGGCAGAGCGATCTCTTCTTTGATGTAATGTCAATTAGGCTGGAAACCAAGCATCCACTATAAGTTTCATGATCTTCTGTCCCATATATATAACAGCTAGAATTAATGCATAAATCCTTGCTAATGCATCTAAATCCATTTTAAATCATATTGATATAAGTGCATCTTGTGACATGTTTTGCTTTATCACTCCTATTTTGGATTTAACTTGCTTGACTGGTATGGTAAATGACCCCATCTTTAAAAAGAAATATTTGCAGCATCACTTACCTTTTCAATAATATTAATAATATTGAGAAAGTTGTGTGGATAACAATTCTTGGCAAGTTCCAACAGTATTTCAACCGACATCTGTCTAATGTCCACATCTTCATCTACATGACACAGTAATGGTAACACTATACTGTTGACTAGATCATCCTGTAGAAATATAATAGAATAATTTTACAGAGCCAATCACGGGTCTACAATATGACATGTATACTGGTAATCAATGGATAAAACATAATGTATTGAATATAATATATAGTGCGTTAGCGACTAAGCTGGACCCCCATAAACCTTAAATATCTTAAAAAGTACAATGCCGATTAGAACAAAAATGGGTATGTCTTCGTAAAACACCCTTACCAACTCTGATAAAATAAAACGGAATTTTCGGTCCACAGAAAAGTGTACTTTGCATAGACGCCTAATGCAAAGTTTTGAGTCTAAAACAGGGTAAACACGTATGGGTATTGGAAGTGACCGGAACAGCAAAGGTCAACAATTTGGTCAAGTATAACTGTACATTTAGTCACACACCAGTGACTGTTGAAAATATATAATGAGGCCCTTGGACGAACGTTTATCTTAGTTTGTATAACTGAAGCAACTTCGTAGCAATATTTGCAAGAAAAACAATGTATTTCTTGTTTGTATAAATGATCCTTCCAATCAGAAGACGGGCCTCAACTATATAAACATTGGTGATCGGACAAATGTAAGTCAAAGTTATAAAATTTTCCGTTCTAGTTGTTACATAATACAATAGCATAATCTTAACTAGCTGATCGTAATAGCTTATTTTACTCCCTGTCTATTTGTTGATTAAAATACCCAAAATAATACATTAGACCCAATTGGAAAAACATTAATTAGACAGCAAAAAAATCTGAAATTTAAACACAGAGTTCGTAAAGGTAATTAAGTTAACTCTGCCAAATTTCAATAAAATTGCATAATTACTTTTTAAGATATTTAAGGTTTATGGGGGTCCAGCTTAGTCGCTAACGCACTATAACTACCTTCAATTAAGCATGGTTTAAATAAAGACATATATTAAATGATACACATTGTAGTATTTTTTTTGTAAATGGGGTATTTGTTTAGGGGTAAGTATGTGAAAATCTAGATAATTGATAGTATACACATGGCATTGCATGAGTTTAAGCATGTGAATGCAAAGATCTAATGTCAATTTATAATTCCTATATGTCAGTCTATTAATGATAGACTTTGAAATGTATTTGGCTAAACAGACGCAAAGCCTTCATTTGTAATGTATGTCTTGCAAAAAGTCATTGGGTCAATATTGGCTTTTTATTTATTGAAGCTCCTTTACTTGTTTTTAACAATGAACTCCAACAAAAAAAATGTATATTTTCATGGCAAATTTTTGCTGGGTCTAGATTAACACAATCAATGTTGACTGCGAGTTTAGAGAAAATTCTTCTAACAAGAATAATTCCTGCTATACAGTACTAACTATCTTCTTTTCTTGTAAATCTGCCCTGAGTTGGAATTAAATTCTGAGTGAAGCTTGAAAACAGTGATTTTAATTTTGAAGAGGAATATTTGCTGTAATTGAGGTTTTTCTGTACTTGGACTAATATTGGGAAGAATGAAGACAATAATCACTTACCTCAAATAAATGTTTGTTAATACTGATAATGAATGAAAGGACTTCCAGAGCCTTCTGTCTCACTTTTGTTCTTTTATCTTGTCTGAAACAATGCAACATACCACCATAAAAAGAAAACATGTATATTACAATTATAATCAGAGGTTCATTTAGGAATATTGGTCCATTTCATTCTGGTGACTTTGAGAGTGTTGGTAATTTGGTACAATGTTTTAAAAGGTACAAACAGACATATAGAGAAGCCATGACCTCTTTAAAATACTTCTCAATCACAGAATTGTATGATAAGTCACATTTGGCTACCTATATCAGGCAATGACATGTTCCTCCTTAGTCTTCAAATAACAGAAAGCTACTACTAGCCATGGAAGAAATGAAAATTAAACTTGAAAACATTAAACTATTTCTTCAGAACAATAAGTCTATTCCAGAGAACATCCTAGAAACTGTACTGTGACATTCACGCCTTGTACAAACTTACCTGAAGTACTTATCAAGCAGTTGGTAGAGATTTCTGATCCAGTTTTCTTTTGCTGGGTGAATACCGAGTGCTAAGTATGTGATAAGTAGTATAACAGATCCTTCCTGTAAACACAAATATGTATAAAATGTACAGTAAAACACCAATAGTAATACCATCAATAGGTATAATTATTAACAAGCATTTTTAGTCTCTTACCTTCATACAAATGAACTACTGGGATTGTATTACACTCTGATACGTAGTCCGTTAAGAATATGAATTGTTTTAACAGTTTCGAAAATGAGCTTATTAAATTTTAGGCATTGTAATAGTCTAACTAGAAGGATTAAGACACAAGCGTATGTCTCATACAAGGACAAAATCATTTTACCTAAAATTTCTGACAAAATGCATGCACCACTAGGCAAGGTGCCAAGTATTCATATGTTAAAGTCTTTGAAACACAACTAATGGTAAGTTGAACAAGCATGGACATACTATTAATATATGGAAGATAGAATAATACTCATCAAAGGGAAATCACTCATTCAAACAGTACACAAATGAAATAATGTCACTTACTGGTCTTTTTGAAGCACACATTTCGGTGATTCTAAAGAATCTCTCCACAGGTCCTGAATACTGTCCTTGTTCATAAAGTTGTTCAATGGTGGTAAGTGTATCATGGAACTCCACAGGGGTCTGGGGATGTGCTGATAGATCTTTAGTCATCTGAAACATTCAACCACAGGGGTTCCAATGTCAAACATGAGTCATACAGGTAGCACTATACAGATAAATCATAAACTGTAAACAGCCTCAAAGATGCAACCCCAAGTTGTTAGGGACTCACATTTCCAAAATTTGTCATACAAATACAGAAAATGTGCAATTATCAGTTTCTTATCATTCCATTTTATGCAGTAATCAGTGTCGCTATGACATTCCACTCTGCAAATACTGGAGAAATGTTACACATACTGACTAAAATTTTGATGAAGTTTGTACTGCTCAAAATGTTTGAAATTAGCATCAACAAAAGTGGCATCATAATTCCAAGGGATGTAACTACGTGAAAGATGAACAAATTCAAAATATCTAGGTGCATGACAAAACACACAACAATATTTATCCTCTGAATTTTGTGGATGTTTTTGATGGAAGGACTGACTGCCTGTAGGACAAAGGAAAGAAAATTACTAATATTCTTCAAGAGGCATCATTCGTAATAGAAACAAATTGTAACAATATTCCTTTCTAGTTCGGCTGAAATAATCGCAGTGTGTGGCCATGAAGTTTCATCCCTGCCTAACTGGCCAATGACGTTCCGATTTGAGGGAGTGACAACAAACATGGTAACAATGATACATTCACAATGTTAAAATAGATATCAATATTTAGCACTTCAACTTGACATACATTTAAACGTTTGTAGACTGTTTCTAAGAGATCAAGAATAATTTCCCATGTAGCATGTGGAAGATCTCTACCATATTTCTTCACTAATCTCTGTGTTGATAACATCACTTCATAATGGATCTTGGGACTATCTAGTTCTAATGCCTGTAAAAAAATGAAATACTGTTAATCATTTACATAAATTTAGCGGTTTTCGTGGTTCATCTTCCAGCATGAAACTTAACCCCATCAAACAATAATTTTGACCCTTTTATTTATTATCTGAAATGCAATATTCACGAATTAACGTCTCATCCATCGAAAAAGTCTTTTTTACAAAAAAACCCACAAAATTTAGTCCCATCAAAATTAAATGATTTTACAGTATATGAGCATAAATGATATTATTCCATGCCAAAATATGCACAGCTATGCTACTGGAATAGGAACTTTCTAGTTCTAATGCCTTCTAGAAACAAGAAATGTTTGTGCAACATGTATGCCCCAATAACCAGTAATGTTAAAGATCATGGCAATCTTGAGCTTTCACCAACTGACCAAAACATTGCTTAGGGTCAACCAGCCTCCCAGTAAAGTTTGAAGATCTTAGGCCTAACAGTTCTTGATTGGAAACCCTATGTTCTGTTCATTCATGTTAAAGGTCCTACTCATCTACTGACCTAAAAACTAGGGGTCATCTACTATTGCTAAAACACCTGTAAAAGTTTCTGAGAATCCTCAGGCCTAGTGTTGTCCAATTATTGAAAAGAAATAGAGTGCCATGAAAATGGCATTACATTCAGATTGTAACAATTTACCTGTAGAAATGACGGCAATACTGCAGCAGGTGTATGCTTTAAATCCTTCACTTTCTTAGAGCCCCATAAAGCCATACCAATGTAGAATATTGCTCCTCTTAATAAAGAATCATCCTCTGGATTTTCTCTGAAAAAAATATAAGATAACAAAGGTCAACAACACTGAAGTGTGGATGCTAAACAATATTCATTTGTCCAATTTTCAAGGAAGGGTACTTACCTGTCAAATTTCTAAAGGATGAAATATGAGCAAATCAACATAGTGTACAATTTTCTTGAAAGGGTATAAACAGCACACAGATAGTAGGTTTAAAAATTCTGCACACAAAACCATTGAGTATGACTGCTGGGGCTGATATCTATATATTATAGAAAGGACTAAAAGTTCATGGACTACTTACTCAACCTGCAGCATATCACACATGGTATAAATACAACTGTGACCAAGATGAGTGCCTAGCAACTTTCTCATCAACTGAAAGAGGAAAGCAAATCAATGAAAGTTCATATTACAACAAGTTGTAATCAAGTAAAATGGAAAACAAGATAAACTCCAATAAATTATCCAACATTTCATCTTTTATTAGTCTTCTTCAGAGATACAAATTGTTATGAAATTCATGAAATTGCATTGAAAATAAAAAAAAAGCGACAGGTTTTTAAACAGAGCCCAAAATTCAGCTAAAACTTGGATCTCGCAAAAATAAACAGAATTCCAGGTGCACAGAGAAAATATTCGAATTAACTTGTAAGTTTTGCTTGTATGGTTTCCATATTTAAGACCATTTTCTGAGAACTTTTGAATCACCATTCATATTTTGCATGTCATGGTAAGCTCACAAAACTTGTGCTAATGTGCAGAGAAAATCTAATCAAGACAATTTTACCTCCCAGCTTGGTTCACAGTATTTTCTAATGTTGACCATCCTACACAAGGCGCTGACCACATCTTTCAGCACATCTGATGGTAGGTAACTGTAGCTCAACACCGCTGCTAGCACATCTAGGCTTAACTATAGACACAAAAAAACATCAGGTCACAGTTGCATAGGTAACTACTGCATAAATAACAGGGCTGTTTAAACAAGGAAAAAATCTCAGTTGAAACTTCGTTCAAAGAATGAAGTCCCTGGGAGCATAACATAACATGATGATAAACAGTACTGTGTAGTTGTATGAGAATAGCAAAATGATAAACAGTACTGTGTAGTTGTATGAGAATAGCAAAATGATAAACAGTACTGTGTAGTTGTATGACAATAGCAAAATGATAAACAGTACTGTGTAGTTGTATGAGAATAGCAAAATGATAAACAGTACAATGTAGTAGCATGAGAATAGCAAAATGATAAACAGTACTGGGTAGTTGCATGAGAATAGCAAAATGATAAAAGGTACAATGTAGTTGCATGAGAATAGCAAAATGATAAACAGTACTGTGTAGTTGTATGACAATAGCAAAATGATAAACAGTACTGGGTAGTTGCATGAGAATAGCAAAATGATAAACAGTACAATGTAGTTGCATGAGAATAGCAAAATGATAAACAGTACTGGGTAGTTGTATGACAATAGCAAAATGATAAACAGTACAATGTAGTTGCATGAGAATAGCAAAATGATAAACAGTACTGGGTAGTTGTATGACAATAGCAAAATGATAAACAGTACTGGGTAGTTGCATGAGAATAGCAAAATGATAAACAGTACTGGGTAGTTGTATGACAATAGCAAAATGATAAACAGTACAATGTAGTTGCATGAGAATAGCAAAATTATAAACAGTACAATGTAGTTGCATGAGAATAGCAAAATGATAAACAGTACTGGGTAGTTGCATGAGAATAGCAAAATGATAAACAGTACAATGTAGTTGCATGAGAATAGCAAAATGATAAACAGTACTGGGTAGTTGCATGAGAATAGCAAAATGATAAACAGTACCGTGTAGTTGCACGAGAATAGCATAAATGCCTTAGGATAAAAGAAACTTACAAAAATTGCCGATTTCCAATCTCAATCTAAGAATAATTTTTTTTTTGTGATTAACAAAAAAACACAATATATTACCTGGATTTCTTTATCGTGTTTCTGATCATCAGATACCTTCCTGTTACAGATAACACAGGTTTGTCTGAAATATAATATTACTCATTTAGTATCCCGTGTGATGGATTTGGAGAAAAGTGAAACAGTTACCAGGGATACAGACTAGCAGGGGCCCAGTAGCCCATGGCCCCTAGATTTTGGGCTGGGCCCCTAGATTTTTCAAGAAATTCCCTATATAAACTATACAATAATCAAAGAAAGTACTATGTTGGGCTACCAAGTTGAAAATGTCAGTCTTTATCCCTGTCAGTTATCTCCCTTTGTGCCTGATTTCTAGTATTGCACCCTCCCAAATAATTTAAGATATTGTTATTGACAGAGCATTATGAAATGATATGGTGAATGACTAAATTTGTTTCAAACCTAAAACCATAACATTTCAATAGCTTTTTTAAAATTGGGTAAATCACAAATATGGGAGGTTTCAGAAATTACAACAAGTCACCGTAGGAACTTCTTGATCCATTGTCAAGATGGTTATCAACAACACAGCTGTGCCACCCCAGTAGACAACAATTGCTTTTGTGGAAAAAAGCTTGTGCAATATGCTCATTCCTTGTATCTCACAAACTTTCTGCCTCTTCCCTCAAAGGTCATTGGCAAATTAGCCAAGGATAAAACCGAAAGGCCCCCACACTACAACTGTCTCAGTCAAATGCAAAAAAATTAAAGATATTGAAGTAACCGGAACACCGGCTAATGCTATACCTAATCATACTTTCATTTAGCGTCGACTTTAAGTTCGAAAACCTATTTAGCTATCCTGAGACAAAAAACAGAGCCATCGGAAAAATAAGCCACAATAACTTCTATGCTCTTATTATACAGCTTACAAATATAGCTTTAATACATTGTCAATCATAATAACTCATAATAATAACTGAAAACAAGTTTGTGTGGAATCTACTGTTATTTAGGGGTTGTGGACATGATGATGCACAAGTATGATAACTATGAAAGCAATACCTCAATGGGGTTTGAAGATATAAAAGGTTACCAACTTTTTTTTTCTTTCCCAAGATGCTCAAACATATCCGTCCTTGGACGCTGAACCAAGAAACGATTTGGTATGGCCTAATAAATGTTTGATGTACTTAATTTAGCACTTACTTGACAAATCCTGATACAATATCCTCATCAAGATAGGCAGCATTAAACTTGACTATACTAATCAACAATGGAAGGAGTTGACAACATTTCCCAGTCTGTATCACATCTGGCATGATTGACAACAAAAACAAACCTGTAAACAAAAATGAGAATGAGTATACAACAATTATATATTTCTGAAGCCTAGCGAATTCTGCATTTCAAATATTTAGAGAGCAATGTTTTTATTTTTAATTAGAATTCTTTGCAAGCCAAAAATTTACACTAAAGGAAATACTAGCAAATCTAATATATTAAATTAAATAATTCATCAATATCCCTGGTTGCTAATTTTAACACTTACAATTTACACAGTAGTTGGCCAATTGAATATGATATCCATATTTTCAATATAACCTTGACAATTGTATTTGTAAAAAGAAACCTTCCGATGTTAGGAGTAAATCAATAGCCTAGGAGTGCAATGTATTTTAAAGACATACGTTTATGTGGTACAAACTGTCTCAAACCAAAAATAGATGAATATCAAACCCTTCATGAATGTTTATAAATTGTTCTTTTTTTATTGTGTAAAGTACAGTGTAATGTGTGTCCATGTGTAAATGAACATTTACATTGTATGAATGATTTAACTTGGTTTTTTTTCTCCTTTTTTAAAGTGATATCTTCTGCATGTCAAATTCAGAAGGCCTTGATTTTAAGACACGAACATAATGTCACATGAAACTAACAAAGTTGTTTTACCTGCTTCTTCTTCGAAGTCAAGAAGACTTTTCCCACTATCGCTCAGTATGGCGAACAAGTCCAACCTGAAATATATGCAATATCAAGCTTAAACATTGGTTACATATATGTATTTATGTTGCATAACATTAGTGCTGCATAACATACAACTCTACAAACAATTAACAAAGTATTTAATGGAAAGGAAGGACCACAATCTACTTTACGAGAGATTAGTTTTCATAGTTTCATGCCACTTTGAAAGGACAGGACCAAAGTCACATAGCTTGCCTACAGTCTGTTCAAAGTTAATTGATAACGGTTGTAAACATTAACTCATCCATCAGGTAAACTTTGTTTAAGTAGGTTTAACTGGATATTCCTTAGATAACGATATTCACCGCTATTCTTTTGAATCGGAGAGTTCCCTCATTAATATACTAATTGAATCGACTGTAACTAGGTTATTGGAACTCACACCTACAGTGTGACCAGACATGGGTTTGATAACTTTGAAAAGTAATCGATTATTAATCGTTTATTTAGACATTTTTGGATAATCGATTATTCGATTACCAAGTAAATTACTGTTAATTGATTAAATTATTAATCATCAATTGAAGTAATCGAATGATTAATGATTACTTTTGAAAATTTGAACGGGATGAAATCATGTTGATTAAGTTAAAATCATGCAACATTGATAAAGGGGGGGGGGGGGTATCTTTAATTTAGTATGCTCATTTAACTAATACAATGTAACTTTTAAATACTATTAAAACAGGATTAATTAACCAAGTCTTGAAAGAATCCAAGAGTGACAGATGAGTGCTCTTCTAATTATTATCTTGTGGTTAGTTAAGTTAGTAAGTAAAGACTTTATTTAACAAATACAAAATACTCCATGTTTACATTGAATATGGTCAAATATCAACTTGATTATTTAACATGCTGATTACACTAAAAGCACAAACATACTAGGTAGAACATGTACTTCTTACATACCTTTCCTCCATATTTTCAAGATGAGTTAGACTCTGTATAACATGGAAGAAATGGCTTCTTAATAAGCCAAGGCTGTCTCTCTGAAATCCAGACAGAGAAAAAATGTCATCTATGTTAAACTAGCACAAAAACAATTGAGGAAGAAACAGACATTACTGCTTACCATTATTTACCATTTCCACAGAGAGACAGCCATGTGGTGAAGTTTATCATTAAGGTTAACATCAGAAATAAGACAAGACCAACCCATCATTTGTTTGATTTACATCAGATTTTCAACAATTTTCCAGATGTGTTAACTTTATAACCAGTTCTTATGGAATCTTAACTTATTTGCTTTTCTGCAAGAAACTGACAACTTCTCTTCAAATGCCACAGCCTGTTATAAAACCCTTTAAAACCCCTTATTGCCCTCTAAACCCCTTTAATATATTATGCCGAGCATAGCCTTTATTTGCTTTATTTCTACTGAAACATGGCAGGCATATATATGTACCTCCACCCGGATTTGAACCCGGGTCGCCAGATTAGACGGCAAGCGCACTAACCACTGAGCTACGGAGGCACATTTGGGTAGGGTTTTAAACGAAAAAGTGGGTTTTATGCCAACCCTGGCCACAGGAGAGCTTCAAACCAATCAAGTAAATTAGCATAGTTTTATCAAATAGCAGTGATACAAACCTGCCCTTCCAGCAAGCAGCGGAGAAAATGTAATGCCACATGTCTTCTTTCTGATAATGTTTGTGGCAGAAACAAGTCCTGTACCGCACACCATAGGGCTTCAATAGCATTCTGAAACAAAATAACTGGTGTATTCTCAGCAAAATTGAAAGAATGATGACATAGTGTTCATATGACTGCACCATATTGTTCATATGGCTGAAAATGAAATAAGGTTTGATCCCCAGACCTCCTCCATTTCGTCTTAGAAGCACAATACTTTCTTATAAATAGGATAAAAACATTTCAGGGGCAATTTTGACTAGGTGGGTAGAAAGGGAAACATACACATTTATTAAATGCACCATAAATACAGATAATTTACGACTGAGAGCTACAAATTTTCACAGGGAATGTCGTTTTGTGACAATTTTAACAATCACTTAATATGTTTGTATGGGTTAAATATCATTTTAAAAGAAGTCTGAGTTGATGAAATTTGTTTACCTGCTCTAATTTCTTCTTACTAACAGTTTCTGCTAGTTCTTTGATTGATTTTAACCGATTATTACCAGGACTCTCAGGGCCAATATCCTAAAATGAGAAATATAAAAATGTATTAAAATACAGTGGCCTTCAAAAATAAGTATACAGTTGCAAATTTAAACGTGATTAAATTTGGTACATAGTAGGGGTGAATTGGTACGGTCACCTCACGATATGATACATACTGTCAATTTTTCTAACGGTTCGGTATATTTGGTATGATACAAATTTATTCTCTAACAGCAGCTTAAATACTTTACTTTTTAAGTCACAATGAATTTGTTGCTTCTATAACAGCAATTATAATGTGCCTATCAACTATTCTAAATAAATTTCGACAAAATGAAGTATATCTAAATACAATTACGAGTGATACATGTTAGTTATACATGATCAGTTGGCTGCCGGGTGTTTTCGTTGTCTGAATATTATTTTGCTCAGAAATAGCTTATACCGAACCGTACCGAAATTTAGAAGTTTTGTACCATGAACCGTGTGGTACTGCAGTCTGTGGTGTTTCATATACCGCAGTATACTGTTACAGCCCTACTACATAGATCCAAATGTCAGGTTCCAGTATTCCAAGAAATAAGTGAGATTTGATAAATTTGTCTCCGATCATTTTTCAGTTTTCTCACTGAGTTTGTTCCAATATAGTATGGACTGAACATGAAAAGACTAAAGCCTAATATTGTGAAAACATAATGTCCGCATAACTCAGCCTATGACATGTTGAACAGCTTGTCCCAATTAAAATTTTTGAGAATACTGGTATGAATGTTCTAAATGACTCAAACTTGGGAGTTAACCAGGAGCGCATTACCTAAGCAATGCACCATTGAGCACTCAGTAGTGCTACGCTAAGAAAAAGCGATAGGTGGCGGCCGAAGCGTAAATTTATATGCTATCAGCAAGAGCTTGTGGCTAGCAGATCGTGGACAGCAAAGCATTACCGAAGCTGTCGGTAGTATGAGAAGCGCTATTAAACCTAGCAAAATGTTGAGAAATGGTAAGCTATCGCCGAAAACACTTGCTGGTAGCATATCGGAACATAGACAAAGTAACGCTCTATCAAAAAGTGCATTGGCCCAGGACACAGCTAATGAGCTATCCAACCCAACATCGAAAAATGCATCCACTAATATTATGATAATGACAGTCCCTAAAATAAAAACAGCAATACTAACTGAATACAACACTACATATTTACTACAACATTGCTGTGATTGGTAGCAAATCCAGTGATTGTAAGTTGAAATTTCCAAACCTTCAGAATTTCTGGAGACAGGATCGTTGCTATTTCTCTTACATCTTACATCTTACATCGTTGTAGGGTCGCAAGTTTGGTAAACTTATATAACCCCCTCTTGTACAGATACCCAGGTATTTTCCGGATGAACTGTATATTTCATGTCATCCATAAAGTCATCTAGTCTATTTTTGAACGTATTCAAAGACGGTGCACTGATAATATTTTCAGGAAGGGCATTCCAGTCAGAAATAACCCTGTTTGAGAAGAAGTATTTTCGAATATCTTTCCTGCAGGATGGTATGTCAAGTTTAAGACTGTGACCACGAGTGATTTGATGTTGTGATTTCTTAAAGAATAGTTCATATGACAAGTCCTCCTTGTTGTTTATTAACTTATAAACCTGGATCATATCCCCACGAAATCTTCTATAAGATAAGGATGGAATTTTCAGCAGTCTAAGTCTATCAAAATAGGAAAAGTTCCTGACATAATACACCAACTTTGTTGCTCTCCTTTGAACTCGCTCTAAAGCATCAATATCCATCTTAAATCTGGGAGACCATATGATGTTTCCATATTCCAGGTGAGGCCTAATAATAGACTTATACAGCTTACGGAAATTTCTAGTAGTAATATGGAGAAATGAGCGACGTACAAATCCTGTCATTCTGTTTGCTTTATTAATACAATCGTTTATATGTTGACGAAATTTCAAGTTAGTATCGAAGGTTATACCAAGATCACGTTCACACAATTTGTTGCTTATTTCATGTCTGATACTTCCTTCCTCCAAGTAGTAGGTATGATGTGGGTTGTTACGACCATAATGCAGAGTACAGCACTTCTGTATATTGAATTTCAATAACCACTTTTCACTCCATAAGGAAAGTTTGTTGGTGTCAAGTTGAATTTTGGCAACATCAGAATCAGAGATTACCGGCGCAAAGAGCTTCGTGTCATCAGCAAAAAGACGTATAGCACTTTCAATACTATCCTCAATGTCATTGATATATATGAGGAACAGTGTTGGTCCCAGTACACTGCCTTGAGGGATGCCACTGGTTACCGTTGACCAACTGGACTTACTAGAGTTAATAACAACACATTGTTTGCGGTCAAATAAGAAGTCTCTTATCCATGTTAGAATTTTACCTTTTATACCATAAGATTCAAGTTTAACCAGTAATCTTTCATGAGGCACAGTGTCAAATGCTTTGCGGAAATCGTAATATATGCAGTCAAAAGATATACCTTCATCAACCCAAGTAGTCCACCTCTCCATTACATCCAGTAATTGAAGAGCACACGAACGCAATGACCTAAACCCAAATTGAGAGTCTGAAAACAACTTGTATGTATCCATATGATTGACAATGCTATTTCTCACTACTTTTTCCATTAATTTACAGGGTACACTTGTCAGGCTGATCGGTCTATAGTTTCCTGGTTCTACTCTAGATCCCTTTTTAAATAAGGCCTTCACATGAGCAGTTTTCCATTCCGGCACCAACTGACCAACCATCAACGCCTTTCAAGTTAGGTATATTTGTACTGACTATTCTTCGCGAGTTCATATATTTGTACAAAGCCTTCGTGTTACTTTCTTCCGCTATTTTGCTCTCGAATTTGTTCCTGGCTAACCTACATTCTCTTGTTGCTGCGTTTCGACTTGTACAATAGTACAAATAATTAACATGAGTTTTATCTCTTTGGTATTTGTTCCATGCTCTATGTTTTTTACGAACAGATTTTAATGCATAACTATTCATCCACAAAGGTTTCAATTTATGTGATTTCGCACTTAGAGGTTTCCTTCTAGGGATATGATTATTCATAGAAGAATGCAACTTCTCTTTCATAAAGTTCCATTGATAGTTCAAGGACTTCCCTACGAATTGGGCATTCCAATCTATCGAGTCCATTTCCTCACACATGGCACTATAGTCTCCTTTATCGTATATATAAGAATGATCTTTATTCTCCGAGGTGTCCATGACACAGTTTACAATAAATGTTAATAATAGGTGGTCACTCTTCCCAATTGGAGGAAATTGACGTAAGTTATCTATAAGAAGTTCATCATTAGAAAATACTAAATCCAGTGTACTGGACCGCTGATTCTCCCGAAACCTTGTGTTAAAGTCAACATGTTGATACAGAAATGCATCCCTAATGGCTTCAATGAAATTATGACTACTGTGGTTCTCAGAGGCGGATGACGTATAGTGATCCCAGTCAATGTCCCTATAATTAAAATCTCCCATTATTATTATTCGAGAATGATTTTCCCTACTTACTGCACTAATCATATCACACAGAGTATGGTTATTTGTATCAGTAGAATTTGGGGATCTATAAATTAATCCAATCAGCAATGAGTCAGTTCTGTTTAAGACCACTTCGCACCAACATGCTTCCCTTACTAAGTAATCATTTAAGGTTTTATACAATTTAGCTTGCAAACCATTTCTGACAAAGAGCAGTACACCTCTATTTCCAACTTCTGCATTGTTATCGTTGTAAAACTGTTGAAAACCCTCAAGTACAAATGTAGAAACGTCAAATGAGTCCTGATTTTTTGGAAAAGCTTCCGTAATACCAACTATATGAGGCTGATGAAAGTATACAATGGCCTCCAATTCAGTCCACTTATTTGATATACTATCAGCATTTGTATATAAACACTTGATTCCACCCCCATCCTCCAAACTATAATTGACTGTGCTTGTACTGCCATTCAATGAAGTATTACTAGAGTGATCAATATAATGTGAATCACTTGTACTGCCATTCAATGAAATATTACTAGAGTGATCAATATAATGTGAATCAGATTCAGAGATCAAACTTATCCCAGTGTAGTCACTATCAACTACTGAATTACCGCGCGAGTCACTACTCGAGTATAATATCGTATCAAGACTATCAATATCAGGTGAAACTGAAACCATATTGTCTGAGTCAATGTCAACACTATGATCTGAAAAACGATTAGAGTCACTGTCAGAGTATAATACTGTATCAAGACTATCATCAACCGACACAACAGGCGAAACTGAAGCCAAACTGTCAGAATCAATTACAACATCAGAACCATCACTGTCTGAGAATAACACAGAACTATTATCCAACTTATTGGGCGAAACTGAGACCAAACCTTCCGAATGTCTAAACCTCTCAATCGAAATGTCACATACTTTATCATGATTTGAGAAACGATTCAAGTCACTGTCAGAGTATAATAATGCTGTATCAAAACTATCATCAACCGACACATCAGGTGAAACATTATGATCTGAAAAACGGTTCGAGTCCGAATGACTAAACCTCTCAGTCGAAATGTCAGATACTTTATTCAAGCATTCAATAGAATTATTATAATTTACATCCTCATTTCTTGAGGCAACAATATTTGCAGAACAATCATGAACTGAGTGCTCATTATAATTGAAATCGGAACTATCTGAACTATTCAAAGAGTAACAATAACTAGAACTATAACTGTAACTGGAAACTTTGGGTTTACTATTTAGCACCTGGAGCTGGAACCCCGGCCTAAAGGGGGACCAGAATCCTGCGCTCCCTTCCCTCTACCACCCATAATGTGAGCTTTAAGGTTAATCGTCTCAGATGATCTGGTCCGATTAGCAGTGGGCGAAGTGGTCTGATTTACAGTAGGTGAAGTGGACCGATTTGCAGTGGGTGAAATGGGCCTAATTATGTTAGCCTCGGGCATAACATTATTACGAGGGATTCTACTCTTACCACGGACATCAGACAGTTCATTTTTGAGTTGCCTATAATTAAAGGTCGGGTCAGTAGCCCTTCTTTTCTGGACTTCATCCTTCATTTGGGTATTTATCTGACGCTGTCTGAAGGTGTAGTCAGGAGTTATCGATAATTTTTTATATTTATCTTTATCCTTCAACCTGAGACTATTCCTAAGAATTTTATGTTTCAAATCTTCATTTGGGAACGAGACTTTCAACGGTCGCGATCTTGTCCGATTCCTTTCACCAAGCCGCACAACTATTTCAGAGTTACAGTTCAGATCAGTAATGTCACAAATTTCAGAGACCATATGCACATCTGCAGCCTTTCTAGCACCCTGATCTTCAACATTAAGTTCTGGCAAATTATAAATGATTACATTGCTTTTTCTATTCTCTCTCTCCTTAAAGTCGAAAAGGGCCTGATCAATTTTGTAATCAACACCAAGACTTGACAAATTACCAACATCATGTAGCTTCTTTTCAACTGATTCTAATCTTTCATTCATTTCATCTTGAGCAGTTTTTACAGTGCTAACCATTTTAAGAACCTTTCTTACTCCAGGAATTGCTCTTTTACATCCATCGCAATACCAAAGAAAATTTTCAGATTGGCCCATGTTAGCTAACTCTGTGTAGAA
Source organism: Spisula subtruncata (assembly GCA_963678985.1). Lineage (NCBI taxonomy): Eukaryota > Metazoa > Mollusca > Bivalvia > Venerida > Mactridae > Spisula > Spisula subtruncata. The sequence continues at coordinate 66,481,047 of OY787660.1, forward strand.
GGTGTGAGTCAGTCCTGAACAATCGACACAGTACCAATGGTCACAAACCTCACACTCTATACCCTGGTCATCCTTATCTAAGATAATGTCACATGCAGAACACTTATTTTCTTTGCCGCATACACTATAGACATGATCGCTCCTCGTGCTTCTCGACACCGATATCTCATCCTCACACTTTCTATTGTTCAATTTTTGTTTAGGCATATTTTCTAGACAACAGTAAGTATTTCTTGACAACAATTACGAAGATGAGCGCTAAACAGCAGTAAGTTTTTCTTGACAACAATTTACGACTATGAGCACATGGCTTACACGAGGTCGTCGGCCATTTTGGCTGAGCAGGAATAACAAAATCTCATTTTCGGTCAATAGTTCACAACATACAGCAATCACATTTAGCCGATGTATCCATAATACCATACAGTTGCATTAAACCTGGGTATCAAGGGTTGGGAGGGGGTTACTTAGCCATATAACAATAAATATCTGCGCCTTCTTCTCGCACACGTCTTGACAGTTCAACCGGAACCGGAAGTGTGACTCGACATGGTCCCTTTGACAGATTGAGGCTACTTTCTTTATTCCGACGGAAGAGGTTCTTAATTTTATCTTTGAAGTTGTCATCACTTTTCCCCTTTGTAGTCATGGTCTTAGACGCACAATCTATCTCCTAGGACCTAAATAATTCCAGCAGACATCCCCGTGATAATAATTATATCGCTTATGTCACGGAAAAGTCCGAAAAGTTGCGAATTTTTCAACGTTCGGAACATCTCGGATTTATTAAAATGAGCTAAGCGACACGGTGTTCGTGTTATTTTTATCGCTGTCAATTGTACACTAAAACGCAACACAAACGAATTGGTAACCTTTATTATCTATTCTTACACTTTCATACCATACTAAAGATTGAATTTACAAGACATTCAAAAATACAATAGTCAAGTCTGACTGATTTCCATTTATCATGTACTTTAAAAGAAATTGAATAAAAAATGCAATTCTGATGGGCAAAAAGCATGGAACCCCTTAGTTCTACTAGTAAAACTCAGATACTCGCGGTATGAATATGCTCCTATACTGAGTTTTATAGCTCTATTAATAGCTCTCCATAGCAAAGTGTAATTTGCAAACTAAACCACCTATTCTGTATTTAACAGCTAACATGGTCATAGTAACGCTTATTTCATTCATAAAATACAAAAACATCATTAAATATACCTTTACACAACCAATATTAGATAAAACGTTTTTCTGACAGCCGCCGTGAATCAATTTCAGTTGACTCCATTTTGGTTATCTAATGTAGACGCACGTGTCTTAGACGAAATAATTAATCTGTACAGAGTAGTCGTTCTTGATTATCGTTCCGGATTTTATGTTCCGGATACCGGGTTTTAGCCACTTTTTTCGTCTAATAAAAATTCGCCATATTGTTGTTTGTCAATATTCTGGAAATTTCAGTAATTTGGCAGTGGAAGTGAAACTGGATTAATTTGTGCATCAGTGAGGTTAGTGTTCTTGCAAATATTGGTATTGAACGATAGGAAAGGTATTTATGAAGGCATGTGTGGTGTTCTTTAACTGTATATTGAATTTAAATGCTCTAAATCGGTCACCAAACAGCGACAAAGAATCGTGTCGCAAAAAGCTATGCACATCTAAGAGCCACTATTTAGCACCCAAGTTTGTGAAACATAGTGTAGCATACCGTGAAGCAATCGCAGGGTCTATCATTAGCACTAGGAACCCCTTGTCTAAATTCTAATCAAACCACTACCGAGAGGTCTAAAGGGCTATGCTAATGAATTACGGTACTTCCAGTCGTTAGCAACCGCTTGTCTACTGCCAAGGGAGATGATTCCGGACAGGAGAAGTTCCGGACAAACGGTCGTAGACGGTTTATTTAGTTAAATAATTCATTGATATAGACCCTTTCAATTAAGCGATAATCGTATGTACAGAGTTATCTCCCGTAACCGGATGTGACGTCAAACGAGGGCTCTTCAAATTAACGACACTATAAACGCAGTAGCGCAGAGATTATTTAATCGCTTTTTTCGTTAATTGCATGTTTTGTAGCTGTTTTTTTTTTTCAATAAAGATGTTTATAATGTACTAACAATGTATGTATAATATGTTACATGTTATGGATGTGGAGGAAACGTGTGATTTCTCGGATTTTTTTCTATCAACAATGGTCAATTATCGGGCGTTAATTTCCAAAAAGATCTGTAGTTGTATTAATGTTGTTTTGTAATTCGGTTGATTGTCATGCACATTTCGTACATTAAATTGAGCGTTAGTGCTAAGATACAGTGTAAATTTGTACTTTGATAAATGTATATTTTGCCGGGAATATAAAGCGCAAGTATTTTCACCTGGTTCTTTCAATACTGCATCATTACCGCCATTAGACCTAGTTAACTCTGGATCATTGCAATGTCTCATTTCTTTTTACCAATACAATTCACAAGTTATGTGTTGATTATTATGGATTGTAATAAAACAAAGACATAATTAATTAGGCCTTTGAATACACGTATATTAGAGCCACAACGATTTATTGGAATGTCCTATCTGGTTACATACGCAGTGCCATTTCGGGCAAATTCGGCTTAAAAAGCTGTATAAATGACGATTATGGTAGCAGTTGATTGTTATAAATTAATTTAAAAAATACATTATTTATATACAACTGCTCTTCAAACTAACATCACAATTAACAATATTTTGTTTTTAATATAAGAATTGCACATGTAAATCTTAATTCACAAAAAGTGACCTGAACTGCAATTCGAGTGATAGGAAAAACATAACAAATTAAAGTGAGACAGATACTTAAGAAGTTAAGGTGCTAAAACCCTAATGCATAAATAAAATCTTGTCAGGTGATGAGGTGCTAAAACCCTAACGCATAAATAAATTCTAGATGCTGTATAATTATATAATGATTTACAATAAACAGCATAGATCCCCTTATATCAAGATAAGCCACCAAGACCATACACTTAATTAGTTTCACAGCAGGGTACTAATATACAACCAATCAGTACCATGTTGTCACCATCTGTCATCTTAATATACATGTACAGTATATTGATCAGTGTTTTACCTTAAATGATTGACACTGATTGACACTTTTAAATCAACGTTTGGGTTACTTTAATAAAAAAGTATAAATTATGTTTATCCAAACCACGGAGGTCTCTCTAATTCCGTGTCCGAACAAAAAGTGTAAATTAATGGACGTGCACCTGTATGACTTGTGCTACAATGCTCATTTTGATGTTTCAAATATAATTTATTGCAATATTTTTACACGTAGACACCATTTAAAATAAATAAAGCACTTTTCTCATTTACTTGTATATGAATTTCAAATGAACAAAGGTTTCATGATGGAAGAGTACGATTTGAAACAAACTACATTGTAGTGCCAAACAATTTAGTTTTACCTACATACAACAAAATTTTACATAGAATTGATTCTGATTTTAAGTTATTCGTCGTATGAACTTTTCCGGTGATTCCTTACTTTCTTTGATTGTATTAAACAACACATCAATGTACTCGTGTTTTTTAGTACAAACTATATCTAGAAAGAAATTTCCTCCTGTGTAAATTAACGTTTTAATTTCTGGCTGGATAGTCGTACTTTTGAAATATTATAGCTAATATACTATACTTTTATGATGTGTGATGAATTATCAAAATACACAATTTCTTTATGCTAGTATAAAATGTAAGTCTGGTTTCAATGAGTGGATTGTGCGCGCGTGATGCATGGTATTTAGGTTCGAAAAGCATGGCTCTCCTTTTAAAACTGTAATAATGTCTTTTAATAATATAATTGTTGGAAAGCTTAGTCTACACAGTTCTTAAAACTGCAAATAATAAACATTTTGAGCAAGTAAAATGCCAATTATTGAGTATTGAATTCAGTTCTTTATTTTTACATTTTCTTGCCCTTGAAATTTTTGTTCCGAAAACATGGCTTTTTATGTTTTATTATCGAAAATACATTAACAAAAGTTACATTATTAAAAAGTCTATACGATCTTGTTTTCATAAGTGTTCATCTTTTAAAAATCGACAGAGTAAAACGTGATTTACAGCGGTTTAAAGTTGACACATTTTTTATTTCCTTTACACGCTAACGGTAATCGGCTCGTGTATTCGCTATGAGCCCTCGTTTGACGTCATCAAAGGGAGACAATTTAATTACGGTCTTAATTGAAAGGGTGTATATGGTATCAAATCACTCAGGTGCGTATTTAAAGGAAATCTGGAGAAAAAAAAATCAAAATCAACAAATAATTACTCATATTACCGAAAATATCGTCTGCTGTTGTGATTTTGACATCAGCACCGCCGGGGGTAAACAAATTTAGTGCGCATGCGCAGTATAGCGCGTGCACAGCGCGAGCGACAATGATTTTATGGTGTTCAATTATTTAGTTCAAAATTCCTAACGAGATCGTGGCCGAGTGGTTAAGCAGCTCGATTAGTAATTATCTGATGCTTAGGTCCAGCGATCGAATCACGGCGTTTAATTTAGCGCAATAGACGGAAATTTGTCCTCATTATCAGTTGAGAATTTTTTTTTGATATCTTGTCAATAAATTTGAAAAACTTTTTCCACATTTTGTTTCGATTTTCGGCCGGTAAACAAGATACGGTATGGATTGGAATTTAACCTGTCACGAGCGCCCCCTGGGTTGAAAACATGTGCGTCACATGTTGTCATGTCGTAAATATTGACATATTTTTGCATGATTGTGAAGAAGGAACCCTGTTCTAAATATTTCCTGGTAATATGTTTCTAAATATTCGTCGCGGAATATTCGAAGCAGACTGTCCGGTATATCTACGGTAATATCGTTGAAAATAGCACAAAAGTGCCCCTTTTCAGGCCCGAATATTTTGCTGTTCACGTGACGTCATTTTTCGGGAAACCTATTTTTAGCAAAGATCCTGAACCAAGGTATTTGTAAACACAAAAAAATCTAAGAAAAAATCTATTTTTAACTCCAGGGGAAGCTTTTTATGCGATTTCTGTCCGGAATCTTCTCCTTTGCCAGTATAGTAGACCTTTGCACAGGAAATCAATAAATTGAACACCCGAACATAGGCAGCAGTCCATTTGCACATCAAATCGCTTAATTGAGCACTACCCAATGTCAGAGAAGTGGTCCATAATCCATTACACAAGCAATCGCATGGTATCGCTCACCAAGCAAAGTGTTGAGAAGCAGTTCGCTATTGGCGATCTCTGCTACCTGGAAGTTTGTCATTGTATGATAGATGTAGAAGCGCTCAATAGCGCTATTTGGTAGTACTTACCAACTTAGGTTTTTAAATTAAAATGCTACCGAGCACTCGATAGCATTATGCTAAGATATGTCTTGCTTTCAAAGCCTGATAAAAAAAAAGAATAAAAATCTACTGGCTAGCGCTTGTTGCACAGCAAAGCAAGCCAAACGGCACATAACCAATCACATAAACTTCATATCATCGGAAAGATAAATTTATTAGCTTTCTAAATGTATAACATTGAAAACGATTGTAAACTAGAAATATGAATAATACGAGGAAAAAGACGAGTGCTATCGAAAAATAGGTAAATTCCAGTTGGCTTATCAGTTTATCTGCGGTTGCTAATCCAAAGCACAATTTTAAGAGCTTGCCTAGCGAAGGGCGAGGCAATTGGCAAGGAATTTGTTTTATTAATTCTTGAAAGGTAGCCTTATCTAAGCAAAGTGCTACCAAGAGTTCAGCAAAGCTAGACCACAAACTCATGTTTCAACTAAAAATGTAAACTTCACTTATCTTCAGAGTCTCAGCCAGAGTAAATCGCTACTTAGCCAAGCAGTGCTTAATTGCACTTCAAGTTCGAAACAGTTCTACACCATGTACTGTAGTGTTTAATAGTTACCAAATTTATTGGCCATTTGCAAGAGTTCTACGAAAGCAGGAGCCGATACCAAAAGAGCTATCCAGCCCCTTCCTATGTCTATGCAGCAAGCAGTTAAAAAATGTTAGTTTAGAATAGTATGGGCAAGCGCTTGACACTAGCCTAGCATACCATTTATCAGCGGTTTACCAAGCAAAAAACTTTTTGACTGACAGGTTGAAGAAACCTAACAAAGAGGATTGAAAGATACAATGTCATGTAATGTACCATACTGTTTATACCATTACTTATTCAGGAACTGAGCCAGCCATAAAACATGTCCTTGGCTGATGAATTGCTTGCTGATTTTGAGGAAGCTGGTGACGACGTGGAAGATAACGATGGCGAGAATCAAATGTTTGAATTGGCTGAAGTGGGAGATGTTGTCATGGAAACACAATCTCATTCAAAGAATTCCGTGAGAAACATTGCAAAGTTGAGAGACAGTGATGAGGTATATAGACTTTGGTTTTAATGATCTATAGTATTTGGTACTTACATGTTAGAGTATATCAAACTTCTTCTACATTTAGTTACACATGTTGCCTCCCCATTATATGGGATTAAGAAAGCTATATTTCTGTGTCACTGTTGTCATACTGTAAAATGACGTATTAAATCAATAATTGAAATACTGGTTACAGGTACATGTGTCTTATCAATCACTATTGATTGATCAAATACGTTTGCATGCTTTTATAATTGTAAAACTGTTATATAACATGTATTGAATCAGGGATTTCCCCAGAAAATTTTCTAAGCGCAATAGGGGTTGGAAGGGGAGGGGTGTCCTCTACCGTATTTTGAAAAAAAAATCAAATTAGGGGATAAAATGGTGCAAATTTTGAAGGTTTTAGGGGCAATATCACGAATACAACATAATTTAGACACTCAGATATGACTTTTTAAGCGCAATTTTAAGTGCAATTCAAATTGTAAGCGCACTGGCGTACTGGATTTTGGAATCCAAGCGCACTGGGCCCAGACATTAAAACACCCTTGGGAAATCTCTGATTATTGTATATGAATAACACTTTATGAATGATTTGATTTTGATTTGTGATAGCTTGAGTAATTGTATAGGATTTATCAATATTTCTATTTTCTTAAATTTTCATTGATGCTAGAAAGTTTTTTTTATAAGAAAATTCTTTAATTCTTGTGTGGTAATATCAACAAGATAAAATATTCACTTTTTATGTTCACATTTCAGTTGGCTGATGTTATGAAAAAAGTAGAAACATATTCCAAACAGAAAAGAAAGGATGCAGGTAAACGACTGACAACACTTTTGTTTCTGTCAGTCCAAATGACTGATAGGTTTTTAAAGTTTTCACAAAGCTTGAAAGAAAGCATAGTTAAGCAATCTTTTATTAAATAAATGTTTTTCTTTTTGTGTTGGACTGAGTCTGTTGTAAGTGTAAAGAAATTCAATTTTATTCTGACCTTATTAGCCAATGATCCCCAGCTTCAAGGGAAGAGGCAGAAAATCAGTGTGATACAAGGAATTTCTTTTTTAGTTTACTCCTTTGTTCTTTAACATGCCAAGCGTATAGTTACAATACCAACAAAAGAGTGACATAATAACAACAAATTATGAATAATTTTTGCAAGAGCAAAGGATCAAGTAATGATCAGTAGATGAAATGAACATTTCTGACACATTTATTTATTTACAGTTGCTGGACCAGTGGAGTTTGATCCAGAGTATCAGCTGATTGTTCAAGCCAATAACCTGACAGTTGAAATAGATAATGAAATAAGTAAGTAAATATTCTAGCTTACTTACATCAGCATGTTCTTGTATAATAAATACTAGGGCTGTAACGGTATACCGCGGTACATGAAAGACCGCAGACTTCAGTCCCACAAGGTTCACAGTGCAAGAGTTGCAAATTTCGGTACAGTGAGGTATAAGCTTTTTTATGAGCAAAATAATATTAAAGTCCCAAGAAGGTTTAAAATGGTAGTATTTTCTATCTACAAAGAATATCGAAATATTGAGATATTAAATTATACTAAAAATGGTGCAGAAGGGACCCATATCTGACCTCAGGTCGCTGTTCCTTCTTTGAGAAATAATCAACTGAAAACGCTATTTAGTATTTTGTCCTCCGTACAAAATACTCAATAGTGTTTACGTTTAAATTTTCCGAACAATTCCGAATATTTCGTCAATGATCGGAAGTACGCATAACGTATGACGGACGCACACTTTAACCCGGTATATACCAGTACCTTCCGGTATCGTACATAGTTGCCCGGTATCGTGAGGTGAGCGAACCCTTACACCCCTACTAAATACTATTAAATATGTGGTGACCTGAATTAAGTTAAAACTAAGTCTTGTTTAAGAATGTTTTATTAAGTCAAATTCAGAAGTTCAAATACATATACTGCTATTGCAATGATATTCAAATACTAGTACCACCCTTTTAAACATCCATATTAATTATTTGATGGTCATCTTGGCTTTTTGCTAAATATAGGTACTATATTGTATGTGTGTATTTGATATTGTCAAAAAAGCTCTTGATAATATCCAATTATAAATATGCTAATAATTGCCTTCTCTTACCTACTATATTGTTTCACAGCAACCTATTGAAAGTTAGTATACAGTATACTTATGTGTTAAGTTCTGTCATTCGGAATTTCCTGTATAGATACCCTCTACAATTCAATGAATTCATCTATATATTTCAGATGTTATTCACAAATTTACGAGAGACAGCTACTTGAAGCGATTTCCTGAGCTGGAATCCCTCATCAGTGACCCACTTCAATATGTGTGTACTGTTAAGGTATGCATCGGTTTTCTGTTGTAGTAATTTAACAACTAGCTCTGTCAGTCACATGTTCAAAACTTACGTTTTGTTGAAGATACAAAGACAAATTTACTTCACTTTAACAAGTGATCAATAAGTAACATGACCTTCACTCATCATGTTTAATATATAACTGAGTAATAGCTTCTTATTAGTCACCTAGCGGTTTTTAACCAGAGGGGACTATAGGTTTGCCCTCCTTCCACCATTCCGTCCATCAATAAATCTGGATCCTACCATAGCTCAAATAGTTTTCAAGCAACTTGATATTTGGATAGGGACTTATAAGGAGATTATGCATACATGTTGTTTTGATTTGGCCAAAAATTATGGATGCCATGGCAACAGAAACATTGAAACCAGTTTGGGACTTCTGTATTGCTTGCAATTTTCTAATTACTTGTTTAGCATGTTTGCTAGTTCAGTGTGATGAGGGTTTGACTCATTTGATGCCTGGATTGGACAAATAATTACCCTTTTTAGTGGCTACAGTCTTTCCCTACATCAGTATTGGACAGTGAGACGTTTGAAAAACATTAAACATTAAAGCACCTGTTTTACTGTGTTCAATTGATTGTGTTGTATTATAGGAACTGGGAAATAATATACTGGAGAACAGTAAGAATAATGCAGCTCTACAAGATATACTTACCTCTGCTACTATCATGGTGGTTAGTGTTACAGCATCTACTACACAAGGGTAAGTACTTTATTGGGTCATGTCAGGGGTTCCACTAGCTTATGAACTTGAGGGGTCATTTTGAAACTTTGGATAAACTGTTACCAATTTATAATGGGGTTCATATAGTGCTTGCTAGAGCTAGATTTCCAAAAGTTGATAAATAAAAAGCACTACATACTGTAAAATCATTTAATTTCGATGGGACCAAACTTGGTGGTTTCTGTTATAATGACCATTTCGATGGGCCAAAATTTGTGTTCAATGGGATTTGATTTCGTGGTTTAAGGTGAACCACGAAATCCATGAAATTTAATCCCCCATGAAAATTAATGATTTTACAGTATTGTTTCTGTTCCCATTTATCTGATGAAGTTGGTTAATTATTATGTAGCATTACCATACAGACTCTGTTCTAGGGATACTTGACTCAGCATTTAATGGTGTTTTACTTATTGTTATCACATTTTGGATTCAGCATTTTATGGTATTTTACTTATTGTTATCACATTTTGGATTCAGCAATTAATGATGTTTTACTAATTGTTACCACATTTTATTTCAGTTCCTATTTATCTGATGATGAAATGAAGATTGTTGAAGAAGCTTGTGATATGGTGAGTTCATTAAAGCAGTAAAACATGGATAAACTTTCCCCTAATACTGGCATGGTCAGGAACTTGGTATTTTCTGTTGCATATTACTCGAAAATATGTCATTATGGTATTTAAATATTCTACTTCGGTACTCTTCAAAATTCGCTTGGCAGACATAACGAGAGAAAAGGGGTGTAATTTCTACCTCAAGTGCAATGTTGAAAATGTTTTTGATCTGTGAAACTGTGAGATTTAAAAATGTCTTAACATGTTTTTACTTTGTACAATAATGACATTAATAATATGCATGAATCTTAATCAGTATCTGAATTTGTGTTGCTGGGTTTTGATTCTGCTAAAATATTTGGCTTGAAATCCTGGTTTAGTGAAATGTTTCCTGTTAAAGCAGTACATGTTGCCTTGGTACAGGGGTTAATGTCTTGGTTTTGTAGCCTGGCAACCCAGGTTTGATTCCAACTTGCTGCAAGTCAAAACATACTCATGCAAATTTTACGTCAATTTTTTATTATCCTTCACATGGATAGGAGTTACTGGTCCCTTTTTAAGGGTAAATTAACTGTTAAATTGTTTAGAGAAATTGGGTTTAACAGGTATGGACAAGCAAAACATACTCAATTCTTGTTGGTTGATTGCCGTAAACACATTATGTACTATTACATGAAATGTTTTATCAATTTTGTAGGCCTTGGAGTTGAGTGATTACAAGAGACGTATACATGAGTATGTGGAGTCACGGATGACCTACATAGCACCAAACCTGTCTATCATTGTCGGAGCATCATGTGCTGCCAAAATCATGGGTAGGTACAATATTACCTCATTGGTAAAAAAGGTATGAAAAAATCTGATAGGGAAGGTAGCACTCAACCCAACCAGCCGAGCACAGAAATCAGAAACACCACAACACAACTACCCAGAGCAATTCCCAAACAAACCCATGCCAAAACGGCAACCAAATGAGGCACAACAACCCTGGGCGTGACTTAGTTTAAAACACTAAGGACGGTGACCTAATGTTATGTGACCTAAAGGGGCACAACTACGACTTGACCTAGTTAAAATAAAAACCACCATGTCGACATTTGAAACTTATGAGCGTTGTTTAGTGCTCAATGTGTTATGTGTATTGTTTATATTTTAAAAAACAAGCTGATTAACATGGTCAATTTAACAAAATTAAACTTTATCCTTCAAAGTACTCTGTGTAGTCAGGAACATATTGACTGACTTCAGTTTGTGAATTCATGTTTCAAATGTTTGATACCAAAGAGGAAATATAAATGGTACCAATAATTCCCGTGCTAGATGCTAACCATTGAAGGAAAGCAGGCTTCTCTCATACCTTTTTAGTGAAGGAGATATTGAGAGTGATGACTATAAGTTGGGTAACTTGGTTCCACGATTGACCTAAAATAAATTGTATAAACTTCCAAACAGAGCAAAAGCTGTCATTTTGTAAACTGCATGAAGTATTTATGTTGATGTACATTTTCTCCATTCAGGTGTTGAAGGTGTTTTGACCAATCTTTCCAAGATGCCAGTATGCAACATCATGTTGTCTGGTTGTTAGATGTATATTTTCTCCATTCAGGTGTTGCCGGTGGTCTGACCAATTTATCCAAGATGCCAGCATGTAACATCATGTTGTTAGGTTCACAGAGGAAGATACTGGCTGGCTTTTCATCTACCGTCATGCAGCCACATCAAGGTCACTTGTATGAGTGTGATCTACTCACCAAATCTCCACCGGTAAGTTTGTTTCTTTTCTTAACATATCACCTTTATTATCCCCCCCCCCCACCTAGTAATGGTAGGCGTTATTCTGTCTGTCAGTCAGTTTGCCCGTCCGAACATTCACAGATATGAGGTCCTACCGTGCATATTGTCATATTTTGTGATTCAACCATTTTTGTCTTTGAGTTATGTCCCTTTGTTGATTTTCTTCTCTTAGGCTGGGGGGATATCGCTGTCTATCTATCTATGAATACTGCATCACCCCCTCGCGGAGATTAAGTGCAGGCAATTGAATGCACGCCAAGTGGTGTGAGTAAAGTAAAAAAAAGTTAAAGTAATAGAGAATAAGAGTGAAAACAGAGTTCAAAGTTCAAAGGAACAGTGATAGCTAGTAAAAGGTAAAAGTCTGGTTTTTAAAATATAAGGTACTGTGAATTATGGCATAGTGTGGGGGATAGTACACACTGCCTCCTTGAAGTTTTCTAAGGTAGGCAGCATGACTATGTCTATGGCTGCTTTTAGTTAATAAATAGGGATTAGTGAGATAGTGTTCACCAATGGGACGTACAACGGAATGAGCATGGAGTAAAGTGTTAACCCCAAACATTGTGAGTTTAGATAGAAAAACTAAACACAACAGGGGAACTTGAGATGTTAGGATGTTTGATTGTTTGTTTCTTTATTTGTTTTGTATCATAGTTCACTCTAGAGTGCAATAACTGCCATGGATGGTAGTTGCTGCACTGCGTTAAGCTCCACCCCTTGCGGTTACTAGGATACAAACATTCATTGAGCTGGAATTTATTTCTATCTTTATTTACTGAAACTGCGTTTAGGGGGACACAGATTAGTTCCTTGTATTTACTTCTAGAACAAAATCGTAAACTTGTCGATCCATCAATTTTCCTCATCTTTGACACTATTTGATTCTAATGTTTTTCAATGAAATGATTTTATATTGCAATATATTTTACCATTTCCAGGATTTAAAGAAGAAAGCAGCCCGACTAGTTGCGGCTAAATGTGCACTTGCTGCTCGTGTTGATAACTGTCATGAGAGTGTAGATGGAAGTTTTGGTGATCAGTTTCGTGCAGACATTGAAGGAAAACTTGACAAGTTACAGGAGCCTCCACCAGTCAAACATGCTAAAGCTTTACCTGCTCCTATAGATCAAGCGCGGAAAAAACGAGGTGGTCGCAGGTAAATTTTTTGTACATTTTCATGATTTTGTCTGATGGCTGTACCTTTGATTTAGCAGCAATAAGTACTTAGCCCAATGGCTCCTTTTGCATTAAAATGTTTTTATCAAGGTGCAGCCTGCTTTAAAGATCACTTTAAATTGTCCCATTGACTGACAGGGTCAACTTTATTTGATATAACTGTTTTGTTTATGCTATTTTTTATGCCCCCGTATCGATAGATCGGGAGGCATATAGTAATGCACCTGTCTGTCCGTCCGTCCTTCCGTCCGTTCGTCCGTCCGTCCGCCCTGGTTAACCCAAATTGACCGTTTCTTCTAGCATTAATATGGCTTGCTACAAAGTTTTCAAACTTGCATGGATGTTGTTTATGATCACTCTCCACGCGCCTGTATCACCTGACTCCATTTTGACCTTCACCTTGACCTAATTTTGGACTTAGACTTATTGAATCGCCAAATTCTTGGTTAACCCAAATTGACCGTTTCTTCTAGCATTAACATGGCTTGCTACAAAGCTTTCATACTTGCATGGATGTTGTATATGACCACTCTCCACACACCTGTATCACCTGACTCCATTTTGACCTTCACCTTGACCTAATTTTGGACTTAGACTTATCTCCCCTTTAGTATTTTCACAATAAAATTTTGTCTGGAGCGTATCTTCAAAACTATTTAACATATTGACTTGAAATATGAAATATAAATAGATGGCAACTTGGAGAAGTGCATCGACAAAGAACCATAACTCTGTCTGTCTTAAATTTTGAATTATCTCCCCTTTAGTGTTTTTATATTCAAATTTTGCTCTGAGTATATCTTCAAAACTATTTAACATATTGACTTGAAACTTGGAATATAAATAGATGGTAACTTGGAGAAGTGCATTGACCAAGCAATATAACTCTGTCTGTCTTAAACTTTTAATTATCTCCCCTTTAGTATTTTCAGAATAAAATTTTGACCGGAGTGTATCTTCAAAATTGTTTAAGACATTGCCTTAAAACTTGATATATAAATAGATGGTAGCTTGTAGAAGTGCATGGACCAAGAACCATAACTCTGTCTGCCTTACATTTTGAATTATCTCCCCTTCAGTATTTTCATGATAATTGTTTGTCCGGAGCGTATCTTCAAAAGTATTTAAAATATTGACTTCAAACTTGGTATATGAATAGGTGGCAACTTGGAGAAGTGCAGTGACAAAGAACCATAACACCATATCACCAGATCACACATGAAGTCAATCAAGGCACTGCTTTCAAATGTGGCATATTCGTTTACCATCATAAGTCCCTTATAGTTCAAAGCCATGTAACACTATCAAACATTTTAACTGAGTAATGGCCCCTGATTGATTTAGCTTTTTATGGACATGGCTTCCACGGGGGCATAAGCGTTTATTGAACGCAGTCTTGTTTTATTTAAGGTAGATTCTTACAACTTCTATTAATCATTTTAGGTAGATTCTTACAACTTGTATTAATCACTTCTGACACCTTATTCCACATGGTATGCATTGCCACAGGGGTTATGGAGCATTACTGTTAAATCATGATTCTGCTCAATTTGTGTTCATTTGTAACATGGATGTATTATGTTAAAATACTAATTATACTAATTGTTGTTTGACCTTTACAGAGCTAGAAAGATGAAAGAAAGATTAGGACTGACAGAAATGAGAAAACAAGCTAACAGAATGAACTTTGGTGAAGTAAGTACATTTGATTAGGAATGTCAATATTCCAAACCTTTTGTGATTCAAATTTTACTAAAATTGAAAGAGAGTAAGAACTATGGCTTGCATTTTGGTGTAGTAAGTATGCTGTTCAATAATTCTGACTTTGATTAAAATGAGTCTGATATCAAACAAATCAGTTTTACTCTGTTTCACCAGCACATTGTATGTTCCGACATCATCCTTCTCTAGTAACTTGACACGTCTTGGTATCCACCTAGGTAGCCTAGTGACATAGTATCTGCTTCAAGTTCAAGATATCTCTGGCTCCATTGCAGGCCTGGATAAACCCAGGCTAAGTGCTAAAAATGGTACTGCTATATATATCTACCTCACTACGCTCAGCATAGTAAGTTCCAGGTATTTCCAGGTAACTGTTGGTTTGCCCAGTGTAAGGATAAAGTGTCTGAGTAGTATGACTGAAAAACTGTTGATAAGTGTGACATAATGCAACATTTAATCATATATACACGTTTCCCATTTACAGATAGAAGAAGATGCATATCAAGAAGATCTTGGATTTACTCTAGGTACTATTGGTAAATCAAAAACTGGAAGAATTCGAGGACCGCTGGTTGATTCTAAAACCAAAGCCAGAATCTCAAAATCTCTACAGGTATATAAATCTTATCATTTATAACAGATGTATCATATTTCCCATTGTTTGAAAGTTTGAAATATTCATTTTGATGGTGGTCTGTTGTGAAATGAATATCCACAGTATGAAGGTCACGATTGATTTGATAAAAAAATTCCCAAATAATGTAAAATGGCTCATTATTGAGTATGCATGCCACTTATTGAGTATTTTTAATTTAGTGATAATGCTTTGATAATCTATGTGTTTGGGATAATATATTCAGAACCACCACAAGTTTGATTTTTGCTTAGTTTCCTGTTCAATATCTCAAGAGCCCTTTGCCCTAGGCTCTTCAAACTTTACATGCAGGTTGACCTGCAACATTATATGACCCCTATTTTCCATTTTCAACAATTACAGTTTTTATGGGGGCATATGTGTTTTACAAACATCGTGTTATGAAACTGTTAAGTTTGATGAAATAATTTTTGTTGAGTGTATTTATGTTTCTATCATTGTGTATTTTAGCAAAAGATAGCTAAGGAGAAGCAGACATGGGGTGGAAGTACTACAGTGAAGAAACAAGTGTCCGGTACCGCATCTAGTGTAGCGTTTACACCTTTACAGGTAAGTCACCCTGTTATATACAACCTCTTTCGAGGCCTAAATGGAAAATCGGGAAACCAAATGTGTAGCCTCGCTAAATAAATCATTACTTACTTGCTTAATTTTCTGCCCATAGACTGCTGTAGAGTTACGGTTGCTCTAGGGTACATGAAAACTGAAATTGGTAGTGAACTATCATCCCTTGGGATTATCTTCAATGGTTGGTTATAGGTTGTCACCATTGGTGACCCAGGTTTGTTTCCCTTTGCAGTTGGTCAAACCATTCCTTGATCATCTGTCTCTGCTATCATTGTTGATTTGGAGAAATTGCTAGTTCTTTTTTGGACAGATCCTGGAAAAAATGTTAACTAAATCAGCTGGCATAGACTATATATCACAAAAAATGTTCAGAAACAGCATTTAATGTGAACTAACAAATACTGTGATCATCCATGTGAGAACAAATCACAGAATAACATTCTCCAGCATGTTTGATTACAAGTGCTTAACAAAGTAACGTCCTGGCTAAGATGCGTTATTTCTGACGTTGTTAAGACTCAGTTACTATGGTTAAGTGATAAAAATATTTGGCCATGTTTTCTTTGAGATAAGCATTCCTTAAGCAAGTCTAGAAAATTGAGGATACTTAGCTAGCCTTGATCTTTGAAGACAACTCCTGACTGATCCTATATCACTAGTGGAGTAATACCAAGATATATCACATAACTCTTGCATACGTTTGTGTATATTTAACAGGGTTTGGAGATAGTGAATCCACAGGCTGCCGAGAAGAGAGTGCAGGAAGCCAATGCCAAATACTTCTCAAGTACAGCATCGTTTGTGAAAGTAGAAAAACAACTCTGGCATAAATGATGAAAAGCAAGATATTGACATTGATTATGATAAAACTATGTCGTGTACTGTGTACCGGCATTGTGCAGATGATATTGTGTTCATAAATGTTGAATATGACAATGATAATACTGCAAAATCATTTATTTTCGTGGGGGATTAAAATTTTTGCATTTTGTGGTTAACCTTTAACCATGAAATTAAATCCCATCAAACAATAATTTTGGATCTTGTATTTATTACCTGAAATGCAAAATCCACTAGTTAAGGTCCCGTCAAATAGTATTTTTTACCAAAAAAACACGGAATTTTGTGCCATCGAAATTAAATGATTTTACAGTAGTATAACTATGTTGTGTATCATGAAAAGGATTCAAAGTATGTCAGGTGAGACAAAGAGTATGGTGTATAAGTATACATGATCTCATAATGTCCTGTATGCATGGTGTGCCCATGTGCATGGTCACAAGGGTTTCTAACTGTTATTAGGTCGTTGAAATGTACAAGTATTGGTTTTGTAGGGTTATTTCTTTTGACAAAATTTGTTGACAGGCATCCATACTGTTTTTGTCATACAAATCTGACTCGTTGCATCAGTTTTCTATATGAATGTTATAAAACAGTGCTTTGTGCTTGGATGTTTGCTTAAATTTCCCAAACACACTTGCATCTTATTTTCAGGATTGGGCATTATGCCTCCGTAGGACATCTGTCTGAACATGTTGCCGGGTACCGTATAGCTGGTTATTTCTGCGGGGTGGAAATTTCTGCCATTCTGCGGTCCAAGATCAATTTGCAGAATTAAATCTACACAGAATTTTATCATCCGTAGAAAATTTTCACACGGAATATTATCTCCAGGGGCAAAAACACAAAATATTACACCCGCAGAAATAACCAGCTATACGGTAGTTGATACTAGCATACTAGACTGTTGTTTTCAGAGTAATCTACACAAATTGACAGTCTGACTTGTTGGTTATAGTTTTGCAAATTTGACACAAACCTGACCTTTTGATTAGCATAATTTAACAGTCGACATCTTGTCTGTGTTTATAACCACCTCGGTTGTATGCATTCATAGTCGCGTAGTATCACGAAGACGCTCAAAAAAACACAAAAGTGAAAAACCAATATTGCACGATTTGTTTGCGGAAATTGATATATTCAAAGCAAAAACCTTGTAATATATTCATGCATAAAGGTCAGGTTTGTATCAAATTCGCTAACTATACATGTGAGTCGTGAGTCATGTTAATGAATATTAAGCAGTTGTTGAATATTGTTACTGATTTATGAATGTATTTTGTATATAATTTTGCAAGTCGTGTAATTAAAATGAAATACAATTTCTGTTTGCCATTTTATTTGAAATTTTTTCAAATTTATCACAAAAATATCTCAACATAATGTTTAGAGATAATTAGAGATATTTCTCTTCATTTAACAAATTCGCTGGCTTAGAATGAGAAGGTCATATCTACAAAATCAATATTTTGAGAAAACAAGAAAAACTGTCTGACAATTACTCTTTACTTGCGTTAAAACAAGCTTTTTCAACTTCAGTTTGGTCAACACTAAAAATTCCGATTTTCATGAAAATAGGCTTATAAGAAGCGCCTTGTGGTGTAGATTTTTGAATATGCATTAGTCTTATAAGGTCGTAAGTGTGACCCTCTCATTCTAAGCCAGCAAAATATGCAAACACTTAGTTTCTAACATTGGTCTAGAAATGTCACTTTGTAAGTTGCTGGTCCCTTTTGGAAGGGTAAGTTAGTATGAGTTAATTTACTGTCATGAAAACTGGTTAGGTGAATTAGCCATCATATGTGACTACAAAAATAGTTGAGACATGGTGTTAAACACAAACAAACAAACATGACCAACGCACCAAGTATAGTGTGTCCAGGATATTGAGAAACACGGGAAAATTTGGATTTATCAGTGTTATTTTAGTATAAAATTTACCACATTTCGCACCAGTAGACCGATCCAGTCAATGTTTGTAAATATTACCTTATCCTGGGCGCACTATAAGATTAAGGATTCAAGGTGGATATGTTAAATAAATTGTTTGGACACTATTTTATTTACTGATATACCTGACCGTACACAAATCCTGACACATCCTGACACGTGCATTAACAAGGAAATAATTTAAAGCATAATCATTTACATGTATGTACAAACAAGTGTAAAGTAAAACATGTTGCATAAATCAATCACAAAACAACAGAAAACAATAAATTCTCGTCACCAAGTACCAGAAATAAATAAAACTACAAGGTGCTACCATAACAGGTCCCGTGTGCATTTATATATTATATTAGTCACAATGAGTAATTAATCTACTAGGCCCTCACACGTTTAGGTGGACCTTATTGCGGTTCGGTTGATTTCTAATTTGTAACCACTGTGTAGGTCCTTTATGTACTGTAAAATGATTTAATTTCGATGGGACGTCAATTGGTGGAGTTTGCATTTCAGGTACTTAATACTAGAGTCAAAATTATTGTTTGATGGGATTCAATTTCGTGATTGAAGATGAAGCAGGAAATGCACAACATTTACCCCCCTATGAAAATTAATGATTTTACAGTAAGCAACTGACTATTCAAGTTTTTTAACACACATGGTGCGAGTCCAAGTGAAGGCACTGTGCAAAGCTATTGCAACGACATAATTGTATGTAAATAGGTACCATTGTTGTTTTCACTGAACCCTCGTAAATATACAGGTACCATTTTTATCGACTTTGGCATGTCATGGCATTTGGATCAAATCCCCCTAATGTTTCTGGTGTAACATATACACTACCTACCTACCTAACCTCTTCATGCCTGCTGGCACATAAGACTTCACAGACATACTACACAGACATAAAAAATGCAAACGATAGTCGAAGAATACGCCACAGATAATGTAGTGTAACCACTTTGATAATTTTGAGACAGATGCATTAACGTAAAGGTACGAGGGGTGTTCCAGAAATAATAGGAATTTTCTCATAACTTTTTACTCAACCCTTACATTTTAAAGAAAATTGTCTCATATGCTTAGCAATGTATGTTTTATATACTGGTAGCAACAGAAATGCGTTGTTGCTAATGATGCTTATGCAAAGCGTTGTCATAGAAACCATGTAACGCCAAGGCGGGTCACACTATTATTTGTCAATACCATCCTTATTAAAAATGTGAATATCTCAATAACCACTTGATAAATATTGACGCCTAATTGTATGTCCTTACGTGGATGACTTTGACATGCGCATGCAAACTTTCGAAGAAATGAGTCTGTGTTTGTTACCATACGTCAGTAATCATGGGAATGTATCTAAGCGCGTCATGGATGAAAATGACGTCAACGCCAATAAACAGAAACCGCACGATTGCCAAATAATGGCATACATATGGAAAACCAACAGTGCTAACCAATGAAATAATGAAATGCATGTAATGTAGTGGCATTAAGCAGCCACTTGTGTTCTGTTGGCTCAAATTGTTTACAGATCGCGGATTTATAAACTTACAAATAAGCACAGGTGAAGTCATTGAAAATTAGGTTGACGTTAATAGCACAGTTTGTACCCTGATAGACGCTCCAAGAATTGAGCAATTTCTAACATCATTGCCAGACATTTTTTGTGAACAGGGGTACGGAAACACATTTACACAATCAGGAGAGTGTTATTAGATCTGTTAAGAAAGTCAGGATGACTATAAATAAAATTATTAAATGTTTCTTTATGTTAAAATACTCTGCTTGAAATGCGACGTCATAATAACGTCACGGTGCGACCCGCCTCCTTGATACATAGCATATTTAATGTTTCATATATTTCTTCTTGTTCATTCAATTTCTTTGATATTTCGCATGTTTGTCAGTGAAAGATTAAAATTTAATTATATATAATTAGTTTTCTTGATTTCTGATTTGCCTTGCTGCTATGGAAAAAGTCCTATTAATTGTGGAACACCCCACGTACACTATGAAAAACAATAAGTATAATGATAAAAGCAAAATCAACAACAGAAATGAAGAAAACATAAAACAAAATTGTACATGTAATATCAATATGTGAACAAAAGTGCACTATTAAAAATTGATCCAAGTAATTTGTGCTGTCAAATTGAAATAAAATTCTATTTGGCTTTTTGCAGACATGTATTTGTTCATCTGATGGAACGTTCTATACCCCCAATCAAACCAAACATGTCAAACATAACCCCAATATATCTGTGTCTGGGAGTAAAATGAATTGGTACCCCCCCCCCCCCCAATGAAACCAAACATGTCTTGTATTAAAATGTATTGGTGAAGTTCATTATCACCTTAGTATAGTACCAGCTTTAGGAATGTTAGGCTATGTTCCCCTGCCCCAATGATGCCAGATTAACCAGTGTCTTTCCCTTATACATCCAGTGTCTATCCCACATACACCACACTGTGTATTATTATGCTTAATGCCTATACAAGTAGAGTCTATCCTTCGGACGAGAGTCAATCCCACATACATCGTGTGTCCTTACCTTAGTCGATCGTCCCAACGTCTGTCTATCCATCTTACACTACTTTTTGTATTATTATGCTTTATGTCGTGCTGGCCACCCTGGCTTTCCACCGATCAAATCTCTATCATAATGAAAGTTTAACTCCCTTTCTAAAGTTGAATTCAATGTTGATAGAACACTCTTTTCAATAAGTTCGAAGTATGACCTAGGCGTATAACCGTCTCGCACAGATCGGCATACTGTCACAGTTCTCGGCGAAAATTTCTTAAGTCTCTTTAAAATATGTTCAAGTATTTCTGTTCTAATATGGATTTCTTTTTGTGTCGGTATATGTTCAAGGACCTGAGTATGTTCCGGTGTGTTAGCACCGAAACAAATGCTAAATCTAGTGTCGATGTTGAAAGACTTTGAAGAAGTTGAAGAACAGAATCCTGTCTCCTGAAGGGCACGTAGTTGTTTTATACGTAACCTTGCAAGTTGTTGCTGTAGATTCTGAACAAATTTAAATACACCTGAGGCAGTGCCATCACACAGATTGATACTATTGTCTGAGACCTTTGCATTAAATAGCGTTGCAAAGGAATTCAGTACGTCTATTTTTGAGATTTTTAAACATTTTGTAGAATTGGCAAGATGAGGATCTATTTTACACGCTCTCTTTATACGCACTGTACCTACCAAATCCATTAAGAAACCATCCGATTCTTTTTCATGAGCAATTGATAATGGACAGAGTTGAGCTGATATTGTTTCATCTAACTTTTCGATTGTTGCCTGACTAACATTAGCGTTAAGTAATGGCTGGATTGCGTATGCGCATCCAAAATAGTCTTCATCGATATCTAGTATGATGTTTTCATATTCTGATAACCAATCAGATTTAGCTAAGTACGATATGACTTTACTCTCATGTACTTCTTCCACAATTACTTTCTTTTTAATTTTACAATTTTTAGAACTTATTTTATAACCGAAGTCTTCTGCATCTTCGTCATCCTCTTCATTAGCCTCACCTTCGGCGTTGTCGTTGGATACACACTCGCTCTCCCCTTCCGTCATCATACACATGCAGAATGTCTTCTCCTTAGTTTTACGATTCCCCTCAGTTATGTACGCCCACCCGAGATTTAGGGTGTTCATTTCGTACCGCCCTCGATGATTACGTCGGTCCCAATCAGGCCACACCCACACAAATCTGTCAATCATACCGGCCATTGCTGCAGCCTAAAATATTGACACAAGTTTAGATACGTATAAAGCTCCAATGATCCAGAATGTCATGGAGAGAGGCCAAGCAGACGGCACAAGATTGTGTCAAATGACGAACTGTGGTGATGGCCCTATGTCCCAAACGGAATGAAGAGGACTACGTCAAGTAAGTAAGTAAGTTAAATATACAGAAAACCTCACTAGAGCAAGAACCATTGGGAAACGCAAATTTTGGTTGTTGTGCATAGAATGTTGCTACGGAGAGATAAATATTACACGTAGTTTATGAATAATGCAATGCCAGGGAAAAACAGGTTTGATCTACTGAACATTAGACATGTAAATGACTGAAAATTTGTTGAAAAACAACAACATAAAGCATGAATCATGAAAACTTTTTAAGTACATCCAACTATGTGGTGTACTAATATAATGTAAAATGTGGCAAAATTGAACTTGATGTTGTCAAACTTATCAATATCAGACATATATTAAATACGCTTCACTACTTTGATCCAACTCACAGCCTAATAGAGTGGAGCAAAATTTAATCTTAGGATCTGATTTTAATGAGATTGGAATGTTATGGATATAGTTCGACGTGCTTATTTATCCTCCTACCAGGTTTAGTATTCTACTCAGACAAAAAAACCTACTAGATATAATTACAATTCAAAAATGAAAAACACACAAATAATCATTACCAATGATGACAGGATAATGTTGCCACGGTACAATTACATTGTGTATTACCTGCCATCGTCGTACGTATACCCACGGTCGGTGCCTCCACTCCGCGATGTATGTAGAGGTGCGGAGGCACCGACCGTGGGTATCTGACGATTATTACCTGTATGAACGCATCATTTCGTTGCATGAAGTATTTGAGCTGTTTATCACTAGGCCACTTGAAGAATGGATAGCCAGGAATATATTGTGGTGGCGCTAGGTCGCTATGGCCATCTATATGAAACTGAAAACAAAATGTTTTAGTACTTGTATAAGGCATATCAAAGTAAACATCACAGTATTTGTATAACTCAAATGCCAAACAATTTGCAACATTGTCAGAAAATTAATTCTGTTCAACTTGTGTTTATTTATGTAATCTTCCAATAAATCCATACATTTACTTATCGTAAAATTACCACTAATTTATCAAATACAAATGTATATAAATTACCTAGAATTATTTACAGTAAATTTATTTAAATACTAGTACATGAATGACAGAAATGAGCTCGAATGACGGGACAATGGTATTTAACTCATGTATACCACAGAACGGTGATCTAGAAATCTTGAACACAATAATTGTCAAAGGAATAAAATGGCTGAGCAACAACGCTGGAGCCACAGGACAGAATTTCGAAAGAGAAACGTTTGCTTCTGCGACCAAGTACATTGTATAATAACAGAGCCATGTATTGAATGTCACCATTCAAACTCCATTGGATTTGCCAATGCATCTGGATGTCATGATTCACAGGCAAGTACTCTAGAATGTACTTACACATTACAAATGTATGTGATTCCAGACTTAATCAAGCAGCACGATAATTAAAATGTTTCAAACGTACACATTCCAGTGCAAAGTATTCTGCAGTTTAGAACTAAAACAAGTTCCAATATCAAGACTGGGGCCTTATTCACCAACTTTGTAAGTATAAAACTCAGACTTAGACTTAAAAATGTCATTATTCATAATTATATATAACTGACATTTCTTTGAAATAAGATTTAATCATGTGAAATTTTATCTGACTATTTGTTGTTACCCACAGCACATGTATACCAATTTATAATAAATTCGGTACAGCATGGGCGTGAATAGAACATTTGAAAAGGTTATGTCTAAGTCTATGTTTTAGACTTGCAACCTTGGTGAGTAAGGCCCCTGCTGGTGTAAAACAAGAACTGTCTATTATGCTCGCTGTTATTCTCTATCGGAATTTGATTGGTCGAGGCAAGAGACAACCAAGAAAGTAAGTCGAGAACTGTGGACCTCATATGCACCCGTGACAATAACTTAGTAGATGACATAGATCGTCTAGCACATTATCACCCATGTGTTAAAACTTACGCAAGGGATATACTAGTAGTAACGCGTGAACCTGATAGCATGAACTTACATCGTCAAGAAATCTAATATAACGAAACTAAACACAAAAACAAACTATGTACATTGTACAAACGATAATGAAAAACTAATAATGAAGACATTATCATTCATGTGTGTATTTTGACTGCAACAATAAAGTAAATTGAATCTTAGAAGTGGGTAATCTCCAGCTTTTCCAAAGGCAATGTTGGGTTTATAAACTTTATAGCCTTCAATTCAGAAAAAACAACTAGTAAAACAAAATATACATACAAGTGTGTTTCCAGTTTTGGGTATCACTCCACGTCTGGCCTCTCCAAACCAATATGGTATAACTGTAATATAAAACGAAGTTGGGTTAGTCAGAGGAATACTGGAAAGGCATCGAGGCAATGCCATGCTAAACAGGAGGAAACTATAGCATACACCACCTAAGTCATCAAAAATGCTGGGGTTGAGGGTTGCATGTATCGTAGTGTTCAAACCTATTTGTAGTCTTACACTAGTTATAGAATAAAGTATAACATTCATAGATTGTGCAAACCGTTTAACCTGTCAGTTCGTGACGCTACCTGAAGTTACATACATACATACATACTTAACTCATGGCATTTGACGTAAATGTACGACTAGATGTAAAGGGCACAGGAGCAAACAGGACCAACGGTCATGTCACCGACATGTTGAGTCTACCATGATAGTCTCAAACTCCAAACAGTGTTAATGATACGCCTTGCCATCGGCAACTAGGGAGATCACTGTGTAGGGGTTTAGATAGCCTTTTTATATTTATTTTTCAAATATGTTTCCTGATACGAGTATGTTCGGCCAGCACGTAAGTTAACAGTCTAGTTCTGTTTTGTTCTGTGTTATTTGTTATGCTCTGTTATCTGCTCTGTCCTGTGACATCGTAAAATCTCCTCTGTTCATAACGTTATATACATGTATACACAAGGCTACCTGCGTACTGGGAAGAGCATTTGTACTTCAGCTATGTTGGGGTGGAGTGCACCATTAAATTATGATCGAGAATATAAGTACACTTAACCGCTTTAAAAACGCACCACATATGAAATATCGATTTTTGTGATGAAAACGTCAATTTATGTTTATTTATTTTCGGATTAATAATTTTCAGTCTATATTCAACAATGTGTGTGATTTTCATGCAATTATTATGAGTTTGAAATGAATTATGACACAGATAACACTGAGACCCATGAAAGTGAAAGTCACAATTTCAAAAGCAAGTATAAGAGCCTGATCCATTGATGCATGTACGTGGTATCTCCTCCTAAAGCATAACATTAATTACGTAATAGGATAGAATTATGTTCGACGTGATGTTTCCCACCATTCAAGCAAAGTTTGACTTGAATTATAAATGTTATGTGGCTATGGCTGTCTGGCTAATACCATACGACCGAGTGCGGTTCAGATATGCGCATTATGTGAACCTAAGATTGATTCAAGCCTTATTTAAACTTGAAGTCTTGGTTATAAGCATCAGACGTTCAGGACATATCCCGTGGTGCTTCTATGGCACCTCAAATCAACACTATGAAAGAGTTCGAAGACAAAAAGTTGGGACTTTAGGCTCTAAACGGGAGAAAACTCATAAAAAATATACTTAAATAATTTTCCTTTTTATTGACAATTATGAAAGAAATAATTATGAAAATGCAATAATGTACTATTGGCTTGTTGATTGACGTCCGTTATTATTTTGACACTGTGTGCAGCCATGCGGAACCAATTACAGTGACACAACCTGTGTCATGTTTCCTCATAGCTCGGGCTCAATACCTTAAGCTGGTTTCATCCATGTCGGTCTTCGACTGTGCCATTCACTTGGAATCGATGTTCTAAGCTCCCATGCATTGTATGGTGGCAGTTGAACCGCCATGCTAAGGCACCGAGGCTCTTTTCAGTTGGAAGCGAAGGCACAGGCATCGAGAACAAATATTCGAGATATTGGCAGCATAAAAATACCTTTAGCCAATATTGTTTATGTTGTTTTTTCAATGCGCACACCAACAGCGTACAGTTTAAAAGTAATATTGATCACACAGGTCGACGCGATCGAGCTGCACGCGCAAAACATGCAAAATCAAAAAAGTTCTCAGGGCGGGGTATTCCGAATGAAAAATAAATCGTTTTCTTTAATTAGGTCAAGCTTATGAACTGAACAAACCCTGAAATCTATCAATTTTAGCAAAAATGTATTTTGACAGAATTTGATTATTTTCAATAGTGGTGCGTTTTTAAAGCGGTTGAGTGTACAACTTATACATTTACAACTGTATAACTACTAGTATACGTTAGTATCATACTTTTCTCCAAAGGTTCATCGCACAATAATTATGATTGTTGAAGGTCATATTTAATGTAAGTGTATATTATTGCCTCAGATCCTGTTTGATTTTGAATTAGTTTAAAAGTGTTGTACCCCTGGGCTACAGTAATTGTATTTCATGGTTACGTCGTATTAAGATAGTGAACATGACTCACAACCACAAGATGAGGGGGTAAGATACCGGGTATATGATATCCTGTTACTTCGTAAAACGCTACCGAAAACAATAAAAAGTAAAACAAGAGGGCCATGATGGCCCAATATCGCTCACCTGATTATACATGAAACCCTGCACAGTTTTCACCCAAGGGAATAATTGGTTTCAGAACAGAAGATTTTTGAAGTTTGCTTGTGGGAAATCTATTTTTAGCCCGTGTGACCTAGTTATGCGACAGACTGGACATTTTTTAACAACTTTGGTAGAGGTCCACCCGAGGAACATTCCTGTAAAGTTTATCAAATTTGGCTAAGCGGTTTAGGAGGAGAAGTCGTTTGAAGAAATTGTTGACGGACGGACGACGCACGACGGACGACGACGACGGACGACGGACATCTCGGTATGACAAAACCTCACCATGACCACTTAGTGGTCAGGTGAGCTAAAAAAACGGAACCACTTTCAATATTTTACTTACAAAGATAGTATCAAGCGACAGTGAGTATTCATCAATTTAAGTGGTTGAGATATTGCAAATGCAACCAATGAACGATTAGAACAAAGATTTGTGCGACCAGGTATCACAAATTGCCTTTTTATAAGAAAAGTAAAAAAAAAACACGTTCAATGTTTTAGTTATAAAGATAATATCAGGCGACAGTGATCGTTTACGTTTACGTGGTATGGGACACAGGTAACTGTATCCTTGAGCAAGAGTAAAACGGAAAAAAAAGTAAAATTTATATTTGCCTATGAGAAACTAAAAATTATCCATTTTTTAAAATTTCAGTTTTCAATTTCTTTTTGAATGATACTAAAGCATTGCATTATGCATTCAATGAACGTTCAGATCAGCGATGCGAAGATTTTGGCGACCAGGCATTACATTAGTTTTATATATGCGATAGAATCGAACTAGTTCTTATTACCATAATTAAAGAATAAATTAAACATCCATAGGCACTGTTGACACTTTGAACATGCTCGTTTATATATAACATATATTAGTATAAAGTGAAATATATCGGTCCATAAGTTAGAAATTGAATCTGGAAGGCGTATGCATGGTGATTCGGCATCCAAGTTCGCCAAAAGTATGCAACTCAGACGGGGTCCATTTAACATAACTTTTTTTCTGAGGTTTTCACAAGCACAATGCGTGCATCTACACGACTGTTGCAGATGACGACCAATTAATTTGCTCTAAACTTAATTAACTTAGTATTTATGGTTTAAAAAGAGTGCAGCTACATACACTGACATCATGCGCGTACATACAGTACAACCTCTTCTTAGCATCTTTTAAATTCCCAAAGCTGGTACTGCCTCATAATTTAACCTTTTAGAGCAATGACTTCGATACAACAGCCTAATCTCTTCGCTACTGCGTTTATAGTGTCATTAATTTGTAGAGCCCTCGTTTTACGTCACATCCGGTTTACGGGAGGTAACTCTGTACATACGATTATCGCTTAATTGAAAGGGTCTATTTACAGCTCCCAAAGGGTGTTGCCCTATCGAGGTTGTACTGTATATGATATCATTTATATATCATATTTTTTCTTCTAATTTAATAGAAATTACAAATATAATTGGTAATTATAGATACAAAAAAATGGAAAACAATAATGCATTATACTATAACTGGCTTGTCTAAGAGAAAATGGAAGTCATCAAGTCGATTGCCAAGAACAAGGAATGAAAACTACTACTACTCATGAGAACTGGTAATTTCTGTCCTGAGTAAAGCTTTAAACAGACAAGAAAATAACATAATGACTGAGCCTAGACACTAAGACGGATGTTGCCAGATTTCATGGAATGAGGATTTAGTTGTACGTGTTCATTATCTGCGTTACGTCAACGATGAAACACGAAAAGCGCTTGTTTTACGGATAAATGCTTTCTGAAAAAGCTTCCGATTGCGTGCGCTATTGTCACGTGACATTTGTTTTGTAAATCCGGTTTTTATAGTATGATTGTTGATTCTTGTAAAAGAGAGTGTTTACTGTTTAATTAGATCAAACAGTTGATAGTATAAAACATGTTGAGATTTGCTTCACTCATTAACATACGCATAGACATTGATTTCTTCAAGTCAAGCACACTTGCACGTATATGCTAAAATCTGTACAAACTACACGTACACATTGAAATCATTTAGGTTTACCCGAATCCTCAAATATTACAGTATTAATTATTAGAAATAAGTTGTTTATACGTACAGTTCCACAGCAACATATTTTAAAGATACGTGTTCCACTGTTTTAGAATGTATATGCTTGCAATTAAAACAATATCGTCAGCATAAAGCATCAAAATTGCATGTAAATGAAATGAAATAATCACTGGTACAATGTCGATAATCATGAATGCAATACAAATAATATAATAAAAAGACAAACTTATCAATATTAGTCATTGGATACCATCTTAGTTCTAAGCATTAGCAAAATACACTGATTCGCGGAGATAAATGACGTCATTACAGAATCTCGTAACTTTCTTCGATTGTTAATCGGTGATTTTCCCTGAAAATTATTTATTACGACCATTTTCATACATGAACAATAGAAGTAATTCAATATAACGGTTTAACGAGTGTCATAAATCCACCGCGGAGAAGCCAAGAATCAATCGTGAAACATCGGATATTTCCGTTTTCTACGGCAAATTGCGACGAATAAAACAATAATTGTAACCACTCGGATATTTCCGTCATCGATACCCAAGATGCACAAGCACATATGACAAGGGATTGTTCCCTATCTATGATCAATGCTGATTGTTCAATAAACATATTATAACCATAACTCTTAACCCATAAATAATGCTATACAAAAGTCATAGACTATCCTCTACGTGGGTGCTTGTAACAAACTAACAGTTTCCAAATATGGCATCTTATGTTTTACGATTCGTTTTTATAGACTGCTTTACCGTGAATTGTTGTCCAACGTCTAGGAAATATTTGCCTACTTTTGCTAATTCAGACAAAGTCATGTTCGTTATAATATGCCACGATAAAGCCACAATCTTGTCGTATGACATGTCTGAAGCATGCACATTACACGAATCATAGGCTGTTCATATTTGCTGTGAACCAAAAATTACGAAGGCACATGGTTTGATTCTTTAGTATTTGCCATGTCTTTACACATTGAAGTACCAATGCAACGAGCTTATTATAGTGTACCCTGAGATAATTTGAAACCAAATGCCTATGAGCCATTATTGGCGTCTTAAGACGTCTGTGAACCATTGCTGCTGCGCGAGCGCTGTTGTTAACTTGATAATTCAGCATATTTTGTCTACCATTGCTCCAGAGACTGCTGTCAATTATTGAATCCACTGTTTTTATGGATTCAGTGTCATCTATTGACTTCTTAATATTATGACTTGCAAGCACTATAACTGTAAACTGCTGAAATGGCGTCATTTGACGTCAACTACGGTGACTATTAACACGAATTTGATACCAAGTAATATTCTCAATAACACGCTCATTGGCACTGTGGGCAGACATTCATATATGATGCTTAGTTCAATAATGGCAATGGTATTTCGTATAATATGCCGGGTTATTTTATTGTTCTATTTTTTTTTGTTTTCTAACAAATATTTCACACTCAATAATTTGAACAACCTGGTTAAGAATCGAAGTGGGTGTGTTCTACGGTGTTTGAAATGCAGAACTACGTAATAATGTTTGTACATATAGATGTGTCAGACGTCTGTGCTAATAAACAATAAAAGACCATGCCAGCTACTTTACAAGGTGGCCTACCCGTAGATAATATATGTTAGCTCCCTGACGAGGATCCAATTGTTCGAAATAGCACTTGGCAGCTTACTTCACTTGTATGTATTTTAAGAGCATAAATGTCATGGTATTATTAGGTACGACCGAGTACAGTGAAACATCCCCATGATGGCACTGTGTAGCATAATTGACGATATAGCTTAAATTTTTTCGGAAGTAACCCATTTCAGCATTTTACCTAGCCGGAGGAAATATTTCTCAAATTTGAAAGCTCGGCCATTTCCGTTTGTCTCCGGTAAATGTACCTATATATTGCAAAGCATAAAGTCCGAGGTGATCAGCATGAAAATCTCTATACAACAACGAAACTTGGTGTTTTTCAATGAGTGTTGCTGTAGAAGGGTTGTACTGTATTAGTATAAAGAGAAATATATCGGTCCATAAGTTAGAAATTGAATCTGGAAGACGTATGCATGGTGATTCGGAATCCAAGTTGTAACTCGAGTAACAAGCTCAAAGACGCGGTCCATTTAACATAACTTTTTTCTGGGGTTTTCACAAGCACAATACGTGCATCTACACGACTGTTACAGAAGACGACCAATTAATTTGCTCTATACTTAATTAACTTATTATTTATGGTTTAAAAAAGAGTGCAGCTACATACACTGACATCATGCACGTACATACAGTACAACCTCTTCTAAGCATCTTTAAAATTCCCAAAGCTGGAATTGACTCATAATTTAACCTTTTAGAGCAAGGACTTCGATACAATAGCCGGTATTTACAGCTTCCAAAGGGTGTTGTCCTATCGAGGTTGTACTTTATATGATATCATTTATATATCATATTTTTTCTTCTAATTTAATAGAAATTACAAATATAATTTGTAATTATAGATACAAAAAAATGGAAAACGATTATACATTATACTACTGGCTTGTCTAAGAGAAAATGAAAGTCATCAAGTCGATTGCCAAGAACAAGGAAAGAAAACTACTACTACTCATGAGAACTGGTAATTTCTGTCCCGAGTAAAGCTTTAAACAGACAAGAAAATAACATAATGACTGAGCCTAGACACTAAGACGGATGTTGCCGGATTTCAGGAATGAGGATTTAGTTGTACGTGTTCATTATCTGCGCTACGTCAACGATGAAACACGAAAAGCGCTTGTTTTACGGAAAGATGCTATCTGAAAAAGCTTCCGATTGCGTGCGCTATTGTCACGTGACATTGTTTTGTAAATCCGGTTTGGCTGGTGTACTTCAGTACCATGCACTTGCTTTTTTATAGTATGATTGTTGATTCTTGTAAAAGGAGAGTGTTTACTGTTTAATTAGATCAAACAGTTGATAGTATAAGACATGTTGAGATTTGCTTCACTGATTAACATACGCATCTAGACATTGATTTCTTCAAGTCAAGCAAACTTGCACGTATATGCTAAAATCTGTAAAAACTACACGTACACATTGAAATCATTTAGTTTTACCCGAATCCTCAAATATAACAGTATTAATTATTAGAAAAAAGTTGTTTATACGTACACTTCCATAGCAACATATTTTAAAAATACGTGTTCCACTGTTTTAGAACGTATATGCTTGCAATTAAAACAATATCATCAGCATAAAGCATCAAAATTGCATATAAAAGAAATGAAATAATCACTGGTACAATGTCGATAATCATGAATGCAATACAAATATTATAATAAAAAGACAAACTTATCAATATTAGTCATTGGATACCATCTTAGTTCTAAGCATTAGCAAAAGACACGGATTCGCGGAGATAAATGACGTCATTACAGAATCTCGTAACTTTCTTCGATTGTTAATCGGTGATTTTCGCTTAAAATTATTTATAACGACCATTTCCATACATGAACAATTGAAGTAATTCAATATAACGGTTTAATGAGTGTCATAAATCCACCGTGAAGAAGCGAAGAATGAATCGTGAAACATCAGATATTTCCGTTTTCTTCGGCAAATTGCGACGCATAAAACAATCGTTACTATTCGGGTATTTCCGTCATCGATACCGAAGATGCACATGCACATATGGCAAGGGATTGTTCCCTATCTAATATTGATCAATACTTATTGTTAAATAAATATGATTAATAATTATCTATAAATCTTATCCTATAAATAATGCTATATAAAAGTCTTAGACTATCTTCAACGTGGGTGCGTGTAGCAAACGAACAGTCTCCAAATATGGCATCTTATGTTTTATGGTTCGTTTATATTGACTGCTTTACCGTGAATTGTTGTCCAACGTCTTGGAAATGTTTGCATACTTTGCAAATTCAGACAAATCAGTTTCGTCATAATATTCCACAATCAAACCACAATCTTGTCGTATGACATGTCTAAAGCATGCTCATTACAAGAATCTTTTGCTGTTCATATTTGTTGTCAACCAAAAATTACGAAGGCACATTGTTTGATTTTTTTAGTATTTGCCAAGTATTTACACATTGAAGTGCCAATGCAAAGAGCTTATTATGAGACATTATTGGTGTCTTAAGACGTCTGTGAACCATTGCTGCTGTGCGAGCGCTGCTGTTAACTTGATAATTCAGCATATTGTGACTATCATTGTTCCAGAGACTGCTGTCAATTATTGAATCCATTGTTTTTTATGGATTCAGTGTCATCTATTGACTTCTTAATATTATAACTTGCAAGCATAACTGTAAACTACTGAAATGGCGTCATTTGACGTCAACTACGGTGACTATTAACACGAATTGGCACGGTGGTCGAGTGGTAAGACGCCAGACTTCTGATCGAGAGGTCCCGGGTTCGATTCTCGGCCGGGACACTTGGTCATTTCATAAACGCTATTTAGTGTTTCCCATCCAACTTGAGATGATCCTGTTTGGTAACCCAGGGGTAGTCTCGCGTGTATTGGTGCTTTACACCGGGTACGTTAACAGGTTAAAGAACCAAGGAATCTATTCGAAACGAGCTAGGGTATCGTACCCGGATTCCGTGTATCTCATCTCTGCCTCTAACATTTGCGATAATGCCCCCAGAGTGGGCCCTGTAAATTACATGGAAGAAGACGAAGAAGAAAAAGAATTTGACACCAAGTAATATTCTCAATAACACGCTCATTGGCACTGTGGGTAGACCAGACATATATGATGCTTAGTTCAATAATGACAATGGTATTTCGTATAATATGCCGGGTTATTTTATTGTTCTATTTTTTTTTGTTTTCTAACAAATATTTCACACTCAATAATTTGAACAACCTGGTTAAGAATCGAAGTGGGTGTGTTCTACGGTGTCTGAAATGCAGAACTACGTAATAACGTTTGTACGTATAAATGTGTCAGACGTCTGTGCTAATAAACAATAAAATACCAAGCCAGCTACATTACAAGGTGCTTACACGTAGATAATATATGTAAGCTCTCTGACGAGGATCCAATGGTTTGAAATAACACTTGGCAGCTTACTTCACTTGTATTAATTTTAAGCGCATAAATGTCATGGAAGTATGAGGTACGACCGAGTACAGTGAAACCTCCCCATTGTGGCACTGTGTCGCATAATCATTGACGACATCGCTTAGTCAAATCCTTATTTTGTTTTTTCGGAAGTAACCATTTCAACATTTTACCCATCCGGAGGAAAAAATTCTCAATCGTGTAAACTCGGCCATTTCCGTTTGTCTCCGGTAAATATACCTTTATATTGCAAAGCATAAAGTCCGAGGTGTTCAGAATGAAAATCTCTATACAACAACGAAACTTGGTGTTTTCCAATGGGTATTGCTCTAGAGAGGTTGTACCGTATTCGATAGTCTGGCAACCCGAATAGATCATATATTTTATCAATCAAATAGCATAACTTGTTCCAATTTTCGTTAGATTTCATTTTGAGCTTAGTTATCTATGTTTGAGGTTGCAAAGGGAAATAATTTCATGAGATAAGAGTAGATTGAGGAGTTGTCTTTTTAAACATAGGGTATGTTAGACAGACTATGTATTCGAGTACTGGCAAGAACATAATTATCTGGTAATCGGAACATGACCGAAAAAGCAGACACTGGTGGTTTGTGGTGTCTCTGTTTCTAAGTATAAATGATACACAATAACTTAATATGGATTGATAAGTTTGAATTAGATCTATGGATTAAAATGTCCCTCAACGGCCTCCGTAGTGACGAATAGACGTTGACTCTATGCTACACGGTCATAAAAAATATCAATATAGACATATACATCTGTTTACTATCTTCTTCAATATGGTATTCATTGTGTTACATTTTACGAAGTGTATCCCAAACATTATCCAAGGATGAAAATGTCCCTCAACGGCTTCCATATTGACGACATTATGCTAAAAGCACTGATAAAAAGGTATCAATGAATATAAATCTATTTACTATCCACTTGGTAAAGCTCTTAAATAATAGTATTGGCAGTGTTAATTCACGTTGTTGTTTTGTCAACCATAAAAAGCTTTTATAAAACTGTTCCTTCGGCAGTTCCCATGAATATTATTTTAATAACTTGTACGTATTAAAATGGTTAACCATTAAAACACATATTGTTCTGTGCTAGTACTTAAAATCATATTTGAGAGTGTTACTGTATCCATTATGTACGTAAGTTAAGTTAGTTGAACACAGGTTACTGTACCATTGATAAAAAAATCATAAATTTTATACATTTTTTATAAACTTATAAAAATTTAAATACCTCCACCAATCGTTTTTCAACCATGATACATTTAATATTATTGGATGCGGTTGGATAATATTGAGTGTAAGTTTTAAAAGGCACAGTTTGTACGACCTTGCATGAATTTGAATTTGAGCCCCGGAATTCGAATGTGACTTTAATAATCGCTGTTAACTCATATGTCTTGGAACCATTGGCTGACGACCGTAAGACAAACCAAATCTGGGTGTGGTGGTGCATGGTACATTCCTTCGTCGGAATACTTGGCAGAAATATTAAAATGTGAGAAAACCATAAAACAGTCAGCTATCACTCGAACTTCGTAGCATACGTCTGGTAAAAAACTGAAAAAGGTCAGTTTCTACAAAACGTCAGTCATGTGATCTTTAAGAATAATGTTTCCTCATTGAAACATGACCAACAGCAGCTGTAGATAGAATGGAATCGAATCGTTTCTATCATTAAATATACTGCACCATCTGTCGCGCAGGTTTGAAATATAGGTAATTTTCAGCATTGTTTCAATTATATTAAAACTATTAATATAATATGTTTCAGATTGTTGTCGACGAGCAAGTGGTAGAATGAAAAACTCCAAGAAAACTGGATAGGCCAACTCTATGGCGCGGACATAGAGCAATCAAGTTAGTCTTGGATTTTTTTTGTTCCACAAGAGCTAACTTGCTCGTCGCCAACAACTCGAAACATATTCACAAATGAACGAAGAACACCATTTTGATCACCTCGAATTTTATGCATTGCAAAAAATATTTTACCGGAGACTAGTGGAAATGGTCGAAAATTCACGATCGAAGGAGCACATGACGCAGCCAATGCCACGGACGAACACAATTGACCTACAGTTGGCATCGGCCAGGTATTATAGAGGAGTTGGTCTTTTCATTGATGTTTTACTGTACATGTATATAGTTATAATAATCTAGCTTGTTGCAATCGCGGTAATGTTGTGTTTCATAAATGACATGCTGATTTTATCGAACGCTGTTAACTAATAGTACACAAACACCCAGTAAATGAAAAATTCTGTAGTTTACAAAATAATTAGCATTTTACGAGTATTTCCATGAAATATAGATTATAATCGATACCGTCACAGAGAATGGCTAGCTTGCAATCAGTATGAAAAGTCTTTTCAGTACAATGTATATCAAGCAGTGACGCCTTTCTTGTATTTCCTATTCATGGCGGTGTTATCATACTTTAACAGAAATACGAGTTGTGCATTCATGGTACATGGGTAGTGTGTTATTCAAGTTTGAACCACGAA
This sequence comes from Spisula subtruncata, assembly GCA_963678985.1. NCBI lineage: Eukaryota > Metazoa > Mollusca > Bivalvia > Venerida > Mactridae > Spisula > Spisula subtruncata. The sequence goes on from OY787660.1 coordinate 66,517,945, forward strand.
TATTTTATCGCCAACAGTTGTATTATGCCTGCATTGGATAGGAATCACGACCTCCTTCAAATTTCCAGTTTCTACTCGGGAATATTTTCGGAAAATCCCAGGCACATGGAATGGTATGGTCCTCGTTTAAACTCTGACCAACTGTACAGTCCAGTTAGGATAAAAATCCAGTGACACAGTGGACCAATCCATTACTACGGTGTAAAAACAAGTATAAATGCTTATACCAACAGTTCAATACCAAACTAAACTCTACCTGTTTAAGCAATGGTTTTAATCTTTTGGGTATGATGTCACTGTCAGATTACTCTAGCTGGACTATACTGTTGTTCAGAAATCACGAACTCAATATTATTTTTGTGTGACATGTTTGAAACAAGAGTTTGAATTGGCAGGGATACTTGAGTAGTATATTGGGCATCATGTCGATATATCGCTGGCTTAGAATGAAAAGGTCGTAACTACAAAAAACTACATCAGAAATTTACTCTTTACTCATGGTAAAACGAGCTGTTTAAGCTTAAATTTGGTCAATATGACATGTTCCGATCTTCATGAAAATAGACTCATAAGAAGCGCCTTGTGATGCTGATTTTAAATATCAGTCTTATAAGGTCGTAAGTAGTACTTACGACTTTCTCATTCTAAGCCAGCGATATGTAGGGAAATAACCAAGGTATAGGTGTATATCTAGACTAAGGTTATGTATATCGATGTACTTTTATCAATTTGTTTATAAAGTAACCCCCCCCCTGTATAGCTCACTGGGTTCAATATTCACTTATAATCTGATAATTGTGAAAAAAGTACCAAATTGGTAAGATTCACAATATAGTGTTTATTACTTTTCATGGAAAACTATTGTCGCACGAGGTGGTGTTTTATATAATGTAGATTATAAACTGAGCATGGACATTTGACATTTCCCCATGTGATAAGTGGCATTTCAGACATCATTGAAAACGTATATGAATATAATCATACATGTGTGTACCTCTGGAACACATTCACAGCTGCACTGTTGCTTCTATTGATATCAATATATCGCTGGCTTAGAATGAGAAGGTCGTAACTACCAAATTGGTATATTGAGGAGAAAACAAGAGAAAACTGTCTGTAATTTACTCTTTACCTATGGGAAAACACGTTTTTAAAACTTCATTTTGGTCAACATGACAATTTCAGATTTTCATGAAAATAGGCTCATAAGCAGCGCTTTGTGAAGCAGATTTCAAGTATGTATGAGTCTTTTAAGGTCGTAAGTAGTAGTAACGCCCATCTGGTTCTAAGCTATCGATATGATGGAACTTGACATTTAAATCAATTAATAACTTATTGCGGACCATGTCTGGCCTAACAAACACATCAGTCGCGCGTGTATCATAGTTACGATGTAAGAGTGCAATAACTACTAAAGTTATACTGGAAAAGTGCAATAAGTGCCATATTGCACTTGGGAAGAGGTAATGACTGCAATACTACACTGGGAAAGAAAGCGTGCAATGTCTGAAATACAAGTGATATCTTTACTACTATACATCGGAAAACGTACACTATTGAAGTTGTCCCCCTACCAATAACTGCAATACTGCACTGTGGAAGGACGTAATGATTATAATACTACAAATTAGAAAAGCATGCACTATCTAAAATACTAGTACATTAAATATGGTAGTACACTGGAAAATGGTACAATAACTGCAAAACTACAATGGAAAATGTTGCAACAACTGCAAAACTACACTCGAAATGGTGCAATAACAGCAATACTACACTCAAAAGGGTACAATAACTGCTATACTACACTAGAAATGGTGCAATAACAGCAATACTACACTCGAAAGGGTACAATAACTGCTATACTACACAAGAAAGGGTGCAATAACTGCAATACTACACTAGAAAGGGTACAATAACTGCATTACTACATTGGAAAATGGTGCAATAACGGCAGTACTAATTTGGAAAAGGGTGCAATAACTGCAATACTACATTGGAAAATGGTGCAATAACTGAAATAATGCATTGGAAAATGGTATAATGGTGCAATACTAAAAACGGGTGGATTATCTGCAATACAACGCAGGAAAAGGTTGCAATAACAACAATGCTGCACAGGAAATGGAGCAATTACCGCAATACTACAGTTGAAAATGGTACAATAACTACCACAACTTCAACTACACTAGAAAGTGTGCAAGCACTGCAATACTGCATTCCAAAAGTGTGCAAGCACGGCAATACTGCATTCCAAAAGTGTGCAAGCACTGCAATACTGCGCTGGAAAAGTGTGCAAGCAATGCAATACTGCGCTGGAAAAGTGTGCAAGCACTGCAATACTGCATTCCAAAAGTGTGCAAGCACTGCAATACTGCACTGGAAAAGTGTGCAAGCAATGCAATACTGCGCTGGAAAAGTGTGCAAGCAATGCAATACTGCGCTGGAAAAGTGTGCAAGCAATGCAATACTGCGCTGGAAAAGTGTGCAAGCACTGCAATACTGCATTCCAAAAGTGTGCAAGCAATGCAATACTGCGCTGGAAAAGTGTGCAAGCACTGCAATACTGCATTCCAAAAGTGTGCAAGCACTGCAATACTGCGCTGGAAAAGTGTACAAGCAATGCAATACTACAGTGGAAAATGATACAGGAACTGCAACGCTACACTGGAAACTGGTGCAATGTATGCAATACTACACTAGAAAGAATGCAATCACTGCAATACAGTGCTGGAAATGACTGCAATAATGACCATGAAAATGTTGCTAATAAATAGCATACTTGTTGAATACAATATCCTTGTAACTAACGCCCATCCATCATTCATAGAAAAGTATTGTATCTATCATACAGAGGGACATTCTCTATGGGACTATCCGGGGAACCTGATATTGGTAATACATGATAGATGCTCTCTGATACTATTTGTACACATTATTATGACAGTGTAGGCTACTAGAGTGTATGATGATTCCAACATATCTATCAGAACTGTCATATTCCATTGTTAGCCAGATGAGCATGGTGATCGTGGGATGCTATTAATTACATGAAGTGAACCAACATGCCAATTTGGGTAACATGAAACTAACTCGTCTATTTCCATCTACGACGGTGGTTTAAAAGGTATCATCGATAGCCTATCGGTAGAGTCCGCTTTCGGTGCTTCCATGCCCCGGGTTCTATCCCAGGCCGCGCCATATCAAGACAAAATAAAAGGATACCAGTGTTTCCCTTGCTTTAGACACTCAGCATAAACGGGACATTGGCTTCTCTCCTCTCATACTCTCAGGAGCGATGTATAAAATCAGAAATGAAGTGTCGAATATGACCAGTATTTATATATATAAGTTTTACAATCAATTTTGAATAAACGAGTATATCTAATTGGGTCGATAGATGGATGCGACTGACCTCGTACGCTGTCGAAAGATTAGGAGTGCCATTGACCTCGCCGTCCGGAAATTTAATTCAGTTTAATTGTTGCATTTATAATGATCTATAATGTGGCCAGTAGATGGGGCGGTGCTCGTGCATTTGGTACTGTCGTTGTTGATACTAGTATCTGAATAGAAATATTTCAAATTTCGTACTGACTTTGGCATTGGCAACACTCACAGTGTGCACAGTCGACACGATACGCATACAATTGAACTTTTAGAACTTTGTATTAAACCGGTTTAATCCACCATTGTACTTAAAATAATAAATGCATACTTAAGAACAAAAACTACTGTAGTATGACATAAAATACATTTTTTTAATATACATTTTGTACCGGTAGACATTTTAGGCAAAATATCCTTAAATCGTCGTATAAATGGTAATACATATCGCAGTTTGATAATGTTGACTTGACGAGCAAAAATATTCAGTACAATAGTGGATTAAACCGGTGTATTACAAAGTTCTAAAAGTTCAAAATCGTTCAAATTGATTATGTTGACTTGACAAGCAAAACTATTTAGATAAATGCATTAACTATTGAACCTGGTCATGTTTCATAAATTTTGTAAATAATATAAAGTCTATGTGCTCGTGTTGTCTTTAAACGGTTGTCGGAAACCTTAAATTATCAAAAGCGTTTCAAATTTCGAAGATAATAATTAAATATTGGAAGACAAATTGGCAGGTCTAATTGCTTATAATTATGCAAACGTCATGGTTAAGTCGTGTCGATGGATTGTAGATAGCATTGGTGGCTCTTTTGTTGGGAGTATACAAACAAAGCCAATACATGCTTTAGGAATAAAAGAATTAAACTTCCGCCTATGTACCTTTTTTGATAATGTTGTGTTAACTACAGTAACTCCTCGACGTATGGGACCACTATTAAAACCCTTGAAACACGTCATACTTCATGAATAAGTATAACCAGCTGCTGCTAGTATGACAGTGTACCCATCACATAGAATTAGTCAATTACCTCCCTTTATTATAATATGCAAATTAAAGAAACCATACAGTCTGTCATTTATTTAGTGAGGCATACTTGTTATATTGACTGGGGGATGGGGACTGAATCTAGATTAGTTTCTTGGTGATGCCGCCGTTTCTGTAGGGCTTCAAAATGTCTTTACATGTATACAGTTTTTATTCGTTTTTAGTTTGGATAGAGTCGCGTGAAAATAGAAAAACGTGTCTTTAAAATTGAAATGGTTACCGTATTGAGCCATTGCTTTTAATGAAGCCGAATTATTCAAATATGCTCGTACGTAGTTATGGTGATAACACTATAGAAGTATTTGACTAACACGTAAGTACATATTTTGAGAAAACAAGAAAAAAACTGTCTGAAAGCTACTCTTCACTCTATATGGAAAACCCAACTTTTTGGACTTCATTTGGGTCAACATGACAAGTTCCGATTTTAATGAAAATAGACTCACAGGAGGCGCTTTTTTAACGTCGATTTCAAATATGTATCAGTCTTATAAGGTAAACTTTCTCATTCTAAGCGAGCGATATGAACATGTTTGTACATTAATTAGCCATAAATATTGATTTGGTATTTAAATGAGGTATTATTGTTCATGTAATGGGTTTGTTTGGTACAATATACCGTTGTCAAGTCATGATACGTAACCGGCTATATCAAAGACATCTATAAATATATTTTAATATGATTTGTACACATTAGCAGGTGTTCAGTGGCTAATGGAACCGTTGTTTATTATAGTAGAGTCTTTATAGAGATAATTGTAATGTATCTAGACAAGCTGGGCTTACATTACGTTTGATGTAAGACCAATAAGACAAGCAGCGAGACACGACGACAATTTCAATTTTCATCCGTTTAGTTCAATTATTTAAATGTCAATAGACACGAATGCCGTTTGGTCTGAACCGCATTATTTGCAGTGATGCTTGTAATAAATTTAGTTTTATTATCGAATTAGTTGTATAATAAAAGCAAATTGTTGTTATGCCACGGTACATGCATGCACGGTCAATATCAGGAACGTGCATCGCAATAATGTACATTTTTTGTATTTTGTTTGATGTATTGCTTGAAATTATTTCAAATTGGAAGTCCTAGATTATCCAAATGAAATATAACCATTTGAAAAATTTCGTTTGAAAGGTTACGACTTGCATGTGCTGAACTTATTCATGAACCGTAAATTGATAATTACGGACGCTAATTAATATATCAGAATTCTTAATACGCACAGTGTAATTCTAAAACACTCCAATACAGCAATTTAGATTCATGAGTCGGGAGAAAATACCCCCCCCTTCAGCATAGCGGTTTTGTACAAGTTTGTAATGCTCAGTGAAGCCTTGGTCCCATTGGGCATTTTTTGCCTCGGTGATGTTCTCCCTATTTGAAATAAATGTTATTCGAGAGGCATCGGAAAAGAGATATTTCACAAATTTCCTAATGACCCCGAAGCTTCCCATTGTAGACCGCGAGGACCCTTTTCCCGACGCTCACTTATCACATCGGGAGTACATCGCCGGGGTAAAAATGCTCAGTGGGACCATGGCTTAAGATATATGTGGAAGAAGCAACCTTGTCAACTTGTACGTGGTGTGTATTTCAACATGAACGTTCAAAATCCCAGCATGCAGTTTTAACCTAGAATTATGTAAATATTATGATGATTTACAACCTTATATTATATATTTTTTAAAAAGATAAGTTATATCATAGCGTGATCCTTTGAAAAAAGCTTTCAATAAACTCCTTATAAACTCGACACCATCTTTTTAAAGTTGTCCTTAAGATTCTTTTTACCTTGTTCGTTTTTTATATTTTTTTTATTTATTTGAAGGTCCTTTATTCAAGAAGCTATGGTGACATACTTCGGAACGAAATTGGATACTAGTAAATGAATACCAAGTAAAACATCGTGTTGAGTATCTTCTCTTTCGTGATATAACAAAAGACGTATACTTTCTTATACATGTGTAAGGTATCAATTACAAGGAAATACAATTTATTTTACATCAAAAAGAGTCCGTTTCGTGTTTTGAAGTTTTTAACATCTTCGCCCATATTTAGATATTAACATTCGCGGATTCTTACCACTCGCGAACTCTGCCAACTTAGATAACACTAAATAAGTTTGTGCTTTATAGTAAATCAATATTATTGAATCCATACTTTACAATTGAACAAACTTGATATATAAATAAACGTTGTTTGTGTATGTATGATAATACAAGTTTGACATTTGATTTACACATATAGAATGGTTTGCCAAGGGAAATGGTATATCTGCATTACCAACGTACATTGTACTTAACAGTTGGTAGGTTTAACTAAAAGGATTTCAAACATGTATGAATAAAATAGAATAGAATAAATTTTATTACCAATTATGGGCCCTCTCGTGCATATAAATCACACAAAAACAGATGAACAATGTTCAAGAACATAAGATATATAAAGTAACACAGGCTTGATTCTGATTAGTAGTAAAACAATTAACTAAGGACTAGTATAACAGTAAAGTTAAATAGGCATTTTAAAGGCATTTGTATGTGTATCTGGGTGCTTATATACCTTACAGGTTCAGTTAAACGCTTTTATAATATCGAATGTTTAAATCTAGCATTATTATAAACAAGAGTATTCATGATGTATGCTCCGAGTGTCTTCCTAAGCCTTACAATAACTTAAACATGAAATTATAATATTGATAAAAATAACCACTTGAGTCAACACAGTTTGGGGAACATCAGTTTTGAGGATATTCATATTAAAAACTGTCCCAGATTTTGGACTGTTCGTAATTATACGTTGATCAGCGAATGTTCACTTTAAATGTTCGAGATAATATCTTTGTGAATATGAATACAGTATGACTTCAGTAATACGATATTACCGGGTTGTTTTTCGTACCGAGTTGGTTCTAATCAATGACATTGGGCATAGACATGTACTATCATAACAAAACACTTCCGCTTACAGACTTCTATAATAATTATGATATCCTGCTATCACAACAAACAAAGAGGCTTGTCTGGGTAAAAGCATGAAGGTCCAGGATCGCGTCAAACTCCCTGGACTATACTACTGGTTAATTACGCCTATCATGAACTGCGAGGAAGCTTGCTTGGGTAATGCAAGTCGATGGTCGAGGATCGCGTCAAATTCCCCTCGACTATACTAAGTACTGGTTAATTACGCCTATCATGAACTGCAAGGAAGCTTGTTTGGGTAATGTAAGTCGAGGGTCGAGGATCGCGTCAAATTCCCCTCGACTATACTAAGTACTGGTTAATTACGCCTATCATGAACTGCAAGGAAGCTTGTTTGGGTAATGTAAGTCGAGGGTCGAGGATCGCGTCAAATTCCCCTCGACTATACTAAGTACTGGTTAATTACGCCTATCATGAACTGCAAGGAAGCTTGTTTGGGTAATGTAAGTCGAGGGTCGAGGATCGCGTCAAATTCCCCTCGACTAGTATAACTAACGTGTTATCACGAGCTTCAAGTCTGTTTTGGTATTCCATGCATCCGTGGAATCGTGGAATGAATGATTTACTTCAGAGAAACAAGAGATAGAAAGAAGTATCTTCAAAGTATGAGAAACAGTGTCGAAGTGTGAAAGTATACGGTTACAACGTTCTATCTATTTTCACCTTGAGCCTTATTTTAGCATATTTTAAAAGCTAATATATTGTCTACAGTAAAACCCCGGTTGTAGTTTTTTGGGGGAAGTGATCAGTATCATGAAGACTAGGAAGGTGTTATACATGTTTACACATATCTCAATGACCAAAATTGTACGATTTGCTCGCGGAGATTGATATATTCAAAGCAAAAACCTTGAACTATAGTCATTCATGAAGGTCAGGATCAAGTTAATATATCCGTACAATAAAAAAAAAATACCTTCAAAAGGTAAGGATCGAGTCAACACATCCATACAATAAAAATACCTTCAAAGACTAGGATCGAGTTATTATCTTCGTACAATAACATACCTTCATGATGTTCCTCGACTATGTATACATTCAACGCCTTCTCTGACAATCCTTTCAATGTATCTGAACGAGCACGAGGTGTGGTACTTGGCACTGCTTGATCAAGTGTTACACTGTTCCTACCCCTTATATCATCACTGTCCCCTATACCCTTATCTCGTTTACGCGTGTTTACAACATTTTGTGACAAACCACTAAAGTCTTTATTAAGTCCATGTATATCTCTACGCACTTTATGTCTGATAGGTTTCAAATTAAAGTTAGTCCCCACTTGCTTGTTGTTTCGTAAACCTATCACATACAGCGTAATCAGGAAGCTTAGCAGTGTTGCACAAACTATGTAACTAAGGCAATTCCTCTTTAATTTAATCCTCATGATGTCTATGTAATGTAGTTGCATGCAGAGCACCATTGCTGTGATACGTCCGAATCTCTCGTGCACGTTAATTGGTAAAATCTAATACATATCCACGAATATATAAGAATATAGGATACGTCGGTCTTCGATTCCGATACAGAACTGCACACAGCACAATATATCAATTGTATTTATATATATATTCCCCGTCGTTTGTATCAAAGTTAACCGGTGTTGTATCAAAATATCAAAAGCTGAAAGCTTTATGAAGCTAACTTAACTTGTATGTTTTAACCGTTTTAACATTCTTCAGTCGATAGTTTGTAGAAATACAACATGTACACGAAAGCTGATATTTAAAGTATAATTTATTATCCGTGTGTTATCGGGTCTTTAAACTGAACTTAACTGAGTAAATACCAACGTGACCCGACTGACGTTGATAAAATCAGACTTTGTGCATATGTACAGTTCGCACACAACCTTAAAATATTTGCAATTTTACAGAAAGAATGTGCACCCGTTTCAAACGAATTTATTTTCCTGTTTATGTCTCGGTAGTGTCTCGGTAGATCTGGAGATACACGGTGGGGGATCCAACATATCGATACCAAAATGGGTTACGCATAATTTCATATGTCGAACTTCCTGGTCTACATATGTTGTACACATTTCGACGAAAAAAATGTAAGATTCTTATTTGTTATTGGTTTATGTTAAAATCAAATTGTTTTGCCCAAATATCTCAATGCAGTGCCACCCTTTATACATTTCCAAACATGCACGTGTGTTTATCTTATCTGTACGTGTAGCAATAACGGAGAAAAACTGATTCTCCGTCAGGCGGTGTGGCTGAAAATTCGCCGCAGTTTGATCACCACGAGAAACTCTTTTGTATTTTCACCTCATTTGTTTGATTATTGTTACAGAAATATAACATACCTTTCATTACACACATGTTCAAAATTTAACAGCGATTTGATGGCTAGAAAAATATTTATTGTAAAAAAACAGCATGCTCTACATATGTTGTACGTGTTTTCCATATGTTGGATTGAAAATGTTTAATTTGACGATTTTATTTTGAGTTTAAATGGATTTCCTGGAAAAAAATCGAAACTGAAATATGTTTAAGTTATCATGCCACCATCGATGAGTGGTATATTGCTTTTCTGGTGACTGTCCGTTTGGCTGTCTGTCTGTCGTTAGACCAAATGCTTTCCGTTCAATAACTCCAGAACACTTTGCCCTATGATCTTTAAACTTTGCATGAAGGTTGATCGGAAACAGTCGATGACTCCTAGATATTTTGAGGTCAGCAGGTCAAAGGTCATGGTCACTGTGACCTTAACCATTTTTAGACCAAATGCATCCGTTCAAAACCGAAGAACGCTTTGCCCTTGTATCGTCAAACTGTACGCGGAGGTTAGTCAGTAACAGTAAATGAGGTCAGGGTTTGCAGAAATCAGTTTATTAATAGTACTTGTCTGTTTGAGCGTCGATGAATTATTGTTGAAATTAGTCGAAGAATCAAGATTACATATAACTGTTGGGTTTTTTTTAAAAAAAAGATGAAGAACACTTGGTATCTACACATCCGTGTGGTGTTAATAAGGTCAAAATTTAAATCGCATACCTCGTTTTTATCACTGATTATCTCTTGTAAAAACTTCCTGACTGACGCTGTATCGACCAACGCCAGGTTATCTTACTTAGCGTCATGCATAATCAGATTGATATACAAAAACTTCAATTTCAATGCATTCCAGTAGATTCATACCAAATCGGACTATCACAATTACCTGTCTGTCTAAGAACTAATTTTCATTTTTACTGCAAACACCTCCTGATATGTAGTGTTACCTTAATTGGCTCAAAGTTCAGAATAAAGTCATTCAAATGTATCAGTCAATGTATCGCACTAATGCATTGACCTTGAATTTGAGTTAAAACAATGAGTTACCTAACGGCAATCAACATTTTTATTCTTGGAAGAAACGTGAAAAAAATCAGAATTTTACATAGAAAATAACACCAATATGTAGCCGATTGTCTAATTAAGAAAATTAGTATCAACATGATATGCTTCAGTTTTATTATAAAGAAGTTACGTACAATTCAGCGATCAATCTGCCGTCAGTAGATCCATTAAAGTGTATAGAGCTATATCGGAAGATATTTTTTTTAAAGTTTCATAAACTGAAAAACAATTATGCTTTCATATCCATTAGATCATTTTTCGCTTTAGTTTTAACAGAATTTCTTTCTGTGATTTATTGGACATGCAAACTGTCCATTTTCATACGAAAGTGTTCTAGAACACCCTATGAAACTATAAGAATCGTATATTTTTCGACGACTGAATCAAAGTACACTGAACCTATCCAAAGTTTTAATTTGCAATTAAGGTAGTCTAGTATCATACTTAAAAAAAATGCAAGTAATTATTTTGACATTGAATGGCTGTTAGAATATAGCTCTATACACTTTAAGTTTGATGATAGGACTGCTCGAACTCTTCATTCCTATATTTCGGGCCACCGATTACTGAACATGTTTTGCCTAATTAGTGTATTCGTAAGTGTGTAGTTTTAAAGAAAAAGGAACTGCATAAATATACATAACAGGTCTAGTCTGCAATTAGCAAACATTTTGATTAGTTAGATATGCAGACATTTGCTGAAATGAAAATACATGTAAGTGCGTAAATAAGTTGGTGTAACGAATACGAAATGATATGAAGATAACTTAAACAGATTTGAGTTTGTGTTTTTCCAGGAAATATATTTAAACTCAATATAAAGGCGACAAATTAAACATTTTCAATCCAACATATGGAAAACACGTACAACATATGAAGAGCATGCTGTTTTTTTACAATAAATATTTTTCTAGCCAACAAATCGCCGTTCAATTTGAAACATGTGTGTAATGAAAGATATGTTATATTTCTATAACAAAAATCAAACAACTGAAGTGAAAATATAAAAGATTTTCTCGTGTTGGTCAAACTGTCGCGAATTTTCAGTCACACCTCCTGACGGAGAATCAGTTTTTCTTAGTCATTGCTACACGTACAGATAAAATAACTACATGTACATGTTTGGAAATGTATAAAGGGTGGCACTGCATTGAGATATTTGGGCAAATTAATTTGATTGTAACATAAATCGATAACAAATAAGACTTCCGTATTTTTTTCGTCAAAATGTGTACAACATATGTACACCATGAAGTTCGACATATGAAATTATGCATAACCCATTTTGGTATCGATATGTTGGATCCCCCACCGTGAGATAGGGGTACGGGTATATTTATAAATATAGCTATAGGACACATGCATCATTGGATACTTAACTATATACACTTGACTATCATTATCATTTAGTCTCAACGCATCAATGAATTCATCAGTAATAAGATGAATAAAGTAAAATAGTCAACAGCGTTTCGTCTACATTATAGTTTATTATACTACTCAAAGTTTGTTAAGGGTTAGGAAATCAATGTACATTTTTGTCTTTCGTTAACAGGACAAAACTTCATTGCAAACAATCTACCGGAGACAAACAGAAATGGCCGAGCCTTCAGGACTGGACAAAACGGACCAATTAAGGAAACGTGAAAATGCTAAAATGTCATCAATTATTCGGCTTCATTTCGGCCGGACAGTTCGTGTAATGAATTTGGTATATATATGTTGGCATAATATCGTCTTTTCTCCAAGTTACTGATAAGCTCTATTTGCAAAAACCAAAGTTGCAAGAATAACGTGGATATTTTAGTCCCTTTCTATTCTCATATTATCAAAATGCCAAAAACACATTCTTGCTTTGAACTCCCGAAGCATCTCAAGTAGAAATCTCAAACACAAATTGAGATTTTGCTAAAATCAAAGTCTCAATTAGAGATAAACCTGAAGTTTCAGCTCGTGGAAATACACTGTTATAAATTTACCATTTCTATCAAGTGATGCTATTTAAGTAGCGTCTAGCATGGAAATTGACATTAAGACGCATGTCAATATTTGAGATGAGATCTTGCTCAGAATGAGATGCTTCTATAGATCAGGGCCTGTTACCATAGAGGCTAAAAATTAAAATAATACAACATAACACTCTAAGTGAGGTTGGGCGTATCAGCACTAACCGTGAAATCACGTTTGGTACCAATTTCATTTGTTTGTAACAATATGTGTCAGAAATTCCACCAGTCTACCTTATTCAATTTTGCAAAATATTCGCAAGGAAAATATGTTGAACCTTATCAAATTTTGAGTAGTATATCATATGATATTTTCACTTAATTAGACGTGTATTATTTGCCAAAATTGAACTGAAACATGTCTGTATTCAGCTACCTGCGGCGGGGTGTTCGTAATTTAGAAGTGTGCTTTAGATTACGGTAGGTTTGAATATGGAGTGTGCCTCACTATACCACTTAACATAGTTTGCGCATACATAGGGGTTCGAATCCATACACTGGATGATGATGTTGTCAATGTATTTCATTACGAAAATTTAAATGCAACAACCACCACCTCAAAGATCCAGCGGGTGGTATTCACAAAGAATCTTAAGGGATCTTACAATTTCCTTAAGTGCATCAGCCAAACAGGAAAACAAAGATTACAGTATTGCCTTTTTACATTGTTTTTATTGTAATGTAAAGCGTTACAATAATCACAATAAAAATTGAGCTATACTTAGTGTCTTCAAGGGGTATAACCTAAAGCATGGAGATTGGTGGTTTAAGTAAGACTTTCCATGGAGATTGGTGCCAATGGCCGATATTTTGATGTTTTTTGTCACTTGACGGACACATTTCCACCAAAGTAAGTTTATTTTCTTGTTTTACATGTGGTGTGTATGCGATAACCACCTAGCCATAAGTTTAAGCCATCTATCGGTGGTCTGTTTTAGTCCGTCTGTGCAGCGATTAAAGCCTGAAAGAAGGGATGGTGACATCGGGTGTCCGTAGTCCGCATTGATTTGTATTAATTCTGACGTATCTGGGGCATTCTGGAAGGTTTTTCTGTGTTTGCTAGGTACTTCATGCATGATTTTATGGTTAAAATACTGTGTCTGCTAATTTAGGAGGCTCCAAGTGCATATTTTTAACGTTTAAGACGATTTCATGGAGATTCGTCAACTTTAAGACCCGAACTGTGGAGAATTAAATCAATGTAAGTATTCTGTTCTAAAATGTTTTGCAGCTTAGTGTGTTACCTTCATTGATTACAAATGTAGTTTCTATTTATTTTTCAGACTCCTGGTTTGAAGAAAACGTACCAAAAAGACGATACTTCGTTCAAGGAGGAACTGCCTTTATAAAATTGACCTTCTTCGCTAATGAACCTTTAAAACTACAATTTGTAAATAAAAACATCAAACAAATTAACGTAATTATTACATTATTGATTGCACAAAAAGTGACCATCGGTCTACCATGACCTCTCAGCAATGACCCCTTAATAAATAGTATACACAGTATTTACTAGGGTGGCACTGTGGTCGAGCGGAAAGCCCGCTTGACTACTGATCAATAGGTCCCTGGTTCGAACCTCGGCCGGTGCACTTAGTTATTCATGGAACGCTTTTCCGTGTTTCCCACCCAACTAGACATGATCTATTTGGAAGGTGACCCAGAGGTAGTCTCGCATGTACAGGTACGTTAAAGAACGAATGTCTGTAGGGCAGTTCGCCCATACACTTGTTAAATGTTATAAGTACACCAACATGTAATGCGTATATCTTTTTTATTATACATGCTATCATGTTTATATTTTGCATGTCTTCATGCAAATAGTATAGCACCAATATCAGATAATTCAATAATTGAAATTTGCCCGCTGCGAGTTGTGAACCGTGAATTTTCAAATTATGCAAAATGCACGTGCAAAACAAACGTTTTTCGCACTACGTTTCAAAATGTTACATACACATTGTCCACCAATACCCACACCAGAAAAACACATAACCGGAGGAATAACGATAACATACCGTTCAAAAGAGGTTCACAAAACATACACATCTCATGACAGTAAAAAGCCTAGTGTAGCTAAGGTCACCACGACCTTCGCCTTTGACCTATCGACCTCAAAATTAGTAGGAGCCTACACCTGCTTATCGTCCACCTCTGTGTAAAGTTCTACTATCTAAGATCATATATTTCTAATGGTGTGGACCAGTGGCTGTTGTGTATTCAAAGGTCATGATGAGTTTGACCTTTGATCCAAATGACCTTAAAATTTAGTCAGACCGTCTTTGGAGGATGAATAATCTCCACTTAAAATTTTAGAATCCTAGGATCACCCGTTTTGGAGTTATTGTTGGATAACCATTCGGCATGTCGACCGACCGATCGGCATGCATGTACTGTACATAACAACACATTTATACCAGACATAAAACTTAAATATTTACAAATTTTAAGATGTTTTAAACATAATAAGCCATGGATGTAATATAACAGTTGTAAATGTTGTCATTTTTCAAGCTAGAAAAACTTTACAGGTCCTTTTTGCACGCAGTGCTATGTACTGTGTTGGTGTACGTATAACATTTAATGAGTGTATACATGGAAACACCATACTGTGTTCATACTGCCTCTTTAGCAAAAACACAGGAACCATTCAAAATAAGTGTCAATGGTACGATGCATTTAACAAGATGAATGCATCATAGAGACGAGAGAGATTATTGAAATTTCACTCTTATGAATGTAACAAAAAGTAAAACTTCACTTAAAGACCACCTCAAAATTAAAACCTCCAGTTCGAAGTCAATTCACATGATTACATGTTGTACTTTTGATTTATAATATAACCAACTCTTAAATAAGCCTTTATTAATATATAAACAGATATGATAAGTATGTTTTAAAATAAATAAGGGTGGTCGGACAAGTGAGGTTTCATTGTGATGTTTTGAACATTGACCAACAATATAATGCCACTTGTAAAACTGCTGCAATGGTTAACGCGCAGTGTTTGTAACAAGCAATCTTGGTTTGATTCCCAGTTGCTTCAATTTGTCAATGGTGGTTAAATTACTCCACATGTTGAGAAGTTGTTGGTTCCTTGTGGATTGTAAGTAAGTGCTTGAAAGAATACTGATCAGAAAACTGATTACAAATCCTCTATATTATAAATGCGATGAAGAAAATGGTGGGTGTTTCTAATATATTTGAAACCACAATCTACCAAATTGATGTGGCCTGTAGCACACCTTTCCGAAGAAGATACTATCCATCTAGTAGAGAAAACGGCTACTACTAGGCCTTTTGTCAGTTCAACTGAATATCATAACAGATACACAATGCACCAGTCAATTGAAAACCTTAGCACGGGGAAGGGACGGGTTGACTTTTTAAATCATGGTAAAATCCCTGCCCGAGAGCCTTACAAAGTTAACACCCCCTCGAAACTTATTCCCGGCTGCATTTCACATCTACGCATTTAGGTGCGGAGCAAAAGTCCTGCTCTCATTCGGCAGTGCGGGGACATCAAAAATTAAAAACTCGTGACTACTAGTATACCCCGGGTTTGGGGAGTCAGGGTTTGATTTGACTGGTGCATAATAAACAGCGCACAAGATTATAAAAATCATCCTTTATTACTTATAATTTTTATGCATATCTTTGGATTACAAATAAGAAAATCACAACAATTGTTGCAGCCAGGTGGTGTTGTCACTGTATTTGGTTCCAATTGTGTGTTACTCGCCAAGCCAAGACCCTCTGTAAGACGGTAGCCCTGAAATTGGTACAAAATAGAGATTTCTTCCATGTTTATAATACCAGTACATATGGTTTACAAAATAATAACAAATCTCCATGAAGAGGGTCTTAAAGTTGACGAATCTCCATGAAATCGTCTTAAACGTTAAAAATATGCACTTGGAGCCTCCTAAATAAGCAGAAACAGTATTTTAACCATAAAATCATGCATGAAGTACCTAGCAAACACAGAAAAACCTTCCAGAATGCACCATATACGTCAGAATTAATACAAATCAATGCGGACTACGGACACCCGATGTCACCATCCCTTCTTTCAGGCTTTTATCGCTGCACAGACGGACTAAAACAGACCACCGATTGGTGGCTTAAACTTATGGCTAGGTGGTTATCGCATACACACCACATGTAAAACAAGAAAATGAACTTACTTAGGTGGAAATGTGTCCGTCAAGTGACAAAAAACATCAAAATATCGGCCATTGGCACCAATCTCCATGGAAAGTCTTACTTAAACCACCAATCTCCATGCTTTAGGTTATACCCCTTGGTCTTACTAAATATGTGCAACTCATTTTTAAAAAAATGTATTTATAAAAATATTTAAGTTTTTACTTAAGATATTTTGTGAATACCGCCCTAGAACTTCATACAGTACACGATGTAGTAAAATCGACCTTTCTTTAACAACAGGCTTGCCGTGTGAATGAACTGGCTGCATCCATCAAGTCAATATATCCATGTTTGCATAGTTTGATTTAGTTACACTTACGTTTGTATGTGATAACAATCGCACCTAGCATCAGATCTATAGTAGGCACGTTTGTATTGCTACATTTGACATATACGAGGGATGATCCAGGATAAACAGACCTGATGCTATAAAAATAATATGACTAAATGGTATATTTGATAAATTACATATACAGTAAAACTTCGTTATCTCGAGGAGTGATTGGGACAAGTAAAATGCTCGAGATAAACCAGGTGCTCGAAATAACCATGTATGCAACAAAGACATGTATTGATGATACAAACGGATATTGGTTTAAAACTTCTTCGAGATAGGCCGGGTGCTCGTGATATCCATGCTCGTCATAACGAAGTTTTACTGTATTTGCATTCACAAGGAACCGAGGCTGGTTACTTTGGATCATCAAACGTATCTGGCGTATTGCCTTTTCTCAACAAGCTTTAAGGGATATCAAACCGATCGACTTAACAATTTTTCTGTACTGTACGCATTCACAAGGAACCAACAACTGCCCCGCATTTGGATGCAATAGACATGTTTGTCAAATGTTCATGGAATTTTCACCTACCGAACCATAGGTACTGTTTTATCAAATGAATTAAAAATGCATGTCTTAAACTAACGTTCAAATTCAAATTCTTAATAGTTTTTTTTTTGACGGCTACTAAATGTGGTTTAGGGTTGTTTGATGGCCCAGTCAATAGCCCAAAGACGGCGTAATTCTTAAAGAAAAATCCTAATTCCAATTTGAACGTAAATTTAAGATTTTCTTGAGTGCTTTGATAAAACAGTACACTTGATCCGAACCTGTGTAGCCAGGTACAAATTCCTTGCAATACCAATAAAAGTGCGGATTCGTAGCATCTGCTACAGCTCGCTGTTAGCGTACACGTATGTAATTGTCTTATGTCATTTTATTTATTTTAAAGTTGTCTCGCTGGTTTTTGTTCGGCCATTTACCAACATTCAAGAAGTTTAGGCTTGCTAATGCTATTATATGCATGTTTGTTGATGAGGATGTTTGTGAGGGTTTTCATTCTTTGTTGTAGTGGACCAAGAGAGTGGAAGTAACATGGATAAGTAAGGATGCTGTGCTTCCCCGTAGACCCCAATACTACCCAGGTACTTCCACCAACCCAAAATATACAACCCTATCACGTATTTAACACATAATACATCAAATACAATTGTTTTCAACAAAATATATTACACAACATGAGGTATGGTAAGATATCACTAGCGGGGTCTACAGAGGGGGGGGGGGGGGGGGGGCATAACATGACGGGTGCCTATGTTAATAACAAGACCCTACCATTCCGAAAAGAATGTAAGGATATACTTGTGACAAGCGAGACAACTCAACAATAAACAACTGGTTTCAAATGTTAACAAGGTTGTACGAGTTACCGCCCTTGTAAAAAAATAAGGTCTTTGTAAAGTTTCGTGCACTTTATGATGATTTTATCAGTTCATTTGACAACAACATAACGGCAGAAAACGAAGTGTCTAATGTACACATGTACAAGGAAAATAAGCATTATTTTTGTACAGAGTCTGATTGTAACATAACATTATTTCTGAACACGATGACAAACTCAACATACACTGAAGCCTGGAAGTACCACTAGGTCTGGGCTTCAATACTTCAATATTCACAAAATAAGGTTATGAAATGAAGTATACACACAGTCTTCAAGAACATCAACATCACAACGACTTCCTGGTGCTATGGAGACACGGAAAGCGAAATATTATAAGCATATGTTTTTATCACTACATGTAACATGTTTTGATACAACAACACTATGTTTATATTCTATTTTTCATAATTATCAGATTATAAAAATCTACTTCAGTCTGTTGTCATTGACCGTGGCTTCGATGGCAAGTATAAAATTGCGTGGATGTCCAACTGCAATTTCTTGCATAAGTTTTTTTTAAAGATACATGTAACGTCACATTTGTATGTTATGGAGTTATTAGATAACATTTAATTTAGGTCTTTGCATTTCCTTAATAAATAAATGAATTCACAGAATCACAATTTTATCATCATGATCATTGTCAAAGTTCGCCATTTTCCAAATCACATAAAGAAATATAACATAACTACGACGGCAATACAAGCAAAGAAAATGACTTGCCACATTGGCGGGATTGGATTTCTCGTCTGACTTTCGGCTGCCACAGCTGTTATTGTTGTTGTTGTTGTCTTTTCGTCTGGTACAAACGTTGGTCGACCTGGAGCTTGCTCGGTCGTTGTAGAGATGTCTTCCTCGGATGTGGAGTCATGCGGGTTTCGTGGACGTTCTTTGGTCGTTATAATAACAGCAATAGCGCATTCGGGATCCAAGAATAAGAAAACTTTCTGTGATCGTCTGCTTTGGTTAGCTTGGTTAGAAATTCTTCTGCTTTTCGTTAGAATAGCTCTTGAGACCATTCTGTCTTCATCGCTTCCTTTGTGGCGTCTTCTTACCATGGTATAAACTGATAATAATAATATCACCTGTGATCAATTTTTATTCAAACTGCCAGATAAAGTTTTCCAACACCTGATCTTAGTACTTTTCAATTTAACAATGTAACAATGTGTATGTTACATCAAGCTTATATTTTGTCCAGCCGTCTAAAGAGAATTATCGTGCGTATGTGTAATTATAAGCTGAATGGACAAACGACTTTATTCAACAAACTGATCGTGTGTGGTGACAAACTCGTGTAAGAGACATTCCTGAATATATGAATATAGGGTGCACTGCTCAATAAGAGTGCTTCATAGCAATTATCAAAGGAAGTAATTCATGCCTTTAATGCTAAATCGAACGGAAGGTATTCACAAATAAACGTTATGTAGCGCTTTAAGTAAGGCAGCGGACTCAAGCGCACAAACAAGTTAATGTTCACACGAAGTCTAAATCGTTTTTCACGTGCTCATATCCAATACCCCAAATCGACCAAACAAACCACTGTGTAGTTGAAAGTACACACAAAGACCGTATGACAATCGGTTGAGTAATACCACGTGACATTACTAAATGGAACAAACTCAAGAAGAATTTTCTCAATTTTCCAACATGGTAAAATAAAAAAGAACTTGGGGATCTCACACTCTGTTTCTGTAGTGATATACATTACATCTGTAATTTCTTAGTCCTGTGATAAAATACAGGAGCATGTCTCGGCTAGTTTGGTATGCTTCTGTTTATACATACATGTATATGTAAACAGTTTTATCTTAATAGGTTGTACTAAGGTGATGGCTGATATACATCATTATTTTCGGAAAATCATAATAAATTGATCAAGTTATGTCCTACATTGTTACCGGGTTATGGAATGTCTTCATAACACCATAATTATATGTTTTTATATTTATTATTTCTCGTTTCTTTTTATTGATTCATTTGTTGAAATTCGATACATGTAGTTGTGTATGTT
This sequence comes from Spisula subtruncata, assembly GCA_963678985.1. Lineage (NCBI taxonomy): Eukaryota > Metazoa > Mollusca > Bivalvia > Venerida > Mactridae > Spisula > Spisula subtruncata. The sequence goes on from OY787660.1 coordinate 66,538,675, forward strand.
ATTGTAGGTTCTTATTTGTGTAGGTCATATGAAAATAATACCGATTTGAATGTGACAAGAGGGACAAGTACATAAAATTTGATAATCATTGCAACTACAAGTTAACATAAATCAGGAGAAAACACACATTAAGGTATAGTATTACATCGACGGTGCCGAACCAAATCCCCGTAACTCAATTTTGGCGCGAAAACTTTTTTGCAGCATCCGCAACTATTAGACGTCCCGCGCATTTCTGTCTTGTCGCCATTTAAATAGCCATCCGCGTTACTTAGATGGCGACAAGACAGAAATGCGCGGTACGTCTAGTAGATGCGGATTCTGCAAAACAAGTTTTCGCGCCAAAATTGAGTTACGGGGTTTTGGTTCGGCACCGTCGACATGTGCTGTGTATAAACGAGGCGATTTCCGACAATTGCAATTAGGCGTACACGTTGAATTAATACAGTACAGTAATAATGAGTACCGTGATCAGAGTTTATAGGTGCTTTCAATAGCAATAAATGATACAGGTTGAATTATATTGTAATCCGATAGGACGTACAGTGATTTGGTTTATGCGCTGTGGTATATGATCCAATTACAAAAAAAATTACTTAAGGTTAATTGAGTAAGAATACGTTTTTTTTTTCTCATTGCAGAACCTAAACATGTACATATCAAATTAAAGAACACAAATACGCACATTGCAATTTCGTAACATGCCGAGCCGAGCATAGCCTTTATTAGCCAGACGAGTCAGCTTTCTGCTTATATTTGGCGGGCGTATGAGTGCTGGATTTGAACCTGGTTAACCAGAATAGACAACTAGCATTCACAGAAACACTCGAGAGTAATTGCAAGATTCATTTCGAAGATCAATTACAATTATCCTTAATCTTACTATTGAGTGATTACTGTAAGTTAGATTGGGTCAATTACGTAGATATACAATGTTAATTTTGTCATGGTACATCATTGACGACTCAATCTATTTTTGGTAGACAACATTGAAAATGAAATATTTAAACAAAAATATCAGTCGAAGTGCACTTTTACAATCCACCACATCTCAACCATTGGTCACTTGATATGTGCACAGAAGACTAGAATGTTCAACTTGGTTTTGTTCATGTGCCAACATTCGGAATTACCGACAATTATTAAATCCATACAAAGCTGGCTCAAGCCAGCCTGGTTTACAAAAACACCATAATTTACTGAAAACAAAGCACACTTCCATTCTCTCCAGCAGGAGCAAATGAAGCGCTCTCTGCAAAGTACTAATTATCGCTGAAAATCGTGGGTTGATTTCAAACGTCCTTAATTCACATGGACGACGGACATAACGCAAAGAATATATCAGATATTTCAAGGAGTCGAGAAATTGACCATCGCATTGAGTATCACATAATTATCCAACAAACAAAAATGCAATGTATCATTAATGTAGTGCAAAGACAATCGTCTGACAGTAACGGCGGCATCGTCCAGTCTCCCACACAACACAAGAGTCAGGCACAGAACGAATAATCCACCCCCACCCCCAAATGGATGTTTCAAGCAGGGAAGAGGTAAAACTCTAGGGTTTTCACCTCACCGATACTAGCACGGATCTCTTTAGTTTGCTGTGTCTGTGGTTTCGATGGCTGGAAAGTTGTCCAAGTGCAAATTATCAGCGTCTGATCTAACTTTAGGTTTAATGTACATATTAGATAATACAAACTTGTACTTCGATTGTCTTTCTCTGTGGTTTTCAATGAATGAGTGGTTGTACAGGTACAATTAAGTTTCTGGCCATCTGAGTTTGATAAACATGTAATTTAGTTTACCTATTAGATGCACAAACATGTTAAATCATCTTGCTTTGTGGTTCGGATGAATTGATAGCTGTCCTCATGTAACTTCCGACATAAATCCAGATAGAATATTTCCTCTTCGAATCGATGAATATGTTTTATTATAATCATTGCATCCCCATTTCTCGCTTTTTGCATTGCACATGCCAACGCTTATTTCAGTTAAAATACCCTGGAACTTGATTTCACATAAAGCAACATAATATGACTACAACCAAAATGTAACCAAACAAAACCACTGGCCACAAAGCCGGATTTCTATTTCTCGTCTGCAAGTCTGGTGCTGTGTTCGCTCCAAGTTCAACCCTTGGTGGAGCTGGACCCTGATCGCTTATGGTAGTGGCTTGTTCGAGTTCGAGTAGCGGTCTATGCGGAAGTTGAGGTCGCTCGTCTGCACGTACAATGACGGCAAAGTCTGGTTCCCTAGCAACATGACCGCAAGGAAAACGTCTAAAAAAGAAGAAAATGTGGTACCAGTCTGGTCTTTCACGTGGTGGTGTGTAAGAATTGATATATCCTCTGTTGTAGGGAACAAGAGCTCTAGAACTATTTCCATCCTCACCACTCCTTTTGTGTCGTTTTCTTACCATGGTGTGTGATTATACAACTAGCCTAAGAGCTGAGGGCGATTTATTCAAAATTTGAGCCCATCAATTAAACTTGCACCACAGTTGGTCATATGACCGAACATTAAGAAAATCCATTTCTTACAAATTTTCTCTTTCACAACCGCTCTGCATCCAAGATGGCGTCCAAGATGGCCGCCGTTTTTCTGCGAAAGTGGTTCTGTGCACTTATACGGACCCGTATTGTATAGTTTTTCACAAATATGTTTTACAATGTACTTATTAGTTGAAAAACGGAACAAAATGATGTTTTAAACTGTTTTTGAAATAATTTTTGTCAATTCAGAGAAAAAATCAGGCACATTTATGGTCAAAATATCGCGTTTTTCAGTGTATTTTTCTTCTTTTTGTCCCGTCAATTACTTAAAAGTATATTTTTCTTTGCAAAAATTATGTCTAAATGGGTTAATTCATTAGATAATTATATGTTTAGGCAAATTAATGTCTAAAAAGTACAACTTTGTGTGCCTTTAGGCTCTCAGCAGTGCATAAAGTGGGTGGGGTAAATCTACCCTGAGGTGAAAAAAAACGAATATATTTGTAAACACCAATTCTCTTATCTTCTTGATAAATTTTGATACTATGTTGCCTATTGATTGTAATGTATGCACTTAATTTGGTATTTTTTTCTCATTTTTTGAAGACAATGTGTTGTTTTTCCGAAGTGGGTGGGGTAATTTGTTTCAATTATAAGAGACATATAATATTGCTTTTAGTCTAAGAGTTGAGTGCTGTTTATTTACAATCGTTATTTACATCTATTATTGGTATGCATGGAAAGCATAAAGTGACTTGTTTACTAAACCCATTTCTTAAAAATGTCTGCTGTCACAACGCTGAGAAATCCAAGATGGCGTCCAAGATGGCCGCCATTTTTTACAATTTCACCTCTGTGACACAATACACATACTTTAAGTACCAATTCTGTCTTATATCAAGTTTTATGTGTTATTTTGATAGGAAACATGTTAAAATACACAAATCAAGCTCAAATCATGATGTTTTTGTATTGAATATTTAAAATTTAAGCTTTTGTGACGAAAACATGACGTAAAAATCGGTAAAATATGACATATCGTTTATTATACTCAGTATTATTGTTGTAATTTTGGCCAAATGATTATCCAAAAAGTTTTAATTATAGTATTACAGATCAAACAATATTTCATTTACTTTAATGTGGTGTGGTGGTGAGATTATAAGCATACTTTGTATTAAAGTGGGTGGGGTAATAATTGAACCCCAAAAATGAAATTTTGTTTGTCATTCAAAAATTATCTTTTTTACTAGGAAAATTTATTGTTATACAGTAACCTTTGTAACTATTAATCAGAAATAACATTGTATCTGTATGCATGTTTTATTTTTGTAATACTGTATTAAGATATATGTTTCCAAATAGATTGGGGGTAAATCACTGCTGACAATGACAAAAATATTGACAACATCACATCATTAGTCAAACACTGAATGTCACTCGAATGAAAGAATCTAAAACGTTCAAATGATATGTTTTGTCAGCTCTTTGTTAAATTAAGTTATTACTTTTAATTAAGTGCAGGAGAAATGCACACACCATACATGTGCCTTCTGTAAATCCAAGATGGCCGCCAAAATGGTGCAAGGGTCAATTTAGCTGAGTAAAACTTATTTGTTTGACCGTATATTTGTAAACAAAGTTACAAACGTGAAATAAATTTGAATGTGCCAATGACACATTTTTATATTATATGAAAGCATAGTCACTAATAAGTGAGTAGGGGTAATTCAGTAAACCAGTGAACTGAACTACATTTATACCGGTTTCATCAATTGTACTTGATTCATCTCATATTTGTTACTATTCATAAGTCATATTTCATCCGATTTCAATGGTATCGATAAAGATGTGTGTATACAATAATAACCTTAACTTTTATATACTGCTATTCTTCTGAGTTTTAAAGATAGCACATTTTCATATTTTTTTCAAACATTTCAAAATGTTCTTACAGTACTCAAATGATTCTTTCTGTTTGAATATAACATTGTTTTAATATACATACTCGCGCTTTTTTGCAGTACAGTTATTTTATGTCAGAATTACATGGACATTTTTGAAATACACATTTTCAAATATTCATTCTTAGGCATGGGTTGGCTGAAAAAAGCAATTGAGTTGGTAAAGGTTTTGAGTCCAATTGACTTCTTAATTAATACTTATACAAATGATATTTTTTATCGATTTGGTCAAAATTACAACAAGAGTAGACAACTGAAAAGGCTGTATCAAGCAGTGTAAGGTACGTCATAGACGGAGTTAAGGTTGTATCTGGCTGTGGCAGATAACTGGGGGGATTAGAAATAGGTGTTTTATGCAGAGTAAGGTACTTCTTAAACCCGAAAAGGCTTTATTCGGCATTGTAAGGTACCTAGCAGTGCCAGAAAAGGCTGTATCTGGTAGTAATAGGTACATCATATAACTAGAAATAACTGCACATGGCAGAACTAGGTATCTCAGAAATTGCTTATCTGGTTGAATAAAGTACCTAAGACGCCCAAAACGTGGCTGTATCCAGCTACTATTTGTCTGTATCAGGCTAAATGGTAAGTAAATATACCTAAGAAATGACGGCATATTGCTGTGGATGGTACCTCAGAAACCAAGGAGTGGCTGTGTCCGGCAGGGGTAGGTACCTCAGAAACCAAAAGATGGCTGTATATGGCCGGGGTAAGTACCTCAGAAACCAAGAAATGACTGTGCCTGACTGTGGAAAGTACCTCAGACACCCAGAAATGGCCATCTTATGCTGAAATATGTACCTCAGAAACCAAAAACTGGCTGTGTTCGGCTGTGGTAGGTACTACAGAAACCCAGATATGACTATATCCAGTTATGATAGTTACCACATACACCAAGAAATGGCTGTATCTGGCTGTAATAGGTACCTCAGACCCCCAGAAATAGCAATATCTGGTTGTGATAGTACCGCTGAAAGCAAGAAATGGTTGTATCTGGCTGTGATAGGTGCCCCCCCCCCCACACACAAAAATGGCTGTATCTGGCTGTGACAGGTACCTAAGACACCTATAAATGGCTGTATCTTGCTGTGATAGTTCCGCTGAAAGCAAGGCATTGCTGTATCTTGCTGTAGATGGTATCTCAGAAACCCAGAAATAACCGTCTTATGCTGATACCTCAGAAACCTATACTAATGTATAAGTGAATAGCTTTATCAGACTGTAGTTAGTACCTCAGAAACCAGAAGTGGCTGTGTACTGATGTGCTCAGCACCCTAAGAACCAAGTCAGGAGGTGTCCGGCTGTAGTTGGTACATAAAAACCCAGAAATGGATGTATTTGGTTTTGGAAGGTACCTCAGAAACCCAGAAATGGCTGTCCCAGGCTGAGTTAGGTACCTCAGAAACTTAGAAATTGCTGTATCAGGCTATGATAAGTACCTCAGAAACCCGGAACTGGCTGTGTATGACTGTGGTAGGTACAGAAATTGTTGTATCTGGTTAGGATAGGTACATGAAAACCCAGACATGGCTGTATCTGGCTGTGGCCGGTACTTCAGAAAGCAAAAATGACTTTGCCCACATGAGGTAGGTACCACAGGAAGCCAAACATTGGCGGTGTCAGGCATTAGTAGGTATCTCAGTAAGTCAGAAAAGGCTGTATCCGGCTGCGGTATGTACCACATCAAGCCTGAAGGTGCTGTATCTGGCTGTGGTAGGTACAGCAGAGAGCATGATCTGACTGTACGGCGTAGTACAAAATGTATTGGTACGACAGAAAGCCAGCTACATGTATAATATTACATATTGGTGTACTAGGCAGTGTAAGGTACATCATAGAGCCAGAAATATAAACACAAATGTAAATGTTTTAGGCAGGGATATTAGCAGTGTTGATTTCGCCAGAAGATTTTATTCAGCAGTGTCAGGTACCTCAATAAGCAAGAATTGTTTTGACATTTAATTTATAGGAAGTAAGTAACCTTGTATGGTCAGTATCGGGCTGCTGTATGTACCACAAAAGCTTTGTTTTGTATGTGCCTAGAGTAGAGAGCAGGAATCGATCTGGAAGCGAAAGGTGCCTCAGAGAGATATGACAGTACCTAGTAGTGGTGTGTACCACCGGAAACCCAGAAAGACCAGAGTGTGGCTCTATCCGGGTCTCAAATTGCCGGATAAAAGCACCAAAGTACTTCATAGAGTCTGAACCCAGTAATAGCAGTTTTACTTCATAGAGCCGAGCCGAAAATATGAGTACATGTACATCACTTTGAATAATTAGAATCAGTGTTACAAAACAGTGTTGAGAAACCTCAATACAGTTGTACATAGATTTTCTGGGTAAGGTACTAAAATGGAGAAAACAATAGCATACGCTGACATTATTTTTAACACAATTTAACATTTGCCGATAGAAATGGTAGTCATCTTGGATTTATTTTTAGGTGCAACATATCAATGGTCACTTAATTAATAGGTAATGCATATATAAAGCTAAAGCTTGTGGGTTCCTAAATAAACACACAATTGGAATCTCTTTCATTCAAGGGGCATTCAGTGTTTGTCAATATTTTTGTCATTGTCAGCAGTAATTTACCCCCAATCTATTTGGAAACATATATCTTAATACAGTTTTACAAAAATAAAACATGCATACAGATACAAAGTTATTTCTGATTAACAGTTAAAAAGGTTAAACCAATTAATTTCCCTAAAAAAATGATAATTTTTGAATGACAAACGAAATTTCATGTTTGGGGTTCAAGTATTACCCCACCCACTTTAATACAAAGTATGCTTATAATTTTACCACCACACCACATTAAAGTAAATGAAATATTGTTTGATCTGTAATACTATTATTAGAACGTTTTTGAATAATTATTTGGCCAAAATTACAACAATAGTATAATAAACGATATGTCATATTTTACCGATTTTTCATCATGTTTTTCGTCATAAAAGCTTAAATTTTACATATTCAATACAAAAAGATCATGATTTGAGATTGATTTGTGTATTTTAACATGTTTCCTTTCAAAATAACACATAAAACTTGATATAAGACAGGATTGGTACTTATAGTTTGTGTATTATGTCACAGAGGTGAAATTGTAAAAAATGGCGGCCATCTTGGACGCCATCTTGGATTTCTCAGCGTTGTGACAGCAGACATTTTTAAGAAATGGGTTTCGTAAACAAGACACTATATGCTTTCCATGCATACCAATTATAGATGTGGATAACGATTGTAAATAAACAGCACTCAACTCTTAGACTAAAAGCAATATTATATGTTTTTTATAATTGAAACAAATTACCCCACCCACTTCAGAAAAACAACACATTGTCTACAAAAAATGAGAAAAAATACCAAATAAAGTGCATACATTACAATCAATTGGCAATATAGTATCAAAATTTATCAATGCGATAAGAGAATTAGTGTTTACAAATATATTCGTTTTTTTTCACCTCAGGGGTAGATTTACCCCACCCACTTTATGCACTGCTGAGAGCCTAAAGGCACACAAAGTTGTACTTTTTAGACATTAATTTGCATAAACATATCATTATCTAATGAATAAACCCATTTAGACATAATTTTTGCAAAGAAAAATATACTTTTAAGTAATTGACGGGACAAAAAGAAGAAAAATACACTGAAAAACGCGATATTTTGACCATAAATGTGCCTGATTTTTTTCTGAAATGACAAACATACTTTCAAAAAGAGTTTTAAACATCACTTTGTTCCGTTTTCCAACTTATAAGTACATTTTTAAATATATTTGTGAAAAACTATACAATACTGGTCCGTATAAGTGCATAGAATCATTTTCTCAGAAAAATGGCGGCCATCTTGGACGCCATCTTGGATGCAGAGCGGTTGTGAAAGAGAAAATTTGTAAGAAATGGATTTTCTTAATGTTCGGTCATATGACCAACTGTGGTGCAAGTTTAATCGATGGGCTCAAATTTTGAATAAATCGCCCTCAGCTCTTGGGCTAAACGTTTTAGCCAAAATTACTATCTCAATTTGATACGATTTGTTTACAATTACTATCTTAACACTTGAACAATCCCTCTGTTTTCCGAAAATGCTTAGTAGGACAGTTAACGTTCATACAAATTAACTTTACAAATAATGTAATGCAATACACATGAATACATGTTTATTTAGTTTGTAATCTTATCGTGATTCGTCGTGTGCATGTTTCAGATTTAAAATATTGCAGGGTTTTTTTGTTGCAATTATCAAGAACGAAAGTAAACTACAAAATGTATTAACGTTAGCACACAAAAGGACTGCTATTAAGACCGACTCGTGATCACCTAAATGCAATAGGCAGTATATTTACCGGAGACAAACGGAAGTAGCCGAGCTTCCACGATCGCAGCTTTGTGAGGAAACTTTACTTGTAAATACATGTATTTAGATATATAGAAACAAGGAACACAACCACCAATCATGAAAGCTCGACCATGTCCGGTTGTATCCGGTAAATATGAAATGCATAAAGACAGAGGTGATCAGAATGCTTCACGGTTTGGTTGGGCTACCAATAAACAACATAATATACACACAAAAAGTCAATAACAATTTATTAGATAACAATCAAAACATAATGATAAATTAAACAGTGAATGCAGCACTCAGTGTGAACATCAGAGCCGTGACGTACAAAACTGGTACATAAAGTGCTGCGTCAAAAACGTCAACCTTTGCGGGTGACGTCGTTTTTTTTAGCTTTTACACATTTTTTTTTTCGAATGAATCAACTATTGTTACTACAGTATTGCTAACAAAAATACACTTTAAACGATGTACCTGTGTATAAAACTATAATGTTTCTCCAATGGTTGAATTAGCAATGGTCAAAAGCACTTAGTGACCACCCGAAATTCATAAAAAGTACGAGGTTCGTGCGTAACGTCAGAAAATAAAGAATCAATATCACAAAAGTTACAAGAAAAACTAACCTTTTAAATTTCTAATAGATGACATTTTTGTATACTAGTATATGATTTATGGGAATACTAACATAGAGTGATATCACTTGAGTTACTTGGTAAATTCATGCGCGTGGTTGGAAAGATACATTTCGATCATTTCGGGCCAGCATGGCCATATCGGGTGTTTTATGTTTGTGTTCAAACATAAATGGGGCACCTCTCGTATTCGGAAACTATCGAAGACACCACCACGCGTAGATAACATTGAAAGTAAAATATAACAACATGCTGAATTTTCTGAAAAAGCATGTTTACAATTGAACACAACTATACAGTAGCGATAACAAACAAAGTAACGGATAATTTATTAAGTCCAACTTGATTCAACATGACAACATGTCGTTATCAATTTCGTAAACCTTTGAAATTACCAGCAATGTTAATACCATATAGCTTTTGGCAAAGTATCCATCACACATATTTGGTTAGAACTAAGCAATTTCAGTTTGGCGAATGGAAATCTGGCGAGTTTATGATGTTTGACCGAATGGTAGTGATGCCACACCTGACTCGCAAGCAATATGCCAATGTTGGTACATCTGTATTTAATTGTCCGCAATTTTCTGCACGAAGGCATACGTTAACACAATCATGGTAGGCATAAGTCAGTTCCATTAAAAGTATTTATTTTGTATTATACATTTAGCTTACTAAAATCCGAGTGTTCGATTCTATTTTCCACCGTGAATGAATAAACATGGACAATACACGTAATTATCGGCGTGTATGATCAATGTCACCGAACGTGTAAAATAACCATATTGCGAGAATCACGAAACATGTTATCAAAATTCTCGTAAAATTATCTAAGTCATCCGCTTCAGCTCTTGGTGGCTGTGTGGGCTCTTCGGCAGGAACAATAACAGCAAAGTCTGGTTCCCTAGCAACGCGACCACTGGGTAAACGCCTGAAGAAGAAGAATATATGAAACCACTGTGGTCTTTCGTGAAATGGTCTATACTCGTCAATGTTACCTCCGCCGTAAAGATTCAGCGATCTGTTTCTGTAACTCGGCTTTCTGGCGCGCTTTCTTGGCATGGTGTTTCACAGTTGTCAGAACTTGTCGCGGGGTTTTACAAGTTATTATCCAAAATGACCGTTTAATGCTATCACAACACTTATTCGTATTTAACAACTTTAAAATTAAACTTATCTCCTTCAAACGTTTCGATTTTCTGAAAATCCCACGTTTAATTAGGACAGTCCTTTTTACCAAAAAAAAAAGTTCATATCTGATGCGTGAAAATACCGTCTAATTAGGACAGTAAAATTGTAAATACAATTTGTAAGTCGGATATATCGTATGTGTATCTCACTTGCCATAGTTCATTGATAATCATTGAACGGCTTTACTTACGTTTACATAATTTTACATATTCACAGTCACTATAACTTGTTATGCTTATTTTGGCCGCGCTAAAAATTGGCAATTTTAGTACTGTTTATTTTGTTTTAGTTTTTCTACAAAATGTAATGTATCATTTGAATTTTTAATGGCAAACAACGAATGGTGAGATGTGAAGCGGCACCTTTGGACTTTCTTACCATTAATTCAAGCCAAACGCTTATAAATCAGACAAACTCGCAATGAAAATGAAATTCACAGGCCTTTGTCTAAGAAATGAATATTCAGCAATGCGTTTTGAAAAAAATAAAAGAAAGATAAAGAATAAAAAAAAACGTATAGATCTACACCCGAATGCCTTATTGTCACTTGTATAAGGAAACAGAGAATGTGACTATGCGGCCACGAACATACGAAATTACAGATACACGCTCTGTCGTCTCCACTAGCCAGCCGGAGCAGCATTGAGCACGCTGAAGCCGTCAGAATGACCAACTACCTGAATTACTGTAATTTAGGTATTTAGGTCATATCGGCTCCCACATCCAGACAATTACGTCAAACGTCGTTTTGAAAAATTCGATATTTATAATTACGTGGGGTTTAACTTGGTTCCTATCAATAGAATTGGACATCATCGGATTCTCGATCATTTTTATTCTTCTAAAATCCTTTTTTTTAAACACGTGGCCCCATCAGAAATTCGTTCAATGTCTCATTGTGCGCATGCACTGGACGTCCTGGTCGTGTTTAATGTTTTTTTTTCTGAGAAAACAAATTCACAACAAGCATGGAACTATTCCAAGCTGAGCTCAAATACCACGTGCACAAAAGTCATTGTGTATCTATCGTTATGCATGAATGATTTTAAACATGAATACGTGATTTCTTTCCGGAAATTAAGATGGAATTAACAAATAAAATAGCCTATGATTTATTGCTATAATATATTGGATGCTATCATATTTTATTGGTGGCCACTTAGAATTTCGGCCAAGTCAGTGCCGTACCCAGACACGAATTTTAGCCGAGGCAGCCTTGGGGCTGGACATGACCGTAACTAGGAATTTTCCAAAGTGGTGCGAAATCGGGTCTTGATTGGGTGACGAGGTATTTACAGGAGGGGTCGCCCAAATTCGTTCTGTACATGATATTTTGAATATTTACAATGTATTTTGCGAGCGAAGCTAGCCAGAAAAAGGGACTATTTGTTGAAGCTGACACAAATTTAATTTATTTTTTTTGTCTTTAACGTTTTTATTTCCATAAGACATATATATAGTAATACATATATACATACAATATTACATTCACATACAACTATATAGATTGGTTACGTAGTATAACGTAATATTCTGTGTATGTCGTTATGATTTTTTGAGAATTTATAGTGTATAAAGAGTAAGAAAGAGAGCAGGATAGTGATGAAGAAAGAAGGAAATAAATTATAGGTGGGGTAATACCAACATATTTGAAATATATAATTAAGTTATCTTTTGCCATTTTCTATGACAGACTTCTACTTTATCTTTGAAGATAGCTATAGTGTGTTCAAGCTTCTTCCTATAGTTAATATATTCTTTAAATTGCCGGATTAGCGGAACACTTTTATTGCATTTGTTTTTAAATATAAAATATTTGGAAAGTAGAACAATGTAGTTAGCAATAGGTCCATCTTCATCTTTAATGTTGATAATGTTGCAAAATGAGATATTTTGAAATGTAAGATTTATAATTTTTGAAAATTTGTCTTCTAAAAATAACTTTACTTCCGACCAAAAACCTTGTACAATATGACATTCCCAGAACATATGATATATTGAATCTGGATGCATGGTGCAAAAATCACAAAGACTTGACTGGACAAGATGACATTTATGTAGGAATGAGTTGTCTGGTATTATGTTCATGAGATATTTGTACAAATTCAATTTATGGCAAATATGCACTATTTGTCCGAGCCCACACACATTTTTTTCCACATGATATTATTAATGCTCATAAATTATTTGGCGAGCGAAGCGAGCCACAAAAATGCACTATTTGTATCAGCCCACACATTTCGTTCTCTACATGAACTTGAATGGTGATAAATTATTTGGCAAGCGAAGCGAGCCAGAAAAAAAGAATTTGTACGAGCCACCACGAAATTCGTTGTCTACATGATATTATTAATGGGCATTAGTTATTTGGCGAGCGAAGCGAGGCAGAAAAAATGCAATATTTGTCAGCACAAAACTCGCGTGAAGATGCTGACAAGATGCATGATTTGCCCAAGCTCACACAAACTCGTTCTCTAAATGGTATGATAAATCCTCACATTATTTACCCGAGCTGCATGCCACATGAATTCGTTCTCTACACGAACTTATGAAGCATTGATGTTATGTGACAAGCAATGCGAGCCAGAGAAAATGCACTGTTTCTCCAAGTTGCAAACCAGTTATCTACATGATATTTTAAACGAGTAGTTATTTGGCAAGCGAAAAGATCATGATTTCTCTGAGGTTCAGGTAGCACAAACTACTCTCTACATGACATTCTTAAATATGTGATCAATTTATTTGGCGAGCGAAGCGAGCCGAATTTATTTTCAAATGTAAAACATTGCACTTCTAACCAGGAACACTTAAATTGGTGTAAAAGGGGTACGTTTGCGCCCGAGGCAATCCTTAGTTATGACCATGTAGTGGTCCGGTGTATTTGTTAACCTAGAACGTTTCTGAAAGCACGCAATTAAACCACCGAATACACTTTCAACATTAACAAAATCAGAAAAGTAGAATAGCAAAGCGAGCTAGATAAACATTATTTACATTATTTGAACACCATGCCAAAACATATTCTGTATTTGATAGTATTCACTTAGATTTATCTATGAAGCCTTCTAATTGATTATAGTCACTGATACAGCTGTTGTGAAGGCGAAGCCAGCTAGAAAAAGCATTATTTTCTGAAGAGCACCATTGGCGACAGGATCGTTTTTCTATTCGAGACACCTTTCATCAGCATATCCTACGAACTCGAAGGCTGCACATTTGTGTTAAGGGGAAGCTTGAGCGATTTGATTGCAAGTAAATTAAGGGATCAATGTCATGCTCCATGGGAATTTTAAAACAAATTCATCTGTTACATTCTTTGGTCCCTTGTTTTGGTATTGAAACGGAACATCAAGAAAATTCATAGCAATCTTTAAACAAGAGCTCAAAGGAGAAAATACTTATATGCACATGCTTATACTCTTAAATGTGTAGCCCACCTCAATATTACATTGATTGTAAACAGTACCATGCGAGCGTAGCGAGCGAAAATTGGCATATTAACTATTTTTACTCACAGAACATTGACCTGGATTGCGGCGATATTAAGGGGATGGTGTGCCGGTGCCACTTGTTTTCTATATATAATAAAGGGAAATAGTCCGGTATACTACCATTAAGGTGCAAATCTAGTGCCTCAAGTTGCACAATGTATACTACCATTAAGGTGCAAATCTAGTGCCTCAAGTTGCACTATGTATACTACCATTAAGGTGCAAATCTAGTGCCTCAAGTTGCACTATGTATACTACCTACCATTAAGGTGCAAATCTAGTGCCTCAGGTTGCTCTCTTTGTTTATAACTTGCGACAGCTCGTAATACTATTTATTTTTCAGGCATTTTATTTTACATATAAGTTGAAGACGAAGTTTGCACCAAAAGGTTGGGTGTGCAAATTTTAGGCGAGACAGCTGCTAACCTAGTGCCTCAGAATAAATTGCCTCATTGTTTATTACATGCGACAATTTGAGACATTTTATTTTAAATATATTCAGGGATATTTCATTACATGTATATATTAATAACAAAAAAATGTTTGGCCCGCGAATTTTAGGCGAGGCAACTGCCTCGCCTGGCCTCAGTGTAGTTACGGCGCTGCAAGTACATGGCTAGAAGGTGGTGCTTGTCAGTATTAACCACGCATGTATAGATTCTATCAATAAACAATGCGTGGCAGAAAATCTATTAACGGGGTATTGGATACTGTTTTTGTGTCATAGATTTAAATATAGCAGGTTCCTGTGATCAAATTGACTGTTCTTAATCTAAACATTTCTTTACCTACGCCTTTATTTTGCTCGATTATATCGGTCAAACAAACCAGAATAATGTTCTTTACCACGAGAGAATTCGGTTAAGTTCTAATCAATCCGACCAAATTAGGGATAATTGCTACGACATGAGAAATTGGTGAAATTGTACGTATTTCTGGACTGATTTACTGTATTACAAGTTGTTTCAACGACAATACTCCATTTTAATATATTTCGGTTTCATATTGATTTAGATAATGATGTGACTCTAGCCTGTGACTTCATTGATATTGGTGTTGTTTTCGGATATGACGAATTCGGATAATGAACATCAATTAAGTTGTGTATTTAGCTTCTTAGTTAGTAAAGTTACTGCACAGAGACATTCCATTTGAAAATTGATTGAATATATTTGTATATTTACTTTTATAATCACTGTTAAAGTAAAATAATAATATTTTATGGTCATATTGTTGTTTTCATTCATGCTAAAGATACATTATCGATACAGTCACAGACACGATTTCTGTCTCCTGTGGTTTACGATACTGGTAGTAATAAGTCGAGATTGTTTGACTAAGTGACTGACGGTAGCAGTTTGTAATATACGGTATATTGACAACATTAACAATACATTGAATGAACAATATCCCCATTTGCTGATACATAGCCCTTTTAATTCCCCACACTTCAATTGGAATTTGACCGGTAAAACGGATGTATGTCATAAGTTTTAAAGATTGTTCATATGAATTATTTGTGTTGCAGCATGGAACAATTTGGAAGCCTTTATAACAGTCATCATATAGAATGGACGCTTCAGAGTGGTAAGTACTGTTGATATTGAGTTTTATTGATATGTGTGTCTCCGAATCTCTGACAGTGGTTAGCGCGCTTGTCACCTAAGTTAGCGCTCCCAGTTCAAATTTGGGTGAAGGTGCTCGTATATGCCTGCAATATTTCACCAAGCTGATTGGCAAATAAAAGCTAGCCTACATGGCATTTTTTTTAAAAAAGACATTGAGTTATATTGAATAATTGATGCATTTGAAATTGTTCATAGATTTTAACTTCATATGAATATTAGTTCATTGAAAAGTTGCACATCGTTGGACTTAGGTCCATCTGGTATACATATTATTGAGCTATGGCCTATGCTTCATTCAAAGATGAGTTATGGCATCTGTACTTTAATTGTACATAGCATCTGTGTTTAACATATTTTGAGCTTATTGTATGCTACTTTAATATTGCAAATGGTAGGATTTGGTACTCATTTCAGCCCTATTCTGTAGAGGTCACTACTAGACTGTAGGGAATTTTAGTTTTCAGCGCTACATTTTACCCTTGATTTATTACAATGTTCACTTTAAACTATTAAAGATCAATTAGTCCAAGACTGAGTTTGTATCTTTTTTTCTTCTAATGTCTGTTATTATGTTCTCAACAACCAAATGTTCTAGGCTAACTGTATTCTGTTTTAACAATGATTTATTTAACATTTAATTACAATTTAATTGAGAATGTTTGACTGTCAGACATCAGTTATTATAATAATTCTGAAGTTACGTGTTTGTTATATTTCAGTAATGTTTATGAAGCGGCCAGTTGCAATGATGTTGCTTTTGTGAGAGATGCATTGGCTGGGAAACATGGTGAACTTTCCAAGGATGATCTTGAGTTAGCTTTATTACAAGCTGCGTCATTAGGTCATCTGGAGTGTCTTACCCTCCTGTTGGATCACAAAATTGATATAAATGCTCACAGTGGATCAGAGGAAACACCTCTAATGTTGGCTGCACAGTTCGGCCATGTGCCTGTGATAAATTGTCTAATAGAACGCGGTGCGAACATTCATCAGCAGAATTGTATGGGTTATACAGCTCTGATGAAAGGATGTGAGAACGGCCATGTGGAGGCGGTCGGATTGTTACTGAAACATGGCGCTAATTCTTCTCATGTTGAAGTACCACCTGATGATCATAGTGCTTTACCAAACGGGTCGGCTAAAAACCTCTTGCCTAAATACATGCCTCATGGTTACACAGCATTAATTGTACTTGTGTTAAAACAGCCGGATAACTTTAAGACTTTGTTAAGAATGTTATTGGACTCAAATATGCCTGTAAATGAGACAGACCTCGAAGACTCTACCGCATTACTGCATGCAGCGAACAAATGTACAGAAGATGTGATAGAAATGTTACTACAGGCCGGGGCGAGTGTGAATGCAGTCGATATTTGGGGCGTGACCCCTTTGATGCAAGCATCAGGGTATAACAAGTTAGAAAATGTCAAAGTTCTATTGAAATACGGAGCAAATGTAATGATGACATGTAAGGCAAAAAGAACTTCTCTCTCCATAGCAACTAGAACAGGGTCTGAGGAATTGATAAACACTTTACTTGCAGCAGGTGCTGACCTGAATCAGAAAGACGCACATGGACGGACGCCTTTGTTTATAACCATTAGTCACAATAACTATGCAGGATTGAAGTGTTTGATACAAGCGGGTTGTGACTTGACTGTCATGTGTCGGGACATCAGCACATTCCAATTCATGAATTGCTTCGAATGTGCTTTACATCGCAAAGATATTCACATGGTTGACATCCTCTATCAGGCTGGAGCGTGTACTTATAAGAAAGTTTTTGACATCTTCTCGGATGAAAAATTTAAGGAGCAGTTTGCCGAAAATCCTGAAATTATCGAACTTTTAAACAAAATCTTGTCTTCCCCGAGATCTCTACGCAACAACTGTAGAATGGTTATAAGAAGTTGTATCAGGAAACCCTTACCTACGAGTGTTGCTACCATAAATCTTCCCTCATCACTAAAGGACTATCTAGTTTTCAAAGAAATTCGGTTGCCTGAATAGTTGACACACTGTCACAGAGACTCGTACGGAATCATCAATGTTTTCCTTGGCATATGTTTCTTGTGCTTTCTTTTTTTACATTGTTTTACATTTCTTTACTCGTAACTGCTGACGGTGATAATTGTTGTATTTGTTATAATGATATATTTTTATACATGTATGTATTGTACTGTAAGCGAACATTTTTATACATGTATATATTGTACTGTTAGCAAACACATTGAAGGAAATTTTGGGAAATCATGTTTATGATATTATCATTGTACATGCATTTATTATGTCCCCCCCCTCCATCCATCTTTGGTGAGGGTATATATGGCTTTGCTCATGTCTGTCTGTCGGTCAGTCCGTAGACCAAATGGTCTCCGTTCAATAACTCAAGAACGCTTTGCTCCAGGATCTTCAAACTTTACATGGAGGTTGATCAGCAAGGTCACTATGACCTTTACCATTTTCGACTATGGGGCTGCCATCGGGGCGTGTTTCACAAACATCTTTTGTTAGATAATGATTGAGTTCTAGTTTCTACGCATTGCGATTTTGATTATTATTTTTGTACTGAAATCATTGAAGGAAGGGTATAATGTTCATGTACAAGGTGTTTAAAAAATATTTTGTGTATCAATATAATTTGTACATTCAGTAATATACATTCTATTGACATTCTTGGATATGTATTGTTTTAGAACGATTAGCGGTTTTGCAAAATTGAAATCGGTTACACATTGTAATTCAATCGTGTTTGATTAATTGAGTACAGGTAATCGTCCCGGTCCTATTACTGAGCTTTTGTTCACAGTATATTTATAATACATTTAAGCCACCCTTATTACTGAAAATGTATAAAAACAATTTTACCTGTATAATGTAAAATCATTAGTTTTTGTGGGGGATTAAATTTCGTCGTTCCCTTCAACCACGGATTCAAATCACATCCAAACAATTATTTTGACCCTTGTAAATATCCCCTGAAATGCAAAAATCATGAAATTTTGTCTCATCAAAATGGTTATTTTTTAACCAAAACCACAAAATTTTGTTTCATGAAAATTCAATTATTTTACAGTACTGTTACCTGTTGCGTATAATCAGCCATGTGAGGTTTTGTCTAGTCATTTTTCATGTCTTCCACATAGAAAGGCAAATGGGGAGACATATCGTCATTTTGCTGGACATCTGGTGTTCGTTGCCTAAGCAAAGCACTACATAGCGCTTTCCAAGGGAGGTAACCTGTTCCTGCTGTATTTAATTAACTGGAGGTTACTGAATAAAGGCACTCGGTAGCACTTTGCTAAGGCAGCGGACACCTGGGTGGATGTCAGATGTTGTTCCCTCAGCCACCAGTCACATTGTATTTAAACTTCACATGAATAGTTGATTTCAGGACTGTTAAGTGGGATGAAATAGTTGTAATTGTAAAAAATGCAACTTCTCAAGTTCAGCCAAAATTTGCATTTTTAAAATGTGGTGCACTGCAAATGTTGTCATGTCATTTCACTGTTTGACTCAGGGGCATATGTTTCGGTGTCAAGTTGGTGACATACTGTATTCCCCCTAAGTACTACACACATATCTGAAATGTATGTAGGTAAAAAATCGGAGAAGATTTCTGACAATGAACAAAAAAAAACACAAAGAAAAAATATTGCTGTTCCCGATTTTCCCTTTGGAGACTTTGAAAATGTCTTAAGCTCATGTGAGGGATGCATTCAATTTCTGGTTATAGTTAGTGATTGATAATAGTGCAGAGGCAATACATGTACTTCGAAGGATACATCATACATTAAATTATGTCTGTATTTACTGACGTTTTGTTTGTTTTATAGATTCTGTTAAACTGTTGACCTTTTTTAATCCGAATCATTTCATAGACATTGATATTAATTTGTCTACTGCATTTTACTGGCATTTATATACAGGTTCTGGTGAGGAGTTTTATTAATAAACATTCATACTTAACTTCCTGTTGTTGTTGTAGCTAGTATGTCTGTATATATTTGCAATGGGGTTCTGTGATTTGCTGAAGAAGTAGCGACAGTGGTGTAATACAAAATATCTCGGTTGGATACCCTAGCTCATTCCAAACAGACTCCTTGATTATCTATTGATCCAGATGTCTAGCACTGAAACACAGTTGGTAACCAGTTCATCTTTAGTTGGATTAGGCATTTTGTCCGAGTAGGACCCCTGCCTCCACCATCACGATACAAGTTATCTGGACATGCTGCCCTAACTCTTTCTGGATAGACTCCTGGCTTCTTTAACAATATAGCACTGATACATGCATGACTACCTCTAGGTTTCCAACCAGTTTATCTCTAAGTTTGGTTGGAAACACAGAAATCCTTTTTAAAAATTCCACTGCTCAGACTTTCGATCCCGGGTCCTACTGATTGGTAGTTCAGAGAGCTTACCACTTGGTCGCCTTTAAACCAATGAATAAGCTATTAATAGAAGGGAGATTTCAAACTGGTTAATGCTAGATCATTATTATATCAAGTGGCTTATTCAGTAATGATCTCATTGAACCGGTCTGAAGTAACGGCTTTGTATTACATGTAGTTGGGATCCATTGGTTCACCCATATTGTAAAGAGTTCAAGTGAATCTGAGTACTTCATATTTCTTCTCCTGTATTATTTAGTCTGGAAAGATGGTAAAGTTCTGGAGACAGATGTAATGAACAGAGTGAGCAATTTGTCATTCTGCTAAATCAGGTTATGGTACTTGTGTATTTTGTGAAACTAGGATGCAATCTGATAGTCAAGCCAATCTACTTGATTAGTAAAACAGAACGGTTCAACATCTGCCGATAAACCTCATCGTCGGATACCCACGGTTGTTGCCTCTGCTCCGCTACGTACATCTCCCGTGGGATTTTTCTTTACTGATTCGCCGTTTTGATAAATCGGTAAAGAAAAATCCCACGGGAGATTTATAGTGGAGCGGAGGCAACGAACCTGGGTATCCGACGATGATAAACCTCTGAAATGTTATCATTTAAAATACTTGGTAATGGTAGACCTACACCTGTGTCAATCCGTCCCGCCTTCTGTGTGCAACTCCTACATTTATTAACAGATTTTTTATGACACTTTCACAGAATTACAACTACAGGGAGCGTCCGCGCATATTGCCAGAATTTTGTGATTCAACCATTTTTGTGTGAGTTATGGCCCTTTTTTACATATAATACAATTATCTTCTCTTGTGCTGGGAATATGGCTGCCTATGACTGCTTCTTGTTTGTCAATTATCAAGATTTTTGTAGTATAGCCAAAAACAGTGGGTAAGACTGATCTGCTACTTGTAGTGCAGGTCTGTAGCCATGCAGAGTCACAGAGATACTAATACTTGCCACTTACCAAAATAAGCATGCCTTGCTAGAGAAATAGGTCCAAGACAGAATTTGCCTCTTCAATTTCTTCTCCGGATACTGCCCTTTAGTAGGGTGAGGGGGTCAGTCATGTGCCGAGGTTGTAACGTTTCACTCTCAGCAGCAAGTGCGTCCACTAGCCGCTGCTAGTCATGTGCTATATAGAAAACATTACCGAGATAAAAAGGCTGTTCACAATATAAGAGATAATTATACACACCAACATTAAGTGGCTCTTGTATTTCCCTGGTGATAATTCATGGATTTGTTTGAATATTCATGAGTGCTGGATAAATGCTATCCGAGTCTATATAGTATAACTGTATATGCAACGTATGAGCGTTATACTGTTTTAGCAGAATCATTTTTTCTACAACTGATATAGAAATATGCCAATGTTTAGAAGCCTTTTTTCACCAAACCATACATGTCATTCATCTATTTAAAGGTCATAAGTTGAGTAATATTTTAATTTCGAAAAAAAGTTTACTGTTTACATAACGGAAAGACAGATTCAACATAAGTAGAAACAAAAATGAAATTAAAAAATTTGGCCGTAAGCGCCCTTTTCAGACATTGACTTTTATATGTGTCTGCATGGATAATTGCTAGTTCCATATATCCTGGTTGAAGATATTTATGTCTTGTCTGATGTAGGCCCAAAATTTTAAGGGTATAAAACTGAGTTTTAAGGAAGAAACTCAAAGTACCACCTTGTAATTGATCAACTTAGACTTTTTCTGAATAATTTGTTCCAACATTTCTGAATAATTTGTTCCGACATTTCTCAATAATTCAAAAGAGCTAGATTCTCGGATAATCAGCTTCAGCTCAAACAGAAATGTTATTTTAAAATAATTATGCAAGTACATGATTTTTTTATGATTGAAGTTTGCTTATAGTATAGAGAAACCAGTGAATGCCCTGACACTGCATTAATACACTTCATTAGGTCAATGATATAGTACTAGTTTTTTTATCGAAATGTGTCTCCTCCTCTCAAGGGGTATATAGAACAGTTTTGTAACAAGGATAAGGCGTATTGGTAGAGATTATCACCTTCTTTTACTAAAGCTAGTATTCAACTGGCTATAAAATTTCCACCCATCATATACAACTGGGTCCAGAACTATAAACAACACTTGCACTCAATAAATATTGAAAATGTGATATAAGGCACCATCATTTGTCCTAGATTATAAGTCTTGCTTACTTACTTACATATACCGGTAGGTGACATATTCTATACTACCTGGCATCTATGAGGTATAGATGAAATTTTTGACTCAGAGTGTCAGACTCAGCACTTTGACTAATTATTACATTTTAAGCTTTCAAATACACTATAAATTACAAAAGAAAGTAAGTCAGAGATAAAATAAAGTACCAAGTACCTATTTAACATTATTACAACTTCTTCTTGCTCTTAAAACATGTCACCATGAAACTTGAAAAAGAGTGATTTTCTTTATTTGAGTGCTGGGTGTAAGCAAAGACCTCCAAACACTTATTGCGTGCTAATGGAAACCTCAATAGTCTTGTGTCTTATTTTCAAACTTGGGCAGGAACAACAGCTTCTCCACATATTGAGGAAATTCAACATTTTCTTGAAACTACACTTGGTATGACCTACATGAAACAAGAATTGATCAAACCTGGAAAGGTAAGCTAGGTGACAAATTCAGTGTACTATAATCACTGCCGTCAGAAACGAGACCTTGGCTTTTTTCTCTAGATGCTATTCCTGTCTCATAGAAGAGAATTAAGGCTGTTCAAGAAAGACCATATACAGTACAACCTCTGTAGAGCAACATCCTTTGTGAGCTGTAATTAGCAGCCACTGTGTAGAGGTTGTTGCTCTACAGAGATTTATTCATCTCTACAGTAAAATATATCAGCTGATGGACATTTGCAATGTGTTGTCTGAGAGAGGTTGTTGCTCTGTAGGGGGCTGATATGGAGAGGTTGTTGCTCTGTAGGGGCTGCTCTGGAGTGGTTGTGGCTCTGGAGAGGTTGTTGCTCCGTAGGGGCTGCTCTGGAGAGGTTGTTGCTCTGTAGGGGCTGCTCTGGAGTGGTTGTGGCTCTGGAGAGGTTGTTGCTCCGTAGGGGCTGCTCTGGAGAGGTTGTTGCTCTGTAGGGGCTGCTCTGGAGTGGTTGTGGCTCTGGAGAGGTTGTTGCTCCGTAGGGGCTGCTCTGGAGTGGTTGTTGCTTTGTAGGGGCTGCTCTGGAGAGCTTGTGGCTCTGTAGTGGTTGTTGCTCTGTAGGGGCTCCTCTGGATTGGTTGTTGCTCTGTAGGGGCTGCCCTGGAGAGCTTGTGGCGCTGGAGAGGTTGTTGCTCCATAGGGGCTGCTCTGGAGTGGTTGTTGCTCTGGAGGGGCTGCTCTGGAGAGCTTGTGGCTCTGGAGTGGTTGTTGCTCCGTAGGGCTGCTCTGGAGAGCTTGTGGCTCTGTAGGGGCTGCCCTGGAGAGGTTGTTGCTCTGGAGTGGTTGTTGCTCTGTAGGGCTGCTCTGGAGAGCTTGTAGCTCTGGAGAGGTTGTTGCTCTGTAGGGGCTGCTCTGGAGAGGTTGTTGCTCTGTAGGGGCTGCTCTGGAGAGCTTGTGGCTCTGTAGGGGCTGCCCTGGAGAGGTTGTTGCTCTGGAGTGGTTGTTGCTCTGTAGGGCTGCTCTGGAGAGCTTGTAGCTCTGGAGAGGTTGTTGCTCTGTAGGGGCTGCTCTGGAGAGGTTGTTGCTCTGTAGGGGCTGCCCTGGAGAGCTTGTGGCTCTGGAGAGGTTGTTGCTCTGTAGGGGCTGCTCTGAAGAAGTTGTTGCTCTGTAGGGGCTGTTCTGGAGAGGTTATGGCTCTGTAGGGGCTGTTCTGAAGAGGTTGTGGCTCTGAAGGGGCTGTTCTGGAATGGTTGTTGCTCTGTAGGGGCTGTTCTGGAGAGATTGTGGCTCTGTAGGGGCTGATCTGGAGAGGTTGTTGCTCTGTAGGGGCTGCTCTTGAGATGTTGTTGCTCTGTAGGGGCTGCTCTGGAGAGGTTGTTGCTCTGTAGGGGCTGCTCTAGAGAGGTTGTTGCTCTGTAGGGGCTGTTCTGGAGAGGTTGTTGCTCTGTAGGGGCTGCTCTGGAGAGGTTGTTGCTCTGTAGGGGCTGCTCTGGAGAGGTTGTTGCTCTGTAGGGGCTGCTCTGGATAGGTTGTTGCTCTGAGGGGGCTGCTCTGGAGAGGTTGTTGCTCTGTAGGGGCTGCTCTGGAGAGGTTGTAGCTCTGTAGGGGGCTGCTCTGGAGAGGTTGTTGCTCTGTAGGGGCTGTTCTGGAGAGGTTGTTGCTCTGTAGGGGCTGCTCTGGTGAGGTTGTGGCTCTGTAGGGGCTGCTCTGGAGAGGTTCTGCTCTAAAATTCAATTGGCCTCAGTAATTGTTAATGTACATAACTTTTTTGTTACACCGACTTGTATAACATGTCAATGTGTATATACCCGATATGTGTTTCGATCGTAAATCATGATACAGAAAATGAATGTACACAATTCATGAAGAAACTTATTATATACAAGTCGATTAAAAATCATGTATGTTAATTTAAACATGTAAAAATGTAGTCTGTCTAACATACCTTATGTTTATAAAGACAACTCCTCAATCTACTCTTTTCTCATGAAATTATTTCCCTTTGTACTCTCAAATAGACAATCAAGCCAGAATAAAATCTAGCTAATATTTAAAACAGTTATGCTATTTGATTGATAAAATCTAGTCGGGTGGCCCACGGATCTTATATACTGTCCATATATTGAAGAGCTCCTGGGTGGCCAGACTAGTAAAAATGTTATGTCAAGTGTCTTCTATCTAGTTTTGTACAAACATCTAAGTATTTTTATTTATCAAATGCATGATGTCATATTTTATTTATAATTGTTACTTTTAATTAATTTAAATATGTTTGCATGATTGTACTTCCATAAATGTGCACTCTTACCATGACGATAATTTTATTTAATTATTCGTAAAAATTTCGACTATACCCTCGGGGAATTCCCAACGTGACACTCCCGTCGCGAAAATAGATTCGTCCGTAGACGCCATTAACAAATATCGATAGGATACCGCATCGTTCCCGGTCAGAAAGAGAGCGGAGAAACTCTGTGTAGTAAACTTCTAAAAGTTCAGTGCAACAAGTGGATTACTGGGAATTTATGAACGTTTTTGTTTCGATGATTTGTTAAACTGTTGCAAAACTTCTGGAGATGAGTACCGAGGCTGAATCGGTTCAGGATACGGACCAGGTACGAATTTTATTGTCAAATTATTTTGTCAGGTAAATTATGACACTCGACCAACGTCAGGGCTTTTTTTCTGGATTTGGGGAAGGGGCCCGGGGCCTTTCAGAAAGGGGAATTTTCGCGGCGTTTTATCATTTTAGGGGGAAAACACATTGATTAACACTAGGTATATTTAAACCTTTTACTACTTAATATAAGTGTATGGCAAATCTATCACACTTAATTAGTCATAACTGTAAATCTGTAGCTATGATAAATTTTACTTCAAACAGACTTTCAAAGGGTCAAAACTCTGCCAAAATGTTGGCATTTCAGACAGTACAGTGTTTAAGGTACAAATTCAGAGTCTTTTACAAATTCAGCTCTCTCTCTCTTCTTTCCCTGAACATCTGTAACAGACATTCGTAGTCTTCCTCTTTAAAGCTGTAATTGTAACTGCTGATTCGCATAAGTGAATCCAAAGTGTTTTGTGAGAGAGTTCTTAACTCTTGTCAAATTTATTTATGACATGTTGAAGGACCAGTTGAAATTCTGGAGGACCAGTAGATTTTAAAAGCTGGTGGTCCTTTGGGCCACCATGAAAAATTGGTTAGTGTCGAGCCCTGTGAAGCAGTCATATAGATTTTCAAATCATCAATGCAACCTATATCCTTCTGTAAAAAGGAAGAGAAGATAATTCAACTCCTCAGGAATGATGCTGAATTTATTCACAGATAGAAGACCAACACAACAGTTCTAGCAAGATTACTAAAATTATTACACATTGGATGTATAGCAACAAATCTAACTATCCACCACCCCCTCCAATATTTGGTAGGGGAATAATATGGTTGAACATTTAACTCAATCCTGAGGCATACCAATGTCCAACCAAGTTTACTAGTATGAGTGCTCATTGGATGATTAGCAACAAATGTAACTATCCACCAACCCCCACCCCCATATTTGGTAGGGGCATTATAACGGTTGAACATTTAACTCAAAACTGAGGCATACCAATGACCAACCAATTATTTTCATGATGAAATGATCAGCCATAGCCCTGTCAGTCTGACCAGTGACCAACTTGTAGGGCTAATCTGAACAATACAAGTGATAGGTATAAATTTCACCATGTTAATTTAGGGTTTTTTCTCCTTATATAACAGAGGCCAAAGGCCCCTTCCCAATTGGAAATTTCTTTAAAAGCATGCAGTTTTCCCAAAAATCCCAAGTTAGCCCTACTTTTTTGTTTCCCAAAAATTGAAGTACTCACCGATATTTCCCCAAAATTTAGATGCTAAGACCCCTTCCCAAAATGAACAGAAAAGGCCCTGGTTATACACGTTAGAAATGCCACATTGGCCGTTTTTGTTGTGTCAAGTTTCGTTTTCGCTAAATTTAGCCTTGACCTTTAAAGTTTATTGAACGGTCTTCATTTAAACAATCTGCGGCGCTAAATACATCGGCGATTCTCATTCCGAATAAACAATTAGAGACCATATCAATGCCAGTTTTATTTATGTAATGCGTTAATTACTTTAACTACTAGTATAACAAGTTCGAAAGGAAAATCGCAGCTCCGCGCAAATCGTTTTTTTTTTACTTTTTAAGAGCCCGTTGCTAAGACCCGCAAATTGCAACATATGTAGCCGTTATATAAACACCCGTTCCGAACATAATTGGACTTTAGTACCTACCGAACAACATCCGTTTTGTACTGTTGGAATTCCATTCTTTAGCGAAAGTTTACGTAAAAGTAGGTTAAGCTCTGGCATTTTGGAATTTCACTGGTGGGGAATTTTAATTTCGAGGGGAATTTTCGGAGGAAGGGGAATTTTTTTCTGAGGGGAAGGGGCCGTTAAACGGCGCCTGGTAAAGAAGGAAAAAAACCCATGAACGTTATCTAATAAACCGTTGACAACTCAATGGCCATTTGAATTGTGGTTGATTTGTGCAATGTCTTTATAAATGTTTGTTTCTGCTTTTGAAATAATTTGAGTTATGAACTAGTGAAGTTGATCAGTTTTATTTGTGATCAAAGCAAAGACGTTCATACACTGGATTTGAAAGTCATGGATTTTACCGAAAATCGTGGATGATCCACAATGCACTGCGCACGCTTCGGTAATTATCGACCGTTTCCGCTAAACCTTGATTTTACCGCGTTCGGTTAACTCCGTTAATTTCCGCCGATATTGTTTACGAAAACGGCCATCTTTAATGCAGTGGGCAGGTGGTTTAAATGTCTAATAATCGACTTTTATTGAGACAATTTGGCTATTTGATAGAGTATTAACATGTTTATTGTCATTTGAAATGTTTTATACACCGAAACTTCGATTAAAATAGGAAATTATTATGTTTTTCACACATTGATCACGAGCAGAAATACGAACGAAATTTGGATTTGGACGCCCGAGTAAGAATTCAATTTTACCCCCATCAAATAGAAAAACGAAGTTGTTTCATTAACACAAGTATTTTCAAGACAGTCCAACGATTACAAAAATTAATATTCCATAAAAATAGCGAGTACGAATAGCTCTAAAAGAATAAAAAACAAACCACATAATTTGTTGCGGGCCGATTTGTCGGTTCGAAAACTCCATTTCTACAACTCGCACAAATCTGAGGTTTATTTTAATATAATGGACGTATCATACAAAATATTGTAACTTAAACATAGAATACATATTTAAGAGTCAGTAAATGCCCCCATTTGTTCAATTCGACGGAGGATTAAACATTAAAACCTCTTATCTAAAACGAACAAAAATCTTCTTTCATCCGAAAAATCCAAGATGGCGGATAGCGTCTTCTTCAATCGTGTGACGTAGGTGGATCACGTGACTGATAATCTCGGGTCAGCTAATCAGAAATGCTCTAAGAAATACTCTACTTTCATATCCAGTGTATGAACGTCTTTGGATCAAAGTCACCAATTAGGCCAATTTAGAGAAATGTGTAAACTTACATTTATCCACTTTCTTCTTTATATGAATATGCATGTATTTGTAATTATGACTGTACAGTGTACAACATATGTTATAAAGGCTCGTCCCAATTTTCTAGGATCCAAATGACTGATTTGCCTTTCAAAGTAGATAGATCTATCGTAATGTATTCTGCTGAATTCTGTCTGCTTTGATGAATAAATAAATATGCATCAACTTTCAAGTACAGTATTCTGAGCCTTGTGCATTCTGGCATAGCAATAATAATCATAGATCAAATGCTTTCTGTCTTTATGTGGGATGTATTATCATATGTATCCAAACGTTAAGACTACCTCATATATATGAGACATGTTTTGTTATAAGCTTTTTATTTTGAAATTCAAATATCAATAACCCGTAATAACTGCCAGGTTGTGGCCCTTGTAGTTGTAATAATAAAATTTCACTTGCATCACCCTCAAGTTGTATATTTGAGCTACAGTCATCAAAACTTAAGATGAATATTTGTCAACGTTTTATTCAGAATGTGTAGTTGTATGAACTATGATACCTAGGAAGTTGGATTCTGATTTATCCCGTATTAGCAGAGTTATTGCCCTTGACATTATTAAATCTTTATGTCAATTGAAGACGTTTGTGCATCTTTGTCTAAAATATAAGATTTATGTCTGATTTTAATAATAGCTTTCTGTAGTCAAGAGGTATGAACACTGAATGCATGGCTCTTTCAATCTTTGTGTTCACAAGTTTAAAAATAAAATAAGGTTTGAAAAATAGAATGCACATATTGAATTGAAATGTCAAGACTTTAATTTGAATATTTTATGGCAATCATTTTAAAGTTCCTTTGAAATGGTCTGTGATATCATCACTTGCATTTTCAGCCCTTCGACTATAAAGTTAAAGTCATGCAGGTGTTATGAAATATTAATTTTAATTTCGTCTCTGCAGGTATTAAGTTCTACCGCTAAACTATGTTCAGTCAAGTATATCCTACTGGTACTTGATTTATAGGATTTGTGTTTATGACTCATTGTTGAAGGCCAGTCTACAAGGTTAAATCATTCCTTAAATTGCATGTCGTAAACTTAAAGGTGAATGTTGTCAATGCAGGCCTGTGCCAATGTACATGTTCAGGGTTAAATAATGTCTTAACTTGCATGTCATAAAGTGAAAGTGTTGTTGACAGTTCTAAAGTTTGGTGTCTGGGGCTATGGAGTTTTGGGTCGGCTTCTTATGGTTGACGATGCATCATCCTGACTGGTTTCATCTGTCTATTTTTCCCAGACTAGTCAGAGGATTTGACTTGCTTTGTCATGCAATTTTTATGATTGCAAAGTGTTGTTGACAGTTGTCAGTCACTCGGTGTAATCATGTTCAGAGGACATCGACTTTATTGTTTATGTATTAACTATTATACTGTAACTAATAAAAATGGCCAATAACCAAGGCGATAGTTTATATTTATTACCGGTCACCCGTTTTACCGGAATCCACGTAAATTACCGGAATAGACCGGAATCCAGATAAATTACCGGAATAGGCCCATATTTCGTTAATAAACAGTAGCTTTACATAGGTTTTGGTTTAAATCAATCTTATTTTACATAAGCAACATATATGCAAAACTAGAATAAAATATGTTTTGAAAAAAAAAGTTATTGAAATTTTAAAATTGGCCGTCGTCCGTTCGTCATTACGCTATCTATGCAGAATTTACTTGACCGAAATAGACATGTATCTCGTTAATAAAACATAATTTTGTTAAGTTTCTGGTATAATTCAATCATGGATACGAAAAATAAGTTGTTTCTTAAAAGAAATTAAAATATTTAAATGAAAACTGATTTTACATGAGTTTTAAAAACGGTCATTTTTCGCTCTGACCGCGCGTATTGACAGAGAATTAACATAACCGGAATCCACTTACTATAACCGGAATAGGCCTATATTTCGTAAATAAACAGTAGAATTGTATTGTTTTTGATCTAAATCAATCATATATACCATAAGTAATTCATATTCAAAAGGAAAATTTAATATGTTGTGTAAAAGTGATATTATACGAGTTTTACAATCGTTCGTTTTCTGCTTTGAACGCGCGATTTGAGTGAGAATTAACGTAACCGGAATCCACTTTCTATAACCGCAATAGACCTATATTTCGTTAATAAACAGCAGAAATGTATTGTTTTTGATCTAAATCAATCATATATACCATAAGTAATTCATATTCAAAAGGAAAATTTAATATGTTGCGTAAAAGTGATATTATACGAGTTTTACAATCGTTCGTTTTCTGCTTTGAACGCGCGATTTGACAGAGAATTAACATAACCGGAATCCACTTACTATAACCATATGTATTGTAAGTAAACTATTTCCTAAAGGAAATATAAATATGTTAGGATTTTAAGGATTTTATATGCGATTGCAAAAAATTGCTATTTCGGGTAGCGCATTACATTTTGATCCAACCGGGATAGGATCGTATTTTGTTTTAAAGTCAATATTTTGTATCTTATACATTATTATTGAATTACACGTATCAGAGGTAAGTCATTTCTGAAAGGAAACAGTAATATCTTGAGAGAAAAAGAGTTTATATGCGATTGAAAAAATGGCAATTTCGGGTAGTGCATTACAATTTGATCAAACGTGCGGACATAGGCTCGTATTTTCAAATTTTGTTGTTAAATAAATCTTTTGTATGTTAATAATTTATAAGCATTCAATCTAATGTATCATAGATAAGCTATTTCCAAACGGAAACTAGAAGCGAATGGAAATATGCCTCCGGTGGATCAAAAAAGTATTGCACCCGGCGATTCCAATAACCTTGAAATACGAACATCATACGGCATTTAAATCCAACATTGAATAGGTCACTTTCAACACTGATATCGTAACACTGGACAAACGTCTACAGTACGCACGTGCCACAGCAGTCCTTGTTAATAAATGTTTCACGGCGGTCCCAAATTTTCTCGGGTGTCACAATGAAGGTGTGGTCGATCGTCAATCATGTGTGTTGGGAGAATATCTTGCAGTACAGGAACAACCATTAGGCCATGTTTGTTTCATTTCTTGGTGATCAAAATTTCTTTGAGAGAAAAATGTCTACTTGTCGCCCGAAAACTTTTTTATGCTACAATAACCAACCTCGATCTTTATTTGTATACATCTACGGAATGTACGAGCGAAATGGTGAACTATTTATATTGTTAAAATGTGTGATCGTGTTGAAGATATGCAGTTGTAGAAATAACCAATCTATTTAACACCTTGTCCTTACTGTGTTTTCCGATCTAAGAGACGCGCGGCATCACTTTGTAACTTTAGATGTCGCCGACGCAGGGTACATCACAGAATGTTGTCGGCTAAATATCAGACGTTGCCGACTTACGTCGGTGGATTAAAGGAAACTGTGTGAGAAAACCACAGGTAACTGTATCATTGCCATTTGATATTTAGAGTAAAATTAAAAAAATAACTTCCTAAATTTTATATTTTCTACATGACTCCGTAGCTCAGTGGTTATTGCGAGACACTCGTATGTATAAAATTTAATGGTTTTTTTTTAAACCACAGCATTACATACTAGATGATTAATAAGTATACTGTATTGTATTACTGTATTGTACATTAGGGAAAATAAAATGCACACTAGTGACCGGCTCGTCGATTCCCCTGCATATAGAGACATTGTACAAAAAAAAATGTTTCCAAAAAAAGTAAGTATTTTTATCAGTGAAACAGTTACCTGTGTGAAAAATATACATCAAAGGTAACGCAGCCGAACTTTGACACATGAAAATAGAAAGATATTGCGGCATCACTCATTTTATAGACCTCGTATATTTAATCTTTGTTAGTGGAATAACTCATGGCAGTTAATTAACAGATTATAAATCATATTGTATCATAATGGATTACTAATACTATTTGAAGGTAATTGTTACGTGTCTTCGCAATACAAGTTAATTACGTCTATATCATTTGTGTCATTTGTGATTAACATAAGGACTCCCTGATAAAGGATTCAGCCGACAGGGTCTGTGAATGCATTGACCAAGTGATAGAAAATACATACTCTTTAGAGTAAATAACAAACACAAAATCTGTGTTTTAAGAAATATTTTTAATTTCCATTTGGAAATAAGTTATTTATCGCATAAATGATCGAATAATAGCAGAAACTAAACAAAATTACCGTAAAAACGAGATTCGGGTCTATTTCTCATTCAGTACGCGCGTTCAAAGCGAGAAATGAACGATTTTAAAAATTGCACAAAATCTTGTTCTACTAAAATATTTTGATTTCCTTTTGGAAATAACTTAGTAATAGCATATATGAACGAATTATTGCAGAAACTAAGCAAAACTACCATTTTATAGCGAGATACGAGCCTATTTCGGTTACGTCAATGCGGGAAAATTAGCGATTTTAAAACTTGTATAAAATCATTATTCACCACAATATTTTAATTTCCTTTTGGAAACAATATAATAATAGTATATATTAATGAATTATTGAAGAAATTGAACACAATTACCAATAAAAAACGAGAAACGAGTCTATTCCGGACACTCTGATCCAATATACATGGTAATGACATCGTAAAATGACAAAATTTTGAATCTCGAATAAAAAAAATTTTCGTGAACCGATTTTATTTTAGTTTTGCATATATGTTGCTTATGTTAAATAAGATTGATTTAAACCAAAAAATATGTAAAACTACTGTTTATTAACGAAATATAGGCCTATTCCGGTAATTTATCTGGATTCCGGTCTATTCCGGTAATTTACGTGGATTCCGGTAAAACGGGTGACCCTTTATTACGGTTAATTTGGGTTAGCTGCATATACTTATTGTACATCACTACATCACTACATCATGTATTGTATAAATCAAATATATTTATCATGGTACAATCTAGTCTTTCTTAAACTTTGCAAGTATATCTCATTATCTGCCCTTCATGAAAAACAAAAATAAAAAATCCATAAAAATCTAAATTCTTTAATTTCTAGATCTGTCTGTATTAATGTATGATAAAATTTATCATTTGTTCTTACTTCTTAACATTGTTATTGACTTCCGCAGGAGCCTGGTATATGTTAACTCGGAGGTCTGGTTTATATGAAAGGTCTATCATTTTAAATAGATAGTGTTTTACATCCTTCATACTATCAGTCAGATCAGGATATGTCTATCAAATATACTTAACACCATTCATATAGACCTATCTATCCTCTAACGTTATAAATTGTTTAAGATTATATGAAACATGTGCATTACTGTATTACTTCCTGCTTTGTTCCGTTTTCCGCATCCTTATGTTACATGAGAGCTGTTTGTATATAGAACTTAAAATTATTGTAAAAAGGGCCGTGAATGCATCACACTCACAGGCCTACGGAATTATATCACAAACTACAGTTTTGACTTCCCCAAATTTTCACCCATTAGATATACCGGTAACAGACTGACAGGTACAAAACACCCTTTCAGGCCCACACCCTTTCAGGCCCCTACATTTCAATATGAACTTTTATCTTATAACTTTAGGCAGAACTTAGCTTTTTGAAGTTGAGTTAGTCACTACTACATTTGTATGTAGATTGTTATTCTAATAATAATTTTTTTTATATCCTTTATACATGTACATTCATAAGTTTTTCTCCAGATGTATGCATTAACAGTAACTTACTGTGCCTAAGCTAAGTCTGACTATTGTTTTAAATGTATAGCAAAACAATGGGAAATTTTGAATCCATCTGTAGTTGGTGAAACTACTGAGGCCTGCGGAGAGCTCGCTCTGTTGGGACCTGGGACCCATATACCCATATAGACGGAAATGATTGTCTAGGGAATAATACAATCAAATACAGGTTCATCCAGATGGGGTATAATTTTCTGAATCATATTGTATTAATACGTATCAGAGTCTCTCTCTCTTGCTTTATTAGCATCACACATGTTTTTAATTAAAGTTTAAGTAATAAAGCTCTGTATTGTATAAGTTATAACAAACATGTGCAGATTTCTGTTGTCATGGTTGCTCTCCCGTTGTGATTAAATTGTTGCTTTTCTGTTTTACTGTACTAGTCCACTAGGTGAGGGGATCCGTATTCAGGACTGATTCTGCATTTGGTGTTGCTAATCTATAACTCTGTCAGACATAGAATGTATTTTTAGCTCACCTGACCACAATGTGGTCATGGTGAGGTTTTGTCATACCGAGATGTCCGTCGTCCGTCGTGCGTCGTGCGTCCGTCAACAATTTCTTCAAACGACTTCTCCTCCTAAACCGCTTGGCCAAATTTGATAAAACTTAACATGAATGTTCCTTGGGTGGACCTCTACCAAAGTTGTTAAAAAAATTCCAGTCTGTCGCATAACTAGGTCACACAGGCTAAAAATAGATTTTCAAAAAGGAAACTTCAAAAATCTTCTTCTCTGAAACCGTAAGGCCTAGAGCTTTCATATTTGGTATGTAGCATCACCTTGGGGTCCTCTACAAAGATTGTTAAAATTATGTCCCTGGGGTCAAAATCGGCCCCGCCGCGGGGCCCTTAGTTTAACATAGAGTTATATAGGGGAAACCTTAAAAAATCTTCTTCTCCGAAACCGCTTGGCCCAGGGCTTTCATATTTGGAATGTAGACTCAGCTAGAGGTCCTCTACAAAGATTGTTCAAATTATGTCCCTGGGGTCAAAATTGGCCCCGCCCCGGGGCCCTTAGTTTTACATAGAGTTATATAGGGGAAACCTTTAAAAAATTTCTTCTCCGAAATCGCTTGGCCCAGGGCTTTCATATTTAGTATGTAGACTCAGCTAGAGGTCCTCTACATAGATTTTTCAAATTATGCCCCTGGGGTCAAAATTGGCTCCGCCCCGGGGCCCTTAGTTTTACATAGAGTTATATAGAGAAAACCTTAAAAAATCTTTTTCTCCGATATTGCTTGGCCCAGGGCTTTCATATTTGGTATGTAGACTCAGCTAGAGGTCCTCTTCAAAAATTGTTCAAATTATTCCCCTCGGGTCAAAATTGGCCCCACCCTGGGGGTCACCGTTTTACTTAGACTTATATAGGGAAAACATATAAAAATCTTCTTGTCTAAAACTACAATGCCTTAGAGCTTTGATATTTGGTATGTAGCATCATCTAGTGGTCCCCTACCAAGATTGTGCAAATTATGCCCCTGGGGTCAAAATTGGCCCAGCCCCGGGGGTCACCGTTTTACATAGACTTATATAGGGAAAACATATAAAAATCTTCTTGTCTAAAACTACACTGCATAGAGCTTTGATATTTGGTATGTAGCATCATCTAGTGGTCCTCTACCAAGATTATTCAAATTATGCCCCTGGGGTCAAAATTGGCCCCACTTGGGGGGTCATCGTTTTACATAGACTTATATAGGGAAAACATATTAATATCTTCTTGCCTAAAACTACACTGCTTAGAGTTTTGATAATTGGTATGTAGCATCATCTTGTGGTTTTCTACCAAGATGTTCAAATTATTCCTTTGGGTGAAAATTGTGCAGGGTTTATAATCAGGTGAGCGATATTGGGCCATCATGGCCCTCTTGTTATTTGAAATGGCCATTTAGAGATAATTTTAACCAATTTTCAAAATTTTTAGTGGCCAGATTTGAGGTTTAGTCGCCAATTTAGTGGTAATTCATTGAATTTATTTGGTAACTGATGTAAAAGTGTCAAGCGTATCTGATTCAGGCAACATTTGTTTGAAAGGTACCCTGACTATATTTTATGCTGCACTATAAAAAATCATAAAAAATGCCCTGAGTGCCGGGGCCCTGACATGGCACACTTAATATAATTGCACTGTATGTACTTCTCAGCATCAGAATGGATCTCAGTATTGTATCACTTTGTTCAAAGTTTGTTGTGACATCATGATTTGTCAAATATTGACAAAGTCCTATTCTGTCATATTGAATAATTCCATCACTGACTGGTCTCAAGTGTATGGTAGAAACCGTTCCATCAGCAAAAAAGAAAGAAATGTGGTCTATAAATCTCTATGACAATTCCGTTTTGTTATATCAGACTCTGTTTGCTTTCAGCATTGCCTCATAAAATACCCTAACACTACTATAGCTCATAAAATGTGTCTCGCTAAGGTCTCTCTCAAATATTCATTTCTGATCAATTATTATTTATCACCCTGTCTAGTCCGTAGATTGGTTCACTATCACTTGATAAACATTAATTCATTACATTTGTGGCTCCTCGACCCCTCGGGAATCATGATTGTTTTCATTTATCAGGACTATATATGGATGGCAATAGTTCTAAGTGTGATTGATTCGACAGTATGTCATGGTAAATCTCCCATCGACATCCCAGACTGACCCTTGAACTATTAAATTAATTTATTATTTATTAGATCATCTTTATTCAATTTGAATTTTCTATGCACCATTGTTTTGTTATTACTGGATGTACGTACCTTGTAAAAGGGCATATGATAAATTAATCACAATCTTGAGACCCTCCTATTGTCACTGGTGTTGACGGTGCCACCTTGCCTGTTATATAAATCTGAAACACTTGATCTGTTATTTCAAGAAATCGAGGGAATACAAAGCAATTTCACTCTATCTGATGTTAAGCATGAGAATGAGGCATATTTGGTTCAATAACAACAGACAGAGAAGACAACCTTTCAGCAGAAACATCCAAGGACAATAACGAAAATGGACAAGAAAAAATGAAACTGATCTGCTACACAAAACCATGACATCCTTCTAGGACACCCTACAAAGTCGGGTTTGTAGAGGTCATCACTATAGTCATGGTCAGATTTGAAGAAGCTTCAGGGACATATTTTCATTCTGTCAATGTGCACATGAGGAATAAAGTTACATACCACAGTGTATCTGACGTCCTGACATGACATAAACTTACCCAATCTGAAAGCTCAGTTTTTAATAGGGAGAACTCAGCCACACACTCTGCACACTGACCTACGCCTAAGCCCCTTTGCTTCTAGCAATGGTCGTTTTGCTGTAAGAAATTTTGCAAAAATGTTATTCAGGATACAAGTCATGTTTAGTTATTTTGTCTGGAATCTAGTTGTAAGAAATATTTTATTCTATTTATTCAGGATTCATGGCACAACATTATTGTTGGAAGCTAATAATATCAAATCTATAAAAAAACATCAATTTCCATGGTTATATTAGGTTGCTATGGTGATTATTTGCCTGGACTTGACATGACAGGAATTTGGATGATTGTTATCTGTGATGCTAAGTGTTGGCATTTGTCATTCTGTGCTCTATAATTTAGCTGGGACCCATGTATTTAATACAATAGCTTATTATATGTTATGTAAAACTTGTAGATTATTACTGGAAAATGCCAGACTCTGACAAACACCAAGAGTTGCTTTTTTAATAAACGAAATTTATTCCAAAAATTATTGTAATTTAGTTTATTGCCTGAATTATTAACGCTTGTAGGCTGTAGCATAATGCCACCGTACATGTCAAAGAGTGGCCGACACAATTTGAGTGTTACGTAAAACCAGTAGATTATTACTGGAAAATGCCAGACTCTGACATACACCAAGGGTGGCTATTTTTGATAAACAAAATTTATCCCAAAATTATTGTAATTTACTAATTTAGATGATTGCCTGAATTATTAACGCTTGTTGCATTATGCCACCGTACATGTTAAAGCATGGCCAACACAATTTGAGCATTTGGTGCAATATTTTCATGTATCTCGGTGTTTGGGCGCGTATATTTTAAAGTAAATCTGTAGCTGGCTCATTAGTACTTTACAGTATTTTGTTATGGTAGGCTTCCTCGTATATAAGATTTGCAGGCTTCGGCTTTCTGATTATCTGAGCACACTTTAAAAACATTTCCAGAAGTCTATTGTTTCTGCATGTTGCTGCATGTATCATGGCATTAACATTTACATTACATTGTATGTTG
This sequence comes from Spisula subtruncata, assembly GCA_963678985.1. Taxonomy (NCBI): domain Eukaryota; kingdom Metazoa; phylum Mollusca; class Bivalvia; order Venerida; family Mactridae; genus Spisula; species Spisula subtruncata. Next base: position 66,577,007 of record OY787660.1, read on the forward strand.
TGAAGGAAACTATTGCACATTAGAACTGTTGAACACTGGCTGATTGCAGGTTTATTGAGCCCGTTGTTGTTGTTTGCCAGACTCATGGTATATCTGTTGTTAATCTCAGACACTAGTTATGTTTTCCAGGTTGCAAAATGTTGTTCTAAGATAAAAATGTTGGCTATTTTAAGATACAAATACTCCAATCAATGTTAATGACACGAGTTTCTGTGTAAAATATTGCTGACTGTAAATTGTTAACTTTTATTTGTTTGTATTAAATGCATTTGACATATTCAGTTTAGAAGGAAAATAGCCTGTTTTTTTTTTAGGAATTTTCAAAAACAATGATTATACCATTCTGAAGTAACAAGTACTTAATTAAGTACCATTGTCAGGTACACAATTATTAAACACATTATGACGATCATCATCCTCTCTTCAGCGGACAGTCAGAGCCAACTGAATTTCCGCAGACCAAATTTTTATGGATCCCAATCTGATTTTTGAAATGCCATGTAATTCCTGTGATTGCATGGCTGCTTAAGACATGCTTAAACTTATAAAAATTCCAATAAGTGTTAATATCATTTATTCTGACAAAACATTTTGGGTAGCTTTTTCAATGAATTTTCCAGTGATTTTAGCAATTATTTATCTATAAATACATTATGCTGGCAATGGTTGTATGAACTTGTATCACATATTGTAGGATATGTTTTTCCTTTGTAAAGCACACACCTGGAGTGGTTATTACGTTGTATATATCGAGGGTCTGGCGTAAAACTGTCGTAACTTGTGTGTTCAACAGTTAGTACCGGGGTATTTTACATCACTCTCGCTGTACCTGGCACGGGTATATAGATATACAAGCAGATAGGTCAATCCACAATAAACAATGATAGCCTACATGAAATATTCCATCCTTTCTCTCATTTCTGGAGCAAATATGTACTGTAGTTTACTGCATCAAGGCTAAACTAGTCTGTCTAACATACCCTATGTTTATAAAGACAACTCCTCAATCTACTCTTTTCTCATGAAATTATTTCCCTTTGCATCCTCAAACATGGGTAATAGGTAATCAAGCCCAGAATAAAATCTAGCTAAGATTCAAACCGTTTTGATTGATAAAATATATTATCTAGTCGTGTGGTCGGAGAAATGAAGGCTAAACGAGCATGTATGTACATCAATGCTAAACACTAAACAAGCATCCTTCGAGCATGCTTGGCTTGTTCACATATACATACATATACATGTGCTTCAACACGTTCCAGATGTTTCACATGCTTTACATATGTGTATCGTATAATTGTATTCATAATATTTGTTAAAGAACAACAATAATTCACCCACTCGTAAAATCCTTAATCAAATTAATATGGATTGAAGAATTTCAGTCATGCAGAAATCTGTTTACATACGTATTGTGATGCATATATACAATTGTACAGATGTGCTCAGAAGTTCAATTGCAACCTAAACACACAGTAAAATTGTTAAGAAAAATACATGCATCACAAACTCACTAGCACATTTGCAGGAAAAATGTTTATTTTCTGTACATGCCTGCATTTTAGTATTGAGTCTATTCTTTGGGTGACTGACTTCGACATAATTGTTGAGGAATTCAGTTTGGCTTAAGTGTGGCAATTTGCTGTCAGTTTGTCAGACACTTTGTTGATTTATAGTAAAAACCATAATCTAAACTTCATCAACATACAATCAAGCAAAAAAATCAGTAAAAAAAAATCTTTTATAATTAATAGTTATCAATAGTGGAAATAATATTGAATTGAAGAAATGATTGACGTTTTTAAAGTTATTTGCAAAAGTAAAATGAATAAAATGTAATAATATAATGATTAATTTAAAATACTAAGAGCCAGCCAACAGATGGTGATTAGATCTAGATCTATGTTTGTCTATGTTTTTGGCTGCTGTTAAACATTCAGAATCCATTGTGTAATATAGTACTATAAAATCATTAACTTTTGTGGGGGGGGGGTTAAATAATTTCGTAGATTTTATTGACATCTTAATCTAATCCCATTGGACAATCATGAATGATTTTATTCCTAGTATTTAATTCCTGAAATTCAAAATCCACGAATTAACGTTCCATGGAAATGTTTTTTTTACAAAAACGACGAAATTTAGTCCCATCGAAATAAAATGATTTTACATTATGCCTCATTGTCTATGTCTGCATCATATGCAAATTGTTGCATAATTATGTAGTTTTAAGTATTTTGCGTAGTTTGGATATAAATACATTTGCAATTTGTCTGAGCTTTTAACCTCTATGATCAGGGTAGTGTGGAAGCTTTTAGCCATCATAAACAAGCATTTTATGGAGTCAGATGATTGATCAAATTACATATTATGCTGTTGGTTGTTACATCATCAAGAATTTATAAGAATCATTAGTATTTTACTGCTTTCAATGATAGGGTTTGCTCGTTTGATTTTTCTCATATGATGTTGAATCCATGTTTTTACGCACTGGCATCTCCTGATGCGGAGGCATTTATTGATTGGGGTCAAAATTGGCCCCGCCCCAGTGGGTTTACTGTTTTACATAGACTTATATAGGGAAAACATATAAAAATCTTCTTGTCTAAAACTACAATGCCTAGAGTATGTAGCATCATCTAGTGGTCCCCTACCAAAATTGTTCACCAGTTTTACATAGACTGTTCCCAAATTATTCACTTAGGTGAAAACTGTTCAGGGCTTCAGTTATAATCAGGTGAGCGATATAGGGCCATCATGGCCCTCTTGTTATGGATGAGATCACTACCACCATGGCAAGATGAGTGTTTACTGAACGCATTCTTATTCTAGAGCTCTGTTTGGTGTTTTCTAATAAACTGTTGGTGGGCACTTAAGTCTTTGCAAATGAATAGGTGATCTACTCTATAATTTGCTTGGGTATAGTACTTTTCTTTTTCTTCTTACAATGAGCGATAGCCGACATTTGACCTCATATATTTTTCGGACAAGAAATTCCAGGAATCCTTCCATTTAGTGGATGTAGCCTTTTGTTGGCTAGCTTCTTATAATCATCAGTGCCAAGGCAATTTATATATATAATAATGAAGATTATCATTCAGGATGGCCCCTTAAATCATAAAAATATATATTATCAAGTTACTTTGTATCAGAAACATTATTATTGATCTGTTACAAGAAACTCCAGTAAGAAATAAATGTATATATGATCTACATGTAGAGTTTGTAAAATATTTAGTCCTTTAAAATAAGACTCCTAATGGCGAATCTGAATTCTGTTCCGTAATATAACAGGAATTTAGTTTTTATTGACAACATTTGGATGTAAATGCTTCAACATAATTGATTTTACTTCTACTGCAATTAATACTAAAGCTTGTTCTCAGGGTTTGACATTTACAATTTGTGTTAATTGCTGTGTTTCTCCAAATTACATCAAACATTTATCCGTAGGTTCTTTATTATGAATTAATGCTAGATTTGATAGCATACAAATTATTCTTACAAAAATAAAATGGGAAAGGATATTTATATCCCAAAAATGTTTCTAGATTTGATTTGATATTATTTAATTGCTTTTAGAATTGTTTCAATCATTGACTCAATTTTTCATTTCTTCAAAACTAAAAGAAGATGAAAAAGCGCACTAAGGACAGTCTGAAAAAAATTAGGGGGAGGGTTTCAGGATGGTAATTTAGGAATTCATTTTGTACGATCTTAAATCATTGTAACTTCTGGAGGTTATTATTTATAAATAACAAAATATTCCAGTGTATCAGAATGTATGATTGTTGCAAAACATGCAAAAAAGGTTTCTTAAACCATTTAGAATTGACACCCGACAACTGTTGTGGAATCTCAGCACATGCCATTTGAACCATGTACCGGTATTGCAAGCCAGTGGCTTATCAGTGAAAGGTATGATAGCTTTGTAATTGGTATTACCAGTGGTGTTATTTCTGTATATTTCTGTAGACTTATCTATGATTCTGTAATAATAGGTTTACCACCTGTCCAACAGGATTCTGTTTATTGTCGGGGTTCTGTTGTTAGTTGAAAGTAGAGCTTTGAGTAAACACATATGATTATATTGAAGTTCATGAATGTAGTCCTGGTTATATTGTTTATGTTTAGTGCTGAACTCAATAAATTATTGCTGGAACTGTTTTGCTAGCTAAGAATAATGCCTGCATGCACATTGTATATAATAATGCAGACTGCTTGGAGTTGTACTTGCAGCGTCTCAAACCCCATAATTTATCAAGAACACCAAAGCTTGAGCATGGAATAAAATGAATGGTTTAAAGCCTTTCAGGAAATTGAACCTTAGTAGCATGACATCCGCAGGTACCAAGCTTGAACATGCCTTTTAGCTCAGGTGACCACTATCATATGGCACCATGTTCGTGGTCCTCATTTTCAGTTACTGAACTTATTATGTCATGTTTCAAAACTTGTTCAACTAGATCTTAAAGTTGTTTGACAGCTACATTTGTGAGTAAATATTTGTTTATTGAACTCCTCATAAAATACAATGTAGTAAAGATCTCTTCCAACCCAAGAAATTTGACATGCAAGCTCTCCACTGAAGTTGAATAAACAAAATTATAAAAACAAATTCCAAGAGATGCGTTTGCTCTGAACTCATCATTTCTCTGAACTCATCATTTCCAGCGACTGAATTCTAAGATATAGCTGTCTGTATGTGACAGCCTAGCTTTCTGTTTCTGCCCCGAATTGTGGATGATTAGTTGTAACAACTTATGAATATTGCATCGAGGATAATATTGCTTACTCAACCAACTCTCTCAAGTGTTTGCAGTAATCTATCAACCTATACTCTTCTACAAAATAAACACGTGTAACATCGTATTAACCACAAGGGTCTATCAGAACAATAGTTTATCTTAATTTTTTCTCCTCCTAAGATCATTTTATGTTTCCAATTATTTCTACGGACCGTTAATGGTATTGCTTTTGTTTTTTCTGTGACTTCGTGAATTTATACTAGTAGTATAAATATTTTGTCATGGACATGTTACACTACTTCAGCGCAGATCTCGAGTCAGGATTTGACTTTTGTATTATTTCATAACTTTATATAGTTATTGAGGGTGTTATATTAATTCCTGAATGGGACTGTGCATAAGTTTGAATCTGTTAAGTACAAATATTATCAGGATTAAAATCATATCAATGTCAATCTGATATCCTTTACCTAATAAAAGCGCTACCAAGTTCCTTCATTCAGTTATCCCCCGTTTAATTAAATTGAAAAGACATGGATTATGTCCCATTGAAAGCGCTACATAGCACTTTGCAACGGACACCTTAAGTAATATTTTTAACTGTCACTTTAGCTTTACACCCTCATATCTGACGTTTTAAAATCAGCATTGACTCCATACTCAACTCACACTCTATCCATGGGAGAGACAAACTGAGGATTTTTGTCTGGAAGTATAGAGCGATGTACCACTCACCATGTAAAATGTATCACCCTTCATCAATTTTTAACGTATTTCTGTCGTCTTTTCATAACATTATTTCTGAATGTATGAACACCATATCAGGGATGTATAGTTACTCAACCATGGGGGTAAAACTGGTGAAATATTTCACTTTGCTACACGAAACATAAACATTCAATAAAATACATAAAATGATAAATTCACTGTTTTATGTTGGTCGTATTATAGTGTCTCATATTATGAATGCAACTTTAAGGATGGTTTAATCCTATCTCAGTGTCTATTTTATTAGTTGTAACTTGTAACTACACATTGCTGCATAAATCAAGCTGTTTTGTGATGGTATATGTGGTATATATGTATTACAGCATATACAGCTTCATACTGAGGTGGCATGAATTTTAATGTATTGCCTTTAAAGGACGTCCCATAGTGTCATCTTAATGTATGTTTGTCAGGTTTTGTTGGGTGTTTGGTGTCTGAGATATACTGGTAGGTGTTTTGTAATGTATCGGGTATATTGGGTCACAAATCTGTTACATACTTGGCAATAATTTACATATTCACAACTACTGGTGTCCATTGCCTAAGCAAAGCATTCTGTAGTGAATTCCACAGGAGTTATCTGTGCCTTCTATATTTAATTGAATGGGAGGTATAACTGAACGAAGGTGGTCTGTGGCGGTTTAGGCAACAGAGTCGACTACACCTTTGAACTAGGCCCTGTCAACAACATCGTTACACAGTATCTTAGAGACTGGTAGAATAAGGTCTCATCACTTTCTGCACCTTGTCTGGAGAGCTAATCTGTCTTAACTATTTTTGTTCTAGTTTCCTGTTTTAAGAGTTTTAAAAAACAACTTTCTCCAACCACCTTATTTATTGCAGCATTTGATGATAGAGAACTGCCAACTGATAGCTTTTTATGTTAACCTTCTGGGCTATAAAGATAGATGTTTTATTGAAGTTGAAGCTCATTGAGTGGAACCTGTGTTTAGTGCTTACCTGAATTTAGTGACAACCTGTCTTGAGCAGTCTAAATGAACCTCAGTAAATCTAGGTTAACCTATAAATGCACCTGAAGTAAAATTTGAGCGCTCAGTGCAAAACTATGGTCACTGCTAGTACATCAATATATATAGGCAGTGTTAGGCACATACCATAGTTTTGCACTTAACCCTAAAAATGGTCCCCTATGCTGCATTTGTTGATTGACTGCTTAACACAGGTTTTGCTGTAATTCTGCTTTCACATGCAGTGCTGCCCCACTTACGCCAGATTTCTGTGCTCTAACCTCCGATGGATAAAGCAGGAGTGCATAGGTGAGATAGTGGCTTCCACAAGTAATACTGCACACTTATTCTGGGACTCAAAGAGTTCAAAATACATTTGCAAGCAGCGTGTCAGCTGTTCATGTTTATTATCGTATTATCTCCCCTTTGTTTATAAAGTTATATTAGGATGCTGTTTGTTATATCATGGAGAGGTTTTATGTTTGTGTTTCATCCTGACAGCTGCTCCTGAAGTTGATATGTTGCAGAGATACTCCGGTTAGATAAGATTTGTCTTACCCATATTGTATTAAAAAGTATGAACTTGCTAGGATGCTCATTGCTCCATGGTATATTTAACATTGATTGAGTATCTTTAGATTGTATGGGTTGATTTCTTTTCATTTGAGTTCTAGATTACCGATCTATATACCAATGGCTAGAACTGGAGCATTTTTTGGCATGTAGGCAGTTAAAAAATGTTGTTCTTCAATGTTTTGTTTTGCTTGTGTTTGTATACCACTTTTGAGTGTAAGTAATGAAAATGCTGTTGTTCAAGTAATATTGAGCATATAAATATGAATTGTTTTGCCTGTTTGTATGCAATTTTTGGATTAAAATGCTCTAATATTTGGGTTTTCAAGTGAGTTTTATTTTGCTTGAGACTTGATGATATTTTATTAAAGACAAAAATATTGCATTTAATGATAAAATTGAGTTGATGAATAATTGATAAAATTGAGTTTATAATATATTTATAAATGATAAAATTGAGTTGATGAATAATTGATAAAATTGAGTTTGTAATATATTTATAAATGATAAAATTGAGTGAACATTGCTAGTGAATGATCACCATTGTTTGGTATGCTATATAAGACTAGAAACTACAATCTATTAAAGTTGTTTAAAGTGTTTTAATATTTACAACATTCTAGTCGAGACATTGAGTGGGTGATAAGTAAATATAGCGGATGGTTTAAAATTTAAGACTTTCTTGATGTTTATGATCGGAGTGAGTAGATGAATAAATTGTCATCGAGAAACGGATGTGTGAGCTATGTAGTTATAATCAATACTGTCATGTACACCTTTGTTTTATCGAGACTTAATGTGTATTTGAATGAACTTACCAAAAATTAAGAATTTTGTAATCATATTAACCTATAGGCTTTGTTCATGCATAGTTTGGGTATCAAAGCCAAAATGTTTAAGACTTTTTTTCTCTGATGCAAATAACAAGGTTTTCCATACAACCTGACATAGTGACTATAATCTAGAATAATGCCACAAAACCCAATTCTCATAATAATTTATACCTAAAAAAAGAATAGTGCATACTGCATACTGCATACATGATTAATTAATATTGAGGTGATTATATAACTTGGAGTAACAGCTGGTTTAACAACTAACTCTTCACTTTGTGGAGATAGATTTGTCGGGTTGACTGATTAATTGAACAGGTTTATCTCATTTACTTCTAAAGATCAATCGATTTAATTCTCATTTAAGTCTGCTTTTATCGCCGATTTTATTTAATGACTCATGTTTGGAAATTACCTTGAGTGGATTTTGAAAATCCAAGAAAGATAATCCATGATGAATTTTGGTCTAATAGTGTTGTAAGAGTTGTTTCCCTTTCAGTTAAAATGCTCCCCTACTAATGAAAATGGACTTGTCCAGTGTATACAACTTGTTTACTTATTTGATTTACTTATTTGAAGTTAAAGTTGTAAACTCTACATCATAATCTAGATCAATATTATTGTAAACCCTTGGGGCCATGAATTGAAATGATACAAATAGTTGTATATTATTAAAACATCACTAACTTTGTCCTATTTGAAGTCAGAAGCCGGCCTGGAGCAATAATTGACTGTCAACACATATTGACAGGTGACATAATTGAGTATTGAGCCTTGAATTACCGGCAGCTGATATAACTGTAACGCTTAATTTACCTTGAATAATGAAATTTCAACCAGAGTCAAGCTTCCATTTGGTGCTTTTAATAACTTTCTGGCTGCTTCTGTATCGAGTTATTGCTTGGATTTTGAATAAAATTAAAATGTCTTTGTGAAAATTAAAATTTGAAAGTCGCTGGCAGATATGGGTTTGACTCCGAAGTTGGTCAGATATTGCTCTTCCACAAAATTTACTACGGTCTTAATCTCTTTCCTCTATCTTGAGGGAAAGGGGACAAGTTATCGTTACTTGCATGTGGAAAATATATTGGTACTGGACTACGCCAGTTCCAGGAAAGCTCAGGTTAATTATGTCCCCTAACTCATCCAAAATTGAGAAGTTGTTGCAGAGCAGCATAAAACACAATGAGCGCTAATAGTGCAAAACTATGGTATGTGCCTCTACAAATTGATGTAGTTACCATAGTTTTGAACTGAGCCCCCCCCACGACTATGTAATAATCATATTAAGGGATCATTTACTTTGGCCATTCCAATGATATGGCCTTGGTACATATTGTAAAATCATTTAATTTTGATTGGACGAAATTCATGGTTTTGGTATAAAAGACCATTTCGATGGGATGTTAATTCGTGGATTTTGCATTTCAGGTACAGTAATAAATACAAGGATCAAAATTATTGTTCGATAGGATTTGATTTCGTGGTTGAATATGAACCAGGAAATACACATAATTTAATTTCCCATGAAAATTAATGTTTCTTACAGTATAACTTGACCAGATTTAGTAGGCACTCCTCACATATTCCGTGCATATTTCGGACAAAGTCGGTGCAAAATTAAACAAATATTTCCGATAAGTACCGACTACGCTTACGGAAAATAATACACGCTTCCGAAGTTTAATGAGTGCCTACTAAATCTCGTCAAGCTATAAGGAGAGAATATTTGCATACAGAATACTTTAGAGATATGATAATGACCAGATGAAGAAAGGCTTAATGATGATGATGATGGGTGATACAGTACTGATATTTCATGGCAGGGTTCATATATCATATGTCTGTGTCCATAATTATCTGAGAAAAATAGGAATTCTTACTTGGTCATAAAGAAGACATTACCATTGGTTGTGAAGCAATTTTGTACTGAGTTGATACAAAATTATTTTCAATTTTAGTCAACCTCCCACCCCTATGAGATTTTGCCCCACCCTAAAATAGTCTATGGTGTTTTGCTTGAAGTCACTGTGGAGCATTGATTTTCCAATTCATTAAATAATTTCAATTTTTTATTAAATATTAAAATTATTTTAACAAATTATTTAAAAAACCCTGTTTTTCCTACCATGCCTTTTTTATCTACCCTATTTTGATTAAATTTTAATATATCTCTATAATAAATAGTTTGGTTGAGTATGCTGGATTCCTTGTGTTTGTATGGGTGCAAATTGTCAGAGGTGCCTGTTTGATACATGTATAACAATAGGCAATGTTGGATGATAATTGTAATGTGTTCAGGCAGATGACAGATTTTATGAGATTCAGAAGAGAATTGTGTCAGGAATTATTACCCTCTAGAATTGGTACCTAGAGACCATGACATGTTATTAAGAATATTTGTGATTTATGTATGATTTCTGTAAGAGGTGTATTGGCTATTGATATTAAGTGAAGATGTAACTTCAGTCAATGAACACTGGACACTGAATGGTAAATCTTAGTGTGATTAATATTCACTCCATTTACTGGCTTTTTATCGGTTACCTACCTACCTAATCCTATTCAGGTTGGTTTGCCCCTAAGGCCATCACCAAAGAACGCCAGTGACTTCTATCGGCAGCAAGTTGCAAGCTCCTCTTGACCTCATGTCCAACCTTTCTCTGTCAGCTCACAATTTGTTGATCTACAAATTCTATCAGAAAATTGTTGCACGATTATTAGAAAATGAAAAGATACACCTTGTTTCATTAGGGGACATACATAGTAAATTTAAGCATAACCCTTTAATTTGAACCAATTTCCACCCATCAATTTGGCAAAATGCGCCCTTTAATTTTGGTCCGAAACCCTTCAATGTACTTATAAAACCATTGTATGAAGTACAAGTAATGACTTCATGGCCAATGTTATCAGGATTTGATCATGCAGTATGACTGTGTTTCACAAAGTTTACATTTCATTTTGCAATGAAAATTTTGCATTTAAAGGCTATAACAAAATATTAGGGTTTTAATGTACAAATACTTGGATGTCAGTGCATTATGAAACAATGACAGTACTTGTTTTCTATCAAGATCTCTGTGGTCTCTTGTTGGGATATCTGATTGAAAAGTTGATATTGAAGTCATGGTTTTTGCCCATGAATGCCTGTCAAATGTTGACAGATTATGTCAGTATTAACCACAATAGCCTGGTGCTTTTAAAAGGAAGTTTATTAATTGGCATTTTCGTTTATTTATTATAAATAAGCAAATGCTCATTGTTGTTTAAAATGTGATTGGTCTTGATTAGTTGATATATGAAGTTTAATCAGCAACTGGTCCAGGTTTGAGAAGTTTGATCAGCAACAGGTCCAGGTTTGAGCAGTTTGATCAGCAACAGGTCCAGGTTTGAGAAGTTTGATCAACAACAGGTCCAGGTTTGAGAAGTTTGATCAGCAACAGGTCCAGGTTTGAGAAGTTTGATCAACAACAGGTCCAGGTTTGAGAAGTTTGATCAGCAACAGGTCCAGGTTTGAGAAGTTTGATCAACAACAGGTCCAGGTTTGAGAAGTTTAATCAGCAGCTGGTCCAGGTTTGAGAAGTTTGATCAGCAACAGGTCCAGGTTTGAGAAGTTTGATAAGCAGCTGGGCCAGGTTTGAGAAGTTTGATCAGCAGCTGGTCCGGGTTTGAGAAGTTTGATCAACAACAGGTCCAGGTTTGAGAAGTTTGATCAGCAACAGGTCCAGGTTTGAGCAGTTTGATCAGCAACAGGTCCAGGTTTGAGAAGTTTGATCAGCAACAGGTCCAGGTTTGAGAAGTTTGATCAGCAACAGGTCCAGGTTTGAGAAGTTTGATCAGCAACAGTTCCAGGTTTGAGCAGTTTGATCAGCAACAGGTCCAGGTTTGAGAAGTTTGATCAGCAACAGGTCCACGTTTGAGAAGTTTAATCAGCAGCTGGTCCAGGTTTAAGAAGTTTGATCAGCAACAGGTCCAGGTTTGAGCAGTTTGATCAGCAACAGGTCCAGGTTTGAGAAGTTTGATCAGCAACAGGTCCAGGTTTGAGAAGTTTGATCAGCAACAGGTCCAGGTTTGAGAAGTTTGATCAGCAACAGGTCCAGGTTTGAGAAGTTTGATCAGCAACAGGTCCAGGTTTGAGCAGTTTGATCAGCAACAGGTCCAGGTTTGAGAAGTTAATCAGCAGCTGGTCCAGGTTTGAGAAGTTTAATCAGCAGCTGGTCCAGGTTTGAGAAGTTTAATCAGCAGCTGGTCCAGGTTTGATTCTGGCAGCTGGTCATGTCCTTGTCTGAATTTTTTTTATCAATGTCCATTTTATTCCATATTAGGAAAGCTTCTGAGAAGTTGTTGGTTCCTGGTTGAAGGTTTAGTTATAGTACTGGTCAAGGAACAGTTAGGTCAGTGAAAACTGGTTTGGTAACTCAACCTTCACAGGGGTGTGGAATTCCTGTGTCCGACTTGCCTGAGTCTGTGGGCAAGTGGATTTTACCATCCAGCTTGCCCATGGGAAAGTGCAAAATGATCATGAGAAAATAATATTAATTGTCCTTTAACTTAGCCTTCTTACATAGCTGAAAAGTGATTGAGAAATGGTGTAAAATCAGAATATAGTAACAGACTGACGATACTGTCCAGGAACACATTACTCTAACTGGCCTCTATAAATAATGACAGAAAAATTCCAAAAAATGGCATAAAGTCAATGAATACAAATAAATCTCCCTGCCTAATAGAAGCACATCTCTCTGTGTTAGATGCTTTTATTATTCCGATGCAAATTCTGATGCAAATGACATCATTAAATCTCCGAGGAGGGGTGGTTAAAGTTGTAACATGTTTTAATGCCTAACTGTGTTCATCCATGTTGTCACTCTGTGTATTAGCACCATTATTTATCATGTTGCTGGCTTATGAAATAATTCAAAGCTTGCACAATGTTGTGAAAATGGTTTAAACATTTTCGCCATTGTATAATTTTCCATGTTGCTTGCATATGGAATTTGAAATAATTTGACACTTGCACTATGTTGTGAAAATGGTTTAACAATGGTTTTACATTTTCTTGTTTAAAATATTATGATGCGAAGGTTTACACGCCTGTTCGTTAATGGTGGCATTCAAACTGACATGTCATAATTGTCAGTTGCTACCTTTTTCCCTGTTCCCACTGCTGTTAATTTCATAAAAAAAATCACAAAAAATATTTATAAAAAAAAATCTTATTATGTTATCTAATATGACTCACACCTTGATATTTGAATTGATACAGAACAAAAAAACACATGACATTCAATTAACGACAAGCTTTGACATTCAATTAAACGGGCAGTCTGGTGTCTTGAGTTTGTATTATTCAATATGTAATATTTTGTATCATTTCTCACATAGACAGCGAGATGTTGACTGCTAAGATATTTATTTATATTTGATACAAATAAAAAAAACGCATGACATTAAATTAACGGCAAGCTTCGACATTCGGGCAGTTTGGTGTCTTGAGTTTGTTTTATTCAATCATTTCTCACATAGATTTAGAGATGTTAACTGCTAAGATATTCATGAATGATAAGTTATATGATACTTGTGTTGTTAGGCCTAGAATGTATTCTGACTTGGTGTACGAGGTATGCTGCTCAATTCCTTTATTACTTGGCTATGTTAACGTATATTTGTATGAATAACCAAACATTTTAATTTTATGAAATTTAGTTTTCAAATTTTCTTCATTTTCGATAATCTTTATAGTAAACTGGTTGAATGTACATTCATAAAGATGCAATGAAATCCTTTTTCAGTCCCATTTTGTTGATAAACGAAGTGTGTACAAATTCAATATAGAAGTTACAAAATTACATTGTTTTATGCGCTTCCAATTCCAAAGTACCAAAAATTTATTTCTCAAATTCAATTATCTTACAGCATGGTTTGTCCATGATATTACTATTAGTTACTATTCAAATGGACCACTCAATGTAATAAGTGTAATAATAGTATATATTCATTGAAAATTTTGGGTAAAAATTATTAAAATTCTTTTTAAAAAAGTGATTAATTTCTATTGCTCGATCATCAGTGTACAAAAGCTGGGGATATGTTGAAGTGCTGGAATTCTAGCGAGCTTCTAGAGGTAAAAGTATTAATTGATTGAATAAGTTGACTACAATTATTAATCAATTAGAATGTCTTGAAATATTTTTGATAGTTTACCCCAAATATTGACTAAACTGTTGTCAAAAAGGACTGGATACCAATTACATTATAGATGTACAACAAGTTGGTAGCTCTTTAGAGGTATGGCCGTGCTGAATAATTGTCAGTTAACAAACTAAACTGTTTCTTCTTACTTTCCTATACAATGTACCAGTCCTGTGTTTCTATATTCCAGAAAATATTTTAGGAGAAATAAAAATAGTCTTGTTGTTATGTTTTCTTCCAACACATTTTGATGGCTCATGGCTCGTATCCAATGGTTATTTGTGCCATCAGAGATGTTTGGGTATTGTTTTTCTAATGTTGAAAGCATTTAAATGCTTGTATCCTTAGTCAATGGGTAGATTAGTTTTGAAGTAAGAAACAAACAAGTCTGAGTAATACTACAAGGAATGATAGTAGTGCTATTAAAATCCTGGCTTGTTATACCAAACAGAATGACTTGTACTGGACTTGACTTGTCTAAAATGAACATGACAATACAGTTAAAAAATTCTGCCTATTGTATTTTGTAATAATAACTATGCTGCCACTGGATTTATTTCAAAGTGAGGAATCTGTGAAGTTTTCTGTTAATAAATATGAGACAGTGGATATTACATTTCTGCATGAAGGTTATATAACCCTTCTCGTTAATTCTCAGAAGAATTGTGACACATTCTTATTGCAAATTTGATATGAAACGCCTTAGATTTGTCTTCTGGATGTGAATTGGATATTTATTTGTGCAGAGTATTATTCAGATGTGGATGAATTATATGAAGTGTTTTTTGTGACTAGAATACCATTGAAACACGATTGTTTCTACAAATTGGCTTCATTATTCTGTGTGCAATGTCTAATAGTGGGGAGTACATGTGTGATGTTGCTGATCCTATCCGAAGGTGCAATTTACAAGATTTACGCTTTGTCAGTTGATTGGATTAAAGAGAGAAAAAGCTTGAAAATTTCCTGTGACAGCTATCAGCGAGAAATAAATCTCGCTGAGAGGATCTTGCGATGAATCGTGATTGCTTCTCTATGAAGGATTAAATGTGATAATCATTTGTCAATTTTGATTGCTCCTCTTGCTGGTGCACAAGTGGTGTTGCTTTGGGTACTCTTCATTAGTTGCCCCTCCCACTGGCGCCCAAGTGGTGTTGCATCGGTGCTCCTTATTGGTTGCCCTTCCTACTGGCGCCCAAGTGGTGTTGCATTGGGTGCACCTCATTGGTTGCCCTTCACACTGGCGCCCAAGTGGTGTTGCATCGGTGCTCATTATTGGTTGCCCTTCCCACTGGTGCCTAAGTGGTGTTGCATTGGGGGCTCCTCATTGGCTGCCCTGTCCACTGGCGCCCAAATGATGATGCATTGGTGCTCCTTATTGGTTGCCCTTCCCTCTGTCGCCCAAGTGGTATTG
This sequence comes from Spisula subtruncata, assembly GCA_963678985.1. Classification (NCBI taxonomy): domain Eukaryota; kingdom Metazoa; phylum Mollusca; class Bivalvia; order Venerida; family Mactridae; genus Spisula; species Spisula subtruncata. Next base: position 66,592,506 of record OY787660.1, read on the forward strand.
CATCGGCGCACCTCATCGGTTGCCCTTCTCACTGGCGCCAAAGTGGTGTTACATTGGTGCTCCTCATTGGTTGCCCTTTTCACTGGTGCCAAAGTGGTGTTGCATTGGTGCTCCTCATTGGTTGCCATTCCCACTGGCTTCCAAATGGTGTTGCATTGGGTGTGCCGCTTGGTTGCCCATCCAACTGGTGCACATGTTGTGCTGCATTGGGTACACCCCATTGGTTGCCCTTCACACTGGCGCCAACGTGGTGTTGCATGGGTGCTCCTTATAGGTTGCCCTTCCCACTGGTGCCTAAGTGGTGTTGCATCGGGTGCTCCTCATTGGTTGCCCTTCCCACTGGCGCCCAACTGGTATTGCATCGGTGCTATTCATTGGTTGCCCTCCTCACTGTCGCCCAAGTGGTGTTGCATTGGTGCTCCTCATTGGTTGCCCTTCTCACTTGTGCCCAAGTGGTGCTCCTCATTGGTTGCCCTTCTCACTTGTGCCCAAATAGTGCTCCTCATTGGTTGCCCTTCTCACTTGTGCCCAAGTAGTGCTCCTCATTGGTTGCCCTTTTCACTGGCGCCCAAGGTGTGTTGCATTGGGGCTCCTTATTCGTTACCCTACCCACTGGCGCCCAATTGGTGTTGCATCGGGTGCTCCTTTTTGGTTGCCCTACCAACTGGCGCCCAATTGGTGTTGCATTGGGTGCTCCTTTTTGGTTGCTCTTCCCACTGGTGCTCAAGTGGTGTTGCATTGGTGCTCCTTATCGGTTGCCCTTCCCACTTGGACCCTAGTCGTATTGCAATGGGTGCTCCTTATAGGTTACCTTTCCAACTGGCGCCCAAGTGGTGTTGCATTATGTGATCCTCATTGGTTGCCCTTCCCACTGGTGCTCAAGTGGTGTTGCATTGGTGCTCCTTATTGGTTGCCCTTCCCACTTGGACCCAAGTCGTATTGCAATGGGTGCTCCTTATTGGTTACCCTTCTCACTGGTGCCCAAGTGGTATTGCATTGGGTGCTCCTTATTGGTTGCCCTTCCAACTGGCGCCCAAGTGGTGTTGCATTGGGTGATCATCATTGGTTGCCCCTCCCACTGTGGTGTTGCATTGGATGCTTATTGGTTGTTTTTGTTATATTTGTATGACTAATTGCTACATCAGGTTTTACAAGTCTATACCCATGAAATATGAGAACTTTCATAACCATTATCTGAGGTTGCAAATGATTGATTAAGTTGTATAGTGCTAGAAGGAAAGTCTTTGCTTGACACCCTGTCATTGTTCTTAGAAACTGTCAACATTATTCTCTCGATCTTGTCAATTGCCATTTGTGTATCTATGGCATCATTAGGAGATGCTGACAATCTGAAATCTTGGATCAATTTGGAGAGTGTACCAAGACGTTGATTGTTGCTAACAGCATGTGATGAATAGTAACAAATGATTGTTTGAATTTTTGGTCTGGGAGTTAAATTGTTGCATATTGGAAACTTGTCACGCATAGAGATAAGAATTATCTGGAGTCAACTTAATGGGATATTTTAGAATGGTGGACTTATAATGAGATTGTCACAGTGTTATTGACCTTGTAATATTTAGGATTGTGTTACAAAATTAGTGATTACGCTCTGACAGCAATTATTTTTCTTTCAATGACATTTATGTTTTGAGTAATAGTAAATTGATTAATTAATTGTTTAATTGATTAGTGCTTGGATTATTTCATTATGATTCATTTGCAAAAACACTGACTGATTATTGATGTTTATAATGAAAATATTTGTTAGTCCAGTTAATAAATCAGTTTTCGTTTGGTCAATCAATCAATCAATCAATCAATCAATCAATCAATATTGACCATAACTGGACATTGTTGGATGATACAGCTCTTGAACAAGATGCTAGACGTCTTTATTGGTCCATTTATTAGATGATAAATACGGGATGGACTGATCTCCATATTGTAAGCTGGACCAGTTGTGCTTGATTATCCTAGCAGTGTTTGAATGAAAATGTTGTTCATAAGTCTAGATGCTAGACATTTTGTACAGTTCTGTATATTTAGTATGAGCTGATCAAATATTGAAAATAGTTTCTCAAACTATGATTGGATAGCATGAGGGTGCCTAGACAGTCTCAGAAAAGTGACATTCGTTGATGACTTGTAAATCAGGCAAATATAATGGAATGAAAATAGTTTGTATCATTTTATCACATTGATTTGTTTATGACAGATTTAACTGTATGGTTTGTGAGCTTGAAAGGTATTCTTTTGTTTGGATGTAATAGGTACAATAATAATTTTGATCAAATATTAATACTTAGTTTGATCAAAAGTGGCTGCTCGAAAGGGTTTAATAGAACAGTGTTATAAGGACGAAACAACAAATTGTCCAAGGCGAAGTATGAGTTAAGTGTTCAGTAACAACTGTTGTTGGTTGTACCATCAGTATGGCAGCTATTATTACTTCAACATCGACACAGTTCACATTGGAACATCAGAAATGGTGGCCAAATGAACATTGTGATAGTAGTCATGGTGATAAACGTCACCATAGCGACCGCTGGACTAGCCATAGTGACAGTAGTGAAAGGAATAGACATAAACATGGACACAGGCATGAGAAGGATAGACATGAGAAGGACAGACATACTGAGGTAGTATTTTATTGAGTAAACTCTGTGTTTAAAGTATATCATTGTCATAATTTTATCGGAAACCTGTTGAACATGCTGTTAAGTATTTAAAAAGTCAAATTTATTTTCTTGTAATATTTTGATGACTGTTGAAACTTGAGAGACTGCGGAGTGATTTTGATAGGTATACTGAGTTTATACAGTAATTTGTAGAATTTAAAATAAATAAAGATTTTAAGTATGTACTTGCAAAACAGAACTATGTAGCAAAACTGTCAATTGTTTCTCTATGGGATCAAGTATATTATGTGCTTTGGTAGGCAGTGGATTTACATTTGTAACTGCTATATCCACAAGCCTCCAGTTATATTATTATTAAAGCCTTTGCATTTGTTTTTTGGGAGGCAATTTTATCATAGTCTTCTTAATTTACCAATGTGCTAATTACAATACACTGTTTAAGTGCTTGATACATGTTCAAAGGGAGGCAACTCTACAATGCAATAAAATAAAATGTATCAAGAGTATTCTCCCTTTAGAGAAAATTAGAAGCAATATTGTTCTTGATAGTGTGAAATCTTGTCTTCGGAATTTACCAAAACTTGGTCAGCAGACTTGTGCAGCATGATTCATTACATTGCAGAACTAACTGGTTAAACAATATGTCTGTACTAAGAAACCTTTACATGTAGTCATGTATATATTCCCCAAGTAAAACACAATACATTGCAATATCTGGCTATGTAATTGCACGAATTGTGAAACTATGCTTGAAGTAACTGTTATTACACCAATCATGAAAGAATATTATGATGACTAACCAAGAACGAAAAGAAAAACTGTTATAAACAAAATTGAATAATTATTTCGTAAATTCAGTTCTTTTGACCTGTATGTGGTCAATGCAGATTATATGCAGATGTGATATGGCTAAAAATCAATCAAAGTTAATGAGGGCATTATGATTCAGTGATGTTATTTGATACCCTGTATAACAGACTCGGAGTATTGGTATTGGACATTGATTTATAGATTTCCTGCTGCCCTGTAGGATTGTCTTATTTATTGATCCTTAAGTTAGATGTTTTGGTGGAGAGTTTCTTAACTGACCATCATAATGACATGCTTAGTCCCCAAATCCACAGTCTGTCATATTATCCAAAACCTTTCAATCTGTTTTAAGGGCTTCTACAAAAGTTTATGTGTTGCATATGGTCTGAAGGGCATTTATTGGTGTAAACTTAAGGGGGAGATGCAACAAATGTTTGTGCTCGTATGAAAGAAGCTTAGATGAATCTGAAGTTGTTGGGGTATGCCAAATAAAATATATGCTTGATAGAACAAATGTTTGTACCTTTAGCCATTGCCACCATGGTCCATTGCTCTGTATCTGGAATCTGGCAGATCATACCCTTTCATATATTGTATTGATCATGTTTATGCCAAAATTTCTTGAACAAGAAAATGGACCATCATTGTTGAATTTGCTCCATGTGCAGAGAAGTTGCTGGTTTCTTGTGGAAGGTGAATCAGTGCATCCTTTATAATTGAAACTGAGCATTTAATTCTGGAATAATTATACATATTTGTGTCTTTGCAAGAATGGAACAGAATTTCAGGTTCGAGAATCATATAATAATCATATAAGTACTGAGGCACTAAGTAAATGAGGAGTATATTTCTGTGGCCTGATGCACTGTTAAACACAGGCCTAACACATTTAAGCAAGTACATGGAAGCCCGGCCTCAGTTCAATCCTGTAAGTCTATGAGACCCATGTACGGTAAAATATTATTACCTTATTACGAAGTCATATTCAAGCAAGTATAGGGAGGCTGGGCCTCAATATATTCATGCAAATAAAAGTTAATGAGGTCTTTGTAATGTTAAATAAATACATCACATGAAAAAATCATATTCAAACTAGTACAGGGATGCTAGGCATCGCTATAAATGGACAGTAAATCTACATTATTATTTCCTCATGACCTTTAAATGTATTGATTCGTATAATGGATAAAGCAAACAGATTATCTATCTGTTGTTTCCAGACAAGAGTTGGCCTTGCCCAATCCTACATATTTGGTATGTAATCGCTCTCTTAGCAGCCAAAATATTGATGCCTATAGATTTTGCATGTCTCCTTGCATAGGGGGCAAAAGTCAACTTGTCTGCGACTGCACAGTATGTGAATGTTTATTTGGAGGGGAACATAGTCCCGAAACATGGTGAGACTTGTTTGTTTTTCTTATCAATTTATTTGCATTTTAATTTAATCTATATTATATAAGTTTAATTTTTGGCATTATTCTGGAGTCATGATTGACATGGATTTCTGACTTTCAGTCATGAGAAATTGAAATTGTCTAGCTGCTTTAACTACTCTTATATTTGGCTCAGGCTTTGGCTTCACAGACATATTTTTCCTGCCTTTTTCGGCAATAAAAGTAAAAATGTGCCAATCCCATTTAATTTGAATTTGATCTGTTATAATTGTTAGTAACGAAAGTTAGTTATGTTTTAATTGAGGTTTTCAATCTCAAGGTCACTGGTAGTTAAGTACTGTAATGATGACTCAAAATAATGCATTTTGCCATTCTCTTGACTCATTTTCTTACCCATACACTTCACCATCAGTTGCCCTGTTGATTGTCATTTCTGAGCATAAAATAAGTAACTGATCTGTGACTGTGCAAGTGATGTCATTATGTAAACATATTCTAGCTCATCTCTTACCAGAATGTTGTTGGGCATATGGAGTAAAGGATTAAATACTACATTTATAGTAAACAACCACCTGCTTTGAGCTTTGAAAATGCCTCATTTTATTTTACTCCAGGGGAACCTTTGACTAGCTGCCTTAGACAGGGTTGCCTATGTGTCTGTTTATTTACAATATATCATAATATCATCATCGTCATCGTCGTCATCATCATCTTCTTCTTCTTCAACAGTTTATCAGCTTTGGTTCAATAGTAACCAAGATCTGACAGCTGGCCAATACATTTCCCTGATATTTATACTTAATCATTTTTTCATTCTATCCAGCTACTGTAAAATCACATATTTTCATGTGTATGAAATCTCGTGAATTTTGATCAAAATGCATATTTGTAGGATCATAAATTTGTGATTACAAAACATGGAAGGGTACCCATGTTGTTCAGTTATGATTAATCGTGGGGATTCAGTTTCATGATTGAGTTTGACAAAATATCTACCAAAATTCAAGTCCCTCGAAAAACGATGGTTTACAGTATATGATTATTATTTACCAATGTGTTTTTTGCTGCATAATATAAACACAAACGATCATCTTTTTTACGCTGGTCTTATGGTAAGGTGTTATGTCGCTAGAGATGACATTGATGTACCCTGGGTAATTTGTTACCCATTTAGCCGGTGTAATAATAGTTGTAGAATAAGTAATTTACTACTAATTATATTATGTTAATTGTTGTAACGCGTATGACAGATGCTGATGGTGATAAGTTGCCAATTATTTTCCGTCAGTATTCAAGCAAGTTGTTATAGCCTAGGTTTTGGAACATAGTCATATAGATAGGCATCCAATATATTTGTTACCATTTTTAATGCTCTTATTGCTTCATATTAGGGACTTTTAAGCTAAATGTGTGTAAATATTTTGTGTGAAATTCGTGTAATAATTAGTGTGAAAATTGTTCACTCTTGAACTTGTGTTAGTAAGTTTGGCATCCACTATATGTGCTACCAATTTTATGCTGTTATTGCCTTATATAAAGGACTTTTAAGCTAAATAAGTGAAATATTTTGAGTGAAATGAATGTAATAATTAGTTTAAAATTTGTGTGATAATTAGTGTGAAATTTGGGCACTCTTGAAGTCATGTTAGTAAGTTAGGCATCCAATATATGGGCAACCAATTTTATTCTGCCATTGAATCACTAAAAGGACTTATAAGCTAAATAAGTGCAATATTTTGAGTGAAATGAAAGTAATATTTTATTCAAAATTGGTGTAATATTTCGAGTGAATTTAGTATAATATTTATAATATTTCCTGTAAAATGTGTGTGATTCATATTCGTACTGTATTGATGAGTGAGCTTAGTTAAAGAGGTAATTTCTTGTCACTGGATTATTGGAAATAACCATAGTAACGAGGCAGACTGGATATTGATTTTTGGTCCTGTGCTTGTATTGATCTTCTACATAGCAAGTGAACCAGTCAGAAATTTAACCAACTGTAGAGCACAGTCTAAATACTGCTTCTGTAGACAGTTGCTGACCTTATATGGATGTTTGGCCTTTTCTAGAAGAAGTTTAAAGAAATTCCTGTAGACTCCTTTAAGTGCTGTTATTATATTTCTCTCTGAATGGTGGAATTAATTCTGGTTGATAAGGGGTAGGACATATCTGGAGAAAACGAAAATGGCTAGAAGGGTATGTTAGTTCAATTCAATATTTATTAATGATAATCATTACATTTTGTCTGATTAATTAATGTATGGTGTATCTATCTTATATACTTGGTTTTGTGGTATATGGTAGTGAAAAAAACCTCACATTTTATGCATCATTATTTGTATAAATGTGGAACTATTTGTTTTGTATTGATTTGAATATTTAATGTCACACAGGATGCTGGTTAGGTATATTGATTCGGTATGTTAACTATGTTTGTATAGTTCTGTTATATAATGCTTTAAATTTTAGCGATAATCCCAATCAGCAGGTATCATGTTTTCCTCATAACTTTATTTGGTATTCTTGCTGTTATTAATTTATCCATTGGATTAATTATATTTTTACAAGATCTGGAAACACGAACATTGTGTCACAGTCTGCATACTAATAAGCCAGAATGTTATAGAGCACAGTCATACATTTTAACAACCCAAAAGCGGAACTTTGCCATGGATAATAATAAAAAAAATAAAGACAAGTTTTATTAAAAGAGGCAACTCAGACGTTTTTCAGCATTAATGGTTCATTATCGTTGTTATGTCATCATAATACATATTAAAGACATTATACTATTGTGAAAAACCTTGGGTCAGACTGGACTGAAAAATAACTTGAGTTTAGGATGACATCCAGGTAGAGGCTGAGAACTTCAACTACTTTGGCATCCTCAGCCTTTCCCTTGCTTTAAAAATGGTAAATTCTGAGCCACAAAATCACCTTGCCTCAAGTTTCTGGGCATCATTAAAAATCAGTGAAGAATAGTCAGTCAAAGGCGCTGAACATGTTTTAAAATGACTGTGACTCCTGTTAGAAGCATACAATCGCTTCCTAAAAATGGCTTTTTGCCTTGCTTCAAAAAAAGCTACATTATCAGCCAAAAAAGCACCTTGCCTGGCATCATAAAAACTCAGTGAGAAAACAAGTCACAGTCAGTAAACATGGAGAAATGGAGAAACCTGGTACAGATGATGTGTGTATGTATTCCACTAATGAGTTCTGGAACAGGTTCTGTAGAAATAAACAGACTCTTCAATAATGCCTATACATCTTACTAGTAATACTATCATTTGTCAGAAATATGAATTCCTGGAGAAGTATAGTAAGAACCAGACCTACAAGTAATGAGGATTGAGAAGTTAGCAAAAAACATTGCACCATCTTGCTTATTGTAGACTGTTATTGAATACTGTTAGGCCATTCCTATACCAATGTTTGGTGTTATGTACAGTACTATTCCAGGCAAGCACGGTGAGGTTAAGGTACTTATACCAGTTTTGCGGTCACCTGCCAATAAACACATTATATATCACTACAAATTGTCCTGCAAAGATGACCAAATTTTATCTCCACTTTTGCTTTATTATGCCATGGTTGTTCTTTCAAGACAGGATGGACTCTCAGCATGAATACAACTCAAGGATGCCCATTTAAAGCCCTTGAACACAGGAAAATAGCCTCTGATACCCCATTGGCCTTCACACTGAGTTTAAAATTGCCAACCCTCCTTACAAAAATTCCAGACCCCATGTCTGTCACCTCAAAGTATTTCTTGAATAATCTCAAAGGTTCTGCCAAACAAATATTTTTTCCATGACAGCCTATCTGGTACCCCTGTAATGCAAAGAATTATGGTTTGGCAGACATGGCAAGTATAGTTCCTACATTTCACACCATGCACATATTGTTTTGACAAATACTGCTAATGTTGTATTGTTGTGATGGATAGCACAGACTGACAATGAAACTGACGATGAAACTGACTATATGAAACAGCCGATGAAAATGTCAGTATGTGTGACTGTTTTTGCCCACAACATGGTGAGAAATACATCAAGTCGGAGAAAACCATTAAATCAATAGTGAATGGCATGATCAATATATTAGAATTAATCATCACTAGCAATGTGCAGCATTTATTGTGCATATAATATTGGCCTGGGTGGTCTCCGACCGGTGCATTTAGAACAATCTGTCTACCCTGTGTGGATTGAATGTTGCGGGTTTGATCCCTGAGCTCTGTTTGTGACATTTCTAAAGGTAGTTCGACAGATAACTCACAGCAAAGATTTAAAATATATTTTTAGGTCTTTGGATACAGTTACAATTTAAGACAGTGACTTTAACCTTGTATCTGAGTTCTGACTAGGTAGATGGCATATTACCCCATATTTACCCAAGGGCCAATCAAGGTTAAACTTTAAGAAAGTGATACCATGCATGTCTTTGATGAAGTGTGCTACATGACATGTGCTTCAGCATTCATGTTATATACTATATCAGCTGCTGGTTGCAGTGTGCATTCAGTGTTCAAAGGTAATCAATGGTATCAACATGTTACAGATGTGCACATCACTGCATGTGCTTATTCTGCCATTTAGAGAAAAAAAAACATTCATTATCTTGTCATTACATATTCTCTGTGTGGTGATCAGTTGAGTTTTTCCTGAAAACAACATACCGACAAATCTCTGAAGTTGAACTTACGAAAAACGTCTGAACATATAGATAGACATGATCACTATTTTGAAAAATCATGCTCACAGTCCAGGTTCTATTCTACGCTGAAATTAGTGCAACAGCACTGTCATGAAGTTTTAATGTATTCTGAGTTGTGCAAAATGTTGTAAATATTTAGTGATGAAACTTCCCATATTTATTATGCTTTTGTGACACATATTATAAAAAAATTATTATCAGGCGATAATTTTCACAAGCTGTGCATGTGGTATAGTGAGATATGGTAATACGATACGGTAATATGATACAACTTTTTGTGTCCCGATCGATCTCGTGTTTCATCATCATTCCTCCATTATGATCAATATTAACCCTGGCTTATTCATGATCTCTTACATCAGTGAGATATCAGTACCAACATTAGCCATACCAGTAAAACAGGTATGCTTTATTATTGCCAATATTACCAATCAATAACACACTTTCTGCTTCTATAACTGTAATACTCACCAGCCAAAGGTCTTTGGAAATGGAAATGACACATTCATAATAGCAGACTTGTAATTCTGGAAATTGGTTTTTGCTCTGCATTATGATTTTGTAATAAACATTGATCTGTTGATTATGAGTTTGTAACAAATGCTGATAATTTTGTTCTGAAAGAGTCACTAAAGAATTATTTTAAGTCAGCCAAATATGATTCTTTCCTTTAAGTTACAAGATAATCAAGGCCACTTTGACTCCTTGATGGCTGCGATTTGATTAAAGTTGCTGATTCAGTGAATCTATCTGAACATAAGATTTTATTGTGGTTAGTGAAGCTGACAGTTTCTGTTTTGTATTATCAATACTTAAGGTCAAGGTCAGTTTCTGCTTGGTATTATCAATACTTAAGGTCAAGGTCAGTTTCTGCTTGGTATTATCAATACTTAAGGTCAAGGTCAGTTTCTGCTTTGTATTATCAATACTTAAGGTCAAGGTCAGTCTCTGCTTTGTATTATCAATACCTAAGGTCAAGGTCAGTCTCTGTTTTGTATTATCAATACTTAAGGTCAAGGTCATTATCTACTAGCCTAATGATTTAAGTCATCATATCATATGGAAGAAAAATGACTGATTGATAAAAAGTTATAAAATAATATATAATAATCATTCCAATTCATCTGATGACACAATTTTTGAATAATTCAAATCTTTTTAAACTGCTCAAACTTGCTATGGCATAATTGTGTTGATTGTGACTGAACCTGTAGCAGACCAATTTGTTGGCACATTAATTGAATTCAGGCTTTTGATAAAGCAAAGGTATTCAGCGATTTAGGTGAACTGATATAGTGCCTTCATATCCAGCTTGTTTAATTTGGCCTTTAATCTCATAATTATCATGTAATGACTGTTAATATTATATAATTATAAGCTAGTCTGACTTTCATCAATTTATTTATAATATTTCTATCATCATATCATATGATGCAATAACTTTTACCTGGTTCTATGGTATTTTCCCCAGTAAATTTAGAATGATTTAGAATGCTTAAGCCAGGTACCTTTCGAGAAACATTAAAGATGTTCTATAAGAATGAACATTGAAGTGATGTACCCTTGATAGTGTGGGATAATTGTAAGAGTTTCTCAGGTATAGTATGTATATAAATACATTCTCAGTGCTGAGAATTGAAAATCTGTTATTTATAAAACAGTCAGCTGCCTCTGTGGGAATGTGCGAGCTGTGCTTGGCTGGGGGATGCGGTGATGAAGCTCATTTTTTTCTGAAAGCATATTTTCCAGTTTTTTTATTAATTTTTCATTCCTATATACATAAGGAATATGCTCTGTTCTTTTATATTAGCAGACATGCTTGATTAGAAAATTTCTTTTAACTGACTGCACATGTTCTGTGTTTGACCAAGCACCTTGCTAAGTGTTCCAACTGCTTGAAATTCCTACCAGACTTGCCAGAAACATCACATGTGGTTCATGGCTAATTATTAGATATCTATGATGATGTGTGTATAGTAGAACTCATTTTTAAATGCAGTTCATCATATTATCATAGGTATGGATGAAATTACCATGACTTAAGAGTTCGGATTTTTTTCTGATTTGGATTTATGATATTCGTACCTGTAGTGTTAACTGCTAATATATTTTTGTCAATTTTTTGTATTGTTAAGTGATTTATTCTTGGATTTAACAAAATAGCTATGAAAGCTTTGAAAAAGAAGTGGAGAATATCTTGGGTATGTCTTGGAGTTAAAATATTATGTTTAGTTTACCTGTATAAATGTATGTCAGATTGACTTGATATTCGTTCTGGTTTGGATAAATGCATATAGTTGATACTGCTGCTTGAAATATATTTGGTTTCTATTCTGGAAACATCCTTGGAGCTGCATTTTAGTATAGATTGATCATGTAAGTCAATAGTTAATAAACATCATTTTGGGTGTCCATTGCAAGATCAAATTTAATATTTATTGTATCCAGTAGACTTGCGATGTGCCTTACGTTTTCAAACATCAATGCTATTCAGAGTTCATGTTTGAATTGAGAATTTACTGAATTTTTGCAACTTGTAATTTTGAAATTTTATATTTGAAAAAATGTGACAAAATTTAATGCTAAGATTGCAGTTTTATTGCAAGTGCCGATTTTATTATCAGCAGTTCCAATACTAAGACTTAGAATTAAGTGTTCTTACTACGGAAAGAAGCATTTGAGTTTTGACCATTTGAGTTTACTACATGGCTCTACTTCCATTTGGGGAAGGGTATACATTGTAAAAAAATTAAGGTACATTCAGGTGCAAATAATGAATCATGTTACTCGGTAATCAAAAGTTACTTGCCAAACGAACTTGTACCATCATTACTTTGGTAGCTTCAGGTTATCAAGATCATTCCTATATGCAGTACACTCATATCTTAAATTACTCACTTGGAACTTCTTCAAACTTGCTTAACTCATTTTCACTTCTTGAAACTGAAGCAATAAAATGTGAACAGAAGTGATTATGTTTATTGCACAGCCTCCCTGATTCACCGATGTATTGGTTTCCTCCATGTTTCACGACCATGTTTTATGGCTCTCATGATTGTTTGCTTGGTTTTATTATTGGGTTTCTGTATGAAACATTAGTATTGATGTCCTGGGTGGGGGAAATTCAATCTGCAATGGTGGCGGCTCATTGACACTTATTGATGAGCTCGGTGATGTAAAATGTCTGTGGTGCAGAGCTCCGTATGATCGGTCACATTTTTGAGGTCCCTTTAGTGAAATATCAGAATTCCTCTAGTAGTTAATTGAAAAACTGCTGCGTCTGGGTAAATTACATGAGCCCTGTAATTAGAACTGAGTCAATCTCAATTTCTGTGAATTTGCCTAATCATTGCAATTTTCAGCTTCATTAAGGGTTTCATGGTTTAATTTAAAGGCCCCCTGTGAACAAGTTTATTGCCATTTAGAATATAGATCCTGGTTGAAAACGGAAATTATGCTGGTTAAATTTATTTCACTATATAAAAATAGCACTTGACAACAAGTTACACAAATTGCCAGATGGTCCCTTAGTCAGAAGAAAACATTAATATTGCAAGGACTAGGTGAAATCTACTTTAAGCTGGAGGTATAAAAAGGTGCTTGGGTCCTTATATTGAAACCATATGTTCTAGAAATTAACTGTTATACCTTTAGTGAGTTCACTGTTATTATAAGACTCCCCTCCCTCAGGTCTTGATTGTGTTCGAGATTTAATTATCTTTGAACTTTCTGTTCCAAACTGGACTAATTTTTATTGGCCTTGCTTCTCCAGTCATAAACAACTTCAGTATGTGTTATAATTAAGTACAGATTCATGGTTGTCCTTTAGCATTCACCAGTAATCTCCTGGTTGTCCTTTAGCATTCACCAGTAATCTCAAACTTGTCTAGAACATTTATCGCAGAATCTCAACAATTAGTTTCTTGGAATGTTTCTTCTTATCAAAAAATAATGTTATCCTTCATCTAGCTTTCTGCAAGTGACTGTGTATTTCTGATGCATGAGATGCCTCATCCCTCCCCCCAATGTCTGACTGCAAATTCTTGGTAACTTTGAAGTTCTTCATGATGAAAAGTGAGAAGAATTCTTGCAGATCTTTATTGCTGATGAAGTATTAATCATTTGTTACAAATCATTTTACTACATTTATTACAAATAATCAATTATTTAGTATGCATGACTATAAAATTCCCATTGATTTTGTGGAAGCACTTGACCTCAAAGCCACCATGCAATTCCCTATGTACTGAATTGACTTATAAAGTTCCAGAAAATGTGTTCAATGGATTTCACTTTTAGTGTAAACAAATAAAGATCACTTGATGAAATTATCATTCTACTCATATCCACTAATGATGTTAATTGCTGTAATGAACCGAGTGATAATCAGTAAACATGATTTTTGGTATCAATTAACTTAATTATTTGTCTCTTTTGATTTCCCCTCAGAAGCTCAGCTATACAATTCTTACTCAATGCATTTAGGTATCAATTTAATTGTTTATTTTGAGTTCATTCCATCCCAGCTCAATGATTCTTACTCAGTGCTTTACTCTACCAAAATGTTCTAACATTAAATGATTTACCCAAGTATCATTTCGTAAATATATCATGCTGGGCTTCCTATAAAAAACATATATATACTTCCGGATGATTATCTTGATTCTGCTTATCTATCTGGTGAGATTTTTTAAGTTTTTAATTCTGGGCCACTCTTCTGATGATACTTATTATTTGTTTCTTAGGTGTTATTGGTTTCTGGTGATATTATTCTTGCTGCTCTGAAGCAACCTATAAATGAAGGGTTGTAAATCTGCTGTTTTATGTATGGTCATGTTGTCATATACTGTATGATACATTGCAGGTGATATTTTTCATGCTGCTCCGAAAGAACCTAAATGAAGGGTTTCACAAACTGATGCTTTATGTTTGGTCATGTTGATGTATGGTATTTTTCAGGTTTTGTAGTTGTTGCTCTGATTTTAAGCAACCTATTTGTAGGGTTTTCCAAGGTGTTGCTTGATGTTAGGTCATATCAATGTATGATACATTTCCGGCTTTGCTCAGCATTTTACATTTCCGGTGTAAATATTGTTGCTCTGATTTTAAGCAACCTATTAGAATGTAGGGTTTCTCAAGCTGTTGTTTTATGTTAGTTCATATTGATTGTATGTTGTGCTAGCTGTTACCTATCAACACACACAGTTGTAATATATCTGACTCAGGGTTTGTGTAAGATTGCATCATTTTATGAACTCTTCTTTGAAGAAGCAGGTTTTAGTCACATCATTGTTGTAAATGTAACATAAATTAAAATACAAAGCTATTCTAGAATCCTACATTTGTACCTTGAGTGGCTTAGTGCGTCTTACTCCAACAGTGGCCCTAAATTTCCATGGTTTTCCCAAAATGCCTTTAAAATGCCCTCATCTTATATTACCATGATGTCCAAACCTTCAAAAATGTCACAAACCTCTGATTGCTTGTCTTGCTCTCCAAACATAGCGCCATGCATCATTTAATGGTTGCATGGTTTGACACTTAAAAAGACACCAACTTTCATAAGCTTGTCCAAACCTCCAAAATGGTCACCAACAACTACTGTTTGTACCTTAATGTCTATAACTGTTACACAAATTTGATTTTCACCATTTTGTTTTGGACTGCTTATAGGACTTATTAAATAGTTCTTTGAATAACAAAATGAAAACCATATAGTATTCTTGGCCTTACTTTACTATATGATTTATCTTATCATATGTGTCTGAATATAGTTTAATTATTCAAGAAGCCTTCATTGATGAAGATGATTAAATAAAGTAATAAGACTTTAATGTGTAGTTAAATCATAGTGAAGAGTTGAATGCTGACATAGATAAGCTTACTGATAACCTTGTAGATATACTGATAGATGCTGCATATATACCTGATAATAATGATAAACCTAAACATAAATATTACATTTTTTTGGGTAACTCTAAGAGTTAGGTAACAAATATTGTGGACTAATTTGAACACGAAAAGGAACTTGCTCAGTTAATCAAAAAATTACATTATGTTTGGTAATGCTTGTGATAAAAATAGCGCATGTTTTCGGAACACAGAATGGATCTCATTATGTTTGGTAACTCTGTAACAAAAATTGTGGATGTTCCGAACACAAAACAAAAAGGAAATCAATCAGTTTATCAGAATATTACATTATGTTTGGTAACCTTATAACATTTCGAATGGTGGATTTCTGAACTTTCTGGACTGATCTCCGATCAATCTGATCAATTTAACTCTATTTTTACATGTTTGGTTACTCTTGTAACAAGAATGGTGGATGTTCCGAACACGAAATGAAAGTCAGTCAGTAAATGAGCTGTGTTACATGATAACATGTGTGTTAGTCGTTGCTTAAGAGTTAACACATTAACTAATTAAGTTCAGGATAATCAGCTCATCAATTTACTAATTTGCTCCTGAAGGAAATCATTTTGATGCAACTTATTAACATATATAAAAGTCTACAGTAGAACCTGTGTTTATAAACTTAATACAAACAAGATCATAACTATTGTGACCCTTGAATTTTTTTACCTTTTTACTGGGCTTTCATAAAATGTTAACTGTAAAAAGGCACTTCTAAGTAACTCCTGGAATCGAAATCCAATGAGAAATCAATGGAATCCTAAACTGACAAAAAACATTGGACCAATCTCTTCTCCGGTATCATGTCCGTAAATGGTGGCAACAGCAGCAGCAGTAGTAGTAGTAGCAGCAGCAGCAGCAGCAGCAGCAGCAGCAGCAGCAGCAGCAGCAGCAACTTTTGTACACACATGCTGATGAGTGCAACATGAGAGTTGAGTTATTTTGAGTTATTAATCATTCTAATGTTGAGAATATTGTATGTTTTCAGACTGACGGAAACACAAGCTTCCTGCGTGCTGCACGGGATGGCAACTTGACTGAAGTATTAGAGTACCTGAATGGTAGCACAGATATCAACACAAGCAATCCTGTAAGTATCTGCAGTTGTTATAATGTTACAACAATCTTACTGTGGTGCATTCAGTCATTGAAATTTAAGCACTTGCTTGTTGCCTGAAGGCCATGGCGAGTAACTTTTGGCTGATTTTCTGTTTTGGCAAGTAACTTTTTCCATAGACGTAGTTACTTTATTGAGGATTATTTGCCCAAATGGCAGGTAATGTTCAATGACTGTGCATTGCAGCATAGCCATTGTAGAATTCGGACAAATAATGAATGCATATAAGTCTGTATGTTTTCTTTGTCTAAGGTCATAGCAAAAACCTTCACTTTTCGGACTGGTGAACCAAGGAACCTTAAGTATTTAACTTCCCTGTGGATTCTTATGAAGAGTTCAGGGAATGTGGAACAGTTTGTGGAATGTTTATGGCTCAGACCTTCAGCAGCTTGACCTAAACTTTGTTTGTTTCCAAGTGGTTGTATTAGAAAAACCATACCATCTCTTCTTTTTATGGCCTATAGAATAATAATGTTTGAATACAAATAAAGCATTATAATGAATCAGACAAAACTCAATGTGACTACAAAAGATCCAACCTTTACTGATGTTGCATTTTCGCTTCTTTGGGACTCAAGCTGTCTTGTGTCGGTCTCAAAGTTTTATTGGCCATTTCTTAGTGTTGACATAACCCTGGCCATACATCATATGATATTTGGAGAAAGCATAACTTTTACTTTGTCTGAAAGTACATCCCTGAACACGGATATATATTTTACTGCCAGGTAATACCTTGGAGTGTTTGGAATCTCTTTGTTCCAATTGTTCCAGTTATATATAAATCACTCCCATCACCTACTGACATTTTATTTCCACCTTTATTAGTCTACCACTAGTTTTACCCATCAGTGGTCAGACCTTAGTAATGAATTTATCGAATCCTAGGATTTATGGTAGTATTAAATTCACTGGCTACAGCACATGGTCTGTGCCTTCTCAGCACATGGTCTCATATTTACAGCTACAAATCCTCCTGCTATATCTGGGTCTTCATCTGATATATTTATGACCTCTAACTGTGTTTGGAGCCTCTGGTTATTTTCTGAAGTGTGTGCCTATGGAATAGTGATTATTTTGATGTTAAACCACTGCCATTAAAACCCCCCTGTGTCAGGTGATAAGTTAAAGGGGAATCTTCTTACTGCGTTATTTTATGTCTTCCATCTTGGCTTTATTGTGACAGTATTGATTTCTTGGAAATTGCTTTGTTCTGTGTTTGGCTAAGATTTGTGGTCTTAGGGTATTAAAAGTTCATATATCACGGAGCTGTTTAATGGAAAAGCTAGACAATCGATGGAAAGATGTGATTGTACTTGCCTACTAGGTGCATTATGCAATTAAATTGTGCATGTATTTAACCCATTACTTCATATACACGTACATCAATTTGCCAACATTATCTTGGTGGATTTATGTATTTTAGTTTGTTCACTATTAGGTCTTTTAATGGCAAATTCTTGATGACAATAATTATACAGAATATATTGACTTGTCAGCATAAGCATCCTGACAAGTTTTGCTTTACAAAGTTATACATTTATTAGCATATATTATACTCAGTGCAGAACATTGCCTTTGGCCATACATTAGGAGCATCCATTGACTACATCACATAGAATGCCAATGCTATTTTGTAGTATGATAGTATGCAACCACGCCTGGTATTTGTGGTATGCCACCTCACTTGGTATTGATACCAGTAGTTTGCAACCCTTGTCTGATATTACCCTTTTGGCTTTTAGACATTTTCCAGTGAATAGAATTCTGTCTGAATTTGCCAGACCGTTACTGTTTGGTTTTGTAACCAGAAAAACTGCACTTCGTCATCATGGTACGAATCAATGACTATGGATAGATTCTGTTTCTTATATCATTGTTTTACTTGCAACAATCCTCAGGTTAATCATACTGTAATACTGTAACTCAGATATACTGTAAAATCATATGATTTCGATGAGACTAAATTTCATGGTTTTGGCAAAAAAGACAATTTCGATGGGAGGTTAATTCGTTCTTATGAATACAGGATTGTGTTACAGAAGAATTGTGTTGTGACTATGAATGTCTGTCTCATTTGCAAGACATAATTGACATTACGCCAGAGCAGAGATCACTCCTCCTGGTTGTTTGTGGAAGGCTGCCTGGCGAAGGTTTTTAAAGGGTATTGATTGATAACTGGCGTAATGTCAATTATCTCATACACACTAGCACAAGGAAGTCTCAGCATATGAAACATTAGGAGTTGTTTGCTCCCTGGCCCAAGTTGAAACCAGAACCCAAGACCTCTACACCTTTTTAACTTTTTTTATTTAAAATTGTCTAAACACTATTTTCATTAAATTTTGCTATATTTCAGAATGGGTTGAACGCATTACATCTGGCCTCCAAAGAGGGTCACATCAACATAGTTACAGAACTCCTGAAACGTGGAGCCAGTGTAGAAGCATCAACTAAGGTTTGTTTTCCCTTCTTTTATATACTTAACAATCTTGCTCAAACAATGGTCTAACAATCTCACTTAAACAATGGTCTTTTCAGAGATCTGATGGAGAGCTTGTTGCTTGATGTTGCAAGTTTTCTTACAATATGGAAATAGAGAGCTTCTTGCTGACAGTTTGAAACATTTGGTTGAAAAATACAGCAACAGTTTTGTAGTGTCACCACTTGGGGGGGATTGTTTAGAGGATTTATGATGGTATATGTTGTGTGCAGACCTTGCTATGGGAGTAAAATGAAAGGGTACCTTTGGTTGCTTTTCAGCAGTTTATGTCCACATACATTAACCATCTAATTTTTTATTTGAATTCATGTTTTCATATCAGTTTACCTGAAACAAATGCACTGGTCATAACTGGCTATGGATTAATTGAAACGTTTCTGTTAACATATATAGTATGTATTTATTACATTATATTGTATTATTGTATTAATTTGTTGGTAACTCTGTTTTACAGAAAGGAAACACAGCACTCCATATTGCATCCCTCGCTGGTCATGAAGACATTGTTAAGATGCTGGTTGCTAATGGTGCCAAGGTCAATGTACAGGCTCAGGTAAGTCAAGGTCATTCTAATGTCAAGGTCATTCTAATGTCAAGGTCATTCTAATGTCTGGGTCATTCTACAAATGGTATCAAAAGGTTCCCCTGTACCAAAATAACTGAAATTTATAATACATACAGTTCCTGAAAACTTGCCATCAAATAATTACCTTGCAGTTATGTCAAGGTCATTTGTCAAGGTCATTCTGCAATACTATCAAAAACAGTCTCTCATTAACAAAAATAATTGAAATAATAGGTGCAGTTCCTGAAAAAACTTGCAATCAGATAAATATACCTGGCAGTATAATACTATTTCTCCCAACCTTCATATCAAATGTAGGTGAAGTCTATTTTGATGCTTATTTTCCCACAGATGTTGCAAGCATGGATAGGTACCCGTGGTGTGTATTTGTCATCTACCAGTCAAAGAAATGCTGGAATCTGGAATATTCCCTCTCATTGTACCCGGCTGATCACGGTTTTTGTTCCCCCTGATGTTTATTATTATCTAGTATCTAGAAATAATGTTGCATTTGTTAGGAATTACATCCATGTTAGTTTTTATATTGAGTGTAAGATTCCGGTGATGAAAGTACCATGTTGTTGGTAGATTACTGTCATGTAGCATAAACTACTCACGTTGATGAACATTGTTGTCTTACGGTGAAGGACAAACTTACGTTATCATTTTTTGCTCAATTGCATGCCATATGGGTTTTTTGTAACTATTCTTGTTAGTATCATAATAGTCAGACTCTGTTGTCTGGTTATGCTGGCAGGTTTTAGTCATACAGGAAAGGTTTCCCTTGTAATTGGTTTCTGCTGGTACTTTTTTATTAGGAGCGATTCAAATATTTGGTGTTTGCATTGTTAAGTCCTTTACACTGTGGAAACACATTTGCAGTATGCATGTACAGTGTATAAATACTGATGCTTTTGCATTAATTTATGTATTGATCTTCCTTGTATATTCAGTCTTGCCAAATATTAAGGTATGTTTAATTTACCAACCAGAAATTGTGTAAGCTCTTGGTAATGAAGTGGACTAAGTGTCGGTCTTATGAACATCTGGACTTTATCTCAATTATTATAAATGATTTCATTTTTCCAGTATTCATAATCATTTAACCAGTCTGTAGAAAGTGTAATACTATCATTGAGATCTGGAGCATCCAGACTATTGTTCCTAAGATGAGGCACAGTCTAGTTATGGATAAATGATTTAGCATGCCATCTGTTGACCTTAAAGTAATGATACGGCACATTAAGAACAGCTGATGCACTTCTTGTTAATGTCCTAGTTAAATGTTTCTTCTGGAATGTTCTTGTCATTCAGCTTTTCTTTTTGTCGGTGATTATGTCTTCCTCATAAAGTGGTGGAGTGGGGTTGTATTGTTTGCCTGTGCTGGATTTCTGTTTGTCAGGATGTCTAGATAGGTAGATGTCTTCAAGTTTAGCCACTTGCTTGTAAATCCCTGTTAGTCGGATTTCAGTGAAATTTTACATAAATAGGTACCATGTGTAGTTTTACATATTGCCTCATGATTAGCATTGGTTGATGACCAATTGGTGATAAAACATGTGGTGTGGAAGACAAAAACCCATTCTGATTTTAATCATCATTGATAGTTGACATCTGTAGCCTCACTGCCATGTTACCCATAAATGTCTTCCAAGAAAAGTCTGCATGGAGCTGGAAAAAAGTTGCATCATGCATTACAAAAACAAGAGGGCCTGAAAGGCCCTAGGGCGCTCACCTGTTGCACATTGGTCTAGGTATCAGTACAACCTACATTCTGACCATATATATTTCATGAAGATTGGATCATAACGGTGACCCCTGGAGTGAACACAATAATTTTCTAAGATTTGACCTAATGACCTAGTTTTTGACCCCACATGACACAGTTTCAAACTTGGCCTAGAGATTTCATAGAGAACAACATTCAGATCCAGTTTCATGATGATTGGATCAAAACCACGACCTCTGGAGTGAACACAAGGTTTTTCTAAGATTTGACCTAGTGGCCTAGTTTTTGACCCCGTATGACCCAGTTTCAAACTTGGCCTAGATTTCACAATGAACAACATTCTGACCAAGTTTCATGAAGATTGGAACAAATTGATGACATCTAGAGTGTACACAAGGTTTTTCTAAGATTTGACCTAGTGAGCTAGTTTTTGACCCCACATAACCCAGTTTTTTACTTGGCCTAGATTTCACAATGAACAACATTCTGACCAAGTTTCATGAAGATTGGATCAAATTGATGACATCTAGAGTGTACACAAGGTTTTTCTAAGATTTGACCTAGTGACCTTGTTTTTGACCCCACATGACCCAGTTTCAAACTTGGCCTAAATTTCATGGAGAACAACATTCTGACCAAGTTTCATGAAGATTTGATAAAATTGATGACATCTAGAGTGTACATAAGGTTTTTCTAAGATTTGACCTAGTGACCTAGTTTTTGACCCCACATGACCCAGTTTCAAACTTGGTCTAGATTTCATGAAGAACAACACTCTGACCAAGTTTCAGGACGAGTGGATCAAAACAGTGACCTCTAGGGTGTATACAAGGTTTTTATAAGATTTGACCTAGTGACCTAGTTTTTGACCCCGCATGACCCAGTTTCGAACTTGGCCTAGATTTCATAGAGAACAACATTCTGACCAAGTTTCATGAAGATTGGAACAAATTGGTGACATCAGGAGTGTACACAAGATTTTTCTAAGATTTGACCTAGTGACCTAGTTTTTGATCCCATATGACCCAGTTTCGAACTTGGCTTAGATTTTATAGAGAACAACATTCTGATTTAGTTTCATGAAGATTGGAACAAATTTGTGACATCTGGAGTGTACACAAGATTTTTCTAAGGTTTGACCTAGTGACCTAGTTTTTGACCCCACATGACCCAGTTTCGAACTTGGCCTAGATTTTATAGAGACAAACACTGTGATCAAGTTTCATTAAGATTTAATGAAAACTGTGACCTCTACAGTGCTTACAAGTCAAAATGTTGACGACGTACGACGGACGACGGACATTGGGCGATCACAATAGCTCACCTTGAGCACTTCGTGCTCAGGTGAGCTAAAAACCCATAATTTCAATTTTGTTAATAGCAAGTTCTGCCTGCAAATTTAGGGAAGTGCATTTCTTGGTTTCCGTTTATGACACAATGTAATGTTAGCAGTTAAACATGACATTGACATGCAATTTGTGGCAACCATATAATTTGCTGCCTAGATGAGCTGTTTAAAAATGAATTAACCAATTTCTCTATGATAGATGTCATGGTGGGGAATTCATTCTATTCTGTTATGTATATATGATTGTACTCATTGCATCATTGAAAGTTAAAGCAATCTTGGATATAATTGTACTAGAAAATTAGATTACACTGAAACTCATTTCAAGTTTCAGTCCAATAATGTCTGAACATATTGCCCTGATATTTTGGTTATGATTTGTTGGTACTGTTAGCTTTATGGAGATTGTTCCATTTGGCAACCAGTTAACCTGGAAAAAATATAACTATGATTTAGGACTTGCCACACAATTTGGAATTTGGGCAAGGATAAAACACTACGGGACCAGTTAGAAATGAATCCAGCATGCCAGGCAGTTATGCAACATTTGCAAAAGCTCTTGTTACATCGAAGCCACAAAAATACTAACTGACAGTAGCACAAGCTGTTGTCCATGTAGTAGTGTGTCTAACATACCCTATGTTTATTAAGACAACTCCTCTATCTACTCTTTTCTCATGAAATTATTTCCCTTTGCTACCCTCAAACATAGATAATCAAGCCTAGAATAAAATCTATCTAAAATTTAAAACAGTTATGCTATTTCATTGATAAAATATCGACGGTGCCGAACCAAAACCCCATAACTCAATTTTGGCGCGAAAAGTTTTTTTGCAGCATCCGCATCTGCTAGACGTCCCGTGCTTTTCTGTCTTGTCGTCATCTAAGTAACGCGATTGGCCATTTAAATGGCAACAAGACAGAAATGCGCGGGGTTTGAGTTACGGCGTTTCGGTTCAGCACTGTCGATATATTATCTAGTCGGGTGACCAGACTATCCATGCAGTTACAGTTACAAGTGTGAATTATTCATAGATCGTCTTGCTCTGTATTTCAGACTGGTTTTACACCACTGTACATGGCAGCACAGGAAGGACATTCGGACGTAGTGAAGTTTCTCCTGGCTAATGGGGCTAGCCAGAGTCTCTCCACCGTGGTA
Source organism: Spisula subtruncata (assembly GCA_963678985.1). Taxonomy (NCBI): domain Eukaryota; kingdom Metazoa; phylum Mollusca; class Bivalvia; order Venerida; family Mactridae; genus Spisula; species Spisula subtruncata. Next base: position 66,616,405 of record OY787660.1, read on the forward strand.
AGTCTCGGGTACAATCCTTCGGGGATACAATCCTCCTACCCTACGTCTTGTTGTTACTATTGTTTGGTATGGCAGCATGTGTCTACAGTGATGTCTATGATTGTATAAATTGTTAAAGTATCAGACCAAAGGGATTTAAAGTGAAACTAGTCTATTTGTTTATAATACAGTCAAACCTGGCTTGTGCAGTTGGAAACCTATCTTTTGAAGCCAAAAAACCTGTCTTGTGAAGTCAGTCAATTGTTACAAATATGGCTGCTTAATACAGGTGCATGTTATGTAAAAAAATATGGTGCCCATGTGGATTTTGAAGCCATGTGGATTTTTAATTCTGTGAGGTACGTTGATGCTCGTGCGACTGTCAACCATATATTAAATTGGAATTTAATGAAATTGAAATTGGCTTCTGAAAATAGGTGGTTGTTTAATACAGGTTTTGACTTACTCAAATTATATGCAAATAGACTTGTTTAACTTTCTACCTTGGAATTTGTCTTTTTGTTACACATGGTTGATGGCTGTGTCTTGTCAGTTATTTTCTATTTTCCTTAGAACTGTATATTGTACTGCGTACACTGTATAATCGGTGGATTTTGGAATTTTAGAGTTTGCATTTTTGCATGAAGCTTCCAATCTTGTTTACATGTGATGTATAGATCATTGTAACTATAATTAGTCACATACTGACTATAGCTTGCAGTCAAATCTCATCGATAATGACTTGCCTTTAACTGAGTATATCAATACTTAGTTAGAAACAGCCCTTTTGGCAAAAATAGCACTAGATTTTGTTGGAATTGTCCTTATTTTAGCCTTTTTTTTCAAACAAAATTTTTGAAAGCCTTAAATATATAAACATAAAGGACTGAAAATTGTGTAAAGCCATGCTCAGAGTTTGCAGGAAATAGAAGTGTGCTTCTACATTAAAATGATATAGAATGTTACATTTTCCTTAACGTAAGATTTTACCACCAATTTAATCTCTGAGAATGACAAATTGTCTGTAATGGCTACAATTTGAGTCTCCCAAAGGGGTTTACTCTGTGGAAAAAGGTGACAACTTGACAGTAAACTGAACAAAAAAAAAAGAAAAAAAAGAGAAAAATGGAAAAATTGAAAAATTAGAAATTGGTGATGTTGTAATGCGGAAACATTTGATTCAGTAGAGAATACATGAACAAATATGTTGTCCTAAAATTTTGTCTCTCTGAAGCCATTTCTATCCATAGACAGACCGTTAACTTGTTCTACTGTTGTTTGGTCTGTGCTCATTCTGTGGACACATGTATGTTTCTTGATGTTGTTGACCGTTTACGTTGGTGCACTATTTATTACCAAATTATGCAATCATACACCCCTTGTTACTTCATGTTGTGGCATATTGTTTACTTCCTCTGTTTGCTGTAAAATTTGGTTATTTATACTCTCATTTTGGTTTCTATAGAAACAGATTTATTTGGAAAAAATGAAATTGAAAAAAAAATCACATTAGCACAGGAAAAACGTGAACTGAAAGGAAGGTAAAATTAATTAAATTCGGTAATTGGGGGAGGGGGCTGTACATTTGAATTTTGAAGTTGTACAAAAGCAATGACAAGAAAATGACCTCTCATCTTTGGATCAGTCAGCATTAATATGGATTGTTTACACCTGTCTGAATGCAACCAACCCTCATTGCTACCATTTTAATTGCTGTATGATACCAAAACATTACACAGTATCACTGAGTCATAAAATAGTGAACTTAACAATTGCTCTGGAATTACTTTCATTGATCACTTTACTCTGATAAAATCTATAATTGATTAAATTGTTTCTAACTACCAAGAAGACAGACTTAGTAGAATATTTTAATGACTAAGGAAATTCAGTAATTACTAATGACAACACATTGTCTATGTTTGTGTCAATGAGTCTGAATGAAACTCATACTTCCTTGCATTCAAATATTTTAGCCATGAACTGCATTTGAATAAGCAATAAACTGTGGACAAATAAGCAGAGAAGTGCATTCAAATATTCAATGACTGGCTAAGCAAAGTAAAAGATTCAAATTAGTAATAATTAAAACTACATTCACTTATGAAATGGCTAAGCAAAGAAAAGTCAATCAAGTAAGCAATTAATTGCATTCAAATAAGCAATGTGTGGTATTTCAATAATTTATGAGCGGCATAGGCCGTGAGTGTTAGGAATTTGCTCAGCAATGCATTATTTAGAAAGAAACATGATTGCATCCAGTAATACATTGCCTACTTGCTGTTATTCTATAGCCTATATTACTGATAGTATTTCTGGTGTAAGAAATCAAATGATAGTGCACTAATACATAATAAATGAGAATTCCCCCCAGAATCTGTGTTACTGTGTTCTGTTCTCTCAGCATGAGGGTACCGTTGCTTCTAGAGTACTGCTGTATAATGTTCTGGAATTCTGGTTATTGATCTATAGTCTAGTACATGTATAAGGATTTTACAGACATGACTGTCCTAGGTTTGGGTTGGTAATCAAATATCATAGGAATAGAATTTAATTATCCATTAGTAAGGATGAGAAGTTTCATTGATTTAAAGTGGCAGTGAAGAATATGTATGACATTCCTTGACTGTTTTGGCTATAGGAAAAATGTTATACATCAGAAATAGAATTGCTTTGCCCTTTTATAATGCAACTATTCCCCCTGCAAAAGAATCGCCATTATTTTTCCACAAACTAAAAGAATAAATGAGTCCTTACGTCTGTTGGGCACTGACCTAGTTTCATTGACAACGATTTATAACATTACCTATTTTGGTGATTTTGCGGCATTTATGCTTTTATTTCCACACTTTTTACACCTTGTATGTATGTTTCGTGTTTTCATTCCACTGTTACTTTCAATATGATTTGCTTTGGTCTATGTTTTCATTAGAAAAAATAATTTTGGCAGTCATTTCTCACCAGTAAAATTCAACTGGATATGAACTTGAATCAGAGTTTTCCATGATAGCATAGATCCAAGGACAGAAGCTTCAATTATGTTGAATTTTCTGTAACTTACCTCTTGTTATGAAATGTTGATCTTGTTTTCATTTTCAATATATGTGTGTTTGTTTTTTGCTGTATTCATGGTGTTGTGATGGCAGCCATCTTGTCTGAACTTTTTGCTGATGTCATGGTGCCATGAGAATAGCTTGCATGTGATATTTACTAGAGGTTATGATTTTAGGCACTAAATAACAACAATCAGGTACAACCAGTAGCTGGAGATAGGCGGAGTGTGGAGTCACAGGTAGGCATGCTTCCAGTCAGGCTTGTACCAAGTTATATTCACTAACAACTAACAAAACATTTCCCAGCAGTACAATCAGGTCCCCTAACCCAGTAGGGAAGACTCAAGCGGTGCCATAGGTCCCCTTCCTAAGTAGGGAAGGCTCAAGCGGTGCCATAGGTACCCTTCCTAGGTAGGGAAGGCTCAAGTGGTGCCATGGGTTCCCTTCCTTAGTAGGGAAGGCTCAAGCGGTTCCAGGGAAGGCTAAGCATTTGAGATTTCTTATCATTAATTACCCTCTTTTCCTATGGTGAATGCCATGAGCAATAGACTACTAGAGCCCTTTCCGAAAAATATTAGGCTAAACTTGTCAGATGTATCAACATCAATAACCTCCCTGTCCATTGGTGGAGGTGGATACCGTGAACATGGGACCTCCAATGGACCAGTCCCATTATTTTTTTGCCAAACTCATACAGTAGTTTTTCCTTGGCCTGGTAGATCATATTTGTAGAACCAGCATGCATATGATAATAAATAATTGCCGTATCTTGATCATTAAATCATTTTGATATTACTGGGGTGTATAAATACTAAAATATATTTTTCCTGGTCTATTATTTATCAAAGATGAAGTTTATATAATCATTAAAAGCTTGGCATAAACATATTGGTATTGGCGATTGACCAACCAGAATCTTCTTCGCCTTTGATCTTGACAGTTTCTTTGTAAAAATATTTAGCATTTTTCACACTTCATAGGTATTGATTCTTACTATAATAGTACGGTAATTTACTCATTGAATAGTTATGAGATTTTATCTTTTAATATTTATTATTTTCAACCATACATCTACTATCAATCAGATCAACACAATTTATCAAAGGGTAGTGGTAGGATTTGGTCTTGACAGCTAAACATTGAACATGAGCTTAATACCAAGGCATGTCCCTAAATGTATTTGGCTCGCTCTGTCAATGGGCATGCCACAAATTGTCAATCGACATTTCCCTCCTGAACATGGCTTGCTTTGTCAATGGGAATGCCACAAAATTGTCAATGGACATTTCCCTCCTGAACATGGCTTGCTTGGTCAATGGGCATGTCATGAAATGTCAATGGACATTTCCCTCTGTGAACATGGCTTGCTTGGTCAATGGGCATGTCATGAATTGTCAATGGACATTTCCCTCTGTGAACATGGCTTGCTCTGTCAATGGTTCCTTGATTTCTCCTTAAATGTCAATAGCATTCTCCCACTTTTCTTGACTTGCTGATGGGAAAACCAGAAACTGCCTGAGAAAAGCTTGCTGTATGCATTGTGTTGTTAACTGTGTTATATAACTTGGTACTATTGATTTATGGAAGATAAGGTACAGTAGTGTAGACAAAATAACAAATAGTATAAGCTTGGTTTGCTAACACCCAATACTCTGCAGAACCTTGGCGAGGAAATAAGGTGACTTATAATAGCTTTGATATATTTAACTTCAGTATGTAGTGCTAACATCCTATTGCTTGTGATTTATATTTCTTCTAATAATTATAACATACAGGGGACTGAAAGGGAAACAATGCCACCTAAATCATTTTGTCATAATGGGGGTTCTTCTTTCCTTAACCTTAACAGGAAGAGTGGCCATGACCTGCTGCTGAACCCTATAAAAGGTCTAAGGACATAACGGGTGATTTGACTGCCATTAGGCAGAGCTAAGCTAGATGTTTTACCATCATCTCTTGTTAAGATTCTGTAAGCTGACTAAATTGGATGATCAGACACTGTATTCTAGTAGTTATTGTTATGGCCAATCACTTGATAATCAAATAAGCTCAATACTGCTTGTTGATTTACTCCATAATTGATGAAGGAAAGGAAGTATTGAGCTGATGTACATTAGAATTCAATATTTATTTCTCATAGTCCCAGTACTGGTTTAGAAAGCCAGGAGGCATTTGTTAGATTAGCATTGGTCAAATGCAAATATATCATTTTTTCACCTTCTTAACCTTCTCAGCTGGTAAGACTGCTAGATTTCCAACTGGTCAATAAAAAAGGGGGCTTAACTGTTGTTGAAGCCTATAAAAGGTATCAGGACCTAAAGGGTGATTTGACTGCCATAAGGAGGCTACATCTTTTTACTTTTAAAAAAAGGGGACTCCTGTATTGGATAAGTAAACACGTAGGTAATAAAACCTGGTATAATTGTAGTGATGATTTATAAATGGACGTCTATCATTCTCCAAGTATCTAAGTCATACAATTATGCAAGACTTATTGACATAATAATTATCGTTAACAGTTCATGCATATTTTATGTTCATTATATCATTATCATAATAATATTGCCAATAATTATATTATCAAATTATTAGGTTTTGTTGCTTTTCCAATTATTGGCTAATGATTTATTATGATTAGCTACTAAGGCTTATTTGCTCTGAACCATGACATTAACTATTTGTGTAATTAATGTTTAATATATGAATACTTTGCCCTGCACATTGTTTTTAACCTTTGTCACATTGTGTGTGGTCTTTTATCTGATTGATTTGTTTGATATTTGCAATAATGTTTTATGTGATAATATTTTGTAGCCACATTAATTGCCAGTTTAATTATCATGTGGCATGTTTATCTTCTATCAAAAATCAAATATTAATTTTCTTGTTTTCGTTTCTACAGGATGGGTTCACTCCCTTGGCAGTTGCTCTACAGCAAGGTCATGAGCGAGTGGTTGCGGTCCTTCTAGAACATGACACCAAAGGAAAGGTGCGACTCCCAGCTTTGCACATCGCCGCCAAGAAAGATGACACCAAATCTGCTGCATTATTGCTTCAAAATGAACAAAATACCGTTGACCTTGAAACTAAGGTAATTATAAAACACGGAAAATTGTTGGAACTATATGTACATGCCTTATTAATAAGTTATATTATACAAGTAGTTTTAATACCTGTTTTGGTTCAATTAAAACAGTTACTGCTTCCTGGTTACAGACTTTGCTATTTACCCATAGATAAAGCTTTACAGCACATCGGTTATTAATATACCCCACCCACTTATGACCTTGTTGGACCATATTGTTTCCCCAACCTCACAACCAGAACCTTATTGGATCTGTGGGTACCAGCATGTAGGAAGTAGTTTGTTCATTCATGTGACATTAGCTGGTTCCAGGCTTCATTCATGTGGCATGAGCTGGTTCCAGACTTCATTCATGTGGCATGAACTGGTTCCAGGCTTCATTCATGTGGCATGAGCTGGTTCCAGGCTTCATTCATGTGGCATGAACTGGTTCCAGACTTCATTCATGTGGCATGAGCTGGTTCCAGGCTTCATTCATGTGGCATGAGCTGGTTCCAGACTTCATTCATGTGGCATGAACTGGTTCCAGGCTTCATTCATGTGGCATGAGCTGGTTCCAGGCTTCATTCATGTGGCATGAGCTGGTTCCAAGTTTCAATCTATAAGGACTCCAGTGAATCCTGGTATATACGATCACATGACATGTAGATATGTGCTTCTGTTTACAGGGTCAGTGTTAGAATTGTAGAGTTAACTATGTATTTTGGGATGATGGGGGCTCAGGGCTTTTTGGCTTGTTATGTATAGGAATGGGGGTATTAAATAACACACCTTGGTAGTTAGGTACTCTCTTCATAATGACACGAAGGCAGGATCGAGTTTGTCAAGAGGGTTTCTGAATTTCTAGTTTCGAGTCAAGATTTTCGAGTTTCGAGTCAAGAAATTCGAGTTTCAAAAACTAACAGTAGAACTAGGAGAATTATTCAGGTAACTCTTGATCTCGAATCAGGAATAAAAATGAACTCTTAAATTATCTGTAACAGCTGAAAGATTTCAAAGGTGCAAACATGCAGGGAAATATAATCCAATTGTTGTAGTTTGAGAATGTTATGATTATTATTTAATCTCTCCGACATTTCCTTAATTTTGTACCTTATAGTTTTTTCTGATGTGTTAATGTTAGTGGAGAATTGCATTGAATGTGGGTGATAGTACTATAGTTGCCTATCTGATATGTCTTTTGATTTAGTTTGTTAACGAACTGGGTTTCCAGGGCTCTGTACAAAACTATGGTACATGCCCCTTTACATTATTGTAGTTACCATAGTTTTGCACTTTCAGGTCACTGTGACTCTTGGAATTAAGAATTTCATGATGTTGTAGTGGACAATTTTAAAAACGTAAACAAATGCTCGTTTCAGAACTAAAACACTGACAAAACTCTCCCTATTATTTCTAGAAATGAAACAGATCTCATTACACTGATTGCTACTTCTTATTCTGATCATTACAGGATCAAATATGCAAATTACATGAATCACACACACCCCCACTCTTACCTACTTCACATAATAAATTTATCACCATATTGAATCTACTACTGTATCTGTTAGTTTATATTGCATATAGATACACTAGTAAAGCCCTCTCACTCCTCCATGTTACAAAGTTAAGTTTAATCACTTCCCCATCTCACATACTTAATATTATAAATTTATCATCATATACATGTTTATAGGAGGTAATTAAGCAAGCCTACTGTACTTTTTACATTATAAAGTACATGAATACACTACCAAAAACTCCCATTGCTCCCATGTTAAGTTTTAAGCATTGATCTTTGCTATTGGTACTTTCATTTTCCATTTGTTTCTCTTGCAAGGCTTCATTGAACACCCCCCCCCCTCTCTCTCTCCGTTTCTCTTTCACTTATTGGAATTCATTCTATTAAAGGCTGAGTCAGTGCTTAGCTGATCAATAAATGTTCTCTATAATGCCTGACTCATTTTAGGATTATTAGACATTTGTTGCTTGCTGCTTTCTCTATTAAGATATTAATGTACTGACATTTCCATGCAGTATTGATGTTCGGTGCATTGAATCTCATTCATTCTCTGTACATATTCATGTTATTTGAGAATATCAGAATTTGAGGACATGTAACCCTTTGAATTTGATTAGAACGGATCAGCTAGAATGGAACATGTCTGATTACAGCAATTTCATAGTGCACCTAAATTAATCAGTATGCCTAGTACCAAAGGACCATTTTATGCAAAACAATTGTGCTTACTATTTTTTTCAGTTTTTCGACTGGCGTACCGACTAAATGTCTTGTCCAATAATTTTGTAATTATTGCTTTCCTTTTTTCTGAAGAGTTGAATAACGTATACTATGGACTGAACAGTCCATTATTATAACTTCTGAATTTACATACCATAAAAAAGAACCCTATTTCAGCCAGCCTCTAACTGACACTGTAGGTTACGGTGTGCTGGAATAACGGCCAAGCTTTTAGAGTTTGATTCCACAGTTTATTTTCATCCATTTATGTTCATCCATGGTTGCTTCCTCCACGTGAGGAGTTCATCCATGGTCGCTTCTTCCACATGTGGAGTTCATCCATGTACGCTTCCTCCACATGTGGGGAAGTTGCTTGCAGAATAGTCTGTTCAGTAAAAACTGGCCGATGATAAATAATTCTAGGAAAACTGGTTAGGTCAACTGACTGACTTTCTAGTATATCATAAGATGACTGAACATCGATATGTTGCGAACCGTTTTGCATGAAGTCATCTAAATGCAGATTATTTCATATTCATTGATTATTGTGCTCTCTCACACATTATTAACTTTATCATACAGAAAACCAACAAGAAATAACAGTAGATATTATACTGCCATTCTGTAGCTCAGTGGGTTAGCTTGCTTCCTGCCTAATCTGGTGACCCGGGTTCAAATCCAGGTGTAAGCACCTATGCCTGCCATAGTCAGCAGACAGCTGACTGGCAAATAAAGGCTAAGATCTGCATTTTAAAAATTTGTTAACATCATCGTTTGACTTGTTTTAAATTATCTGATTTATTCATGTAATTCCTCACCTTGATTTCGATTATGATTGTTGAAAATCTGGATTTTTGTTGAATTTGAAAAAATGTTAAAATGTTAAAACCTGCAACTTCTCCGTTAGCTAGAGAGCTTCTGACTTACCTGTGAATGATGCCTATCTCAATGTTCAAGTGGTTTCATAAAACACTGAAAACTATCTTTGATGTAGGAGAGATTTCTATTCTGAAATCATTGATGACTCATAGATTTGTTCTACTGGCAAAGGAGAAGATTCCGGACAGAAATCGCATAAAAAGCTTCCCCTGGAGTTAAAAATAGATTTTTTCTTAGATTTTTTTGTGTTTACAAATACCTTGGTTCAGGATCTTTGCTAAAAATAGGTTTTCTGAAAAATGACGTCACATGAACAGCAAAATATTGGGGCCTGAAAAGGGGCACTTTTGTGCTATTTTCAACGATATTACCGTAGATATACCGGACAGTCTGCTTCGAATATTCCGCGACGAATATTTAGAAACATATTGCCAGGAAATATTTAGAACAGGGTTCCTTCTTCACAATCATGCAAAAATATGTCAATATTTACGACATGACAACACGTGACGCACATGTTTTCAACCCAGGGGGCGCTCGTGACAGGTTAAATTCCAATCCATACCGTATCTTGTTTACCGGCCGAAAATCGAAACAAAATGTGGAAAAAGTTTTTCAGATTTATTGACAAGATATCAAAAAAAAAAAATTCTCAACAGATAATGAGGACAAATTTCCGTCTATAGCGCTAAAGTAAATGCTGAAAGAAAAAATAAAAATTAAAAAAAAAATTTTTTTTGGCGCCGCCGTGATTCGATCGCTGGAACTTAGCATCAAATAATTAATAATCGAGCTGCTTAACCACTCGGCCACGATCTCTTTAGGAAATTAGAACTAAATAATTGAACAGTATAAAATCATTGTCGCTCGCGCTGTGCACGCGCTATACTGCGCATGCGCACTAAATTTGTTTACCCCCCGGTGGTGCTGATGTCAAAATCACAACAGCAGACGATATTTTCGGTATATGAGTAATTATTTGTTGATTTTGATTTTTGTTTTCTTCCAGATTTCCTTTAAATACGCACCTGAGTGATTTGATACCAATATCAATGAATAATTTAACTAAATAAACCGTCTACGACCGTTTGTCCGGAACTTCTACTGTCCGGAATCATCTCCCTTGGCAGTATTGTAATTTCATCTCTTTTTCAAGGGAGTTTTTTTTCAATTTTCGTTGATTTCGTTGATTTAACACAGTCATAGAATTAAGAATTCCTATAATTGAATAGTCAAACTCTAATACAGAACATTGTTATACCCTACTGTGTTTTGTAATCCACAGATTAACAATCCTACAAAAGTGTGTTTTTATCAAGATCCATGAAAATTAATACCCACAAAATTATGTGATTTCACAGTGCTTTGGAAAAATGTTACTCTGCTATATCATGCCCTAGATCTATATAAGTGTTTTAATAATAAAATATATGTGGTACTTGTTTGATAGAGTGAAATGATTGATAGAGCAAATCTCAACTCATAGTGTCTGAATGTGCTGTACAACCACTGTAGAGCAACACTCTTTGGGAGCTTCTACCAATGCTGGTTGTTGTTTAGAGGTTGTTGCTATACAGTGGTTAAATTTATAGTACACAGGTCCATGAAAAATGTCCAAGATCGCTTATTATACTTATATAGTATAATAATTATGTAAATATAGGTGATGTAGGACACTTCACAGACCTGTGGTGAACAGAGGTTTAGGAAAATTTTGAAAGTGTGGTGGGTGCTCTACAGAGGGCTGCTCTGGGGGAGTTGTACTGTAAATGTGTGCTGTACTTTGATTCATATCAAAGTGCTGTATGCATGATAAGATTTTATTGAATAAAAAGTTAAAATAGTGCTCTCAAAAACTTTAAAAAAAAAGAATTTCAAAGTTACACAAATGAGTCATATTAAAATCAAATTGATGTTTGCGTTTTAATGTGTATCTGACTCCGAGGATTTGTTTGTGTGAAGCATATTGTAGAATCTTCCCTAATCATTGCTGTGTACCATATAGTATAGGTTACTTTAATTAGCAATTAGTATGCAAACTAAAGGTCATACAACAATTACATAGAGTGTGTATTATTTATCATTTTCTTGTTGTCATGGTGACCAGTTTAGAAGCCGCATAAAAAGTTTTATTTTATGCTTATCGCTTTCTTCAGGGTGCAGGACTAGTTAATGATACGACTAAGGTTTGTAATATTTGTGACCTTGAAAGATGTTGTGACCTTCACCTTTTTAGTCGCCTTTCAAAGTTTGTTACAGTAATGTGTTTTATTTCCAAAGTTTATTTGCTTGATTTCAGTTTTGTGTGCACCTGTTTAGTTCATTTCTAAAATTCTTATTGAATGGCTTTTTATTCACATTTTACTCGCAACTGTTATGGATTAAGGGAATTATTGAGTTTTGTTTCTAGAAAATGTGGTTGCACTTTAGCGTAGTGGAACTGGTGTCAGCTGGATATTACTGATTTGAATGTCAAGATCATTTCTGTAATCTTTCAGAGGCTTGTAGGGAAGATTGGGCAAATGCCTAACTACGTTGCCTCTATAAATAAAGTCTTTATTATTATTATTATTATTATCATTATCTTTCCACAGTACTGGTGCGTTCCAGGAAATTTTGGACTGAGATAGATCTTTATAGTCATTATAAACCATAATTAATTAAAGGTTTGATTTATTGAGGCTGGTGAGCTTTACTTGCCCAAAGACTTCCATGTGGAGCCTCTATGAATAACACAACAATGGTTCTGTCTCAAGCAAACTTAGTATGTACGGAAACTGCAGATTCTAGACTTGGTTATAATATCTAGAAAGTTAAATTTGAGTTTACCGCAAAATGTATTTGCTCCTTTATATTTTGTGACTGATTGACAAACAAACAATAATAAGACAATTTTTAAAAATGAATTGTTAACTTACTTACTTTTAAAATCCAATTTGCATGCTGCTTTCATAGCCTAATGAATGATTTGATTTAATTGCCAATTTAATAAACCTTGTCTCTATCAGAGAAAATGTGTTTGAAAGCTTTCAGTATTGTTATTGGGTAAATTTTTTTACAATTAAGCATTAATCAAATCAGTCCAATGTGAAAGGGAGGTAACTTGTATTGTAAATTATTTTACAATGAATTATTAATCAAAACAGTCCAATGTGAAAGGGATGTACCTTGTATTATGGAAGGGGAGGGATGCTTGTTTGATTTAAGTGGTGGATAATTTGCCTGATGAAAGGGGGAGATAACTTGCCTGGCACCATGGGTGGGTTGCTTATTTGCAAACTTGATTGAAATTCCTTTTTATTCCCAAAACGAACAAGAAATTGTTTCTCTATCTATTATTGGTGTACATATTTCTGTGTTATTCATTTCTGCATGTTTTGATGTGTTAATAGAATCATAATTATGTTTTACATAATATCATGTTTTTCATTTACTTGAATTAAGAATCCTTTTATTTATCAATGTTTTATTACACAGCTCATCTGTACATAGATTTTAAAGGACTATACCCTGTATTTTCCCTACATGTATTGAAACATCCTATTTCTGTATTTTGATGTGCTCCTCAAACTGTACAACATTTTCTTGCTCATATTTCCATTCTATTGTGTTACATTAAATCATTCCTTTTGTGAATATTAAATGTTACTTGATTTCCAAACTAACATCATTACTGCAGTTTTAATATTCATTTGTCACAAACTGTTACATAAACAATTGTGTTGTCTCAATCTTTGTATATTTTTTTTGTTTCCCCTGTATGTGATTTAACACAAAGTAAATATTGATCTTGTTTATAGGTTTCCGTCTTTTCTGATAGGATAATAAATAATTTTGTAGATGATGATATATTTTACATTGAATGTTTTACAGAGTGGCTTCACTCCCCTTCATATAGCATCACACTACGGTAACGTCAATGTCGGCACACTACTTATACAGAAAGGAGCAGACGTCAACTTTAGGGCCAAGGTAAGCTTACATTTTGTCTACCATGAATGCTCGGCCATAAGTCACAGGGAGACTTTTGAATAAAAAATCAAGGTTTTTGTCTAATCCCTTTTAGATGTTGCCTTTAGAGTTTTCAATATTTGTGGTATCTGTAAGTTGTGAATAAGCTATTGTTCTGGTACTTTGTGTCACAGGGCCAGTATTTGACTGATACAGTTACTATGTACTGTCCTCAGCCTGGTAGCTCAGTTGGTAGAGCACCTGACTTGCAAGCCAGAGGTCACATGCTCAATGTATGCTTTTTATGAACCTACAACACTTGGATTACTATGGTTGTTGCTGAACAATGGTAGCTCTGTCTCCTACTAACAGTAGGAGTGAAATGTTGATGGATGTCTGTGTGGATGGATTTCGAAGTTTTCTATGCTTGTTCTTATTCTCATCCACTGGTTGAATATAAAACGCTTGCATAATAATAAAATTCTATATTCTGCACAAAAAGATCATTCTCTTTATGACATTTTTATGTCAAAATTAAACAATTAAAAATTAATAAAACAAATGTTGTTTAGAATGATCAGTCGTGTAGCCTCTTTGAGTATTCTATGTTTTTGACTCTCAATAAGTGTACTAATTATGTGTTTCAGAACAACATTACACCATTACATGTTGCTGGTAGATGGGGTAAGAACAACATGATTATACTGTTGTTGGACAACAAAGCCACTATTGATGAAAAGACAAGGGTAAGTTTGAAATGCTTTATTTACACCTGGTTAATCAAGGTTCTTGAGCCATGACCATCCTGTGGCCGTCGTCCAGTTTAAGTGCTTGAAGTTCTAGGTTTAAGGTTATATTGTGCATGACCAAAAACAAAATGAAAATTGCATCAGTAGCTCCCTTAACTGACGCTCAGCGTAAAAGGTTCTCTTATTCCCTCTTGGCTATGAAAAATATCAGGAATGAGGTGTTTATTAGTTATTAATAAAGGTTGAAAAACTTGTTTCACAATGAACCTGAATTGAATTTGTAAATCTAAAATATTGTAGTATAATGTACTGTTGAATTTATTATATCTCTGATTTGAATGTGGTTTTTGAAAAAAGCTTATGCCAAAACGTTAAATAAATAGAGTATAAACCACACAAAAATTAATTATTGCCTGATTTATGTATTGAGGACTAGTTTTTCCATTTCCTTTTGATGTATCATTGTTGAAAGAAGGATTTATGAATACATTGCAGGATGGATTAACTCCCTTACATTGTGCTGCAAGGAGTGGTCATGAGAATGTTGTTGATACTCTACTCATCAGAGGTGCACCATACCAGGCTAAAACAAAGGTTTGTACTCGACTTTAGAATACTCCAATAGTTAATGATCTTGGAAATATAAATATCAACTCCTGATTTTAATTAAACTACCAGTCTTTAAGGCCGACGATCAATGTTGAAAAGCTAACAGCTGAAAAGAGCCCTAGAAAATTGGTAACTTTAAAACTACCATTTCTAAACTTAGTTCATATTTTTCAGGTCTATGCATGATTAGCTGAATATCTTAAAAGGGCAGCCGTCAATTTTTTGTGTCAAATTGATCTCCAAATGTATTTGAACTACATGAAAAGTAATAAACATTAACAGGGCTCGACACTAACACTGGTACCCTGGTCCGATACCAGTGAAAATCAAGAAGTACCAGTGAAAATCTTGAAGGACCAGTAACTGTTTTATTTAAAAAAAATACTTTTTTTTGCTGGGGGACCAGTGACCAAAAGTAGTTAGTGTCAAGCCCTGATAAAAGGAATGTTTATCATCATTTGAACATGCGCAGATGGTGTTTTCATTTACTGGGAGCAAACTTTTGCAAAATTGTCTCCCTTGTTTGAAAACTATTTAAAATTTCTATATTTCTTGTTCCAGAATGGTTTAACACCCCTACATATGGCAGCACAAGGTGACCATGTAGACTGTGCGAGACTTTTACTCTACCATAAAGCTTCGATCGATGATGTCACCATGGATTATCTGACACCATTACATGTAGCCGCTCACTGTGGTAACGTTAACACAGCTAAACTACTCCTCGATAGAAAATGTGACCCTAACAGCAGAGCTCTGGTAAGTTATACTCCTGGATAGAACATTTGACCCTTGCACCGGGGCTTTTGTGTGTTGATCTGGTGTGTTGATGTAAGAAAAAGATTCTTGTTCTGGTTTTGTGAAGAAAATGATGTCGAAAAAATGAGTTTCGATTGGTTAGAAAAAAATCAGAGGGAATGAACTAGAGCTTTGATTGGTTGAAACAAAATTGGGATGTACAATTGGTTAAACAGAAATCTGAGTTTCAATAGGTAGAAAAAAACGGCTAGAGCTTTAAATG
This sequence comes from Spisula subtruncata, assembly GCA_963678985.1. Taxonomy (NCBI): domain Eukaryota; kingdom Metazoa; phylum Mollusca; class Bivalvia; order Venerida; family Mactridae; genus Spisula; species Spisula subtruncata. Next base: position 66,631,955 of record OY787660.1, read on the forward strand.
TTAAAATTGAAATTTGAGATATGATTGGGTAAAAATGAACTACAGATTTATTTGGTTGAAAAGAAATCTGAGATAAGATACGATGAAGAAGAGCTTAAACTTAAAAAAATAGGAGTTTGATGGCTGAAAAAAGATTCTAATAGTGATCAGTTGTATTTTTTTTATCGCATGTTTGATTGTATGTTTATCATTTCAGAATGGCTTTACACCACTGCATATTGCTTGTAAGAAGAACAGAATTAAGGTTGTAGAACTACTATTGAAATACGGAGCCTCCATTGAAGCCACAACTGAGGTATTTTAAAATTAATATAACAGCATTAAGGTGCCCTATGCACCTTTTATCTAACATAGGAACTAAATTTTATATTTGTTTTTCTCTAAACCCATTAAAAAAACTTGCGGTTGCACACAGGGTAGCTGGAACCTCCTTTAAAGCAAGTATATAACTTGTACAGATTTAGTCGGTACAATCTATCCTGGGTTTGTGTAAGCATTTTCTATTTGATTCCACTCTGTGAAAGTCCAGATTAAGAGCATTGTGCTTTTGCTCCTCTGCTGCTTCATAAATGTTTCCAATGTTTTCATTGCTTAGAGCTTGGTTTTTAAGGAAATACTGGCATCTCCTCTTATACTATGTGCCCAAACAGACTAACAATTAAAGAGACACATGTGAATGGAATTAAAATGATATAACTATTCCCAAATGACAACACATTTTGTATGCTAATGTAATAAATATATAGGGAACAAATCTTAGCATTTTGTCAGATTTTGTCTCAGAAATATTGATCAGTTACCATGGTGACGTATAACTCTATTATCATCTTAAATATCTCCCGAGGTCTTCTCAAAGCTGTTAATATCGACAATGTTATGGATGTCCAAATATCGTGCAAGCAGTCGGGTGTTAAAAGCTATGCATAATTTAAGGTATATTTGGCCTCTCTAGTTTTACCAACACCTTGGCTGTTTATAATACTCTTGAGTAGTACAAAATAATATCCTTGTTTTAGCAGAATTTATTAAAAAAAAGTACAGCCTTTGAAAATCCCCTTTAATCAGAGATTTTCAAGTTCAATTTTTGTTCAGCCACCCCGAATTATGAATATTTATCCTTCATGTGTCCATAGGACATAAAGCATCTTTGTTAAACTTATCCAAGGACTATTTCGTTTAAGAAATTTCTATGAATGTTAATCCTATGTTTATTTCATGTTAAATTCACATTTATTTCATGTTTATTTCTTGTATATTTCAGTCTGGCCTGTCACCACTTCATGTTGCATCATTTATGGGACACATGAACATTGTTATCTACCTGATACAACATGGAGCTAATCCTGACTACCCTACAGTACGTGGTGAGACCTCTCTACATCTCGCAGCACGTGCACAACAGACCGACATTATCAGAATCTTACTGAGGAATGGAGCCACAGTGGATGCTCGTGCTAGGGTATGTAATTATTTATCAAAGATTATATACGTGTATGTAGTTTGTTCATCAAGTAAAAAGTTTGTGGATCAGTCATTGTACTAGACTATCATCTGGATTTGATCTGTGTTTTCCGCATGTGGAGAAGAGATGGTCATGTATTCCACTGTGGAGAAGTCAAAGTCTTCAGTTGCTTGCAGAGGTGTCTATTTGCCCCAGCCAATAATTAAGTTCTATCTTCGATAATTGAGTCAAGGAAAACTGAAAAACGTGAACTATTGTTTGGGAAAATAATTACTAAGATTTTTTCGAGAATCAGTGTCCATCAAGTATCATGATTCAGTTGCTGATCTGGAGTCAATAGATGTCTTCTTGTATTGATATAAAATACAAACATAAATACAGGATTAAATGGTAATACACCCTAAGTTGACCCTGGCAGTATTTCTACAATGATACATGTGCTTGGTTGAACAACTTGGCTTGTTTTCCTCCCTGAATTATTGAACAGTCATATAGTTAGCTGGTGACATCTAAAATCAATACAACACGTCGTTATTTCCTTCCAGTTCTCAGTCGATTCTGGAAACCTTCCAAATTGGTGTGGTTCAGTCGAACTAGAGTTTAACTTTGTTTATATGCATATACTCCATTGATGGCATTGTTCGATAAATTGTTCCAAAAGATGTTTAATTGTCACCATCCCAAATAATCAAGCATGTCATAGGGGCACTCTGATGATTTGTGAACAATATTTTCCCACAGACCTGTCTAGTCCTGTCCCAGTAATCACGTCTTGACATTGATATTGATTTTCCTCCACATGTGGAGAAGTTGCCAGTCTTTTTTCTCTCCACATGTGGAGAAATTGCCAGTCTTTTCCCCTCCACATGTGGAGAAGTTGCCAGTCTTTTCCCCTCCACATGTGGAGAAGTTGCCAGTCTTTTTTCCTCTACATGTGGAGAAGTTGCCAGTCTTTTTTCCCTCCACATGTGGAGAAGTTGCCAGTCTTTTTCCCTCCACATGTGGAGAAGTTGCCAGTCTTTTTCCCTCCACATGTGGAGAAGTTGTCAGTCTCTTGTGGTAGGGCAAGAACTGGTTAGGATACAGTGCGGGAAAGCTTGTTCTGTTAATAGGCCTTTGAATATATACATTGTAACTGAAAAATCATTAAGAAACTGCTTTTAATCCAGACTCCAAAGAAATATGTTAACCAGTATTTTATTCTTTGGGTCACAATGAATTATGACACACACAATGACCTCAAATGTAAAAAGCTTCCATATTTCCATAAAGTAATATAGTGCACAAATCAGTTATGGAATTTTAGGATGGAGCCATTGATATTAAATTCAAGAATGTATTGGGTCATTAATTCCACGCATAAATCACAGTATAATGTCACTAAATGGTGTTTCATCCAATTCTTCATGATGCAAATGTCTTGATGAAGAAAAATGATACTCTGAGAAATGCTTGGGAGGGGGTTTTTATGATTTGGATGAAACTTTATAAATTTTTGTTGATTTTGCAATTAGTATTTACATTTTAATCCTGTCTAAATCACATATTTAGACAAAAGCATTCTCTCTTGTATCAGACATTCCATTAAGATTCTTGAATTCAGATTTGCAGAATAAATTACAAAATTATCAGATTTTGCTGACTAAGGTTGCCTGAGCCATTTATCAAAATCTTAATTCACCACCCATAGCTTCATTATGATTGATTTTTGATCCTCAAGAGTTTTCCTTTTTTACTCGCACATTGTGAAGTTATATATTGATTTGGAAAAAGCAGAGTAGTGCTAGCTGATGTTTCAAAAGGCTAAAACCTAATGAAATTAATAAAAATTCTATTACAGTATAAAAATACATGTTGTCTATTGTGTGATATGTGTGTTCTAGGGAACTCCTGTATTATTGCCATTAAAAATCTATAGTCATTATTCAGCGAAAACCTTTGAATACTTTGTGGTTGGCGTTCCCTATGGGCTATTATAACATGACTGGTATTATATTGTTGGTGTCTGGCTCTGTTCATTGTAAGGCCTGGTCATCAATTCCTTGTTGATCTGTTTATAGTATTTTTTCGTGACCTTAATTACAATATAAAGAAAATGGGTTAATGTAACAGCCTGGATGTAACAAATTGTTTCACACTGGAAAAACACACTTAATTATAAACCCTTCTGGGAAACAGCTGTGTAGTGTTAGGCTAGTACTTAATATACCCTGTATGATCTTACATCAGCAGGGTGACGTTTAAGGTGCTGTTTATAAAATTACTTCAGCAACAAGTGAAATGAAATGTGTGCCTTGGGTATTTCTAGCATTCCTATAAATTGTCGACCAAATCCCTTTGGGGAAACAGCTGGAAAGCGTTAGGCCAGTATTTGATATACCCGGTATGATATTACATTAGGGGGGGGGGGGGGTTGCTTATTGTACCCTGTCAAACTTGTGCCTTGGGTATTTTCAGAATTCCTGTAAATTTTCCACAAAATCCTGTAAGGTGTAGGATTGTCGCGCTCTTGTAATTGGATTTATCAATTCTAAGAGAGAATCGTTTTACTTGATCAATATTGATTGCCTCTTTTCAAACCACTTGACAAATTCTGTGTTGTTCTAGTCAATTGTCTTCATGTTTTATGCAAATATTGTCATTTACTGAGAAGATTTGTATCTGTGATACATGTCCGGAACATCCTGCACGTGACCAATTGGTTTCTTAGATTTTATCATTAAAACATGCCAGGAACTTTCTGCACATTGCCAATTGCTTTAGCTTTCTTGGCATATTTAATGTATTCTGTCCATTTATTCCTTGGCACTTTTGAATTACTCGTCTGTGCAGGTTTTGTTGTACCAAGTGGTTAGTGCACTAGACTTCTAATCCACTGATATGGGTTTGATTCCTAGTTGTGGCACTTGTATCCTTCCATTAAAATTTGACGTCAATGTTGATTTTCCTCCTCATGTGGAGAAGTTGTGGAAGGGCAAGCTTGCACCTGTCTAGGAAAACTAGTTAGGTGAATTGGCTATCAAATATAAATGAAAAATTGTTGAGAAACTGTGTTCATCCCGAATATACAAACAAATATGTTGTTCAATAACATTGGTTAAGGTCAAATTTGAGGGTGTCTCTATCTTTTGATCTATGTAGGGAAGTTGTTTCATTGGTTTGCAAAGTAATGCTTATTTACACGGGTGTATTGGTTACGAAGTTACCAGCAACAAGTAGAATACACATTTCGAGACTACAGCATATCATTCTTTGGCATTATGTATCGATCGACTTCCAAATGTAGCCACTCCTGTATCAATACTGTATAAAATATTCTCATATAGTCCAGATAGCCTGGCTTGTGATGAAGTGATTTTGGCAGCTTTTTTATTTGCCCGATATTTGATACGAGCCATTAGACACCATAGGCTCTGTATAGAACTCCATGCTATATAATTGGAACATCCTTTTTTGATGCTATCCAGTAGGTTGTATAACAGTAATTTGTAGCAGTAATTTATAGATTCCGTAATACGACTGGTTGGAACAATCAATGTTGTTAACTCCCTTGACACTGCCTTGATATGTTCTGTCTGTTGGCCTATTCTTGTATGATTCTGTGTTCATGTTATATACAGCTATAAGTTTGTGCCAGGATAATGAGATGTGGTTATAGTATCTCTTTTCATCAATGAATAACCTCATATAAAAGTGCTGCCAGAAATGTGTCACTCTTTGATATCATCTGTTTGTTTATATGTTACACGCAAGTGAAACCTTTAAAATGCCATTATCATCCCTGGTTTATCATACTACTGTATCCTTACTGATGGAGTATTGTTTACAATCTAAGAGACAATATTATACATGAATCAACCCTAATGACACCAAGGTGTGTGTCATAGGAAAATGAAGATTTCTGGAGAATAACAAAACTTTTTTTGTGGCAAGCTAAAAAGTGCTTTTCACTCCTTATTTTGTTTTATCTATATTTCCAGGAACAACAGACACCCCTACATATTGCTGCCCGGCTCGGTAATGTTGACAATGTTGTCTTACTGTTACAACACGGTGCCAAGCCTGACGCCACCACCAAGGACTTGTATACACCATTACATATTGCAGCCAAGGAAGGACATGAGGAGGTGGCTTCTGTACTACTGGAACATGATGCTAACCTGAATCTCACAACTAAGGTAAACTAACCAGTTCTACGTGTTCATTGCATGAAGGGGGAAAACTCACTAATTTTGTATTGGTAATTTTCGAATTATCATTTTACAAAGTGCCTCCATAGCCCAGTGGTTAGTGTGCTTGCATCTAATCTGGAGATTCTGGTTCAAAACCTGTTGGGGTTCATGTATATGCCTGCCATATTTCAGTAGAAATAAAGCAAGTAAAGGATATGCTCGGCATTTATAAAGTGGAACAATTCATGATTTCTGAATTTATGGCTCACAAAGGAAGAAGATTATTTTTTTCCTTATGACTCCTTACTCTCAGATAGCCTGGTGTTTTAGTCTGTCAATCATAACCAAAGAATCAGCCGACATACACATCACCAGGGCAACCCACTAAACAATATCTAACTAAAGTTCATATGCAGCATTATTGCATGTTCTCAATATGGTTTAACCTAGCAGGCCAAAATGCTTAACCAACAGGGCTGTTAAGGCCCTTGTGCAACTATTGTCTTTAAACTCTGTATAAATTTTACATTTTCAGCCGGCCAATATTGGTTTTTAAGCAGTCAATTTGGCCTGCAGCCTGCTGCTATTGAGAACCCTGTTATATTTATGGAATTGGATAGTCATGTTGTTATGTTCATGCTATTACAGAAGGGATTCACACCTCTGCATATTGCTGCCAAGTATGGACAGCTGAAGGTGGCCAAGTTATTGCTCCAGAAAGAGGCTAACCCTGACGTACAAGGCAAGAATGGTCTGACACCCCTACATGTAGCCACTCACTATAACCATGTCAGTGTCGCTCTACTACTCCTCAACAACAAGGCTTCACCACATTCTACTGCTAAGGTGCGTATCAAACTTGTAATAGTGTTAAGCGTTTTAAAAATAAATGCAATAGAGCTATTAAATGCTCTAGAACAGTAGAAATTCCATGTCCAGAAACCACAAACAGGCTCTTAGGCCTGGCAAAATTGTACTAGTACAGAACAGTACATGCCTTGAACTGAACTGACAGTTGACTCACACTAGCTTCCCAGTTTGAAGGCAGTTTGAAAGTTCTATCATAGTAGCGTTTACGTTTTGTAGCCAATGTTTTTTTAAAGTTTTGAATTCCTTTATGAAGTTATTTTCCCTATGTGGATTACATACTGCATGGCCTCAAAACAGTTTTGTCAAATTTCAATTTGGACCGTAAAGAATTTAGGTTACACTATTTGACTGAATATATGAATAGTATTTGTTCACTTTCATGTTTTGGCACTGAAATATGAAAGAACTTAGTGATTTTCATCTCTAAAAAGAGGGTGAGGTTTTCAGTATGTACTAGATGATAGAGAATACTTCCCATCAGAACATCATTGGTATGTGTATAATTTGGTATTTCAGAATGGCTATACACCATTACATATTGCTGCCAAGAAGAATCAGATGGATATAGCTACCACATTGTTAGAATATGGAGGCAAACCTGACTCAGAATCCAAGGTATGATTTCACTTCTGTTGTTGAAAATTAAACATCTTGTTATACCAATCAAACTGTTAAAATGAATTATTGGAGGCGTGCAAGGTTTGCCTGTCAATTGAGCCATCCAGAGAGATCCAGGTTTTAATACTGAGTTTGGCAGGTTACGTTCAATGTGACCTTGGTGAAGGTCATGTCTTCCACATGTGGAGAAATGTGGAGAAATTGTCAGTTGTTTTCAGAAGAGCCTAGTTATTACTGGTTAAAATCAATGTGTGAGAAACCAGAAAGGAACAAACCAACCTTTTGGTTTTGCAGGTAAATCATTGTGAGCTTCCAAACTCTCCTGATCATGGATATTTTTGTTTTAAATCTATGTGCTTTAATGCTTAGTCCTGACATGTTGCATTAATTCCTGGGCAATCACTTGTGACTTGTTGTTTACAAGTATTTATTCAAGTCATAAGTAAATGATGTTTTATATTACAGAATGGTTTTACACCACTACATCTTGCTAGCCAGGAAGGTCATACTGATATGGTATCCCTTCTTCTAGAACACAAAGCTAACGTCAATCCTAAATCTCATGTAAGTACAGTAAAACTTTGTTATGACGAGCATCGATATCACAAGCACCTGGCCTATCTTGAGCAAGTTTTAAACCAATATCGTTTGTATCATCAATACATGTCCTTGGGTTATTACAAGCACCCTGTTTATCTCGAGCATTTTACCTCCTCGAGATAATGAAGTTTTACTGTATTGTTGTTCAAACCAGTAATCAAGAGCATAAATATCAAATAGGGAATAAAAGAACAAAGGGACATAATTCTGGCAAAAATGATGGCAACATAAGTTATTTTCTTTACATTTTAACTGAATAACACAGGTTAGGTATTTGTATAACATCAAACTCACTATGGTTTTATAGCATACTGTAAAATCATTAATTTTCATGGGGGATTAAATTTCACGGATTTCGTGGTTCGCCTCTAACCACGAAATTAAATCCTGTCGAAAAATAATTTTGACCCTTGTATTTATTACCAATAACTCAAAATCAACGTCCCATCGAAATGGTCTTTTTTTTACCATAACACAAAATTTCGTCCCATCGAAATTAAATGATTTTACAGTACTTCTCTGAAAGTTGTAATAAAATGATTATGTTTTATTGTACTTATTTATTGTTTTTTAGAATGGTTTGACTGCTATGCATCTGGCTGCCCAAGAAGACAAAGTCCCAGTAGCTGAAGTGCTGGTAAAATATGGATCCCAGATTGATCCACAAACTAAGGTTAGATTTCCCAAAACAGGCTGAACAAATTCATAAATCTGCATCAGAAACTAGAACTCAATCATTCCTTTAATGAATTTTCATATAATTATGAGAATATCTGTTGATTGTATTGACCGTTTGTTTCAAAGGTCATATTTCTAAGCAGGCCTTCAACACAAGACAGTGAAGTTCAACACAAAATCCAAACTGAACATGTAATCGTTGTAAAAGATGGAGCACAGAAGTACAATAAAAGTTATATTTCTTAGGTATGGAAACTGAGAAAATATCTTTGACTTATTGGTACAGCATGGAATGATTAAATGTTAACAATTGAACATTACATTTTTGTCCACCTACTGTGTGGTATAATCATACATGTATATTTTTTAGGCTGGATACACACCACTGCATACAGCATGTCACTTTGGACAACAGAACATGGTTAGATTTCTGCTAGAACATGATGCATCTGTGAATGCCACAACCAAGGTATGTAGATCCCTAATACTGGCCCTTAATTCTCTGTACAGGGTGTTTTCATTGCTTGCGTGCTGATTAGATCCAGACATTGCCCCTTATACGCCCTTTATTAAGGTATGGCTTGTATGCAGATTATGTCCGGACTTGACTTGCTTATGTACATACTGTCGCTTCAGATTCCTATGCACTGGTGATATATTTTCACTACCATGATCATTGTAACCCAGTTTTCAAATAGAAAAGTTGGGTTTTGTCTATTTAGCATGTGGGTGTCAACTTTTTATCGCATGTATCTTCATAAGTGTTATAGCTAGGGTCATGAAACGTTACCGTAATCTTTTATCAGCATGTGAAGTCATGTATCTGGGTTAAACAAAGTTTTAGGCCTCGTATGAGAACTTTGTGTCTAGAATTGTCATGTTTCTTTGGTAGGCATCTGTTCTTAGAACAAAATTTTATGCTTTGAGTTGCAGTACATATTTTGTAGAATTCCTTAGAACTTTCAGTATTTTGTAGATTTTAGATCTATCGGTAGTTGTACTGCTTTTCATGTGTTTGTATTGTAGATCAAGTTTTGGGGTTAAAAACTGATAAATAAAGAGTTGTCTCCCTTGTGCTTTTTTCCAAATTGATCTTGTTGCTGCTGTATGTTTGTCAAAATTGTTAGATATTGTACTGGTTTATCTCCATTGCTTGGTGTTCAGCATAGTTCCAGGTGATTGCAGGTTCACCCAGTGTCAGGATCAGTTGACTGGTTAGTCTACATTTGACTGAGAAACACTATTGACAAGTGGGACTTGAACTAATTTTTTAAAAGCCTGTATCTTTTTGAAGTTTAAATATTGCCTTTAGTGTGGTTTGGTGTAGATCTCAATAGTGTGTAGTCTGTAGCGATTCATGTGGTGATAGGTTCACATTGGACCATTCAGAATTTGACAAGAATTGTAATCAGTTTATGTAATTTGCCTGTAATTATATTCTTGAATTGTAAACAATTTTGTATTTAAAAACAATGAAAATGAATGTTGGTTTTGTTCTACAGTGATAGCTTATTTTTTGCTATATTTTCTTTGTTTTTAGGGCTATCACTGGCTAAGACCTTTAATTCTTCCCCCATGCTCCAATGTACCAGTGTATACAGTACGCACAGGGACTGGGGTAATTTGGTAGACTTACAGGGACTGGGTAATAATAGAATAAATTAGATAGGGTATAATTGAATGTTATAGATAGGCTATGTTAGTTCTGATAGGTCTATGTTAGAGCTTTGTTGTTAAAATTCAAGTGCGGTTAAGCTTTGGTACTGGTGCTTTAGTCTGTTTCCTTGATTCAAGTGTAGACCTAGTGGTTGTAGGTTGACTTCTAAATTGGCTTGGCATATTTCTCGCTGTTATGATCTTGTCTTGGTCTTGCACGAAGGGTATGGTTTTATGCAAATTTATACAAGGAATATTGTGTACTATGCATGATTCATATGCTAGGTATATTGAGTTATGCAAAGGAGATAACTGTTGGAAGTTAAATATTGTGCCAATGATGTTGTTGTATGCAGATTTCTTTGCAAATGGTATGGATGTGTGCAAGATTATGTATACAGTTTTATGCATATAAGTAGCCTAGTTTATATTTAGCACACAAAGAGGAGGATGTCTTGGATTATGTAGTTGCTTTTCTGGAAACTGCGGTTTGTTGGGAAGTCTGCTACAGTTTGATGTCTATCAATTTAGTCTGCATGACTGACATTGATGTAATTTATTCCATACCGGTCACATGGTGTCTCGGGTTGTAATTGATTAGTTTCTGAAATAGACAAGCAAATGTGAAATCAACTAAAACCAATCTCCATATTCAGAAATTCAGAAACGTGTAATCGTGGGTCCATGTCATAGAACATGCTGGGTCATGTATTAGATTAGTGAAATGAGTTTATCTGCTTGGTGTTGCATGGAATATATGATGGATGAGTGTTGGTCGATGATCAATGAATAGAATGATGCATTACTGTAAAATCATTTAATTTTGTTGGGACGAAATTTTGTGGTTTTGGTAAAAAAGACCATTTTGATGGGACCTTAGTTTGTGGATTTTGCATTGGAGGTAATAAATACAAGGGTCAAAATTATTGTTTGATGGATTTTGATTTTGTGGTTGAAGGTGAACCACAAAATTTACCCCCCCCCCTCCCACGAAAATTAATGATTTTACAGTATACTGTCAGTGTCTGCGATGGATGATTGTAGCGGTCTTAGAGCAGTGACAGCATTATAGGAATGTTTGGTGCCGATAATTAGAAATCCTCATGTATGACTATGTTTTTTGCTTGGGGTAAAAATGAGATACTGTAAAATCATTAATTTTCGTGGGGGATTAAATTTCGTGGATTTCGTGGTTCACTTCAACCACGAACTTTAATCCCAACGAACATTGATTTTGACCCTTGTTTTGTTACCTGAAATGCAAAATCCACGAATTCAAGTGCCAACGAAATTGTCTTTTTTACCAACCAACGAAATTAAATGATTTTACAGTATTAGAATGCCATAATTACTATTATGCAGATTGCTGTACATAGTTGGCCAAGTTTGACTAAAGAAACAAATTGGACTTGGAATTACCAAGTTGATTTAAGAAACAAATTGGACTTGGAATAACCAAGTTGATTTAAGAAATAAATTGGAAAATTGGACTAGGGATGCTGATTATGGTACGAGGAACCCATGTTTATATAATGATGTCTGTGAGACATTCCGTGTCAATAGTACTCGACGACAATAGTTTCTTCAGGGGTCCTATAATTCTGGAAATCCAGATTGGCTGCATTAGAAAGAATGATCTTTTCTGGAAAAAATTAAAGTTATTTTATGAATGAAAATTTAAAGAATTGACAAAAGTTATGGTCATTTCGAGGTCCATGATCTGTATTTTAACTATAAAACAATGTTTGAAGCCTTCTTAAGGTGTAAGGATGTGTGCTTGTGGCACCCAAAACTGACTTGCAACTCGTTTTCATGATTGGACATTATGCCTCATTAAAAACCCTGTTTCTTATCTGTGAAAACATGAAATTTCAGAGAATAAATGATGGGAAAAGCAACAATAAACATGTAAGATGGTTGCTTACAGACTGCGAAATTAACCCTACTTTCTCAATATTTTAATAGGACGTTTTCCTAATAAGATTAACCCTCTACTCCATAGCAACGCATTTGATCTCTGTGGCAACACATACAGATGCATATCCTTATTTTCATATAGTTGGATTTAAGTCTACTAACTGAAATATGTCTAGACTATATTGATTTTGTGCTGGATAGACTGTATTCATTGGGCAGCTTTTAATGAAACTTCTTGTGAGAACTTGCAGAGCTATACCAAGCCTGTATATTGTCCAACATTTTAGGTTCAATCATTTATCCTGGTTATAAGGTTGTTGTGGGAGCCATTTTTGTGTCAAAAACCCTTCAGTTTATAGAAATATCTTGGTAAATATGTTAGGTCTATGGAGTAAAAGGCTAATTATAGTAGAGGGCAATCATAACTTAAATGTTTTAAATAGATTTTTGAAGGAAACAATTTTTTAGATGTGAACAATACTCAATTATGCCAAAAATGTACTTCACACCAACAAAATCAAAGTAACATTCACGCATCAGCACTAAAAGTTCATGTGACTAGTCAAGCTAATTTCGCAGCCTGTGCTTATTTACATCTTATCACCATATTTGGTCATGCACGCTGATAATGCTATGTGTGCAACAATTTGACAAGAATAAATCTATTAGTTAATTATGCCTCTCTTTCTAAGATTTGCCATGCCTTGTGTTTAGCTACACTTTAGATGAGGTCAACCACTACACTTGCCTGATGCAATCAGTTGTTTTCTGTGTCCATGATGCATTGTTTTGTCAATTATTCTAAGATTCAAAACAATCTTATTCATTTCAAAATTTTGTTTTTCTCTAAAGGTCACATGACTCAACCAGGTGATTGTGCTCTCCTATTATCATGTGACTTTGTCATGTGACACATACATAGTCTGCTGAGATATCACTCAAAGTTTAAAATTATTGAAATTGTTCTGAATCTTGACAAGATTAGTTTCTATTAGTGAACTTATAGTCCAGTTATGCATGTGCTTTCGGGGCAGTTAGTGTAGAAATCTTGTGAATTACTTTACTTAAATGTCTTTTAGTTCTGGATAGTGATTATTTTATCATTTGTCTTTTAAAACAATCCTAAATACACTTGCCGATTGATTGATGTAAGCTATATTGTGATTGGTCTAATAGACATTAGATTGTTTGTGATTGGTCAAACTCTTCAGTTTTATCCAATCAGAACACAGCATTTAATCTACACCCATTCTGCTATTCTGTTTCTTTGAATGAAGTATGCATTTTTGAGCTGTTGTTCATGAGGATTCCGTCTCGTAACCAATTATGTTAACTTTCATTTGATTGGCCAGCATTCATGCACACGATCCAATGAAGTTGTAGTGTTTAGAATGTAGAAGATATTCTAGACTTCATTGTTGTATTGCACATTGGTTGTTTATTATGTAATACAATTGGTACATTTAACTGCCCACCTAAACCTGAATTGGCAATGTGCAAAGTGGACTTTTTTCAATGGTAGAAGTATAACATAATCTTCAACAACTTCTTATGCTGGCTAGGCTAAGCACATGCCATTGTTTATTGATTTGTATAAAATATAGACACGAATATATTGACATGAACCTGACCTTTTGATAAGCATAATTTAACAGTCGATATCTTGTCTATATTTATAACTCCAGTTGTATATTTTCATATTCGGTGAGTATCAATGTGCTTGAGATGTAATACAAACACAAATTTGAAATATCGATATCACACGATTTGCTTGCGGAAATTGATAAATTCAAAGCAAGAACCTTGCAACATAATCATGCATAAAGGTCAGGTTTGTGTCAAATTCGCCAAGCTATACAATGATAGAAGAAATATTGACCTGATTGTCAGTTCGCCTTGTTGTTTCCAGTTGGCTTTGTTTTTGTTTTGTTGTTCAATCTTTGAACTATGCAAAGTTCTTATCAATTCATGAAGTTACGTACAGTATAAGGTTGTGTGACACAAGTAATATGTCCTCATGTATGTATTTTCTTTCAGCTTGGCTACACACCACTACACCAAGCAGCCCAACAAGGTCAGGTGATTGTTGTCAATCTACTACTGAAACACAAGGCTTCACCTAATGCTGTCACAAACGTAAGTCTTTCTGTGTTCTTCTTACTTCATTTAAGCTTGCCATGTAAGCTTGGTCAGAACAGCACTTGCTAGCTAATTTAGAGGTCAGAACATTGCTTGCCAGCTAATTTAGAGGTCATTGATTTGAAGCTTAGCTGAGAATTTTGTTCCAAGATGTTAATAAACAAAGTTATATTCCCTGTGAAAGTCCTATTTATTAGTTACATGACAGTTTTAGCTCAAAACTGTTGTAAATTTGTCTCTGGCAAAATATTTTTGCATCTAACTTCATGATATGTGGGATGTAGCCATCTGGCTTATGAACATCATGACTCTCTTTCATGCCATGTAAAGCAACAATTAAGTTCCAGCTTCTCAATACTTACTGTTTCCAATGAACTAACCTTAGAAGATTCCAAGGTTTGATGTAATATTTTTTTATTACAGAATGGACAAACAGCTCTCTCCATTGCTCAGAGACTTGGTTATATCTCTGTGGTGGATACATTGAAGGACATTACAGAGGTGACAGAGACTATACCGGCCAGCGATGATAAATACAAGGTTGTCTCCCCTGAGACCATGCAGGAAGCATTCTTATCTGACTCAGAGGATGAAGGAGGTATGTGGAAATTTGGTGCTAAAACAATTTTCTTGAATATATTGTTTACTGTTGCTAATGGTGACCATTTTGGTTTATTTTGCGTTATTGGAACATTTTCTGAAAACATTCAATTTTTTTTGGCCTGATACGAGGGCTGTTTATTGATAAATACATTCTGCAAAAAATATCTCAATGTAAATTGATTTCGTTAACAATTGTCCGGATATATTTTAATTCATAAAGTATGTCCAGCCAGCTTTATGCTGCGAAATATGGCATGCATCGGTATTTGAACTACATAGGTACAAAGAAGGCATACTGTGCACTTTCTATGCTTTAATCATTAGAAACAGTGTAACTTATATATTCAAGTTTGACATGGGAAATAATTGTATTTTAACTGAATTTTGTTGTGACTCTTATAAAAATTTTGATGCGATTTTATGTTTGAATTTATTGAGTAACTCTTTAAACATGTATATTGCTAGATTTGTCGTGAAAAAACTTTTAACGTCTTTCATTATACTTGCACGCCATATTTTACAACTTCTTAAATTTTACAACTTTTCTTCTAGCCTATTTTATTATGTCCCTTATGTTCTCAAAGGAGAATTTTGTTTTCTCAAGAATTTTATAAATGTCCCAGTGATCCAATTATTTTGTGTTTTCTGGTCTTGAATGCATTATGCATTTCCTGTGCATACTATTTTCCAATGCTGCAACAATAGCTTAGTAGGTGATAGTCAACTAAACCTGCACACAATAATTGCTTTATTAATACCAAGTTGGGAATATGAAAACATTGCATGCTTGTTAGATGTAAATTATATGAGATAAGATATTGTTAGTCTGGTCATTGTGTACAACTATTTGTATGAACTTGGGTCGCCCTGGCGAAAATAGATCACTGGGCCAAGTTCTGCTCTCAAAAGTACCTACTAATGTGAGGGTGTTTTCAAAACATCAAAGTGTCAAACATAGTGTTAAAGTCATGATTATCTCTTGGAATGTCCTTCTGCAAGTTGTGATCATGACACACAGTTTTTCATTTTGCTGGAACCAAATTTTGAAAGAGTTATTGGCCTTGATTGAAAACGCTGTTATCAAACTCTGAGACTTGATTGATTTACTCATGTCCATTTTGTTCTAAATCTAGATCCGTATCCAAGGTTTTATGCTGCAGGTTAGTCCCTAACTGGTGTGCAACAACACGCTTTAACAACAATAAGTCACAAAAGCTGTTGTTTCCTATAATTTTGTTTTAACTACACGCTTTAAAAACAATAAGTCACAAAATCTGTTGTTCTTGAATTTTGTGGCAACAACACGCTTTAATAATGATAAGTCACAAAATCTGTTGTTCTTGAATTTTATGGCAACAACACGCTTTAATAATAATAAGTCACCAAAACAATTAAACTTTCAAATTTGTTGAGATAATATTTTTGCAGTTTCTGTTCACTTCACACAAATGTTTTGCTTTAAATGTTTGAACCATTAATGCTACAATTAACACCACACCAGCATCCAAAGCTTTACCATAGGTTTGCCATCGATCCTTGCACTGTTACCATATTTACCTGCTATGTAATGCGACCTAGATTGTACAAGGGTGTAAATGCCAAAATTTTTATTTGTTGCATCCAATATCAAGATGTCTTTTTTTTTGCTATCGGCTGATTGCTTGTTATGAGACTGTTGGTTGAGACTGTCATAAGTCAAGGTCATTGGTTCTATTTCTGCCAGATGGACCATTTCCCTCTGACCCTCTGCATTAGAAGGAGGATGTGTCTTACAATCTAGGTCGCCTTAAAAGTGGGTAGCCTGCTTTCCTGTGAATTCGTGAACATAAGACTTGTTTTTGGAGAATGCTCACTTGTTTGTTGATTTCTAAACATTTTTCTACGATGAAACTGATGCATGAACCCCTCTCAACAAGTGAAATACAAAACATGATGAAAAATCATCGTATTTTCCAAATAGCAGCCATCCTACAGAGTGGACTCCAACTCCTCAATCAGAAGACAAGTTTCCTAAAGATTCGTGAATTCTGATTGGCTGGTCAGTAAAAATTATTCTGGAACTCTGTTTTTATTGGTTTACAGCAGAATTCCATTGGGGGTTCTTCTAGTATGTGTATTCACAAAATGGTGGCTGTGTAATCATTCTGACGCACATAAATAATGAAATTATAGACATAGGGTCATCTGCTTCTCTGTCTACCTGAATTTTAGGGGTATTATATATTTTTTCCATTAAAATTTGTTTTAAAGTGACGTATGCTAAAAAATTTATGGAAAAATAATTTTTTGTACTTTTTCAATAATTTGTCAATAATTTTGGACCTGCACGTTTAGCAGAAATATGTCAAACAGGGTTCACGAAACCATAGGAATTCACGAAATTATAGGAAAGAAGGATATATACAATACATTTTTAAAAAAAGTCTGGATATGTTTATTCATGATATATGTCTATGCTGTTACATCAATGTTTCATCATAAATCCTCTTCCCTCTGTTTCATATCCTGTATCAATTTCTATTGATAAACACTATGTCATTCATTTGTTTACTATGGTAACTACCATGTCTGCAGGCTTCTCTCCAGTCTTTGATATCAAACTAAAATATAGGTCCAGTATCTATATTTATGCATCTCGTGAATATTAATTAGCCACTCTGTTTAATAGAGAGTAAGAGTTACTTCCCTTATGTTATAATGATCTGAATTAATATACCTCGAGAATGAATAAGAGTTACAATCCCTGATAATTAACAGAGTGTTTTCCCTTTATATTGAACTGAGTAACGCTCCCTCATAATACTTGGAGTTACTTCCCCTGATAAATGTAAAATTAGGTTAGAAATAGTAAAATTAGTCTCTTCATACATACACATGTGCTATGTTTGTAATAGTTGCAGACTTATATTTAATTTAGCATAGTAATTACATACTATCACTGAGTGTATGAAATGCAAATTTAGAGTACTAGTAAATACATATTAATACTGAGTATATAAAATGCAAGTTTAGAGTACTTAGGTACCTATATACGTGGATTTAGAACACTGCTATATTTGTATATAATTGACATTATGCCAGTTGTGACTTCTCAATCAAGAATCTTCAGAGTAATTTTTGTCAAGCCCATTGTTTTCTTGACAACGGGCTCATCTTGGTGCCGACTGGCATCCAGTAATGAGTACCTTTCTTTAAAAGTAAATTACAACCACATATTCCAAAAGAATAACTTGAAAACCTTCGACAAACACCCTTCAACAAATGCTCTTTGGCAAACACCCTTTGGCAAACACCCTTTGGCAAACACCCTTTGGCAAACACCCTTTGGCAAACACCCTTTGGCAAACACCCTTTGACAGACACCCTTTGACAGACACCCTTTGGCAAACACCCTTTGGCAAACACCCTTTGGCAAACACCCTTTGACAGACACCCTTTAACAAACACCCTTCAACAGACAATAAGGTGGAGCGATACATGATCTGGCGTAATGTTAATTATACTATTGTAAAATGTTTGAATGTTGAATGTATATGTGTTGTGTTTCCCTCTCAGATCACAGTCCTAAACGCAAATCATTTGGTGAGCATGCAGATAATTGACATGTAATTGCTATCCCCCCTCCCCCCTTGCTAGCTGCTCAGAGTTTATGTATGATTGTACATACCTTAACTAAAAACTTGTGATTTAATATATGTGTATAGCTGATTGCATTTGAAACGGTTTGCCTGTAAAAAATATGGAATTGTGGACCATGTACAAGGTTTAGTGAATTAACTCTTCTCACTGTCCATCTGAAAGTTTCAAAAATATTTCTCAAATTTTGGACTTAAATGGGCGGGAAATCTGTCGGTTTTAAAATGAATCTGTCTCAGGCGAAAACTGAGATTAACAGGCATAATACAAGTCGTTATAAAATACTAGGACTGATTTTGGTAAAGCAATTGTCAGCCTAAATAAAGATTTTGTCTGATATGTGTTGCTGACTGACTTAAATGTGTAAATCGGTCACTGCATTACTATTAGAATCCCAAGGTCTACATTCTGTCATTGCTGTCGGCTGCTTCAAATTGCTTCTCATAAATATTGATAAGCTATTCATTGAATGAGTTACCTGTAGACCAATGAAAAGGCTTGTAACAATATGTGACTCTTCAATTGAAGTCAGAAATGAAAGCCAATTTAAAGAGGGCTTTTTAAAGTATTATTTATTGGTCAATCTCAGTCCAGTCATTAATATATCATTTGAATTGTTTCATTTACACATTTAGTGATTTTGCAAATTTTGCAATTTTTCCAAGTTTTGCAATTTTTCCAAATTTTGCATTTTTTTTCAAGTAAGCACAAGATAATGATGGCGTTTGAGGACAGTCTATGATTAGTTGTCACCATGAAACTACTGATAAATGTTGACTTTTTTTATCTCAGTTTAGTCCGAGCTTAAATTCAGATATCAATATTCCATATTTCTTACCGGCAAACTTTACCTAAGACTAGTTGACCATAGTGAATGTGACTAGAACATTTAATGCCATAATGCTTGTGTAGTAGATACACATCAAACCTTAAATATCTTAACAAATGCTGTCATCTCTAATATTGCATGATTTTAGACTGTAAATGCTTGTTGTAATACATGTATAACTTGGCTAATTTGACACGAGCTTAACCTTTTGATTTGCATAATTTAACAGTCAATATATTGCCTACGTTTACAACACTGATTGTATGTTTTCATTATCGGGAGTATCACGAAGGCGCTCGAGATGTAATAGAAACACAAATTTGAAATATGAATATTGCATGATTTGCTTGCTGAAATTGATATATCTACAGCAAGAACCTTGCAATAGATTCTTGCATAGAGGTCAGGTTCAGGTCAAATTAGCCAAGCTTTAGTGTTGTAGGATAGATACAAATTTAAAATTCAAGATATAATTATTTCTTTATTTGCCTATATTGGTACCATACAGTGAGTTAGAAGCTATGCTTAGATGCTTGGTAGTGTTTTAATGGAGAAATCTGTTGAGGGTCTGAGGGCGGGACTGAATATAAGGGGACTTTGTGGGAGGGAATCAGTAGTGAAATAGTATAAGAACTACTATATACTGTTGTTACAGTATAACTCCATGGCCATCATATTGACCATTGCTAGTGCCAGGAATCGAACCCGTACGAATTCTGTACGGTGCTGACACCTACCAGTATGAAGTATGAAAACTATCAGCACCTTGACTGTTGCAACAACCTATAATGTGTTTCAGTTTCCCCCTGCTTCTCTTCAATTTGCGGAGCAAAGATAA
Source organism: Spisula subtruncata (assembly GCA_963678985.1). NCBI lineage: Eukaryota > Metazoa > Mollusca > Bivalvia > Venerida > Mactridae > Spisula > Spisula subtruncata. Next base: position 66,651,973 of record OY787660.1, read on the forward strand.
TGCTTTAAAATCCATTACTCAAATGATCATTTTCTTCTCATTCATGATATAATTTCAAATAGTCCTCTGATTTTAAAATAAATATATAGCAATTCCTGTAGTATATATACATGTAGCATGAATATTATGCTTTAATGCAAATCCCCATTTTCTATTTATAGTTTAAATATTGACCAAAGCCTAAAAATGACGTCCAGGCACTATTGCCTGCATGCTTAAAAATATGTTTAATCTATGTAGAAAATATTGCATGATAACTAAACAGAACTCATTTAATGATACATGTATAGTTATTGCATTAATCATACAGTATAATTCAAAACAATGAAATAACTAGAATTTGTTTATTGCTTTATTAGTATAAGAGTTCTCGTTTAGACTAATTTTTTTCTGGTCAAAATTTCATAATTGTAAATTTGTGTATTTTCGACATTTGGTAATTTGCGCAACTTTGAGTGTGATTTCCAAATTGTGGACTAGTCTAGTAATTTTCACGATTTGTGTAATTAAAATTTTAAAATTTGTGTAAATATGGAATAATATCATTGTAGCTTAAACATTTATACTTCAATACTTGTCTTTATCAGAGTTTGAAGTTTGGCTTGGTAAGAAAATTAAGAAATAAGGTGCAATGGAATAAGTTACTTACCAATTTGGTGCATAGAAAGATACTACATTATATGTGTACAGAATAGTCATAAGTCCTTATTTGGGGAAATGGCATACAGTTTTATTACGCTTTATGTAATTTTGTACCAGATATTTTCTACCATGCTTCTTATGTGCAGTCGCCTGTTTCAAGTACCTGACAAGTTCTATTGTATGTAAATTAATTAATTTTCAGTAATTTATAATTTAATTGAATTTTGTAAATATTTCTTACTTAAGTCAGCTGGGATGCTTCTTTGTAACTGATTAACTCGTTTTTGTGAAAAAAAAATAGTTCATTTATTCGGATAGGTGACATGATTATGCTCAGAATAGCAACCATTCATCATCCATTGGGTCTGAGTATGACAAGCAATCCTCAGTTCTAAACTGCACTAAAAATGTTACTATTGAAATTTGAATCAAATTACATAAATAGCAAAATACATTATATTTACAAAGTTTACTTTATGAACTTGTTGGGTACTGAAACAAGAATTTGTTGAAATAGTCAACAGCTCTTAGATAAATAATATTATGGCATAGGAAAAAGCAGCATTGTAATAATAGCTAGGGTGTGTGCTATGTTATTTTACAATATCTTTATTTTGTCAACATCGGTTTATGAAATGTTTGTTTGTTTACAGCATGGTTATAGTCAAACTTCAATTTTTGCCATCCAACCTTGACTTTGCCAATAAATCACAACTTTAGGCCATCAAAGCTCTATTATTTTGCCATTTAAGCTCAAACTTTTCCATCAAACATCGAAGATTTTGCCATCAAAGCAGATATTTGCAATCAAGCTTTGGCTTCTTGCCGCTTGCCTAAACTAATGTTAATTTATTTCAAATTTCAGCTTTAAATATGAAGTTCAAAGTCAAATACATATTCTGATGAATTAAGGCTTTAATTGACTACTAATTAATTTATGGTATACTGTTATAAAAAAATATTTGATATCAAATTATGCCAAAATGGTCACAAATTTATTTGTTGCCTTATTATAAATTGGCTACCAATTCATTTGTGGCCTCATTTGGTTACAAGTTAGTAATCCCATTTTGTTACGACTTATTTGGCACTAATTGGCAAATGTATGTGGTCTCTGTAGGCAAACTGGTTTGACTGTAACATCATCTGTATGTGTGCATTTTGTTTTTTGAAACCTCTTTGTTTTTCTAGGTTCTTTGAAGTCCGGAATGTCCTCTATAAGAAGATATGATTTTAGTAATGACCAAATATATTCTTATATTCAATATCCCCCGTTAAAACCAATTATATGGACTAACTTATTGAAGTTTTCACACAGGTTTAGAAAATAAATATTATGAAAGTGAAATTCATTTGCTCAATCATTTGATTACAAACATTACACATTTTAATGCAAAATATTTTGACTTAACTTCCTTGGTTATCATAAAAAAAATGCTGTTTGCAACAAATTTATTTTAAAGTTGATATTTTGCGAGTATTTTTCATGTTTATAACTCAGGGTACATAATTCTAAGTACTTGTCTGATTTGAATATTTAATTACATGCATTCTATTTCATAACCATGGATAAGAATATTTTATATTGATACTGTTTGAAAGCTTCCTTTAGTTAGTTCAGGAATTTAACTTAATATTCGCATGAGTGAAAAGGTGGGAAAAGAGATTTCAATGTCTAACAATCAAATCTGGTATAGTGGGACACTAAAACAATTATTGTATCAGTCAAAGGGAGCTAACTGCCTCAATATTGCTGTTATGCAAACCAAGAGTAGTTTCCCCTTAACCATAACAAATTTGCATGTCAATGTTTGGAATGAAATTGTTGATGTTGTATTGAATGAAAAATGATGTTTAAAGGCTGCTGCCTTGCTTTCACTCAAAGCATGCTGCCTTAAATGTACATGTATATTAGCTACAGCTTTAGAAGACATGTATATATACTCATTAGATGCGAAAAATCTTGTTTTAAGATGCAGCTCATTTTTAGTGTTATCATTATTTTACCAATCAAAATTCATAAAAGGGAACAAGCGCTAGTCTTCAATGCATCTTTGTTGATATAAAGAAGTGATATTTTGTTGTTACCCTTCAATTTAATTGTTATAACAAAACTATTCAATTAAATATCATTTTAACAAATATAGAATTGCATAATTAACTTCCACAAAAATATTTGTCATTAATTAGACCTACTTTTATTCTAAGTTTGTTTTCAAGTTAATTTTGCATCTAGTAATTTCGGAGTATTGGGACTCACACAGACAATTGGATGCATGTTAATCCAAAATCCTCCCTTTCATCACGAATAAGGTTATTTATCTTATTGTATACTGTCAAATCATTAATTTTTGAAGGGGATTAAATTTTGTGGATTTCGTGGTTCACCTTCAACCTCGAAAACAAATCCCAGTGAAAAATACTTTTGACCATGGTATTGATCATGAAATGCAAAATCCACCAATTAAAGTCCCATCGAAATGCTCTTTTTTAGCAAAACCACAAAATTTTGTCCGATCAAAGTTAAATGATTTTACAGTAGTATATATAGAGATATAACCTTATTGTGCAAAAGGGTTGATTAGTGTTGACTCCCATAGACATCAGCCATCCAAGTTGAGTTCCTGTTGATATATATATATTGACGGTGCCAAATCAAAACCCCGTAACTCAATTTTGGCGCCAAAACTTTTTTCGCAGTATCCACATCTGCTAGACGTCCTGCGCATTTCTGTCTTGTCACCATCTAAGTAACGAGATTGGCTCTTTAGATGGCGACAAGACAGAAATGCGTGGGACGTCTAGCAGATGCGGATGCTGGAAAAAATTTTCGCGCCAAAATTGAGTTACAGGGTTTTGGTTCGGCACCGTCGATATATTGTAGTAGATGTATACTGTATTGTTAGATTGCATGTATATTATATCAACATACTCTTTGTACTAAAACTTTTAGGGTCCTTATCAAGGGCTCAGTGCAAAACTATGATAACAACATCAATTTATAGAGGAATGTACCATAATTTTGCACTAAGCCCTTGTTATGTATTAATAAATGCATTAAGTTGATTACTAGCTTAGGTGAACAAAAATTGTGCTCTCTGAACATTTTCTGTGGAGCACAATATAAATGGCGCTTTGTCTTATGATGAATGTGTGTGAAGCTAGGGAGCATGTAATGGAATGCTTAGTTTCGCAATTCTAAAATAGTGTATTGTAATTTATCGTCTCTTTCAAGGTTGTTTGTTAAATTTCCAATAAACAACCGAATACTAGTAGGCAGGCGACTGGTTCTGTGTTTCTCTGTTACTTAGAATAGAAACAGGACCATGTGACGAGAACATGTGACGCCCAGTCTAGAATTTTACATTCAATTTATTGTTTTCTCTCTCCACTTTCTCTGCTGCCTCAGGAGATGATTTTATGCCGCAGTCTCCGTTATTCGGCAAGCCCTTATCTGAACAACATGTATATTTACCATATTATGAGGGCACGAAGAATCGTAAGTTTTAAGTGTTGCATATTGTGCTATGAATTATTCCGGAATGTGCCAGGCATCGTTTTATTTACATGTTTTATTATCAGAATCTACCTGATGTTTAGTGTTGTATGTGACAGAAGCAATGGAAGTGTGAAGTGTTTCAAAAAATTCATTTCAAGTTTTAATGTTTAGATTGTTTTGGGAAACTAACTTATATGGTCTACTCCATGTGGTTAAAGTACCCCAACTCAGGAACAGTTGATTGAGGGTTTAATCCCTGACTCATGACATACCAGTCTGGTTAAAACTGGTACTGCTTTATATTAACTCATTTTCTTGCACTGGTTATGTTAGAGTCATTATCCAGGACATGTCGGCTCACTGTCTGGATAAAATGTGACTGGGCCATCTCCATAGGGCTGAAATAAATTTTCCTTAAATGGATTTTCAAATGTTTGGAACACTTCCGGTGCTCCTCGTTTCACTGCATTATTTTTTGTAGCCCCAAGATAACGTATTACTTTTAGTTTAGTACATGTATACATTTATTTTCACAGTTTTAGTTCCATTTTGCTAGAATGTTCACTTTCATTATTCGCTACATGTTAAGTTTATTGTTTGCTACATTTGAGTGTGATGTTTTTGTTTATACAATTTTATTAAATTACCTGTTACTAGCCTGTAGAGTCTATCGCTCACCTGGCTTTACCATCTGTATGACTCTGGGGGCAAGGATTTTACCTGGGGTTTGAAATAGCAAAAGTAAAAATCCTGATGATCATTCTCTGGGTTCGGGGGGGGGGGGGGGGTGGGGGTCTTGGTTTTAATTGACTGGTGCATCAGGGTTTTGTAACAAAGATAATCATCAATAGCGTATAATACACTTGGTCTGTATGATCATACCCCCATCATTGATGAGGATGTATATTGCTTTGCACATGTCGCCAATGTCGGTCTGTCCTGTTGGTCTGTAGTCCAAAATGGTTTCCCTTTAATAACCCAAGAACACTTTGCCCTAGCATCTTCAAACTTTACATGTTGGCTGGCCAGCAACAGTAGATGACCTCTGTTTTGATTTGAGTCTGTAGGTCAAAGGTCAAGGTCACTGACTTTTGCCATTTCCTACAATTAGGCTGCATTGGGGCATATGTGTTTTACAAACATCTCTTGTTATCATATGTTACAAATCCCTTATGTTGAATGCATGGTTGAAAGTTTTCAGTCTTAATACTGATTTCAGTATTTTTAGAAAAAAATGCACTATTTAATGTATATGAAAATCATCTAGTTTAGCAGTTTTCAGTATTTTGAAATTTTGAACTTTCACCCATGTGAATGTCAGGTGAGTGTGTCAGGATGTCCCATGTCCTTCTCGTATTGTTTTATTAGTTATTGCACAATTCATTACTTCTACAATGACATTTACTATTGAAAACCTCCAGGACCTTGCTGGATAGTTTGTCTGTATTGCAACCTCCAGTGGCGCCGTTCTATGTCTGGCTTGATGCTGTGGAAAATCAATGACAAGATAAAGTGCAGACAAAGTATCAGTTGAGACATTATTATCGTGTTATGACATGGGGAGACGTTTTATTGGATTTAAATATAGAAATATAATTACACATTTTTCGGACTTATGAATAATAGCTGAGTTCTTGCTGTTTTGAGACTTAGCACTTGTTAGATTCAGCGGACAATCTGATCTATTAAGGTTAGTTTGTCATGTATAGTTTTACACATATAATATTGTTCGTAGCATCCATTGGTTATGGTTGAATCTATACTGCTAGAAATAAACTGTGTATTTGTCTTTCCTTTGGTATCATTAACATTCATAATGTAGTTAATAATGAAGTGGCGAGGGAAACCATTTTTGGATGCAAGCTGCATGCTTTATATTCATATATTTATATAATCTGTTGTAACCATGTGTATTTATTCTTGTATTATTAATTTAGAGTACAAACATATTACAGAATTATTTATACTTACGACTGTGTTACCATTGTCGATAATATTTTCTTTTAGAAATAAATATTGCATAGTTTTTCATGATAGTTACTATTATTTTATAAAAATAGAAAGTTTCATTTATCAGTTTCTCAGATTATCAAATTTCTGAAGAAATAATTGTAAAAGGTTCTTGATTTAATTTGCTAGTTTGTATTTTTTTAAGCTAGTTGAATGCAGAAATTTTTTTTATAGGCCTTTATAATACTGGTATTGATAAAAATGTAATGATTAATGATTATGACTTGACATAATGTAAACAAGATGCTTTTTGTTTTACAGTAACTGTTGTAATAAAATAAATATTTATTTTAGATAATTACGATTTTTTATTATAAATAATATGTAATCATTATCATAGCGGCTTTTATAAAACCACATTACAAGGGTTAAAGCAAATAGTCTTTTAATTGTTTTCACTATGTGAGTTCTACAACTTTGTGTTGCGGACCCTCATTATGCTACCGAATGTTTATTATAAATACATTATAATTGGATGGTGTGTCGTATTATATTTCATATCAACGGTGCCGAACCAAAACCCTGTAACTCAATTTTGGCGCGAAAAGTTTTTTTGCAGCATACGCATCTACTAGACGTCCCACGCATTTCTGTCTTGTCGCCATCTAAATAACGCAATTGGCTATTTAAATGGCGACAAGACAGAAATGTGCGGGACGTCTAGCAGATGCGAATGCTGCTGCAAAAGAAGTTTTCGCGTCAAAATTGAGTTACGGGGTTTTGGTCGGCACCTTCGATATATTTATACTAAAGTAGGAGTTTGGGTATTATAACATAATGTGTGCGTATATATATATTTCAACCATATTATATTATAAAATAAAAATTATATACATAATATATAACTTGCATTTGGTTGGATAATATTTGAATGGTTATTTTGCCTATTTTCACTTATGTAATCGCTTCTATATGGAAATGGAACTATGTGTCAGTAATCAATTTTGAATGATTGTGAAAATTTTATTATTACAGTAAATGATTGAGGTATTTTATATTTCTTCAGGGGAAGATGCATTGTCGGATAGAGCTGGTAGCGTTTCTCCGTTGAATACATCTTACGATAAGGTATGTTTGTGAAGATTCAATGAGCTTTTACAAAAGGTTCATTGAGCTCACAATTGAACTTTAACATGAATATAGTTCAAGGAAGGTATTTGGATTCAGTGTGCTTTAATTTGTATGAACTTTACTGAGCTCATGTGAGCTTAAGATGAACAGGAATCAAGGTAGGTTTTGGTGAGCTTTTGTAAAGTTTACTGAGCTCATGTGAGATTTAAAAATAGACATACATCAAGGTAGAGTGTTGATTCAGCAAGCTTTTATAAAGTACTATGTCATGAGCTGAGCTTTTATTAAGTGCATTTAGGTCATTAGAGCAAGTCTGGCTAATTTTCTTTCATAAGACAGATGTTTGACAGTTCATTACTGCTCGGGGGACTAATATGTAATTTCTGAAGTCTTTGTTTTTTGTCATCAGTAACTTCTGTTAAGACAAGTACGACTCTTTGATTGTAAGGTACTTTTTTGGCATCGTCTGAGTATTCTAGCTGTTAACACCTCACACATTCATTAAGCAACCAGTATTATTACTGTAAGCATTTTGACTGATTAGGGGGAGGGGGAGTGTTTGGGGGGGGGGGGGTAAAGCATCAGCTCCAGGGCATCAGCATGTGTATGTACAATGTACCATACTAGAAATCAATACGTTACCAAATATAGCAGCATACCAAGAACCAATGGTGACAAGTTAAAGTGACAAATGACACGGCTGAGAGATGCTGTGAGATCCTGCCATATATTTATGGCCCTTCTGGAATACAAGAGTCGACAAGTAAGTTCTAAGCCTCGGTATCGCAGACAGCCATAGTGGAAGTAATTTCAACAGTCTGGTCCCAGGAATTGATGGTAAAATTTGTTTTATTAGCCAAGGTGATGACATCATGTGATTGTGGTGGGTAATTTCTGGTAGAATGAGGTACCAGTAAAAGCTACCAGAATTTGTTTCTCTTTTTTTCGCCATGTTGTCTATTATTGATGATATACCAGTACAGACATTGTTGGGCTTTTCACACCAGTATTATGTGTTGTGATTTCCATAGAGCTATCCATATTGTGTGCCACAATGTTTTTATATTTTTTTTAAAGATTTTTTCTCCGTAAATTTGTGCAAAAGTAGTGTTTATTTCTCTATAATTATGCTTTCTATGATTTTACTGCAATTATGGAGTTCTCCTTAAAGTAATTCTGCTATTTCAGTTTGCTGTAAACTTGCTAGCTTTGTATTCAGATATTTAAATCATATTCTTGTCCAGTTAAGAGTGAGTGGGGTATTATATATGAAGTCAGAAATTTCATCACTCTGTATCTTGGAATTCAGAGGCATTCAAACACAGACTGACAATATTCTGTCATATATCTTTCAGCCAGACTGGTTAAGGTCGTCATGTGATTTTGTCAAGATTGTCATGTGACTTGTTGGCATTGTCACATGACTTGTTAAGGTTGTTATGTGACCGATTAAGGTTGTCATGTGACATGTCGTTTCGGCAGCCCATAATTTTAGTAAACTTGTGGAAAGTCAACGGAATGTCTAAGCAACATTATGTAAAGATAATTTTGATATAGTGTTAGTCAAATAAATGATCAACTTTGAAGGATAAAAATGTGATTTTATTTCTGGCAGATCAGAGGATCTGGAATACAAAGCTATTGCAAGTGTATGGTTAGAACTGATGTGTGAACACTGTTAAATCAGTCTTGTCTCCTTCCATCATCAATGCCCACATACTGTGATCGAAATTGAAAAATATATTGTTTAACACTACATCAAAGTTCTGTTGCTACATTGGTTAACCATGTTTCTCATTGATGTGGAGTGTTTGTAGTTCATTGAAGCCAAGTCATAGCCATCTTATAATTGCTTTCAATCTCGGCATACTTTGTTTACCAGAGTGTTTATTGACGCCAAGTCCTAGCAATCTTAGCATTGCTTCCAATCTCGGCATACTTGTTAACCATCATAACCAACACCGTACATTATTGAAGCCATGTAACAGTAACACTATCTGCCATTTCAACTGAATTAAGGCCCCTGATTGACTTTGCTGATTTTAATGGTCAAGGATTCCACTGGGACATAAGTGCTTTGTGAAAACAGTCTTGTTATGAACAAGGATTCAACTGGGGCATAAGCGTTTGTTGAGCGCAGTCTTGTTTACCATTGTTCTGCCTCAAGTAGAATAATTTGAACTTTGTTCCGTCCTGTGGTCTGTTAGGGAAATGATAAAACAATGTGTGGGTCTATAATTATATTCCTATATTGGTTTCGCTAGATCGCTTTATGTAGGCATTGATTTCTGTAAAACGATATTTTTGAGTTTTCAAGTGCTATCATTTTGTACTTGCATGTTATGTTGTGTTGTACACGTGCGCACGTTTTATATCAGGATGTTGTGCTGCGACAGTCTGAAGAAGCGAGACGCACGAGAAAAAGTGAGATGAGTACAGCCCTTCATTATCCATCCTATCTTGAAGGGGGTCCTGACTATGAGGCCGAAATGAGATATTTTAGTGGGGACACCCTCTCCCCGAGAGATAAGGTAATCACAATGTTGACATATACATGTTTATTGAGATTTCATCAGTTTCTCGAGTTCTCGTGCGTGTCTAAGAATAGCCATTAAAATGTGCTTTCCACAAATGCTCCGTTTTTGATGAAACAAAAATCAATTAAACATATAAAATCATATGAATTGTATTGGGATATTAAGGAAAATATCTCATTTGGGATAAGGATGTATCTAGAACACTGAAATTTATCATAGTTATTTGGTTAATTCAAGTTTGGTTGTATATCTAAAATGTTTTCATCAAAACAAAATTTATTAATTTACAAAATTTATTAATTTTTAAATAAATTTAATTAAAATAGCAGATTTCAATTGTTTTGGGAGGGAGGATGTTAAGCGTGTATAACACTAAAATTATTTTGATGGTTTTTATTTATATTTGTGGATAGTACATTTTTTTAGGAAGAATGCATCTTATATCTATAAATGATAGTTAGATTTGAATGTAGATTACATAAAGGAATTTGTATATCTGTTCTTGATAGACTTAACAAGTTGTAATAGTTTTAATATGATAACCAATTACATGTAAATATATGTATATATACCATTTAACATTTTGTTGTGGTAACACCAAGTGTTGAAACACACATGTACATAGAAAAAGGGTTCAAGCTCACAACTAGGGCAATGTATACAAAGGGGTCCAAGCTCATAACTAGAGCAAGACTTAGAAAAGGGTCCAAACTCATAACTAGGGCAAGACATAGAAAAGAGACCAAGCTCGGCATAACTTGGACAAGATCCTTCAGAAAAGGGTCTGAGCTCTTAATTAACTTAGGTTCAATGCATTTCTAATATTTTGATTGTGATCATTTATCGGAAAAGAATAGTTTGTTACCTACTGTTTCTAGAACTGTAGATTTGAACTTGCAACTTGCACCTTAAGCACGATAGTCATGGTCCTTGTGTAAGCCCCCGTCACTGGTCGAATATTTGAGCACTGAACTGTTCTGCGCACTTCAACTGCATATTTTTGTTTGAATTTAGTTTACTTAGCTACTATAGATCTAGTGTTTCTTCACAAAACTATGTATCTGTTAATTTTCTATGTATATTATATATGTGTGTTAATTTTTGTGCAAAATGTGTGAAACAATGCCATATATATATTTGTATATCTTTTGTACATCCCACTGTTTTCTGGAAGTTCATTAGCAGGTATACTTCCTTTAGTCAAGAGACTAGAATTTTATTCTATTCTTTTTGCTATTCTATTGGGAGAATAAACTCAATATCTTTCTATATGGATTATAATTACCGGTACATACTGGTAAAATGTGTGGGAAGTTTTATGATATTCAAGTGAGGGCATTCAAAACCTAGGGAAGCATATTAGAGCATTTGGAATATTGGTGAGCATTAGAGCATGTGTAGCCTTCTGTAGGTGACTGATGCAAAGTTGTGTGGTGTTTGAATGGTAAATTTAGGTAATGCAAGGTTGCACCAAAAGTTGTTGTTTACTATTCATAATGATAGAACAAATATGAAACATATGGCATTGTTTGATATGTTTTAAGTGTTTTCTGTGTGTTGTGTTAATATTACATGGCTTTTTTCTAACCCTTTTTAGGGGCCTTTAGGCCCTCAATGTGGGGAAATAATAAAATGATATTGATATTTTGCTAACATGGGGAACTAATTCTTTTGTCAAGGTAAACTTTTGGGGATTTTTGCATGATTTAAAAAAAAAATGGGAAAGGGGCTGTAAAAAGGCCCCTACTACATATGGAAAAAGCCCTGTCGTATAATTTGGTTTATTATTATATGTATGTTGTATTGCACCTCCTAGGAGAAAAAGGTGTTCTCTGGTGATTTCTCCACATTGAGTTCTGACTACTCCACGCTGGAGCGAGATAGTGGAGGCGGTTCCAGGAAGGTGATCCGCTCGGTTGATGCAAGTCAGAACTCTCTCGATGTTGATGATTATGTCACTGATGACTCTATCAAGAAGGTAAAACATTGACATACTTGGATGGACTTTATTCCCCTAGCCTTGTAATTATACAACAACGGTGTCCCTCCCACTCTCCTCCATCCCACTTTCCCTCTCCCCCTCCCTCAGTGGTTGGAATGCCGTTACCCAGTGACATTGGTTTTATATGCACAGTTATTTATGTTTCAGTTGGCAATCCCAATTCAAATTCCCGTACAATGTATTCCATTACCCCTCAATTTATTTCTCTCCCAGTTCAGTTAACTTGATTTTTAGTATACAATGAGTTCAGTTCAACTTAATATAGATCTTAGAATTTCTTTTTTTGTTCGTTAGAAATTTTCCTGTGCTGTATATATTATAATTTTTGGATTTTTCATCTTTTTTTCTGGTATGATTTCATCTACATTTAGCATGTTTGAATGAATGACCTTGTCATGATCAGTTTCTTATTTGTGTCATGCTGTGTTAAACATTGTGCTATTCATTATTCATTTGTAATTTTGAAAAATCATATTTAATTAGCTAAATTTTTCAAATCCGGATTACTTAGTGTTTGACAATTTCATATCTGATAATATTTGTAAGGTCTTTTATAATTCCATGTCCAGTAATATTTGCAGATTTCGCAATAATATTCTGAAACCAAATTCCAGGACAAATAAGTTGAATTGTTACATGCTTTGTGATTGGTTAGATTGATGAATTCATTATACAGATGTGAAATGCTCTCTGATTGGTCAGATGAATTTGCACTGTAAAATTTAAATACCTGAAAATGTTTATCAAATCAAATTAAGAAATTGCTGATAGAACACACATATACCTTTTGAAGTTAACAACAACCCCTAAACTTACCCAGTGCGATATTGCTGATAGAGCACACTTTTTCCCTTTGAAGTTAACAACAACCCCTAAACTTATCCAGTGCGATATTGCTGATAGAGCACACTTTTTCCCTTTGAAGTTAACAACAACCCCTAAACTTATCCAGGGTGATATTGCTGATAGAGCACACTTTTTCCCTTTGAAGTTAACAACAACCCCTAAACTTATCCAGTGCGGTATTGCTGATAGAGCACACCTTTTCCTTTTGAAGTTAATAACCTCCCCCTTCATTTATTCTTGCATTAAGTCCTACCCTCTCAGCTTAATATTTGAAAACTTCACGAGACAATATCCCCTCCTCAAGATACGATTATTATTACCGTAAGAAAATTATATCTAACAAATTACTTGTTTTGAATGTTAACGGTATTTGTTTGTTTTTAATTTGTGTATTAATATTGGTGTAGGGTTGTTTTGTTAAACTCACTCTAACAATATTTCAATAACTAGTTATCAAGTTATGCATAATTTTCAGGAAATAAAAGCACAATTCAAATTCTTGGTAAAAGATTTTTAAAAAGATTTTTAAAAATAAAATCAAGATTTTGGGCAATTCTGTAATTAACTTGACATACATGTTTTTAACCATGTCTTACTGTAATTGTGATTGTTCTGTACCTTTGAGTGTGTAAATACATGAAAAGTGCTATATTAGGTATCATTAAATTTTCAATATTTTTATCCAAAAAAAAATTCATTAGCGAACAAGACCTGTAGGATAAAGTTAAAACTAATGCAGTTTGATTACATTTCATTGATTGGGTTCTTGTCTCATTTTGAAAACATCATCACTCATGCTTGAGTTACTACTGGCTCCGAATATGATGTGTTTTCTCGTTTTCTCTTGTACAAATATAATTGATTAAGCATGTCCTGTCTGGCTGTGCACAATATAATTGATTAGGCATGACGTGGTTGGCCTTGAAACATGTGATTGCAAGGTCTGTCATTATAGATGAATGCTTCGCTGTTTGTTCAGGTCAGGAACATTTCGTTGAATGTTTATACCTTGAATGGGCAAGACTTCGATAAAATTAGAAATTTTAGCTAGACTTTTTAATTTAAAGTTTTTTAAAATTTTGTTTCCAACCTAAACTTAGAAATTTTGATCAATTTTGTTACTATCAACATACTAGAAAGTCGAGGACCCAGCATTCATAAACAGTGCTCTTGTTGGTGCGAAAGCTCCCATTATGTTGTATGCTGTTATGCTTTAGATATTTATTTGCCATATACACAAAGTCTTGAATGATTACATATAGTTATTGTTAGACTTCTGACTTCATTGTTCTCACGTTAAAGCACCTTTTTCTTATTCTATCAGTTTGGTATGGGCAAATGTTTTTGTAGGAATTTTTGTTACTACGACTTTAACATGGGAAAATGCACTGAAATCATGAGATGAACATTTAGATAACATCTTTCAAGTTCTGTTTTTCATCAGATTCAGTGTTGACCAGAAAATACTCTCTAACTATACTAACCAATCATTGTCATAACTTGAGCATTTTTGTTAAAGAGACACATTCTTGGATTAAAGTATGTCTATAAATATTCCAAGTTCTTATAAATAGTTCATAAAATTAATGAAAATAATTATCTTTCTAATCAGGAAATTCTTGGTTGCCTTATTTGATGGTTAGTTGAAGTCTGAGTAACAAAATTTTCTACGAAAAGTTTTGTCTCGATGTTAATGTTATCACGCTTCTTGTGCATGCAACTTTTCTGTGTAATTTCTCCAGAATACTCTTCTGTTTGGGGAGGACTTTTACGCTCGGAAGTCTGTGCGTCTTCAACAGACGGAGGCTCAGATGCATCGTGAAATGATTGATACACGGAATTCCAGGATAGGTATTCCGTCAAAATCTAAGGCTTACTCAACGGAACTGGTTGACGGTTACGATCTTAGCGATCAGTTCCAATATCTACCTGACGACTCCGTCGACGTCACGGCCCAACAGGTAAATATTGGTGTGCAACAAGATAAACTCTAAAACCGGAGATTTTACGATTTTCAAGGATTGATCTGCTACTGAAATGGCTGGTAAATTATTTAGATTCTGTTGCCATGGAGACAGAGTACTATTAGTTGACACAGCTCTTGACAACACTGATATTGTATTTGTGCAAAGTTTGTACAAAGTCTGCCATCACTATGTGTTATGTAAAAACGTAATTCCGTCGGAACGTAATGTTTTCTGTCTGTTATTATTTAATGTTTCACTACGTGTACACAGTCACCTCCGCATGGCATAATTTGCATGATGTAATAACTGTACTCACATCAAAAAAAATTTTTTTTTATTAAAACAAAACTGGTATGTTCGGTATGTTCGGTTTGTTCATATATTCGGCATGGGATAAAACATCATTGCATGATATTGTTTTGATTGATGGATATTTGGACAGGTTATAAACTTGGGATTCTACATTTACAGGTATTGAATTTCCTGTCTGGATTTTCTGTCTACACATGAATGTCATGTTTGATTGATAAACAATCACATCTCATGTTGTTTGAACAAGATAAGTTGTACATGTCATTGCTGCATTAAGATACAAGATACCACAAATGGTCTAAAAATGTGAATTAAGCCCTCAAATTATCCTTGAATGTTCTGTGCAAAATTGTTGTCCTGGCCTCTTTGCAAAATGTACAATACTGCTAGACAGTTTCTAGAATGATCTTTTCTATACCCTAGAAGGGTTTGGATTACATTTCCGGACCCATCATTGAAGGGTTGGGGGTTGTGGGTCAGTACAAAATTATGGTCAGATTGTAAGGTATATTTCTATAGGAATCTGTATGCTGAACCGTCAATCTGATGGATGCTCATTGCATAGCTTGGTGTCTATGAGCCAGTGATTGTCAGTTAGTATGGATGTATTTGACAACATTTGGCTGTAACCCTAGACTTTCATAATGTATGAGCAGTTGGAAGACATTTATCATCTGTGGTACATAGCCACATTTCATAACCATCCCTGAAAATATTTACCAGGAATACCATCAGGTGCCAGAGAAATCAGAGTAGAGAAATCAATATAGGAACAATTAGGACAAATCAGAATTAACAAGAAGTCCATGAACTTACCCCACATCAACAGAAATGCACTTAAGGTAGTTTGTTGAAAATAAGGCCTCAAAAGTCCAAGGTTATTGGCCAATCTGGTTGGGAAAAAATCTAATGCCCCACCCACTTAGACTCCCTCAGTCCATTGCAGAACAGCAAGCAAATATTACATTTGAGTTATCTTGTGCCTGTAAAGCCCTCTCCATATTCTCGGACACCTGACTTTATAATTATTGTTAGCTTTTTGTGTCATATATTTTGCTGAGTTATATTCAGTTTGCAAGAAAGCTTATTCAGGTCAGTCAGGAAAAAGCTATAAGGGGATGAAAGCAGAACTGATCTATCTGTATATCTGGGTATCAGTAGATAGGCTTGTTTTGCGTCAGAATCATCTGAAAACTTTACTTCTTGATATATGAGCTTATAAATATTAATTCTATATTTTGCCTTATTTTACAGGACTACATGGAGGCCCAGATGGTTGGCTCCTACGAGGCTCCCATAATGCCAAGCACAGCCGACAACCGTTACATGGCGGCACCTGGGAAATCTGACGGAACAAGATTCAGTTCGTACTCTGGATCTTCGTTCAATACACATTTCGATCCTGACAACATTGCCCTGGATAAGTCACCAGTATATTCTGGGTAAGTTTTCCAAACATGGCCGACAACATGAATTTTTTATGAAATTATCGTCAAGGGACTGATTATTAATAATTATTCATAGAATTAGGTAATTAATTGATACTACAATCCTGTCTATTGATTGGATTATACTCATCGTGAAATACAGTCAGATCTAGATACAATGACACTCTGTTTTTCCAAAATAGTAACTATTCTGCTGATCATCAAAAATTAGTTATTCAAGTAAAATGTCTTTGTAATGAATATATCAGCATACTGAATTGATTCAAAGAATGTTTTGATTTGTCAGGGCACTACCAAATTCAGAATAACTCCCTATACTTATGGTACAAGTTTAAGGAAGAATTGCTTAGATTTTAATATTTTGCTATTTGATAAAACTCATGGCTGAATGTTCTGTAAGAAGGAATAAAATTTTTAATGATATTAAACGCTAGATACTTCAAGGCATAAAGAATTATTTAAAGATTATTTAGCAGTTAAAAGCTTTCTATTTTAATTGATAAGGAATCAAGGCTGTATTGTATCATAAAGTTCAATCCAATGTAGGCAGCTGTGAAAATTTTATATCGAAGACATAGCAAGCAAGCTCATGAAATTTTAGCATGATTGAATTATATAACAGAATCTAAAACTTGATTCTGTCACATTTTCTAGGGAACTATGGAACAAAAAAGTTTGTATTCATTGTATCTGGTCCTGATCGTTCTAAATATGGTGAATGTAAATTTGATTATGCGAAATTGTCTGACAATTGTTGATTAGATTTGAATTCCTGCAGGAGATTCTCTTACGTGCTCACAAATGTGTGGGTTGGCGTGAAATCAGTACGAAGGCGTAGGTTTCCCAGACTTATAGCTGCTTCACATATACATTTATAGAATTCATTCCAGCTTTTTGTTGAAATATGTAGTTAAGGATTGGTACTTTGTCTATTTTTAACTGAATGAACTTCGTTCTCTGAATTACTAGTTACATGACATACAAAAACAAACTATAGTTGAGTTTTAATGTTTCATTTACTTGAAATTATTGTATTCCTCCAAATGTTTCGATTTTAATAGCAAAAATTCAGATTTTAAGATTTAATTTATTGACCCAAGATTCATGAGTGATCCGGATAATTAGTGAACATTTTGACCTCTAGAACGTAAAATCTGACCTTTCCATTAATCATCAAGTTCATGTGAATGTCAAGGTCAATAAATGAAAGGTCAAATGTCGGAGAAGGTAGGTCAAATGTCTGACCTTCTCGTTTATTCTGAAGATCATGTAAAAGTTCAAGGTTAATCTATGGAAGGTCAAATATCTGACCTTGTTATCAATTATTAAGGTCATGCAAATATCAAGGTCATGTTAAGAAATAAAAAAGAGAAAGTTTTTGTTTGTTAAGCTCACAATTTATTTATTACTTGTACTACACAGCAAGCTTAAATGGAAAAGGTAAAAACTAAGTGTTCTTTTTGTTTGTTGATTTTCTTCGACTCTATATTTTCCTGCACGGAATTTTGTGAAATCTTACGTAACCATGACAACCATATTAAAGCATGGAGCATTTATCCCATTCTGTGTGTTTATGTTTTATTTAATGTTTTTTGAAAACCAGTGGCAGATACTAGTGATAAAACTGCAGAAATTTATATCGCTACAAATGAAATCAATACTCAAATCCAACTTGCATTAAATTGTATAACAGTTCATAAATTTAATCGTTCTGCGGGTTGAAACTTTCAGTTAATTTGTTGTTGGTTTATTGGGCTGTCTTTGGCGATTAAGAAGCCTATAAATCTGATTGGCTGTTTTAGTACTTGTATCATTCAGTCATGTGATTGTCATGTGATCTGCCACTGGTATTTATAGTAACCAATGTAATTTGATTTGATCTTGTTTGTGTTTTGTTTATTTACCATTAAAAATAATTATTTTTTAACTCAATGAATGGATGCAACAAAAACCTATCTGATTGATTGTTGTTGCCTCCACCCCTTGCAGTACTTGAACCAATGCTTGTAGTTAGTGAACCATACATTATTGCCCTAACAATTCGGGGGAAAAAAACAGAATCGGGGAGTTTGCTAAACATGTCTGTCTACCCTACTTGAACTGGCTCTGTTCAAAACTTGAAAGGAATTGAATTTCCTACAGTGTCTAGACTGGCCTTATTTAGCAGGCTCTGTGATTGGGATTTGGATAATTTAATATGCAGAGAACAGATTTTGTATTTGCAATATTTTAAGATCCCCTGATGGTTTCAACCAAAGTTGGGTCAGGTAAACAATTATTTTCTGTTACAAAACCTCAGAGTTTAGTTCTTCATTGACATTAAAACTGTCAGAAAATTTGTTTAGTTCTGGGTGAGGGTCTTTACAAGATAGTCAGATAAAACTTTAAGGAAAAGGTTAACAGATTACATACTAGTCCCTGTATTCAGATGGAGAAAAGGCTCCTTCATTAACTGTCGGAAGTGAAGGGTTCTATTATAGTTAGACTGGTTCAGTTTATGTTGTGTCTTACATCAACTGTTTAGTTCATGTTGCGTCTTATATCGACCGGTTTAGTTTATGTTTCATTTTACATGGACTTGTTTTGTCTGGTTTAGTTTATAATATGTCCTACAATAACTGGTTTATATTAGTTTATAGTTTATGTTCTTATTTATGTTCATACTTACATCTTTCTGTTAAAACCTCCTACATTTATGATCATGCCTGTCTTTTACTTACCTGATTATTACTAAAATTAACAGCACTGAAAGAAGGTGAGAATTATTTTCCATTTTTGATTATTTTTCTCATTAAATATTTCTAATTGCTAAACTATTTTAAAAAATGTGTGGCTAGTTTGACATTCTTGATTTACACCATTTAAGATAAAACTTTAAAACAATTTTCACGAATTTGTAAAT
Organism: Spisula subtruncata; assembly: GCA_963678985.1. Lineage (NCBI taxonomy): Eukaryota > Metazoa > Mollusca > Bivalvia > Venerida > Mactridae > Spisula > Spisula subtruncata. Next base: position 66,671,209 of record OY787660.1, read on the forward strand.
TTAAAAAAAAATATAACTTAAAAATAATATTTTTTATGATATATTATTTTAACATAAATCTAGTTGTCCTAATCAGTAGGTTTATGTTTATTAACCTCCTGAAAAATATGTACTCAGATATAAATAGTATATATACATATCATGTGCAGTAGATGTTCATATTAAATAGAAATTAAAAATGCTGAAAAATTCTCATCCCTCCCTCTCTCCATAAATTGAAGTTTTCTTCAATATTGAGTTACCTCACTTTGTTTCAAAACTAATTACCTCCCTTTGATTCAAAATGAATTACTTCCCTTTTTGTTTCAATGTGAGTTGCTTTTCTTTGAGTAAAAATGCGGCAAAAAGTAACTTTAACGTAAAATTAGTATTATGTCTTTTGTTTAAAAAAAGTTACTTCCATTTCCATTTCACACACAGTAAATTCCCTTTTGTTTTAGAATGAGTTACTTCCCTTGGTATGCAAGTTTAAATGCTGCAATTTCTAAGGGATGAGAATTTTTACAAACAAAACTAATATAGTATTGTGGTATCATTAAAATATGCTGCATATATTGATGTAATCTCAGATTTTGAATATTTTAAAGTAAGAATTAATCCAGATACTACAATAATATATTTATAAATGTTTTTCGCCCATGTACTCTTCTGTGTTTCCGGTTAAAAGTATCCATATGTTGCCAGTTATAAACCTATGGTTATTTGTATAATGGGCAACCTCTCCAGAGCACAACTCTTCAGTAGGTGATTCACACATTTTGGCTGGTGTTTAGTGGTTCCTGTTTATGAAAGGTCAAATTTATTGTAAAATCTCTAAAACTGACCAAATAAAATCATTGTGATATTGGTGAATATTGGATGGTGTGCTCTTAAGAGGTTGCATGGGGTACTCACCCATAGAATGCTAGAACTAATTAAGACATTATCACTAATTTATAAATAACAAGGTAAATTATTGTTAAGATCCACTTATTAAATTAAATGCAAGTTTTATTGATAATGTAAGAGATTTGCTATTAGTTGAATTGTGTTTATGATAAACAATTCTAATAAAATAAAATGTGCATTGAGCAGCATTTATATGCATATTTTTGGGTGTAGCAGGATTCATTATTCAATAAACAGAACATCATCCCAAATTCCTCCAAATATCTCCCTTATTTAGCATATTATGTCCCCAATTCCATTTTGCATGCTCTCCCTTTCCCATATTTCATGGACTAAGGGATAAAAGCAAAACAAACTTATTTACATAAATATTAAGTAAAAATATTAAGATTCGTTTTGCTTTTATCCTTTTAGGCTCATGACCTGTAGAAATGTATTTCTATGTTGAAAATTTTCTTTCAGAGATTTTGTATTAATTAACCTGTTTATAAATATGATGATTATGTATATGATTAATTCAGGGAATTTTGTTTGTGTGTTGTTGAGCATATGGAAACAATTAAAACAATTTGAATGTTGAAGTGCACATCTTCACGTGTAAAAAGGAAGACAACTCTGGATTACTAGAATTGAAATAAATGTGTAAGAGTTGTCTATCTTCCCCAGAAGTTGTTCTTCCTTGTTTTACAGTTCTTGCCAATTATTGTTCGCCCATTTATTTGATATACTGTTTCTGGTGTGAAATCATTGATCCAAGCCAAGAAAGTCTGATAATTTACTGTTTCCCGAATATACTTGTTGTCGATTTTGCCTTCTTGGTTAAATACTTAGTTTGGGGATTGATGTAAAGTTAATAAGTTAATACTCTGATCAAAAGATTGTACTCTCTGATTGGTCAGTTTAAAGTTCAATGTTAGAAATAGCCAATGGGAAGGCTGCATTTTGAAACTTGATTAAGGTTCATGACTAAATGCACAAACTTTAACGTCAAATATCACTGATATCCAATTTGTCAAATAAAGGTAAAAATGTAGAAACCGACTTGTTGATAACATCATTCATGTAAAAAACAGATCTATGTCAAGTCGATAATAAAGTGGGGTTATTTAGTTGACAACATAATGATAATAACCTTGAAGTCAATTTCTATTACATGTATAAACTAGCTATAATATACCATAATAGTGACGACTATTGTTGTTATTTTCTCACACAGGACCGTTAATGTACGGTTATTAAGCTGTCAAATTACAGGTTTCATATCTATATGAATTACATTGTACTTAATAGTAATAAAATATTTCATGTTTTAAAATTAGCCTGTATTTCCTCCCAGCTTGAACATAGCTGCGTACATACTTGGTTTTATAGGTTAAACCTAATTGTCATTTCCCATGCTGATTTATGAGAGTTTTAGCATAATTTTATTATCATAATAATCTCGAGAGAGTATAGAAACTTGAGAATGTAGCCGACCTAAAAAATATTTTTCAACAGTAAAAAATCGGAAGTAAAAAAATACCTGGTATTTATGTGATGGGTTTGCTACAGTAATTCTGGCAATGCAGGAAACTAGAGTTATCAATGTGGATTTTACTTGTTTTGGTGTAGTTGAAGTGTAGAAAGTTGTGAGGTGCAATGCATTGTGAAAGAAAGTTATCTTTCATTCATGTCAATGCATTCTGAATACAAATAAAGTGTGTGTTTGTTAGGTGTTTTTGTTAAGTGTTTGCATTCTGATTGTGTGAACCTGTGGAGTGAGGTTTATACAGGTTAAAGAATGCATTAAGCCTCACCTAGAGGTCACCTGTTTCCTTATTGTGTAGGTCCTACTTTATCTCCGACTTTGATGTGAGTTGTGAAATAGCTGAGACATGCAAAACACATTTTGTATGCTATGTTGTAATGCAGTTACTGTTATTGGCAAAATATTCATTATCAGAATTCTAAGTTGGGATTTATGAGTACTGGTACTATATGTGTTTACAGGAAAGTACCGGTAATTCCTGGATTTGTTGAATTAACACCTGGATTTATTCAAAGTGTGTGGAGGTATTTATTGGATGTAGCAGCACTATGTTGAACTTATATTGGGTCATTTGATGGTGGCAGCAATGATTGATAGTGATTAGACCGACCCTGCTGAAAATTCAGATTATGAGGAATTTACATTATTTTGTGAATAAAGTAGAGCCCCTAATATTTAATTTTATCTTTGAGAAAGGGGTCACCTTGTTTGTTATTTTTTCTAAGTGTTATTTTTTGCATTTAAAAAGAGCACAGTTCAATGTGATTATTATGTTGGTTCTGTTAGTTTTACTTTACCTTTTAAGAAAAGGGGTTGGGTATTCATGAGAAAAGGGGTTGGGTGTTCCTTCAGAGTTGTATAATTGTTGTTTTAAGTAGTGGATTGCAGAAAAAACCTGTTACACACTACAGGCTTATGTCTAATTGCCATATTGTTATTTATTCAATTAAGGTGTTGTTTATCCAATTAAGGTTTCTTGTACTCGTTAATTGCTGTGATTATTCATTCACCTGATACTGTTGTAACTAGATACATATTTCCCATGTCTGTCGTTCCCCTCTTGTCTGTTGCACAGTAACATGCATTGTTAGCGGATGGTGGTAAATGCGACATTATAAAGCTTGTCTTGTCTCGTAGCTTGACTTTTTGTTATGCTGACATCTAGAGTGTCAATTATGTGTTCCATATAAGGAAATCATCAGTTACAGTATGTGAACAATAACAACTTGGTGGCTGTAAGATATTTTGCTGAGGTCGGCTTTAATCTTGCATCTACTGTAAAATCACTCATTTTTGTGAGGATAATGTTTTTTTAGAACATGGTCACAAGCCATTTGTGTGGTTGTTGACTTGTGGATTTCAGTGTTTACATCAATATTTTAAAAAAAAAACTGATTTCATAAATGATGATTAATCATCAGAGGGGGATTTGATTCGCAGTGGTTCAGCCAAAATTAACCCCCCTTGGTCAATAATGAGTTTACTGTATGTTTGTACATACTAAACAAATTCTTGCAAGGGAATTAATCAATGTTAAGTGCCTTCAGACCAACAAATGAAATGAATGGTTGTATTTTGTGTGTTTTGTGGTCAATCAATGTCTGGTCACTGGTAAAATGCTGATGAAGAATTTCTGGTTTAGTCTTGTCTTATATTGACAGAATGTGAGAAAGGTTGTGATACGATATATTAGGTGATATATTAATGTTCGGGAAGCCTGGATACAGTCATTAGAGTCAGTCTGACTAGAATGGTTGATATGAAGATGCTTCTGCCCTTTTGAGTGTAATAGGTCTGGGGTTTAATCCCAGGTTGAGACATGCAAAAGGGGTTACCTAGTGTCAGAAAACTGCTGATTTTCCCGGGTGTTAGGATTAAGTGACAAGGTGTTCTGAAATACTGTTGACCTTAGTGGGACTTGAAACAATACTAAAAACATATTATTGCTGGGATTACTATATGTTGGCACCATTCACATCCCAATGCTTCTTATCTAGATATAGCTCAGTTGGGGTGTTTAGAGTAAAGGGTCAAGAGGTTTTCACAGTTGGGGTGTTTGGAGTAAAGGGTCAGAGGTTCGGTGTTTGGAGTAAAGGGTCGAGAGGTTCGGTGTTTGGAGTAAAGGGTCGAGAGGTTTCGGTGTTTGAAGTAAAGGTTCGAGAGGTTTTGGTGTTTGGAGTAAAGGGTCGAGAGGTTTCCCCTCATACTTCACACCAATGTATCATCATCACCACTTACATGTAGCTTCACATTTTCTCAGACTCTGATATATAAACTCATTGACTTGCCCTGTACTCAGCTTGTCAATAATTCAATCTCCGAACCTTGGAATATCCAGTAACATGTTCTAGATAGGTTGGCAAATCTTCCAAACCTTTGGAAAATCAGCTAACACATACTGGATAGGTTGGCAAATCTACCGACAGAATGATTGATGGTCTGTAAGATACTGTATTATCATTATTTTGTGTAAACGTCTGCAAAATTGGATGTTCTCGGTCAATTTTAGCTGTAATTTACTTAGTAATGGTATTTCCCAGGGTTGTATTCATCAAGTATTATGGATGTAGTTTTGGTAGAGTGGGTGTGTCAACAGTCTGGCATGTTGAGGTAGCAGCAAAGAGCACTAGAAAAAAGAACTTTTTAGTCTCAACAGGTCAATCATTATAAATATAAGTGCAAATTCTATCATTTTCACCAAACTTGGTACATTATAAGGAATCTTACATGCTGACCTACATTGATTCAGTGTGGGTAAATGGTTTGCTGGGGTTGAGGTCAAGGTCACTCTTACTAAATATGGAAACAGAATGTTGTCATCAAACTTGATGCATAGATAGTATAACTAAATGGTGTGACCTAGATTGGTTCATTGTGGCAATGGGCCACTGAGGTCAAGAGGTCAAGGTCACAGTCTGTTATATCCTAGAAACTTTAATGAAGTTTTTTGTAGATCAATTAATTCAATCTAATCAAGTTCACCAATGTTGAAATTACTCTAATTTAGGGATAAATTTAAATTGAAAGTGTTAATTGAAAGGTCATTGGGCAGTAGAATGAAGGTCATGGCTAAATTCAATGATAAACTTGTAAACATTGTTGATGAAATGTATTTTGTGGAGTTTACCAGGTTTCCTGTTTTCTTCCGTAATTGAGTATCTGCCATGTTTGATTAGCTTTCCACAAGTAGTGTGTTTACACTGAATCATTAAATGTTGTCTATGTAAGAACCATGCTGAAAAGTGATGAAAACTGCTGAAGATTAGCCAACTTTTCAACTAATTCATGCTTTCCAGGGTGGAGCACCGGAGCACAAATTCTTATCTCTACGTTTTTTTCGGGGAAGTTTTTGTGGAAGTTCAGTGCTTGAAGGCTTTATTTTTTCGAATGTTTACAGGAATTTTCGTTATCTCGTCAATATCGACATGAAAAAGTGAGTTTTAGATGTTAAATTACTTTTGTCTGGAATTTTATCTGTTCGGCATTAAATGGAATTAATGGAATATGAAGTATACGGTTATTTGATTATACGTTTTCCCATTTTCCGCCATTATCTCTTTTGATTTTCATGCACAGGTGAAGTAAATTTCAGGGATAGTTATTCTTCATTTAATCTTAATGTTCAATATGCCTCTTCACGGGAATTTGGTAAAAGGAATTTTTAGTGAATTAATTAATGCTGACTGTTCTTGTCCTTAGGGGCTGACATTTAATTCTTGCTGCAAAGTTTGCACTCAACATTTTTTGTTAGAAATGCAGGTTGCAGGTGCATTATATATGCTGGCACTGTACCATATGACTTTCATTTACCCAATATCTCCGAACAAGCTGTTTAAATGGCATAAAAATGCATTGTTGATGATTCTGGCTGGTTATGAACTGAACAACCTTGATAAAAAAATATTACATGGATTGAGTGGGTTGCGGATTTTAATTGACTCCAAGTCTGTTAATTATTTGCTCACATTTTCAGACAAATAATATTGGAAGAAGGCTTTTGGATGTTTTAGTGCTTATTGTAGATTTTCTTTGTCAAGTATTTACCTAGTTTTCTCCGACTGGTTTTAATGCTGGATAAATGTGATGTTGTTCTGTTCGGTTGATCTGATATTTGTGGTTAAGTGCATGAAATGTTTATTTTGGTTAATAGGCTGGTATCTTTACTTACTTTCCAATGGGCTTATCAGTCTCTGGCAGATGGTGCCATGTTTTCCTGAGAAATGTTCTTGAGAAAATACATGTACATTTTACCTATAATATAAAATGTAGAAAATGTTTCTATGGAAGACACTTATAGTTTGCACAACTGGTGTTCTATTTTAATGGAATTTGGAATATTTCATCATTTTATTACCCGGATATGACATTGTTTATAAATTTCTTAAACGCTTTAATAAACCTGTGCTTATGCAATTTGGAATATTACATTCTTTTAATTAATTAATAATGTTCTGTTTTGTTCTATTCTGTTCTGTTAATTAGTTTTCATACAATTAAGATATAGTTTTCAACCTACATGTATGGCATTTGGAATATTTCATTACTTTATTATCTGAATATGGCATGGCATTAAATGTTAATTGTTTTATAAATTTCCCAGCAGGGCGTGGCAATGCATTGTGTGGCAGTTCCATTAATGAATTAATTAAGTGGTATAGTGAACATATGTTGTTGATTTGATGTAAATTATCTCAGTGTAGTTAATTGCATTCCAGGTCAGTAATTGGTCGATTATCATACCATGAGATTATAATACATGTAAAACAATAGGATGGGGGGAAGGTGGGGGGGAGTGAAAACTGATAGGTCATCTGGCTTGTAGGCTTGTATTAACACACGCTGAACACAAAAGATGTGCACAGATACTCAATTGTTGTAATTAAAACCCTGTGTGTATACTATTGTATTGTATGTAGACTGATACATACACTGATTATCATTTACATTTACACGGCATTTCTCTGTACTGATACATAGGTAAATACCTACAACCAGCCTGAGTCAGCTGTCAGTCAGTTAGAATGTGGTCTCGATAGTGTAAACATGCTCTGTAATATTTGCCTTTCTGCTTGAAGTTAAACAGGATTATCTGTATGCGAACAACACACAAACAAAAACTCTTGGATTTTAATTAACTTCTCTCTTCCTTGTTACAATATACATTACTGCATGTAAACAGGAAATACATGTATATATGGATTAATTGACTTGGATTATAAATTGGATTGATTAATTATTGTGATTTATATATAGGATAAGTGAATAAAGTGGTAACTGGATTAATATACTTAAGGCTGACTTTTATAAAAGTTAATTTATTATATTTTGGATAATTGGATAATTTTTTACAACTAACTTACACAATGACTATCGTTGAACGCAGCTTCCTGGTGAGTTTCATGGTGGATGCCCGTGGCGGCGCAATGAGAGGAACCCGGCACAGTGGTATAAGGTTTGTTATACCACCCGGCAAGGCTGCCATGCCGACACGAATCCTGTGCCGACTGATCAAGAAAGAGAAGTTACTTCACCCACCGGTCATGAATGAAGGAGAGGCCCTAGCTAACAGAATCATCGAGATGGGACCTCATGGCACCAAATTCTTGGGGTAAGTTTGAAATTATTGCTTTAATTCAATACAATGTTTAGTTCCATTCAGTAAACCAGGAGACCGATTGACATTATCTGAGTGTTTTGTAGCACTTTCCACGGGAGGTAAGTCCATGCCTTCTGTTAAGGTGCTCAGTAGTGCTTCGCTTAGGCCATGGACCCCTGGGTAGGATTCAAGGCTCTTTGAAAACACTCTTACAAGCAACTTGTGTATGAAGCTGTTTACACTGGAACCTAAATTCAACAGAGTTATTGCCCTTTAGCTAAATAATTATTATAACATTTCCCCTGCTCTAACTGGAAGGTAAACCAGGGGTGGGGTGCGTGGATGCAACTGACTGGTGCATTATTACTCGGAAAACAGAATGTACCAGGTACTAGGAATCTAAAAGAAACATATTTACATATCTGTAAATCAATTTCAAGAAGGAGGCAAATTGACTTGTTTCTTGTCTTATAATCACTTCCTTCGTGTACGCCCATATTAAACAGTTAAATTAATTTGCATGCTAATTATTCAATTAACCAAGATGTAGTCTATATTTAAACAACTTGCAATAGACGTGGAGAACCAAGTTATCGGTTAACCTGCTTTTCAACCCAATTATAGCCTTAAGTGGTATAAATTGATGGCAATTATATATTTATTTATCAAATGTCCCTGTCCGCCTTTACTTGTATGTCGCAGTGCAAACTTTTAGATTGTTATCCGGTTTGTTACGTTTTTATCATCAGTCTACATTATATTTACTTCTATTTAATTGTTTAAATTCTCTATTAACAAATGGGTCAGTAATTTTTATTGTAGACAATTTTTATCAAACATTAACCATATTTCTGCTAGTTTATATTAATGCTATACGTTAGTCAGGTCTTAGATCTAAGCGTATAACCAATGTTTACATTCCGACTGAATATTATTGAACACCTGTTCAAAATATTAAAATGTCATAACTGTTACCATTTGTTGAATAAAACCCTGACTGAACTACATACATACATTTTTAAAGCCTCATGTATGATAATAAAGGTCTGTCTTTTATATGCTGTACAGCTTGTATTATAAGGTATATATATCTGATTGCTGTCAGATGATCCGTCGTTATACCTTGGTCAATCACCCAATCTGATTGTTGTCAGATGATCGGCCGGTATGCCTTGGTCACACACACAATCTGATGGCTGTCAAATGATCAGCCGGTACACCTTGGTCACTCACCCAATCTGATTGCTGTCAGATGATCGGCCAGTATACCTTGGTCACTCACCCAATCTGATTGCTGTCAGATGATCGGCCAGTTTACCTTGGTCACTCACCCAATCTGATTGCTGTCAGATGATCCTTCGTTATACCTTGGTCACTCACCCAATCTGATTGCTGTCAGATGATCCTTCGTTATACCTTGGTCACACACACAATCTGATTGTTGTCAGATGATCGGCCGGTATACCTTGGTCACTTACCCAATCTGATAGCTGTCAGATGATCGGCCGGTATACCTTGGTCACTCACCCAATCTGATTGCTGTCAGATGATCGGCCAGTATACCTTGGTCACTCACCCAATCTGATTGCTGTCAGATGATCGGCCGGTATACCTTGGTCACTCACCCAATCTGATTGTTGTCAGATGATCGGCCGGTATACCTTGGTCACTTACCCAATCTGATTGCTGTCAGATGATCGGCCAGTATACCTTGGTCACACACCCAATCTGATTGCTGTCAGATGATCGGCCAGTATACCTTGGTCACACACCCAATCTGATTGTTGTCAGATGATCGGCCAGTATACCTTGGTCACTTACCCAATCTGATTGCTGTCAGATGATCGGCCAGTATACCTTGGTCACTTACCCAATCTGATTGCTGTCAGATGATCAGCCAGTATACCTTGGTCACACACCCAATCTGATTGTTGTCAGATGATCGGCCGGTATACCTTGGTCACTTACCCAATCTGATTGCTGTCAGATGATCGGCCAGTATACCTTGGTCACACACACAATCTGATAGCTGTCAGATGATCGGTTGCATTCTTTATGGCTTCTTAGGCCAGATAGACATTGGCTAGTTATGCAATTAATAGCAGCAAATGACCTTCCAGCACCGGATTCAGTGCTGACCATCAGGATATGAAATCGCCTGGGTCTCTGACCCCTTCATGTAAACAACGAACTCTCACTGTGGCCTTAGTAGGTTAACTCTTTCTTTATCAGTGTCTTTGGCTACTTAATCCTAACCTTGTATTACACATCTTGAGAGTGGTTCATCCAAGTTGAACGATGATATTACACAATGTGCAAAACTATGGTAACAATGTCAATTTATAGAGGCTTGTACCATAGTTTTGCACTGAGCCCTTGGATATTCTCTCATTTTTTGGGGAAGAATTCTGTGGCTATGTCTTGTATTCTGTAATTCCGTTAGTATAAGTTTGCCCCACATTCTGACTTAAGTTAAGTACAACTGTATTTATTGATATTGTTAGTTAACAAATCAGTTAAGTAAATATAACCTTGACCTAAGGCCATGTAAGGTTACCAGATATACAATTTTATCATCAATATTTACATACAACTGATTCTAATCACCTACTATTTATATAATGTACATGTAATATACATAGCATAAATATTTATTCAATCGTAACCTACAATCTGGTGTCTGTTGCCTAAGCAAAGTGCTACCAAGCGCCTTCATTCAGTCACCTGCTGTTCAATTGAATAAAGAAGGTATAAGTTACCTCCCTTGGAAAGCGCTATGCAGTGATTTGCCTATGCAACGGACACCAGGGGTTCCACTTCTGAGCTTTTGAATCTAAAGGGTCATTTTGATATTTTTGACTCAATTGTAACATTTAATAGGCAAAACACCCCTGATTTTAAGACTTTATGATGTTTGATTGATAAATGTATTGTTTAGTTGGGTAGCCAGACTACTAGTATCCCTATTCTAAACTACTCAGATGGGGCACTGTATTAAATGTGAGATGTATGAGAAGAAATAGCAGACTAGTCTAACGTAACCTATGCTTTTAAAGACAACTCCTAAATCTGCTCTCCACATGAAATTATTTCCCTTTGCACCCTCAAACATAGATACTCAAGCCCAGAATGAAATCTAGCTAAAATTGAAAACAGTTCGCTGGCTCAGAATGAGAAGGTCGTAACTACTACTTATGACCTTATAAGACTAATACATATTTGAAATCTGCTTCACAAGGCGCTTCTTATGAGCCCATTTTCATGAAAATTGGAAATTGTCATGTTGACCAAAATGAAGTTTTAAACACTTGTTTTCCCAAAGGTTAAGAGTAAATTACAGGCAGTTTTCTCTTGTTTTCTCAATATATTGATTTTGTAGTTACGACCTTCTTATTCTAAGCCATCGAGTTATGCTATTTGATTGATAAAATATATTATCCAGTGGGGTAGCCAGGCTACATTGTTTCCTAAATCCTCTAAATATTTGGCTAGCACTTTATTATTGTTCCTTCTGTCTCAACAAGGTTGTATCTCTATATAGACTTTGAATTAGAGATACAACTTTGTTGCCTCCCCAGGGTCACATCTTGGAGGTTATTGAGTTTACAGTACCTGGTAATATGTTATCATGGATGTAGATCTCAGTTACTGTCTTCAAATCAGTGAATGTTTTCTAAGATAAGAAACATCTTAAAGAACATGATGTAGAGATAGCTACTGTGTAACCAAAGACCTAAATTACACAGATTGGAATCATGTACCAACTCTCACGATATCTCGTGGCAGGTCTATGAAATCTCGCGAAATCTCGTTCGTTTTTAATACCTTATATCTCAATTTCTAATACACCTACGAAAAAACTAATAAGTCTATGCAATAGATTTATTATTTACCTTTCAAATTATACCTTATTTATTGAAATAGGTTAGGGAATAAAAAAATAGACCCCGAAGAGCCAGACCTACTCTCATTTTTATCAAATTAATGTAAATTTCAAGTTTATCAGAAAATACCTGATTTGCCTCATTCAAATCCTATTTTTTTGTATTTGATAAAAGGTTGACAAAAATGAGTTACTTCATGTAGAAAAAGAATCTTAGCTCTTCAACATGATACATTGTCCATTAAAATTGGATGACTGAAAAAAGTTTTATGCACAATAACTGAATCTGCTGCCTGTTATTTTGCGTTTCCTCTAAATTTTGAGTGGAGTGTCCAATCTGTGTAATTTAGGTCTTTGGTGTAACCAACTCATCTTGATAAGCCATCTGGCTGGGCGAGATATTTATCTGTCTACAAGGGAGGTAACTCTGGCTGGGTGCATGACCTGTAACACTTTGCATCAATTTAGTTGCAACAGATATCTGAAGTTCAATTATGAGTAATCATTTCAATCATAAATCAGTCATTGGTGATGGGAGTCTAGGGAACTTAAGTTTGGAATCATTTGACGAGGGACCTAGAGAGAATTACTAATACTATAGATAGAATCTGATGTCTGAGTTATATAACCTTTCACTTGATAAAGTCTACTGATAAAAGTGCTCAGTCTTCCCATTGTAATGAGATGCCTCTAAGGCTCCATGAGCAAGCATTCATTCAATATTAAATCCAGGACCTGGTGTGTCCACTGTTTCTGACATAAATGTAATATGATATGTTGAAATTAAGTATCCATATTCAAAAAGGATGACATTGTCTAATATAGAAACAGCCACTACAATCAGCTGTTGTGATATAAAATCTTAATGAACATCAGGTACAGAAGTATCAGCATTTACCTGCAGGGATACACCTTTATCATGTAACACTGACTCTCTGACTCACCCAGTATCCATATCTAGTTAATGATTTCTTGATGACCCAATCTGTTAGTGATTACAATACAATGTTAGGTCACACACCATCATTACAATACAATGTTAGGTCACACACCATCATTATGTTTCTATGTTAGTACACCGGGACACATCATGATTGCCTGATGGCATGTCTGTCACATCTCCAGCATCCGGTATGCTTGCAACCTGATACCTTGATGGGTACTAGTGTCCGGACATTTCCTTCCTGACACACCCATTTCTCCTGACACTCGACCTGTCAGACACTCCCTTCCTCCTATTGACTGCAGTGTCGCAGACTGTCTTATTCTATTCAATATTATTGTCATTTATTGAACATTTATAGAACATTTCCACAGAATCAATAATCCAGTTAGTTGCATTCAGCACATAATCACTATAACCTCTCTACAACACCTTCAAACGTTCCCTTAGGTGATATTAACTCTAAATTTAACCTCTCTGGTTGCAACAACCTCTTCACATTGGCCAACAGTTGATGCAACCAGAGAGTGTGGCTCTATACAGGGTGTACTGTATGTATATCTAGTCGATGATAAATTTGTGATTACTGTATGACTCCAGTCATGAATCATGGAGGAATCTTTCCTTTATCGTCTCGGACTGGCTAATAAATCATACAGTCTCTTGTATAAACAACAGCAATTTCGATGGCTTAGAACCAGAAGGTTGTAACTACCACTAACGACCTTATAAGACTCATACATATTTGAAATCTGCTTCATAAGGCGCTTCTTATGAGCATATTTTCATGAAAATCTGAAAGTTTTAAAAACGTGTTTTCCCATAGGTAAAGACTAAATTACAGACAGTTTTATCTTGTTTTCTCAATATATAGATTTGGTAGTTACGACCTTCTGGTTCTAAGCCAGCGAATTATTGATACTACACAGATACATATATCCCTCATGTTGTTGACTAACTATTGTCTTTGATTATTGCTTGGAAACATCTCTATTTACCTTGAATTATTTCTGGGTACTTGGCCAAGAAAGCTTATATACCGATACAGTAAAACCTTATTATATATTAACAACCCTTTGGACTTTGTGGTTACTGCATCTTGAGGGCTCTGTAGTGCAAAACGATGGTAACTGAATCAATGTGCACAAAGCCCATCAATCTGCTTATTGGGGTGATCTTTATAGATATTGAGGTGAAAAAAGAAAAAGAATATATTCTTATTTTGAGGGGAATATTTCCGGTTTAATATTTAGCTATCTTCTAGCACCGTGACTTTTAAAATGCATGTATTAATATACTAAAATGATCACAAACAAATCTTTAATTTAGCAAAAAACATATTTTCAAAGGGATAATCAATGCATTCACTATGTTAATCCATAATTAAATCTTCACTTTCATCTGAATTATTTGTTGATTTACAAAAGATAATGTAGCATTATTTGTTGCAAAACCTACTACAATCAATTAAATATCTAATTGAATTTTGCATCCTAGCATACTTGAGTGTAGGCCTTAATCTAATAATTCAGCAAGTATCTCGCATATTTCTGTTACTATGCACAACTTTTGAAGCCTCTTTTTGATGTTAGGTGTCCCTTTAAATTCCTCAGATAATAGACCCTTGTTAAATCTATCTTCACTGAGTGTTTTACAAGATTGTTGCAAAACGTATGCATGCCTGCTATTTTATATGAAAACAGTGATGTTTACTTTCATTTTATGCCAAATCTTCCAAATCTGAATGATACATTTGTAACCCAATTTTTGCAACAAATAATATTACTTCAAGGCATCTGCCATTCATTACAGTAAGTGCTTGCCTCAGACATCTAATTTGTAAGAAACTGAATTCCACTTCTCCCTGTCTGAAATAATGGAATTTTATCAATCAGAGTTTTCTAGGTAGACATTTTCTGCCAATTCTCTCAAATATCAGATCTACCCCCCCCCCCCTCCCCTCCTCCCCCTGCCATCATCATGATGTTGCTTCTTTTCTGAGTCAATCAAGCTACCTTAATATTTGTGTACAGTCTACATTAGCAGGGAATGTTGCCAAATGATTTTCTCAGGGTGAAATTCTTGTTGCTGGTTGTAGAGTGTGTATAGTGCCAGATGTTTTAGTGCTTTTCCTAGTCAGTTCTGATATAATAAAATACATTTTACATTGTACTAGGATGTGTATAGTAGATGTATGATATTATACCATCATCAATTTTATGATAAATTGCATGGATCAGTAAAGTTGGCCAGATTTCAGATAATGAACTAATATTTATAGGTGTGTAACCCTATATGTTGCATTATTTATAGGTGTGTTACCTATCAGTGTTCAATATTCTGAGATCATTAATTTTGATGTTCCAAGGTGTTTGAAGTCTAAATTGTGCAGTGCAGTGTGGTAATCACCAGTTTTTCCTGCCTGTCTACAGCATGGTCGGATACCCATAGTCGGTGCCTCGGACTGCTATGAACATCTGGTTCATCCAGATGTTCATAGCGGAGCGGAGGCACCGACTGTGGGTATCTGACGATGGTCTACAGCTGAGCTATTAAAAAGTGTTTATAAAAAATCCATTGGAATTAATCACCCCACTCTCAATACACAACTCTGTTATATCTTTAGGGGGCAGGGGATATATTATTGGCCAATTTTGAGGTTCCGACTGGCCGCAAACAGTCAAGCGGATTTCTTGAAAACAGCAAATAAGACAAGAAAGTATTTATGTGTCAGTCTCAGGGCCTATGCAACATAAATAGAAAATAACATCAAATTGCAAGGCTAACCCCTAGGGTTGTGGAGTTATGGCCCTTTGTTTTTGCCCCTACCCCTCCAAATTTTAGTCAAAAAAATACAAAAGTGACCAATTTCACCCCATACACAGTATTTTTAAACCCAATGCAATCCTATTTTTGGTCCCATTTTACATAAATAACATGTCTGAGCTAGGTAAATTCAGCAAGAAAAGTGTCTCCCATACCTGCCGATTTTTTGCTATTTGCTGTCAAAGTTTTTCGCGGTTTCTAACGACGCTAAATTTGAACTTCCGCCAGTGGTGGTAACCTCCATTTTGAAGAGCTACAAATCCTTCAGAGCCAACTGATACTTAGTTTCTATGATTTTTCAAAATATTAAACACCTTCTTTGTACAAAATAAATACAGAATTGGGTCTTTAAAATACCAATTTAATTTTTGGTGCCCATAAATAAGCCCTACACTAAAGATTTGATATTTTGAGGGACCCCCATCACCCCAATATATCCCCTGCCACCTTAAGTTTTCAGATCTATGTTTTGAAACCAAATTTTATATGCACATCTTGTTCTGGGATGAATTTTGAGTAAAACCTCACCCATGAATATGATCTCCATCATGAGTTTAGTGATTTACATGCAATTTACTTTTCCACATACATCCTTAAGATTTGCCAAATTTCAATTTCATTCTTCATTACAAGCTACCCATGGTAATAGCTAGTCCAAATTCCTGTTTTTAAGGGAAATGTTATATAACATATGCACATAATGACTCTCTGATGTCACGCGCAGGCTTATTTTCACCAAATCAAGCATTCGGAACACTTATCCGGGAATATTGGTCCACCCGGGCTGTATGAGCCACAAAATAGTTGAATAAAAAATGGTGACCATTGTTCCATAATCACAAAATAAAAGTAAAAATTTAGCTCTAAATGTGTTTCTGCAGAGTAAATGTACTCAATAAACATTATTTTACTATATTTTATCACACCAGTCAGCAAATATGACACAGGATGGACCAGAAATCACAAAAACAGTGATTATATGCAGCAAGGGAGGTAACTCAGTTCAGCCCATCAAATTTCCATGTGTTATATTGGTCTAATTTCAAGTTTTTCAACATTTTTACTCAATTATTTCACCTGAATTAAGCCGGTACATTCTTTTCAACACCAAATAACACTTTCTGTTCAATATCAGGCACACTTATGTACTCAAACTGTTACTGAACCCCCAGCGACAAGGCGGAAATCAAGAAAATACCCCAAACCGCCCCCAAATATTCAAATTTCTAGACAATACAGCAATCTAAATGCACTTTTTGGATACATTTGGCAATTTTAATACATATTTAACAAAATCCATGCAAATAGAATACAAATAAACAGCTTTTAGTGCTGAAAAAGGGTGGTGAGGGCAAATCTCAGATTTGGCATTTTCTCACATTTTGGATTACCTCCCTTGTTTCAAAGGAAATTGACAACACAATTTGCCCAAAAAATGCCTGAAATTGCCAGCACTGGATTTCTAAGACATGTACCTATCTAAATTAATGCAAAACTGTATGATCCAAGAACTTTGATAACAAGCCATTTTCTATTAAGGGGGCAGGGGATATATTATTGGCCAATTTTGAGGTTCCGACTGGCCGCAAACAGTCAAGCGGATTTCTTGAAAACAGCAAATAAGACAAGAAAGTATTTATGTGTCAGTCTCAGGGCCTATGCAACATAAATAGAAAATAACATCAAATTGCAAGGCTAACCCCTAGGGTTGTGGAGTTATGGCCCTTTGTTTTTGCCCCTACCCCTCCAAATTTTTGTCAAAAAAATACAAAAGTGACCAATTTCACCCCATACACAGTATTTTTAAACCCAATGCAATCCTATTTTTGGTCCCATTTTACATAAATAACATGTCTGAGCTAGGTAAATTCAGCAAGAAAAGTGTCTCCCATACCTGCCGATTTTTTGCTATTTGCTGTCAAAGTTTTTCGCGGTTTCTAACGACGCTAAATTTGAACTTCCGCCAGTGGTGGTAACCTCCATTTTGAAGAGCTACAAATCCTTCAGAGCCAACTGATACTTAGTTTCTATGATTTTTCAAAATATTAAACACCTTCTTTGTACAAAATAAATACAGAATTGGGTCTTTAAAATACCAATTTAATTTTTGGTGCCCATAAATAAGCCCTACACTAAAGATTTGATATTTTGAGGGACCCCCATCACCCCAATATATCCCCTGCCACCTTAAACTACAAATCACTATATTGGTTTGGGTTACCTCCTGTTCAATACACATAGAAGAGGCCGATTACTTCCCTTTGAAAACGCTACTAAGTGCTTAAAAATTCTTGGGCAATGGATCTCCGATTATAACACTGTGACTGACTCACAACTTATACTTCATCGCAGCAGCCTAATATCTGTCAGAACTTTGTCATTTTGTGTTGAATGTTGGTCAACAGGAGGCAATGCTTGAGAAACATCAGCTTAATTCTCAAGAGCCCATTAAGCCAACAAGTGGATTATGATTTACTGCAAATTGCTCGGCTTCTGCTGTAGCTAGCTAGCTAATTACAGTTAGTGGGCCGGATAACATTGCAACATAACTATGACTGCATCTCTGGAATTGGTTTAATATAAAGTAACAGACCAATTTATTTGCAGCTGACTCATAAAATTGATGCATTTTATTGATGTTATTAAAATATGTCAATATTTGAGAATTATTGGAATGGAAATAAAAAAGACAAGTTGTTGACTACGAGTCCAGAAGTGATTAACATACATTGACTAATTGATTCGTATTATCAAATACTCAGTAATGTTGGTTATGATTTCCATTAAATTTTTTGACATTATTTTTGATATTGTATTGGAAAACAAATGGTTTTCCGATGTACTTTGATTTCAATGAATACAAAGCAGCCTAAATCCCTAGTCAATTAAATAATCAGATCAACAAGTATGGTAAAGTTTAGTTTGTTCTCGTGGGAAAATGACATGTCATCCAGCCTAAACACTTGTAAATTGTCAACAGAGCTGGCATGCAACACTTGTAAATTGTCAACAGAGCTGGAATGCCACACTTGTAAATTGTCAACAGAGCTTGGGTGCATTTCGTTTTGCTTGTATTTTATAAAAATTGCGATGATTTAATTAATTTGTTTAATTGATTAATCAATTAATTTAATCATTGTTAAACTCGGACATTATAAAAATGCATAAAATACCATATACGGTACAACCTCTCTAGAGCAAAACCCTTTTGGGAAAGACAAAAATAGATTGTTTAAATAGAGGTAGAGAGGGAAGATTCTTTGTAAAATGGTTAGTCTTGGAGCGAAAAGAACATGTTACCAAAACCACAAAATTTTGTCCCATTGAAATTAAAGTGTATAGAGCTATATTCTAACAGTCATTCAATGTCAAAATAATTACTTGCATCGTTTTTAGTATGATACTAGGCTACCTTAATTGCAAATTAAAACTTTGGATGGGTTCCGTCTACTTTGATTCAATCACCGAAAAATATACCATTCTTATAGTTTCATAGGGTGTTCTAGAACACTTTCGTATGAAAATGGACAGTTTGCATGTCCAATAAATCACAGAAAGTGTTAAAGTGTTCAGTTTTTAAAACTTTTTTAAAAAATATCTTCCGATATAGCTCTATACACTTTAAATGATTTTACAGCATATGCCGTTTGATCATCCGTCTCTTGATAAGTTTGTTCTGAAAATGCTGATTCTGCACTTTTAACAAGATACAAGAAATTACAAATTTCTGTTAATTTAATAAATTAATAATCTTAATTTATGCAAACCCCTATTCAGGAAGTGTCTGTACTCTGTAATCTCATTCATATGAGTTTACCGGCTCATTTGCATAATTAATTAGCCGTCGTTTATGCATGTGCATAAACGTATTGCCCATGCTTGTCTGACATACTTTGTATGTTTAACTTAACACACTTTACATGATGTTTTATATGCATTACCTGGAAACAAAACATGAGATGTTAATTAATATTTGCATGTAAGAATGTAAAATGTTGACGTTTATAATTATGATATTAAAACTTAATTGCTCTAATGCATCAACACTTCTTACGATGAAGTTTAAGTTTAGAACACATATATATAGATTTTATATTGTAGCTGAGTAGTTAAATATGATCACAACTTAAAATCACTTGCCGTTCTATTCATTGTTAAAGGGTTTGAATCCTACCTGACATGTGGGGTTTATATATCTGCTATCCACACTGTCAAGGAGCTTCTGGGGTCTTTATTCAATATTATAGCTGGGAAGCAGTCAATTTAGGACCAATTCAGTTTATATAGCTGAATTTAAAAGACCATTCAGTCAATGTAAAATTGTTATTTACAAAACATGCATTTAAAGATATTAAACCATGAGTCAGACAAGAGTGTATGAGTAGACCTTGACCCTGTATGTACTAATCAGTTTCTGGCTGTCCGATCCACCCTGTCCCAATGTGATTAACAGAATTTCAGTCAGTGAGATTTGATTAGCTCTGGTCATTATGTCTGTGGTATGCCTTCAATTGTAAGTTTCATGAAAAGAACTTTTGATATCAAAGCAGTGTTATCTGTTATAATAGATCAGGTCAGTTGTTGGTCAGGTCAGGACTGTGATGTATTGGTTGTACCTTATTATAAAATCATTAAATTTCGATGAGACAAAATTTCGTGGTTTTAGTAACAAAGGAACATTTTGAATGGACACTAATTAGTTGATTTTTCATTTCAAGTAATAAATACAAGGGTCAAATTAATTGGTTGGTGGGATTAAATTTTGTGGTTGAGGTGAACAACAAATTCCACAAAATTTAATTTGGAAATCCACGAAAAATTAATGATTTTACAGTATTTGAGGGAAAATATGATGAGGTTATACTAGGGTCATAGGTGATGATTAATTAACATTTCTTGCTCCATATGATAACAATCATACTTTTTATCATCATTAACTTAACAAGGTTTGTCAGCCGATTATATTGTATTAGTCTAGACAGTATATATGATGAATTAATGATAATATTCGGACATAACTCATTATTTATATACTGGTAGAATATATATGTGTTTTTGTACTTCTCTGACTGGAGGAGAAAAAGGGGTGTTCTTGACTGCAAATAAAATGTTCCAGAATTAAAACGATACCGAATATGTTTAAGCTCCATTTAATACAGTCTGCGTATCAACACTCTTGAATGCTGAGTAACTCTATAGTGAGCCGCTTGAATCAATAATTGAGCGTTTCTTGATGCTCTCCTTTTTTGCAGCTTCATTGCCCAATGCTTTTATTCTTGTTCACAAAATATGTAACTTATGGTCCATTACCAAGCCCTGCGACTATCAGGTTTAGAGAATTGTTGGTCATTTCATGAAAATATGTAACTAACCAAGCCCTGCGACTATCAGGTTTAGAGAATTGTTGGTCATTTCATGAAAGTATGTAACTAACCAAGCCCTGCGACTATCAGGTTTATTCCTATATAATTGAGACTTGTCGGTCATTCCATAAATAAAGTCATAAAGTATAATATCTCAGAATAATATTTCTACAAAATGAGGCGAGGTGGGGGGGGGGGAGTGGCTGTCTTATGCAGGAGAATATTGAGAGTCTGGATATTCCATTGAGTTCTAAAACTCGCCAGCTGTGTCTGGGTTACCGAGATATTAATGGAATCTGCATGCATTTGATAATCCCTACTGGCATTATGAAGAGATATTCTCAGATAATATGACATTTGTATTAATTTCATAACATTTGAAGTTTTTATGCATTCTTTAAGCTATTTTCAGACAATCGTACATTTGGAGTTTTATGCATTTCTTTTATCTACTTTCAGACCCGTGCTGATCGAGATTCCACATTTTGCATCACTGAGAGAGAAGGAACGTGAGATTCAGATACTACGTAGTGACAATGGCGAGACTTGGTATGAGCACCCCATGCTCGCCACCGACGATGCTGTTGCCCAGGCGATGACTGGAACATTTGAGGGTGGGAATTCAATAAGTAGCATGCTGAGTGAGCTTCCTGTTTTTGTTTTGTTTTGTTGTATTCTATGACACAGGTTGCTGTATCATTGATCAAACATTTTTTACAGAAATTAATATTAAGTATATAGGGGATTTCCCCCTCCCCAAGGGGATTAAGGATTAAATGCGAAAACACAATACTGTCTTTTTTTTTTCAATGATACAATTACCTGTTGTCTTTGATTCAGACCTTGGAAAAATAACTATGCCTAAAAAAAAATAATTATAATAACTTTCTCCAACAAAAAAATAATTTAGGCGGCTATAGAACTTCTATTTATTTCTCAGACAGAGTGTAATAAATACATTATTGATATAATTCTTTGGAATCTGTTTTTCCTGTAATGTTAATGTCAGTTCCAGAAGTGTCTTGAGAGTTTTTTTCTTTGAATTATACTCCGGAAATTATGTTACATTTAGAATGATTTATTTATGTTATGATGACTCAGCAGATTTTTCTCTTTTGAAATAATAATATAGTTGAAGATTTTCAAGGTCTGTACCAAACATGATATGGAAAAGAGCTGTTGTAAGATTTAAGCTTATTGCAATTTTCTTTAAACATACATTCAATGCATAATGAATACATATCTTATAAAAAAAGTGTCTTTCTGCTATATGGGTTACCATTCAATTTCTACTAATATAATTCAAACAGGATTTTTACTCACACCAGAACTAGATTTCTTAAATTAGTCCTGGACATCTAAAGCCTTTCCAATACTTTTAAATAGACATTTTTCAAAATACTTTAACACCATTGTCATAGATATTGAAAAAAAATTTGTCTTGAATTTGACTCATTTTTATACCAATTCAAAACAACAGCATTTTTCCATACAGCACATTGATCATGTGTTCTATGTACTAATTGAAACCTTGGTATTATAAGGTCTAGAGTCTATGTATTCTATCCGTGATATCGCTCAGTATGACTACAACAATGTGTTTTATTCCCTGTGTGTTGGTTGTGTGGCTACTTAGTACTATAATACTCCACCTGTGTGTGCTTTACTTCCCCTTTTATCTCCCGCCCGGTGATTATCATAATAACATACCGTAGATGTCTTAACTTGGTGTTTGAACTGACCTCCTGTGGTCTAATGGTTAGCACATCGGTTTTCTGAACACTGGAGGTTGTGGGTTCGATCCTTAATTCATTAGTAACATTCTGAATACTTAAAAAATAAATCATGAACTGGTATAGTTCCCTTTCTCAAGTCTCATTTCCATGACTCAAATTTTACCCAATGTCACGATGAAATTTATTAAATAGTTTAAAAAAAGGAAAAAACTGATTATGGCTTTGGTCAGTACAAAAATATCGCTTTTGGTCAATCTTTTGAAAAGCATATTTTCATTGCCTGACACATTGTTTACAAACTATAATATTAATATTGAGCACAATTTTGAAAATCCTGTTTCTCTGTTTTATTGGTAGATAATTGGGCATTTCTAAAGTCACTTGTCTTAGAATAGTTCACCTTCTGTGTATAAAACGTATAATGTATCCATACTCAGGACACGTACAGTATTATATGATAGAATATTTTCAATAACGTTACTGACAACTATATTATATATTCTAGAATTTTAGTTCTCACTTATTATAACACATTTTTTTCTTTAATTAGTTTCTGGTAACATCATGATTAACAAGAACTTAGATAATATATCATCAGTATGACTCACAGTAGGGTGTTTTGACTTAGAATTTAACTTAAATATAACAATTATGACTTATGTTGTAACTTAGAATTTTAGTATTTTATACTGATATATTTTCCGTTCTTTAGGTCTTTTCTTCAACCTAACTGCTTTACTTGTTTCTTTGTGTGTATGTGTTTGTGAAAACTGCTTTTACCTAGAAAATGTTAGACACCTTAAGTGATGCTAGAATTGATTGTTGGTTTACCTTTTCCCTCAAGGCAGTATTTAAAATACCAGAGCTTGATTATTTGTAATATATTATTTTAATGCTTCGTGGAAGCACTTGTAGCTTAAATTAATTGAAATTGTTATGTGTAACTATATTAATTTGATTTTATGGATGAATTTAATGTTGGTGAATAGGTAGTTAATTATTTTATTAATTAATTATACTGTTTATTTGTTTCATGTTGGATTAGAACATTAGTGTAATGATAATGTTGGAAAGATGGGTAGGTTTTTAAGTATCAAAGAATTCATGAAACAAAAAGTTTGATATCAGCATGATTTTGGCAAAGTTTGAACATTTTAATATGCTGCTTTCCGTAATGAAATATTTAACAGCCATGTAATCTGTATACTTTTGGTGATTTAATTATTTTCAAATTGTGAATTTCTGAAGGCTGTTATAAATAAGTTGCTAGATTCTCTTTCCATATGTCCTATTAAGGTGAGGGGACATGATTGGGGTAGACTTGAATAGTGAGGGAGCTTTATTTGGGAGACTTGATTGGTATTAAAGTGGTTATGATTTTTGAAAGGCTAAATAAAAGATCGAGCCAGATTCATTTGGTCCAGTACCAGAGTGTCACATGAGTAATATATTTCTGATGAGTCCCTATTAGAGTCAAAACTTTTGCTCAACAGGCTAATTCTCCTGTGTGACTCCCATAGAGACTTGCAGGGTTCTCAATAACAGCAGGCTGCAGGCCAAATTGACTGCTTAAAAACTATTTTAGGCCAGCTGAAAATGCACAATTTGGTGAAAATAGGTGCATTAAGGACCTTATCAGGCCTGTTGGTAAAGCATTTCGGCCTGCTAGGTTAAAACTTATTGAGAACCCTGGACTTGTCACAAATCCATTTCTTTTGTAACTAAGATGTGGAAGTGGAAAGTAGTTAGGATTTATTTCATCGGTCCCATAAAGTAAAATGTTAAAGTTTGTGGATGAGAAATAATGTGTGTGTGAAGTGGTGCCTGGAAGTAAATTGATAAAACATTGGGCTGTGTTCCAAAGAACATTTTGTTTGTAGATTTGTAGATCTTCTAATGGCTCAAATCCTATTCTGTCTGATCACTATTTTATTGTTGGTTTTTGATGATTTTTGTTATGTGAAGTTGTTAAAACATTTATATAATAATAAAAGGATGAGGAGGCATGTGCCACGATTCAAGGGAAGCATCTCACTGTTAATATATTAACTCCACTATGCAAGGGAAGCAACTCAAATTTTTAAAGTTGACTGAATTCAAATGAATAATTCAAGGGAGACAATTGAATAAGAAAATTAAATTAGTATCATTTTCATTTTGAATGGCTAAATACTATACAACTGATAAATATTGTGAGAGATAGAGTACCAAAATACCATCTAATGTGTTTGTTACTAGTTAAATTAAAGTTGATAATGTTTCTTTAAATTTCTATTTTATGACTTTTATGCCCATCATAACATGTTATATAATTGCATATTAATTCCACTTCAGAATTTGAAGGTGAAGATGAACTGGCCGCTAAGAGGATCACTCGTATCTTGACCACTGACCTCCCACAATATTTTGCTATTGTCTCTCGTGTAAGGATCGAGAACCAGCTGATTGGAGATGAAGGAGGAGTCATCAGTTCAAAGGTCGTCCCACAGGTCCAAGCAGTGTTCCCACAAGCTGCCCTCAACAAGAAAATCAGAGTTGGACTACAGGTAAGGGAAAGAAATGTCCTTTACAGCATATGTTGGTCTTTCCTTCCACAGGACTCTGACATTCAATAAAACTTTAAAACTTAATTTGCAGTTTGAAAGTCCTGTGGTATTTCCAATGATAAAGAATGTATAAATCGACAACAGAAGATTTGTGTCAAGTTATACGTAGGTTTGATAATAAGTAACTTATAAGTATTAGGAGAAATTTATAATAAATTCTAAATTTCTATTGTTTGTAGTAATATTTTCTTCTAAATAATAATAATGATATTCTCAATTCAGACTATGTTTAAAGAGGCAACACAATTGGGTATACGCAGTCTTCCATTAAATTTTGTGACAATGCAGAGCAGGCCTTGCTAATTAATTAGAAGAAGGAATAATACACATAGTAAAAAATTGTGCTGTCTAGGCTGATATTTACCAGGGTACTTCTCAGGCAACCCTCTTTAACTCTGGATCCTGTGTAATGTATAAAGCTCGCCCATATGGGATTTTCCTGTGGCGAGGGTAAACATATACGTACATAATGTCCATCTGTATAAAAGAAAGGAAGTAGTAATAATTTACATTTCATGTATAAATATACCATTTCAGGCCCAACCAATCAATCCTGAGATAATCTCTAAACTGTTTGGGAATCGTGTTGCATGCAGTCCTATAGTAACAGTGGAACCACGACGACGCAAGTTCCATAAACCCATCACATTGACAATACCCGTACCAAAAGCTGCACAAAAGGGGATGATCAACCAGTATCCAAATGAAAACCCTTCGTTACGTCTGCTGTGCAGTATCACAGGTGAGAACATTTTGGTGGTTTTTGGGTCGACCCTTCTGAGTTGAGAAAACCCTTAAAATAAGGGTTATTGCCTATGTGTTGTAATAACAAAAAAATTTCTGATGTACTGTTGACAAACGATTGTATGAACAATTTCTTTCATTTAAATATGCAAATTTTGATGTTTTTTCTTTCCGTTGCTCGGATTTTTTTTTCGGAATGAGGTTGCGTTTAGCTTGGTTCTCTATAAAGCAATTTTTTCTGGAAATTTTGGTATTTTCTGATTCTCAGCATTTTTGCTCTGCTAACTGTATTTTTTTGTTATTTTTTAAAAATTTGTAATCTGTATTTTTACATCTCTATTGCTAAGTTTATTGTTTTAAAAACGACTGTATACCTTTTCTTAATGCTAACTAACAGGCAATAGTCACGTACATCGAGGTAACTAACCCTGTCGTCATGGAGTCATCTATAGTTATCGTATATTTCTGTTTTCTCTCAGTGATATAAGCTGCCTGTAAAGCGACTATTACTTGAGCGTCTCTTTTCGTTCTATCACTTCTTACTCTTAACTAGTATTATATAAACACTACATTATCATGCAATCGCACCTAGAATCTGTAGGGTACTGTTTTATCATAGCTCTTGCAGAAATATTAAACTCACGCCCAAATTTTAAATTCTTAATAATTCTTAAACAACTACAAACAGGGACCAGGGGCTGATATTCAATATTGATCTTATTAAATTGGAGAATAAGGATAGCCAATCATAGTGCTCATTACTGAGTTATAGATACAAACACTGTATGATCTGATTGGATGTTGTTATCCTTATGTCAAGTAAGATCAGTAATGAATACTACCCCTGATGTGGTTTATGGGAGACCATTGTCTGAACCATAATATGGTATATAATACATATTTATAATTCCTTTACCATAATTTGTAGTTGTTAAAGAATTAATTTGAGCGTAATTTTAAAATTTCTGTAAGCGCTTTGATAAAACGGTATCTTAATGTTTATAACAAACCTTGCTATGATCTTTGCATATTTGCTTTTCCTCTTTCTGTTTCGAACATGTGGATCCAACTTGGCATCTAATTTTCCTGCCTTGAATATTCCCAAATTCTTTCTTACGACTGTTCCCAGGAATTTTGCATACTAATTGTAAATCACTTGTTCATTTAAGTTGACATTTTGTTTGACTTCCATTAAAATTTAGACTTTTGCTTCGTATAAAATGTTCACAAGTTTTCAGCTCAGTAAAAACTAAGTGAACATTGATTGATTTCATGTTATTTTGCAGAAATACGGCTTTTAGATTATTCTTTGTGTATAATTTTGTAGAAGTAAGGCATTTTAGAATATTTTTCATTATCTTGTAGAAATAAGTCTTTTTAGATTATTCTTGTTCATTTTGTAGAAATAAGGATTTTTAGATCTTTCTTCATTATGTTGTAGAAATAAGGATTTTCAGATTTTTTCTATTTTTGCAACCT
This sequence comes from Spisula subtruncata, assembly GCA_963678985.1. Lineage (NCBI taxonomy): Eukaryota > Metazoa > Mollusca > Bivalvia > Venerida > Mactridae > Spisula > Spisula subtruncata. The sequence continues at coordinate 66,698,801 of OY787660.1, forward strand.
TGATTATATAGGATCATAATGCATTTGTTCTAGACGTTCTCATATAGTATATGCTTGTCCTCAATTAACGCTTGCATGAAGCATGCTCATATAGAAATATAAATAATACATTATATACATGTTTATCAACACTCAGGACTGGTCACTATAGATCAAATCTGACCACTGAGCCGTCATAAAAAAACCTTAGGGTATTTACTATCTAAAGCCTACTGCTAAAAGTGGAGTCACGGCTCCAATGTTCGCTAATGCTCCATGTGACTATGCTGCTAAGCATTAAGTCACATTGCAGAACGAGAAATATTTAAAAGTGTAATATTAATTTTGGTCATAGATATTTACATTATTATACCCCTAGGACCAGAATCGGTCCATAGTTTCTATGCACCGGGTTCTATGGAACTGTTGAATAAAGGTATTGTATTATATAAACTGATTATATTCCATACTCAGGCTTAAACCCTCTCCCCCTCTCTCTGTCTTACTATCAAGGATTGTTATGCACTAGTCAATTGAAACCCTGGTCATCCAACCCTGGGGAAGGGCAGAGAATTTGAACTCTGTCCATTGTCCCCACTCTAAATTGGTGAAATGTCTTCTATAATTTCCTGGCTATTGTGGTGTGGAAGTACTCACCTTGTAGTGGTGCAAGGACATCGGTAAGGTAAACACCTGAGTCAATTCCCCCTTCCTCAGCCAGAGTTTCAATTGACAAGTGCATTACACGTTACATACACTCATTAAATGTTATAAGTACACCAACACAGTACATAGCGTTATGTGCAAATAGTCAGTCGGTCGACATGCCAAATGATTTTCGAACAATAACTCCAAAACGGGTGGAGCTAGGATTCTAAAATCTGGTATCTAAAAGACTGGTATCTCCTACTTTTGTAACTGTTAAGAGTTTGACAGAGAGTAGGTCACATTGGAAGATATTGTGAGACTTAGGATTGGACAGTAGTGTACCTCTGATGCAATGGCCTCATACTTCCAATGATCAAAACTCAGAAATTTGCCATATTTACCAAGTATAACCAGTTTTACCATATAAGGAAAGAGTCATAGTTTTAAGCAGCTTTGTTATTCTTGAGTTGTAGGTACCTCGATTGTACATTTACACAGGATTATTTGTATATATTCCTCTAACTATACTTCAACATTATCATCAGTCTTAATTTCCAAAGTCTGAGGGAAAGACTAGTCTTTCTACTATAAAAAAGACCTAGCTGTTATATACAAGTATACAGTAGAATTTCGATGCTTCAAACGGCCTTCTTTACAGGAAAATATTCAGAGCCAGGTCTCACTCTGTATAAGGCATCTACTGTTTACTTTGGCATCAACACATTGCTTGAAAGAGCAATTGTATAAGCCAGTTATGTCTGTTATTGGTATCTTCCGTGTACTTGTACATCACCACTTTGCCTGAATCCGAAGAACCTGTTCAAGGTTTTCAGACTGTTCAAGGCAAAATTACTTGTATTCGAGGCATTGAAGTTCTACTGTCTATGCTATAATTCTTCAATTCTTCTATTTTTGACCTGTGCTTGCTAGGCTTGTACCTTATACATTGTATATGAAAGTTTGTATTAAAGCATAAATATATAGTTCGGGGAATATATGATATATAGCTAGATTTATGTGATTGGTTTAGTTAAATTAAAGCTTAGTACATAACGTATTGGACAATATTTTATCCATTATTATTATGCTAGGAAGTCTTTACCTAATGCCAGTGTTTCGATCCAAAATAAGAGTTTCTGGACTTAACTGTTCAAAATGAAAAAAGAACGGCTGTTTCAGAAGGAAGGGAAATGGCATATAAACATTTTACCATTTTAATGTGGATTGCAATTGCATTTAATTGCTATGTGACTAGATAGAAATACTCTACCAATACATATTAAAACAATTAAAGTTTGTGACATACAACTGGCACTAGGTAGGTAAAGCTTGGCAAATTTGACCTGATCTTGACCTTTATGCATGAAAATTACAAGGTTCTCGCTTTGAATATATCAATTTCCACAAGGAAATCATGCAATGTTGGTATTTCAATTTTGTGTTTGTTGTACATCTCGAATGTCTTCATGATACTCCCCCATTATAAAGCCATACATTTGGGGTTATAAATATAGACAACATACCGACCGTTAAATTATGCTAATTAAAAGGTCAGGATCATGTCAAATTTGTCAAGCTATACAATCATCATTTATACCATTCTAAAGGAATTATGCGAAATTTTATCATCATATTTTGTTAACAAAATACAACAGATTTGTAAATAGGTGAACTAACACAGTCGTTATTCATGAACTAGGTATTTAACCGTTATTATTTCTGTACTTTGATAATTCATATTTTCTTGATATACAATGGTTATTTCATGATATTATATTTTGTCCACCTTGTAAACCTTTGTTGAATACCAAATATCGTATGAATGGGTGGGACTATTGTCAAATGTCCTACGAGTGGGCAGGACTATGCCAAATATCGTATGAGTGGCCTGGATAATGCCATTGTGTGTCTATGAGTAGGGGGACAATTTTACAAAAATATTTTGCCAGGGTTTGGTAAAAGTGATCAGCTTTTGGGATATTGCTAATTAAAAAAAAATTGTCTGTTTTGGGAAAATGTGTGCGGTCTAAATTTTGATCAAAATAAGTCTGCAATCTGATGACATTGCTTGTTCTGATTGTGGCTTATGGTATGCTTACATAATTGGTAAGGAATTGCTTCAAGACTATTGTGATGCTTATTTGGGGTCAACATAACATTATGTTACATTTATGTGTGTATGATGCTTCTAATAGTCTGTCTAATTATTGTTGGTAGAGTTTATGTTGCTATATGTATATTGAAAATGTGGGTGGAGTCAATGTTATGTGGGCAGTACTGCTGAGGTAGTATTATGCTTTAGTTTCTTAGAGTGGGTGGAGCTTATGTCACAATATTGTGGGTGGAGTCAATGTTATGTAAGTGCTACTATTGTGTTAGTCCTTAGAGTGTGTGGAGCTTATGTTATAAATATCATGGGTGGAGTCAATGTTATGTGGGCAGTACTATTGTGTTAGTTCTTAGAGTGGGTGGAGCTTATGTTTCCATATCGAGGGTGGAGTCAATGTTATGTGGGTGGTACTGCTGTGTTAGTATTATACTACAGCTCCAAACAGTGGGTGGAGCTTATTTTACATTATTATAATATTGTGGGAGGAGTTAACATAATGTTATATTACTATTGTAGGTGGAGCTAATGCTGCTGTATGGGAAGACATTACAGAGAATAAGAACTTACAGTTTACCAATGACTGTGTTTCATTTACAACCACCGTTTCTGCAAGGTTTGTAAAAGAATTAAATTTTCATTTAAGTAGATTATGTAATATGGTTCTAAAAATGCCTAGCAAAGCCTTTATTTGCCTGTTGGCTTCGACCTGGATTTGAACCCGTATTGTCAGATTATTGCAGCAAGCATATTAACCACTGAAGGAACTGTTGATAGTGCCTAGACATCGCAAATTTTGTAATTTCCTTGAATGATACGAATGTTTGGTAGAGACTGAAGCCTGGAAGGGAAACTCTCTAACTTGCTGCCATTAGTCTTTGTAAGTGATAGTTATGAAGACATGGATTATATTGACCATGGTGATATTTTCTTCAGATAACTGACGGTCATAGGCATTCACCTTCCTTTTTCCAAAAAAGTATATTTGTTGTATAAAAATCTTTCACTTAATCAAACTTGAATTGCTTAAATATTTTCAAATTGATCAATAATAAAGTCAAGTGAAATGCTTATTATCATATCCAATGCATCTGTTTAACTACAGGTTTTGGCTTATGGACTGTCAAGCCACTACAGAGTCAGCAAGTATGGCTACAGAGATCTACCATGAGGCCATCAATGTTCCTTACATGGCACGTTTTGTTGTGTTTGGTAAACGTACAGGAAATGAAGAAGGACAACTCCGTATGTTCTGTATGACCGATGAACGTACTGATAAAACCTTGGAGAAACAACAAAACTTTACTGAAGTAGCTCGTAGCAGAGATGTGGAGGTAAAAACAATTGCCTAATATAAATCATTATCTTACAAAAACTACTCTTAAAACTCTTCCTGTATCGTGATTGTATTTAGGCCATTTACATCGAATTACCCATGGTGCATTGAATTTGTTACACTGCATTCTGGGTTTAATTCCTTTGCTGCGGTAAGTCATACCATTCCATGAAAATTTGACAACAGTGTTGCTGGTGCCTTATTGAAGGATAAGTTAGTACTGGTTAGGATACAGTCCAAGACAACTCGTGTGATGAATCTCCGCAGCTGCAGTTTATAGCAGAACAATGGTTAAAATGGTGTTGAACTTATATAATCAAACATATAAGTTCAATAATTTGCAGCTGCTTTTGAAATATAAATAATTATTAAAGAAAATGTTCTATTCCGTTTGATCTTTTGTATGTGTGAGCATTCCATTCATGTAATTTGAATAAGAGTTACATGTAGTTTGAATATTGTCGGCAATTTATTGTATATGATGTACTATATATTTTATATTGGTGTATTTTAGGTGCTTGAGGGAAGACAACAATTTATTGAAATGGCTGGCAACCTTATTCCTGTCACAAAGTCTGGCGACCAACTCTTCATCGATTTCAAAGCTTTTCGTGAGAACCGCTTACCATGTACTGTGCGGATTCGAGACCAAGATCAAGAGTCGGCTGCCAGGGTGGCATTTATGAAAGAACCAAAGGTGGCACGTGGTGAGGCCCCACAAATACCCCAATGCAATCTCAATATTACTCTACCAGGATGGTCAAAAGTAAGTGATTATGCAATGCTGGAGGGTTGTCAATATAGTGTGGTGTTAGTAAGTTAATATTTAGGGATGCTTAATGTACTTTACTAAGTTTGTAAAGTAATTTAGATTTTGCATAGATAAGTTTCAAGCATTTTGGATTGAATATATCAATCTCTGAAAGAAATGTGTGTACTATCAGTCATTTTCATAAGTGTTTATATGATGCCTCTGAATATACTTGTGATACAAAAATCCACTTATAAAAACAATGGTTGACATAGAAGTAAAGACCAGAAATCAATGGTTCAATTATGATATTTGAAAGTAAAAGGTTTAGGTCAATGTGTTTGGACTATGCTTTAATGTTGATGTTGTGCTTTCAGTCATCTTCTACGATGGAATTAGAAGGTGAAACATCACTGGAAGTTAGGAAACGACAGTCCCTTCTTAGAGAACATGGAATTGGTAAGTACTTAAACCTATATGTACTCAGATAGTTGGCGATAATTTAAATTTTCTAAACAAATATTTATGATCTAATTTTTCTCAAAATTTCATCTTTTAAATTTTGATTGGAATTCTTTCTATCTTGACAACATTCTGATATTCTCCCTTAAGCTTCATGTGTTAATCCATTTGTTTCTCAAGCAACATGTTTATGCCCATTTACAGTAATAGGCAAATGAGAATCCTTTGCAAAAATGATAGAATATTGACTAACGTTTCAGTGGCATGATTTTGAATGTAACTTAATTTCTTGTTCATGTATCTATTCCACAGTTTTAGAAGACAATATAAGCCGAGCCCAGATCAAGTTAACAGATGTAGCAGATAATGTACAGGGTGATTGGATTATATTAGCTCAACAACTCGATATCACCGACTCTGAAATAAAAGAAATAAAATCAGATTACCATACGGTCAGTGACCAAGCTCTCGCTGTGCTACAACTCTGGGTCTCAAAGAAGGGAGAAGATGCTACCGGTAAGCAAGATTCATAAATAGCAACTCCTGGATTTTTGCAAGAATTATGGCCCCTTTCTGGACCTAGAAAATAAACTTGAATTGTAAAAAATTGTGTCTAATTTGGTTAACTAAGGTTATGGCAATAATTTGAGGCCCGTATGGAAGATTGCATTATTGTTAATATGTTAGCCTCATAAAACAAAGACTTTACTTGCTTAATATATCTATTTAACTGGGGCAGTAAATCGGATCAGTGTTTGCATCTGCAAGGCAGTATTCTTGTTATTATGAATGCAGCCAGGTATTGGTATGTGAGTGTGTATATATGTCTCAGTTGGCAGTTGGCACCGTTACCTAAGAATGTGGTAGTTCTAACACTTGGCAGTGTCTACTACGAGGTTATTATCTGTAGACAGATGTAAGATAAATACTTGTCATTACTTCACCTGGTAAATGTGGCATACAGTACAACCTGTCTGTGAAACCAGGCTTTTGTGAACCAAGCAAAGTGTAATTGTTGTTGAAATGTGTTTCATCTAACAAAACCTCTTTAAGACAGTTGCATATCTATAAATGAAAATTTAAAGAAAGTAAATCAGTTTAATTGTAGTTAAGCTATATAGATGTTGGGGGTCAAGTTCTTTTTTGGTCTGTTAAGGTGCGTTTGCTTCACATTTGTCGCCATGCCATTACTCAGCCACCACTGTTAAAATTTCAATGAACAGTACAGAAAATTTGGCCTCCAAGAGAAGATATGCATGTTGTCTGCATGATTCTATTCAACCATTTTCTGCTAACAAGTTTCACAAGTAATGCGTTCATTGTATTGATGGCTTGTTCCTGCTAGATAACCAGTTAATAGTCATGGCATAAAACCTTATTTCATATTCATTGTCATATTTGTTTCAGTTTGATATGCTGAACACATGTTCTTAGTTGTTACATTATTTGGGTTTTTTCAGGCAATGCCTTAGAAAATGCCCTTCGTCAAGTTGGAAGGGAAGACGTAATAAAGAAAACTATGTATAATGTTGAAGTCGTGGAAGATGAACTTGAAGCTGCAGCAGCAAGAGCAGCAATGGACCAATCAGGTTTGAGTTTATATCATCAACAGCCAATCAACTCTCTTGTAACATGTATTTTATGGACTTTGTTTGAATTTGACCAATCAGGTTTAAGTTGACATTTTGAATAACCAATCAGATCTGTTGTTAACATAGATTTATGGACTGTGTCTGAATTTGACCAATCAGGTTTGAGATTATAAGGATCCACCATGAGCTTCAATGTAGGATAAGGCTATCTCACCCGAGGGGTCGGATTTTAACCAGGGACGAGGCTTGCCGAGTCTCCTGGTTAAAAGTCCGACCCCGAGGGTGAGATTTCCTTATCCTACATAGACTATCTCATGGTGGATCATTTTTATTCGACGTAATTAGTGAAAATTTGAGTTTTTATCATTATTTAGCGTTCGTGGCGTCAACGTGACGTCATCACAACGTGACATTTGCCGTACGTTTGCATTCAAAACAATCGATAACATAACGTCGTAAATAAAGCATATGCCTACACTGTTATGCACTGCCTAAGTAAATGCCCCTTAAATAGTATAGAACCTTATTTTTGTTTTTGTACTATATGCAGACGCAGTTGAAGTAATAGTAGACCCATAAAGGTCGGAATAAATTCACGCGCGGTTGCTCATGTAAGAAAGATGTTGCTAATGTAAGATAAGATTTTCTTCCATTAGCAACGCGCTTATCTTACATTAGCAACGCCGAAGAAAACATTATTAATAGCCAGTGTATCATAATTATCAAAAAATGTGTCAGTGTTCTCTCCAGATTTCTCATGTATGTGTCAAAGATCACATTGCTGATGAAAGGGTGACACACTTACAAATTAGCTGTGGAAAACAAGTACGTAGGAGCCTCAGTACTAGCCATTTCAGTTATAAATGTGGTCATTGACTGATTATGGAATAGTACAACCTATTTTTGAATGCTCTTCAGCACTAGGTGTATGTTCAGAGTATGCCCTTTCAATTTTGTACTCATTTTCATCAGGTTTTTAATGCATCTTTAACAAGTCAAATAAAGCCCTGCTTGTCGAATGTAGAATGCAATGTTTGTTATTTTCAGGCTTTGACAATTTCGAAGATGAAGTGGGCATCACAGAAAGCTCTTTACTCAAAAAGGGCATGTCCCTTGATGTCGAATACGATGAAAAAGATTTAGTTAAGGTATTGAACCTTTTCCCTGGTTTCCTTTTGTTACCTGTGACATTCATTATTTATTTGAAACTATTTCTTTTCTCTTAATTGTCAGAGCACAAGATGGTCTCATACAAAATTACTGAAATTTGCTATGTTATGTAGCTTTCAGCTTGTGAGGCCTAAATTTTACATATATTTGTCTGGAATTTACCTTTCTTCAAATATATTGAGCTAAGTTAGGTAACTCTTGATTACAATATTAAGTAAATACAGAGTGGTCTCCCTTTGATTATTTTTGTTGTTTTTTTCACCCACCTTTTACCTTATCAACCCTAAGCTAACACATTTACAGCATGTTCAATGTGTGTTGTTTTGTACCAGCAAGCTGCTTTTGCGAAATTTTAAGATTCAAATTGGAGTCAAAGAGTTCTCAGACAGTGCTTAGTTTTCATAGGTTCAAAGCATTCATTCTCATTCCTAAGTTTCAATTATAAGATTCTGAAATAAGCTACATTTCGATTGGCTAGTTTACTTTTTACAGGACTTTTCATTGGTCAAAGTCATTTAAATAGTGGGGTAAATGTCTGTTATCTGCACAATTTGTTCACATTTGCAAATTCCACTCACATATTAATTTGTATAATATGTGAAGTGTCACTGCTTTTAATGTTTTATTTATACATCTGTTTTATTCCCTCTCAGCGACCCTTGTGTTTTTTTGTCATTTATTGGATTCCCTCAAACAATTATAGGAAAATGAGTAATATTTTTTCTGACAAAATGTAAGTTTCCTTTCTTAGAGAAAGCGATGTGATGTTTTTCTTGCTCTTCTTTCGTAGAGTTATGAAGAGTTACAGGTGAGAGAGTTGTGCCCCTTGATATATCTGGTACTCCGCCTCTGATCGTCAAATATCTGTTCTACCAGGGGGTCCTACAATTTTGGAATAATGAACTAGATAGAAGGAACATTGCTGCAAAAAAATAAAAGTTATTTGGTTAAAAAATGCCAAATATTAAGAAGGTTATGATTGCTTGAGGTTTTAAAAGCTGAATTGGACAATTTTGAAACAGTGCATTGGTATAGGGATTTGTGCTTATGGCATATGAAACAGATTTGTATCTTATTGATAGGCATTTCATCTTAGTAGGACCCCTGTATTACTCAATTAAGTTGAATAATTTCAAGATTATTGTCAAACTCTCTTTTTTGATGTCAAATCATTTTCAGATAGATCTAGAGATTTTGTCATGCTTTGAATTTGTTTGTGATATAATGCCAAAGCATTTGGTATCTATTATAGACTAGCTACATTAATTTCATTTTCAATGTTTTTCGTTCTATTTGCGTGAGTGTGTGTGTGTATAAACTCTGTCCAGGTTTTCTAGATGTGTAGTTGAAGAATTGCATTTTAATTGGAATAGAATTGTTTGCAAGTTGTTCTGTATACTATTATCGAATTGGTAAACACTGTTTGCCATGCCATAAATCTAAACACAGAAAAGCAGCACTAGGCAGAGTGCAAACTGTTTGGCATGCCATGTCTGTCTTGACCTCAAAATAGTTCTGTTGAAACTGTCACTAATGTCATTATCGTTTTATAGAGGTTCTTAATCAGTTTGTTATATTTTGAGTTAATCTCCTTTTACAAACTTTCTGTTATGGTAGCATTTGCTCCCAAAATGAGCAATATTTTGCAGATGCTGTATATTCTAATCCTGCTTAGTAACTAGCAATGTGAATGTGAAATGTGGTAAAAAGATTGCTGCATTTGTTCTGCATGTCTGTTTAACATTATTTCGATTGTAGTTGAATGCAACTAGTAGAAACTGCCATGTTCCTACCTGTGCTGTATGATATTGTCGTACTGTGTTTAACCAATGTTTTTAATTTATTTACCAAATCCAGCTGTGTTGTATGTAGTTGTTTACATTTAACATGAGGGAGACCATTTGTTATCATTTATATATTTATTTTTCTCTGCTGTTGAAAGAGATTTTTATTTACAATGGGGGGATAGAACATATTTTTTGGAGGAACGGGGTGTAAGTGAATTTCTTCGAAGGGTAAACCAATGAAGGAGATAAAATATTTCACTCACACATATTTGGTCCTTTATATATCATATCAGATTTTGTATTTTTGTTCAAATGTTGAGTTTTTTTAGTGTTGATGTGCATTGGTATTAATTGTTTGAGCATACATTTACCAATTTTCTAATACGGACCTGTTATGTCCAATATTTGGTACCCGTTGGTCATTTAAAGAAAGTCAATTTACTAAACCGAAAAAAATTGTAAATAAAGATACTGTTTTGTTCAGTAACGTGTTAAATTGTTTTACACTTTACACTGCCATTAGTCTCATTACTAAAAGTATGTTTAGCATTATGCAATTATCAGACAGGTTATAAAAACTAGCGTTGGAGCCTGGAAAATGCTTGTGTTTTGAATAAATATCAAGTATAATTATGTATTATGAATTGAATTAAGAACTCAAATAGCTTTGTTTCTCTAGTTGCTCATTCGTTACTGTGTCTGATAGATTTTGATGATGTTTTCAAATGATACACAATCTGGCTATTAGCTGGGTCAGTTTGGCAGGTGTGTGGCTTAGTATATAATGGCCACCAGCATACTTCATGACTGTAACCTCTATCTCCAAAGAACTATTGATGGCCATGAACCTTAGAATTTTTATCAAATTTAATTTTCAGTATTTTATATTGTCCAGCTAGGTAAAATTTTAAAGTATGTATTTATGTTTGTTAAAGGAATCGGAATCTGCAAATGAAGAAGACGGTTCTATTTCGAGTGAGGGAGAAAAAAGTAATTCCCGAGTGGCCCCTCAAGCTCCAGGAGAAGGTGAGATACTATCTATAGAATAATGTGTCTTTTCATTAGTTCAAAACGTTGGCTGTTTGTGAATTTAACAAATGAAAAGTGTGTTTTTTGCGGGATGTCAGACTGGGCTTAAGTGATTCATGTCTGTAGTTTAGCTCAGTAAATAATGTTTCTAAACTGTGTTTGTAACTTTTGTATAGAAAAATTAATAGCATTTATGCTAGGAAGGTGTTCACTAAGTGTTAATTAATAAAATTTTCTAACAAATTTCAACAGAGTTAAATGTCTTTTTTTAAAACATTAGGTCATTTCCATGTTTCATATTTGTATCTCAAATTGACAAGAAATGTTGTAGGTTATTTGAAAAAGGAACAACAAAAGTATTCTTTAAATCGAACAGATAAAAAGGTCTGATGTAGACCTGGTTCCTGTACTTCATTACATTCATCATCTTCATTGACTTTCTAGCTGTCATATTGCCCATTCATGTTCAACACTTCATACTGCTCATGTACACTTCATTTTCATGGCTCAGAATGTAAAACTGATTCAAATCACAAAATTTGAAAGCAAATATTACCACAGTGTAGCAGTGCTGCATTAATCGGTGATTTTGATACATTTTAGAAACATCATGTCATGTTATTGTATTCGTCATTCCTAGTGTTTTTGTCCATATTTGTTTTGTCATTTTTTGTTCATCGTCTGTAGTATGACTTATAGTCGTAAACAATTATTTTTCTTCCATTTATCCGGATAAGACTAGATTTTATTTCAAAAATGTTTGTACTGTTACACAGTAAAGTGATTATAAGCTTCATTGAAGCTTGATATTGTCCTTGACTTTTCCGTTATATCTGGATTAAAGAGTTCCATGTTTAAATGTCTATTTTGTATTAGTAATGTTTTGTCCACAGGTAACTGTATCGTTGAAAACCAGAAAAAAAATGAAAAACTTTTTTTGGGAAAATTTATAGAAATTTTACAATAAAATTTTTTTGTTTCGTTTTCAAACTGTCTTTATCAATGATACAGTTACCTGTGTGTTTGTCTATAAAGAATGAAGCAGTTATAGACATCCTGGCTTTTATGTAACTTTTACTTGAATTGTTGTTAGTTGAAACCATGTGGTTATTTTAGATTGTTATAGTATTCAATGTGTAGTTGTTTTAGTGTGTTAGATATTTGTTGAATATCCATCATCATCATCTTGGTCAGTCTTCAACATTACACATTCCATCTACATATACAAGTCATTGTCATACACAAGTCATTGTCATCTCAAACCTAAATATATAATACCATGCTGTCCAATAAGGCAGTTTTGTTCATCACTGAAGCGCACTGCTCACTTTCTCACAGTTCCATGGTCCCAGTCTTTGTTACTGATTAAACATACTTTATCACGACCTCACAGTTGATTTTTATGACATCATGACTGTAACATAGCATTTGATACTCTAGTTCATAAATCTATTATATTATTGCCCTACCAGGAGATAATATATCCATCACGGAGGATATTCTGGCTACGATAGACGAGCGGCGAAAAGTTGCCGCACAAGAGCCTGATGAACCTTCAGAAGGAATGTGTCCTAAGAAAAAGGAGGCTTACCTTGATCTTATAATGCAACTAGATGAATTTGAAGACGAAAAGGAACGTAAAATGGCTGCAAATAAACAAGAAGGTATAGAATGAACAAAATCCAATATGGCTGACATATATAATACCCTAGCAGCCGCCATTTTTGTTATGGTGCATGATGGGATGGATACTTACTAACAATTTCCTGTTGTTGTTGTAACTGTTGTTTGCTTTTTGTTGTTTTAACTCTAAATATTAATCCAGTGCATGGGAGTTGTACTAATTAAATTCAGCTTTGAGTTGCAGGTTATTTTATTTACAAAACCTCTTATTATGAAAAAGTAATTACAAAACTATGTATTATGAGTACATAAAGTATTCTAACAACGATCAAAGTCACTATTGATGTAAATGTGTTGAAATGTTTTACTCTCCATTTAATTAGGTCACAGCTTTTCTCAGTCATTATGCACAACTATGCTGAAACAACGTTGAATAGATATTTTACTGCGTTAGTCACCAGTAGATTTTAGGGGTTTAAAAGGTAATAAACCGACATTATGTGATTATTTTTTGCTTCTAAATGAATAAGTCCAGATTCATATATAAATGTATTAGGTTGGTTAAGCCAAAATATGCGATTTTAAGAGAGCTTTTTGATAAATTTTGAAATTTAAACAACTGGAGTTGAGTCCCTTTAAAGCTGAATTTGTTGGTTTGGTACAATACTATATAAGATGTTATCCTGTATTGTAATCACATGTTATGTAACCTTGCACATTGTATTATTGTTCTGTCTGTGGTGTTATGGTTCTGCTTGCTTTAAGTCTTCTTGCATATTATACAATTTAAAGTTGATTCAAATTTAGTTGTGTGGCAGAAGGTCCGTAATTTCGATGGCTAACTACAAAATTTGATTTGCATATTTTGATCTTCATATTAATTGTCTATTGGTCCACATATTTAAAGATAAGCATATCCAATGTCCATTGGTCCACATATTGACAGCCATTATTTTGAAAATAAAAAGAATCTTTTATTTGTTAATTTAAAGAATCAGTTAAATAACAAGGCATAAAGCAAAAAGATCCATAACTCGTTAACATTATTTATCCTGGATATGTACTGACATGATTGACAATACTCAAGACTTATACTACCTGAAACTTCATATATTGTATTATTGTATATAGTTAATATTAATTTTACCTTTGCATTGTACTGTGCTAGTAGTTTGTATATTTTTCACTGTATTTTGCGATCTGGAAAACTAATTGGCGTGGTGTCAGCAAATAATATTCATAAAAAGTACTAGTTTGGTAACGGTTTAGCACAAATACACAAGTATATGTATTATGGTACAGCCTCCATGGAGCAACACTTTTGGGAGAGGGACATTGTGTAGAATGATGTGGGAGGGGCATATTGTTGAATAAGCTTATCTGGGGGGCATATTGTGAAAGGGGCATTGAAATTATTTGAGGGGCATACTTTATGGAGGAGTCTCATTGTAGTGTTTTATGGAGCATAATGTGTAAGAAGTGTAGGGGGAATGTATAGTTTAATTGTTCTGGCGATTTTGGTCTAGTTCTGAAGATTTTACTTCAGAATCTGTTGACTAATACAGTGTTACATTATAATGTTATACTAACTTTCTTGTTTGTAATATATATACTGCACACTATAGATTGTATCCTGGTGTTTGTTTGATTGTTGTACTGTATACCTTTCTTATAGCTTTGAATGACTATTTTTGAGAATGTGCATTTTGACATGCCAATATCTTCTATTTACTAGGATAATTGTTATTTTCATATCCCCTTGCAGTCTGTTTGAACCACAGATTACTTTCTTTGTCACAAAAGAATTGGATGCATAACCAATGTCTATGGGTATCACTCAATGAAATTGCTGCGGTAGTTTTCATTTAACAGGCATCAGATTCTCATGTGACATTAAAGAGGGGACTCCAAATTAAGGGGAAAAGTAGGAGTTGCAATGTAATCAGTCAGTTTGTACAACTCAATTTGTTTAACATAACTTTTAAATCACGTTACATGAATTGCTTATTCTGCATGTAATTAAATGTCTAAATAAAGCAATATTGTGGGGGTGTTAATCACTTTCTGTGTTTTATCTCGTATTTTAAATTCAATTTAATATGTATCTGTTACACACTGTTTTCTTGGCTTGTTTGATAAAAGCAAATTTGATCAATTTTAATTGGAATGCTTCTACAATTGCATTAAATTAAATGTACTTTTCTTGAATGTGAAATTGCTATTTCCTGAAATATTTGTTGCATGAATTTACTTATAAAATTGTTACGGGACTAACAAATAACATTATTTTACAAACTAACTTTAAAAAAATAAATAATTATTTATTTCAATATTGTTGGTTAATAATTCTTTGAATAAAATCTTTTAAATTCTGATGCAGATTTTGTATTTTTATTTTATATGTTTTGATTTGAAGTTCCCGTTAATTACTGTTGATACACGTTCAATTATACTGCAATAACTTAAATAATGAAAAATTATTTAAATGGACCATGACTAGTCAGTTACTTCCAGTTTACTATTTATTTTGAATTAAAATCATTTTTGAGGACTTTTGAAAACATAAAATATGAGAAGTTGTATGAAATTATTTTTAAGACCACAAGACTTATCTTGTAGAATTTAAAGCATTTGATTGCTATCATAATTATTAATAGTTTCTAATGAAGGATGTTATGTGTTAATAGCACTAATTTGTGAAGGGTTGATTTAACTTTGATTGTTTTAAACAGTGAGTGTGTTATTTATAAGTGAGTTATTAAAAATTTGTAGATATTGATGACACTGGGTCAGTCGGCGAGGATACCATATTACAAGAACAAAAGAAAACTGAAGAATCACCAGCAATAAGGCTCGAAGCCTTCGGTGTTCAGGCCGAACTTAAAAGAGCCCCTGAGGCTCCCTCAGACGATGTTAAACCCGACGATAATCTCCTTGGCACCTCTGTTGATGCCCCAATAACGTCACGTCCCTCTGAAGGTAAACAACGAAGCACGGAATGATACATATTCTGTAGTAGGAGTTACCCTATATACCTGTGTACCCGTCATTGTGGCTTTGCATGATTTTTCTAATACCGTTTCATCTGTACAACTAACTAACTGGTTGATGTCTTTCTCTTTCAGTCCAGTCATGTTTCATCACTCATATTAATTTCTTGTTTATTTTCACAAAATTTATTTTTGTGTTTATTCACTACACATTTTTGCATGTTCACCAATATATTATTATTATTGCATATGTACATGTATGTTCACTGTTATTTTGGCACTGAGTTTTAAGCATGTTTAGCAATTTTTACTTGATGTTTGTCCCATGTCTGGTGTCCACCTTGTGTAACATGTTTGTCTGAATGATTAAATGTTTGAATGTTCACATTTTTTAGGTAGAACACATACTGAATGGGTCATCTAAAGTGACCAACTGTATCAAGCTTGTTTGGCATTATTGTTTTAAAAAGATGAATGCAGGGCTGTTTCCTAAGTCAAAAAACTTTTTGAAAACTGTGGTAAATTATAAGTCCATTGTCAGTGTAAAGTTTTTGAAAGATAGATTGAAATGTATTTATCATGCAGGATTAGAGTTTTTGTTGTCTGGTATACAAATGTATGCCATTAGATTATGAAGCCTGGCATACAAACATTGAAGTGTAGTTATTCAGATGATTCATTCAGTATTAATGTTAGATTTGAGTAAAATAAGATTTATGCCTTTTTTAGCGGGTAGACTGCTTGGCATGCTCACTTGATTAGGTACAATTTAGACTTTCGTGTAAAGCGCAACATAGATTATCATTAGCGTAATGTTAACTTTATTTGGAACTATATCATGGTCTGATATCCGTAACTGCTCGGATACCACCCCCCCCCCCAACTGCTCATTTTGCTCCTCTCTGTCTAAGTTGATGATTGAAATGCGAGCATCCGATGATTTATGGGTGATCTATCTGAAAAATAAAATGTTAAATGAAGTTTTTTATGTTTGTACCGTATTTACCCGAGTATAAGACGCGCCTTTACCAAGCCAGAATCATAACCAAAAGTTGGATGCGACCTATACAAAGGTAGAGCCATTTTTCAGCTCACAGTTCACTTCGATCGGCAAAAAATGAAGTCGGCCATTTTTTTCAAAAAGGGGAGTAAGTCATACTGGTTTCGTAATGGCTAAGTCCCGTACCGTTCCGGTCCCGTTCCCGTTCCGTTCGTTTTAAAATAAAAAATAAGTTACTATTATACATATCATGTGTTTGTTATTATTCAGAGATATATTCTGATGAAGAGTGTTTTATGTTGATGTATACGAAATCGTATTAATAATAGCGACTAGATCTATTATTTAAAAAAAAAATTTATGAATCAATCAACACTGTTTCACGGCCCTCGCAAGTTTTGCAAACAATCATCTATGATGCATACACGTGTGCGCTAATTGGCCAGACATTTAACACCCATCCAACGTTTGAAAAGGTGTTGAGAAGGTGTTGCACATGTCAACATGTCAAATTGTTTGCAAGTGTGTGTTGAGAAGTTTGAGAAAGTGTTGACATGTTAAAATACCCTAATAAAGACACTTTAAATACTGGAGCTTGTCAATATACTAATATAAATTATTTTTCACAAAGCCACGATCGTCAATAAAAAACAAACAAAATATACAGTGATTGTTTTATTTCCCAGTTTATTTTAATACACTAGCAATATTCACGATTTGGTAATTATTACGGAACACAAACAAAATGTCGGCGGACGATTTTGGTCAAAACTTTAAACTTGTCAAACTTTGTCATTTCTTGCTCGATTTTCTTCAAATTTTTTTTCCTTTAAATCTTTTTTCATTTTATTACAGTTATCACTATTTGGTCATTATTACGGAACACAAACAATATGGCGGTGGACGATTTTTTGGGAAAATTTCAAACTTCTCAAACTTTGTCATTTCTTGCTCGATTTTCTTCAAATTTTTTTTTCTTCAAATCTTTTCATTTTTTACATGCGTCCAATACACGGCCGCGACTTATACTCGGGGAAATACGGTATATGTCTGAAATCAGTGTGAAATATATCATCTGTTATGTCTATTTATATAAAACGTGTATAGTTAAATGTACCGTTATTATTTTTAGATCAATTGCATGGTGTGCATTTTTAGCAAAATTCTAATTAGCAAAATATTTTTATCGAACTTAATAATTGATTAGCAAAATATTGATTTTATGATCATTTTAATTCCTGTGAATTGCATACATGAAAGTCTATGAATATTTTTTTTTTGTATTTTTTCTTAAATCTAAACAACCTTGACCTTAATCGTATTATTTTCACCATAGTTTAAATGTAGAAATTTCTGTACACAAGTCTGTTTGAATTTTATCCAATATATGTTTAATAGTTTACACTCAAAACCAATGAAACATGGCTCCTAAGTTATATAATGCTGATTTTATGTATTTGTGCTTGCTTTCTATGGTTGGAATACAGAAATTGCACCTTATTCAGCTTTGGACAAAGCAATGTCATGGCTTGTTGTCCCTTGAATGACCATTGAGCACTTATTTTTTAAAAACAAAATTGCTGATCTTGCAGTTTTACGATATACGGAGCCTTGTTTCATGTAGAATGTCTTTTTTGAGCAGTTGTATTGCATGCAATTTTTGCTATGTATTTTTACCTTATTGTGTAAGCATTGGTTCTTTACGTCCTTCCAGACAATTTTGAGGAGGACCAAGAAGGGGCAAGAACCCCACCCCCAAGCCCCGTGGAGCGGACTGTCTCAGGTATAAATCAGAATAAAACCAACAAAAACTAGCACCTTGTAAACAGTTTATGTACACTTATGTTGTTGTTGTGATTGTTTAGTCAGTGTTGTTCTGTACTACCTTAGTTCTAGAGCCTTGCTCAAACAATTCTTCACTTTCTGATTGTCTACCTATCTCACACCTTCTGGACTTTCATTACGCAAAAAGGCCACATATCTCTGTTTGATTTTCTGTACACTTCCATTTCTCATTTCCCGTTCCTGTCCAGTTAGGAACCCAGGTTTGATTCCCAGTTTAGATCTCTGGATTGGATTCCTAGGTTAGATCCCTGGCTCGAATTCCCAGGCTTGTTCCCCAGTTTCGATACCGATTTGATCCCCTGCTTGGATTCCCAAGTTGGATCCTTACTGGGATTCTGAAATTTGATCCACAGCTTCGATTCCCAAGTTTGACCCGCAGCTTTGATTCCTAGGTTTGATCCCCAGCTTAGATGTTTTGGTTTGATCCCCAGCAAGATCTTCGGGTTAGATTTCCAGGTTAAAACAGGAAAAATCCAAGTTTAATTCCTTGTTATAGATTTCCTTGATGGGTATCTTGGAACCCGTGATTGGATTCCTGGGTTGGATTTCCAAGTTAGATTTCTGGTTTTGATTGACTGTCCACTTTTATGACTTAGAATAATTTGATAAAACTAAGATAAACTCCAATAAAAATGAAATAATTAAAAACCATTCTTATAACTTCATCTTTCCAATTCTCTTGTCACTCAGTCAGTGAATCTTAGTATTGTAATTTCTGCAATGTTTGTCCTTAGAACTTACTTCCATTCTTACAGTGGTCGAGAGTTGAATTCAAATTTAGGTCAATGTGTGTTTACTAAAAGTACTAATTTCTGATGTTCATACTAATTATAGCATGTTGGTACTCTGGGTGATGAAAAGCTTTACCTTTCCTGTCTAAACCAAAAATTTAAATCCTACATCCTACTTATTATAGAAATTATAGAATATTTATAGAAATGAGTACAGCGGTGTCCAGGCATAGGGTGAAAAATGTCTTATTTTGTAATTTGATGGATAGTTTTCACTAATAATTTTATGGTTGTAAGGGCTCTATCAGAGCTAAATATCAGCTCAAATATTGTCGCCTGTTATTACGATTATTTCAGTATGAGTCTATGATTAATCTTGATTTCATGAAACAAAAAAGATAACCTCTAATTTAATCAAACTCTCAATTTGAGCTAAGTTTTCTATTTGAGATTCTTCATGACTCAGGAACCAGAGTACTGTCATACTTCTGTGGGACTTTTTCCTTATATATAGGGATATTTTGCCTGTAAGGTATCTTTTGCTTAAGAAGGGATGCTTAATTGTGTCTTATAAATATTTAAGCTTGATTCTTTAGGCTTTATATATGTGATCTGTCCTAGCTATACCTGTAAGGCTTATCAGCAATGCTGTCAGTGTTAGTTGGAGTTAGGAGGTTTCTAGATATACCTGTGACTCTTCTATCTGTTAATTTGAAGTAGAATTCAGTTTCAATGGGCTTATGGTAAAACTGCTTTAAGCTTATACCTTACGGAGCAACATGCTTTCCTGCTACTTCTATAATGGTAATAAGAACAGTTTCATTTAATAGTGTTTTAACGACAAATATTTTTAAACAATCTTAAATGAATACTTAACATTAAAGGAATAATTAATATTTAAGTATTTATTAATGCAGTACAGTTGCCTTGTGGCCTTTTCAGTACACTATAGAAACTATTCCAAATGTGTTTATAATCAGTCAGTAAAATAGCTGTACTTACATTATACTGTCTTAAAATTTGATGTATCTATATATATCTATATATATATATATATATATATACATGTATCTTTTGTTGTTGTTCACTGTTATCTTTTTCTTTCTTTTTCTGAGATTTCTTGGAATTGTTTATGTTGTTTCTACAGTGGTATATTGTTGTTTAAAATGTTGTTTTCTTTATACTTCAATATTTGATTAATAAAAGTTAGTCTGCGATAATAATATTTAATTGATAAATAACTACTCACCATGATAATTGATTTAGTGAAGTTTCTATACTTTTTACATGTAAATGCATCGACTTAAAACTTGACACACTGGTGTTATGCTAGAATGAGCATTATACATTAATTCTTCTATAGTTTAACAGATGAGTAATTTGATGTGTTTGTCATGTACTTGTATGCACTGTCTCAAAATAACCTGAAGATTGTCTTAAAATAACTAAATGATTGATTGTTTGTAGTTTACGTCATATTTGTATTGCTAAAAATAATCAAACATTAGATATAATTTTCTATTTAAGATGATACATTATTTCTGTGTTACAGTATTCTTGTCATACACAATTTGAATTGTAATGCACAAAACAATTAATGATTGTCTCTATTTGAAATGTATATTTACTTTATTATGGGCATTGTATACTATATTTTACAAATTCTTAGTAATTGTTTCCTCATGGTTAGAATATCAATGTAAACATGTACTGATTGGTGTGAAAGCCAAGTATTTCCTGGATCATAAATTTTGAAATATACTCTGATTTCAAATCTTATGGTATTAATTACTTCATTGTCATATTTGGAAACATTGTACTATACTATACACTGACTTCCTTGTACGAGTACAAGGCTTGTAGGTTTGCTTGCATGGTCTTTATGAACATGTCATTTGTGCTGTTGAACTTTTAGATAAATAATTGCTTGTTGATGAAATTTGAACCAAGAGTTTGTATGGAGTTTATGATTATATATTCTGTCAAATCAGAAAAAATTAAGACCACCAATTGATATACACTTACTGTAAAGGTGGTTAAAATAGTAGCAATGTTGGCCTCAAGGTACCTAAAAGAAAAAAAACAAACTATTTTTTGCCCTTGACAAACGTCTGAAATTCAGAATTTGCTAACTGTTGGACGCTGGGAATTATCTATTTGTATGGTATTTATGATAATGAACATGTATAAAGTTATCTCCTCAAACAATATCATTATTTCCCATCATGCTTGCACATTCAACCAATCAGAAGTCACCGAGGATAAATCCCTTAATACCGCCATACAGGAAGCTGCGGAACATGAGTGGTCTGCTCCAATGTCGCCAGAAAAGTCGCCCCGACGATCTCCACCCATTGTTGAAATTACTGAGTCAGAACCTCCCACTGGGGAAGCCTTTGATTTTGAAGATGGTGAAAAAGTTGTGACTGAACCTGAAGAAGAGGTTGAGAAACCTACTGATGATGCTGATGGAGAGGTTGCTGCACCTGATGATGTCGATGAGGAAGAAGTAGAGGAATCAGTTACTGAAATCGAAGAGATTTTCCAAGTTTCAGAAGATGGGGTCACTTGGAAAACTGTCAAGAAAATCACGACAATTACTCCTCATGGTCAGACCGAGAAGATCATTGTGCTTGGAGGTATTATTGTATTGCACTAAGTGGCTTTAAATGTGATTTTTATACATAGTCTGTACTCTCTCAAAGTCATTTTGTACCAATTTCTCTTACCACTTGAAATGATCAGAGATGCTTGATTTATTGACAAATTATTCTGATTTTATTCCCGAAATTGACATTTTCTCCAGAGGAAATGAAAGTTATACTTAGGTGATAAAACACGGTTTAGGGGATTTATTCTGTGTAAGTACTTTGCTACCGGTAATTATTTTCAAAAACTTGCATCTCTGACATACAGTATCTAATGAGCCAGTTTTTTGTTCCGTCTTATTTGTTTTCTTGCTGCCTAAATCATGGGTTTGATGTTATACTATCGCTTTCCTGGTAGAAGGTCATCTCTGTAGTTGACATTAGTTTCTGGTTTCCGTTAAGAACTGTATATTGCTAAATATTAGACTCTTGAAACTATAAAACTGTTCTATTTCTATTGGTGATCTTTAGTCAATCTCAATTTGAATTTATCCTGAAATATCAGTTGGCAAGAGAAGCTTCATGTTTTAACACATCTTCTGGGTTATTAGTAAAGGCTGGCTCATCGTTGTTCGAACTATTTGTTGTTCTGTATTGTTCTCTCTTTTCAAAGCAGTTATATCCAAATTTTTAATAAAATAAGTCCTTATTTTATAAAGTTACATTTTATAAAGTTACGACTGGATTAAATTTTACATGGCTTGACTGTTGCTGTAATAGGGTTTAAGTCATTGAAACTGTACACTATGTAATGTCTGTTGGTGTCTCTTTTGTAAAATGTTTTTCTTTGGTTGCATTGGTCCAAATTTTGTAAAGCATGTTTTTATTAGATGTCCACTTCACAGATTGTTTAGTCCTATTCCAAAGCAAAAACAAAATGATTTCTAAATTTTCAACTGCTTTCCCATTATGTCTGTCTCCATAAGTATTTGTGGTATTGTCATTTTTAATCCTTTCCATTGTTGGACAAACGTTTCAAATTTCTCACTTCAATAAATATTGTTTCTTGTGATCTTCACCATTGACAACAGAAGTCAACTATTGTACTGTGACCTGTCTGTCAGTCCGTCGTCTAGTTTGTATTTTCAACTGTGTTTTCTAATTTCTAATGGAATTACCTGGTTATTGGATTGGCGAATTCTGTAAACATGAGATATTTTTGTTCCTAAAATTAGCCCCCTTGCTTATCAAACTGCTTGAATGCTTATTAGCAGGTAAAGTCATGCTCCAGAGGTTTCGTTATTGCAGTAACCAAATTTTGCAGACTTATAGCCTTTGTTTGAAGACCGTTTTCCTGGACTTTCTGTTGTTTCTTTTCACAATTTAAGTAATTATAAGCAATATGTTATCATATATTTTTCAATTGAAGTTGATATGTAAATTTATTATTTGCGCTTTATATCAATAAATTTAAGTACTTAATATTTTGCTCAAGTTGTTAAAAAATGTTTTTACTTATAGTCACACATCACTATGTATTCATATTTTATGTATGCACATACTGTTTGTATAATCTTTTTTTAGGTTATTTTGTAGTTCATTTGTTCATTTGTTGATGATATTCTATATGTAAGATAACAAAAGAATGGCAAAGAGGCATAAAATGCCATCCCTCTATATGTAAGATAACCAAAGAATGGCAAAGGGGCATAAAATGCCTGCCCTGTCTATGTTAGGTTACCAAAAAATGGCAAAGGGACATAAAGTGGTAGCCCTGTCTATGTTAGGTAACCATAGAATGACAAAGGGGCATAATGTGCCAGCCATGTGTATGTTAGGTAACCATAGAATGACAAAGGGGCATAAAGTGCCATCCATGTCTATGTTTGGTGAAAGAATGACAAAGGGGCATAATATGCCATCCATGTCTATGTTAGGTGACTAAAGAATGACAAAGGGGCATAATGTGCTATCCATGTCTATGTTAGGTGACTAAAGAATGACAAAGGGGCATAAATTGCCTGCCCAGTCTATGTTAGGTGACTAAAAATGGCAAGCAAAGGGCATAAAGTGTTATCACTGTCTATGTAAGGTTACCAAAGAATGGCAAAGGGGCATAAAGTGCCATACCTGTCTATGTAAGGTTACCAAAGAATGGCAAAGGGGCATAAAGTGCCATACCTGTCTTTGTAAGGCGACTAAAGAATGGCGATGGGGCATACAGTGCCATACCTGTCTATGTAAGGTTACCAAAGAATGGCAAAGGGGCATAAAATGCCATACCTGTCTATGTAAGGTTACCAAAGAATGGCAAAGGGGCATAAAGTGCCATACCTGTCTTTGTAAGGCGACTAAAGAATGGCGATGGGGCATAAAGTGCCACCCATGTGTTAGTTAGGCGACTTAAGAATGCCAAAGGGGCATAAAGTGCCACCCATCTGTATGTAAGATTATCAAATAATGACAATGGACATAAAGTGACACACATGTATACGTTAGATTACCAAATAATGACTTAGCTGTCTGTGAGAATGTGTATATGGGGTTTGTTTTTACCAAGTTTGAGCAGAGCTTTGGCCCTCTGTTGAAAACTTTGTATTTGTAGAATTTCTACATTTTATGTATAACCATTGCATAATTATTACCATATTCATTTCATATGTTTGTTATTTGTTATGAGTAGATATTAGTAGAGGTTGTAACTTGTACTCAGTAGATGCTGCGTTAGATAAATTTCTTTGCAAAATGTACTCTCATAATGTATGAAGTTTTACATCATGCTGAATTTTTCTTTGACTTTTGAAACTAAAGCTCAACTTCAGTTGCGGACAATGATTTTGTATGGTTTTTCATTTGTCATATATGTATATTCAACAGTGTATTACTAGCACTGATACATCTTTATGTTAATCACATTATGCAGATGTTATAGTTTTTATTTTAATTGTAATCATAAAATGATTTTGCTATTTTTTTGCAATCATTGTTAGCAATTTACAAAATTAATCAGTTACGGAAGTAATTTCGAGTTTGATTATTCATATTTTACTTTAATTAAAGGAAGAAATAACACATATCGAAGAAGTGGCTACAGTAGAATAATATATTATGCCTGAAATAATGACCCAGTGCACAGGCAATATATGATTAATCAGAATTAGCTATCATAAAAACTGTTGTGTCAATTATTATTTTGATATAAATTTTTGAGAGTTTGTAAAGAATTTCGTAATAAGTCAGTTTAAAGCCACCCCCTCCCAATGTATTTACACAAAGTGTATGGAAGGACTATTTTTTAAAGTCTGTTCAGTACTTATGTATATTTTATTAGACTGTATAATCATACACTTCTTTTGCTACATTTTATCACATTTTTCTAATGCGCTGCATGTATCACTGTTAGCATTTTTTTCAAATGCATCATTTTATCTTATGCAATTTGGGTAGAATTGAACATGAGCATGTTTTCTTTCATGTGTTTGTATATCTCTCATTTAATCATATGAATATGTATATCACAATTTAATCATATGAATATGTATATCACAATTTATTCATATGAATATGTATATCTCTCATTTAATCATATGAATATGTATATCACAGAGAGTTCTGCATAGAAAATGTAACTGCTTGTTTTCAGACATTGTTATGGTTGTGGTTTGATTCATGTATTTATTTTCGAATATTTTTTCATACTTCATGAATATTCATTTGAATTATCTCATAAACATTCATAAACATTTTGTAATTTTCTCGTTATGCTCATCAGAATGAATATTCATTTTAATATTGCATGTACGTTCTTGTTCATTCAATTTAACATAATTATTTATGAAGTAAAATTAATGAAATGTGATTTTATTTTTCAGACGAAGCACAAAAAGAATCAGCCATTGATCAGTTAGCGGCCCGACTCTCCGAACCTCGTGATGACGATCAAGATAAACAAGAGGAGGATGTCGACGGAACTGGTGTGTAACTATAAATAGAACTGCTGTCATGTGAACGCAGTCATGTGATCTGGTCATGTGACCTTTATCACATGACTGTGTGATTATTTTAAGTGACAACCAGGCTGGTCATGCAATTGTTTGTACGTTTATGGTCGCAGTGTTTTGGTTATTTTTATCGATATTTTTTCGTTATTTTTAGTTTTTTCGTAAAATATCAATATGAATGCATTAGACACTTGATATAAAGTAATAACCAGCACCAGTAATATAAAAACTTGTTTGTGTGTAAGGCATTGTCCTTATTTAAGAAAATAGAAACTAACAATAGTTGATGATTGGCATGAGAATTAAAGTTACAATTAAAACTAAAATTAGAATTGTAGAGATCTAGCACTTAATTGAAAATTAATTGAAATTATAGTCACATTTATGTCTGATAAAGATAAACAATAATCTCTTGCTTGGAATTGTTGCATTGGAGCAAAAGAGCAGAAAAAATAACTGGCTAATAATTTTGACACACAAATATTATGCATGACTTGTTTCCCTTCTAACGTCACATGACAGAGGTTTTAAGTTACAGTGACCTTGACTGATCTATTTATAGAAATATAAGAATATTGCTTTTTTATACCTTCATTATAAGTTTTTGCCCAAAAATGGCTGTTGATCATTTTTTTACAAATTTTTAATTGCAAAATACTTGCGTGTAGCATCATTGTACGTATATTAGTTATTTAGGGTGTTGTAATTTCAATTTCTTATATCAAAGCTAATTTATAAGACTTATAAGCTTAAGAATATAACTTTAATTACATCTTTAGTAAATATTTTACTCAATATGCCTTTACAAGGTGGGTGGGGGGTGCACATTGCAAATACTTTTGTAATTTACAAACTACCAGGTGTAGGAATTTAAACGTTTTGGTGGCTTTGACTTTTGGGTATCCTCAGAATGCTTTGACAAAATGCATGGTAGAACCATTGAGGCATAAAACAGAACAAATAAGTTACTATTTATGAATTTTTATTAGCATTTAGATAAAAGTTATAGAAAGGGTTGTTTCTGAACATTATTAGAAATTACCTAAAATCCCACAGCCCCTTTTCAGCCCCACAATGGCTAGGCAAAGTTGTCTTTACTATTACTTACTTATTACGCTTTATTATTCAATGGCTTAGAATGGTATTTGATTCTTTTGCATTAGGTATTTTATTAATTAGTTAAAATCATCAGGGAGTCCATTCTCTATTTGTGAGTATTCAACATCCTCTCTCAGGAATGAGTGACTCAGTCGTCATCAATTGTATAAAATACTTGTCAAAACCTTTGGTCACTACCTATGCAAATCTCATGCCAACTTAATTGCAATCATGTAAATGATAATGCAACACTCAATTCATCTGTTTGCACGAGTGTATGGTGGAATCACAAAAAAATAATCCCATTTCTCAATCATTTAAAAGATTATAATTTGGACATGAAATTACGTATAAACAACCTTCCATAGTAATACTAATTTTTACAATCGTCATCAATGTGCAATAAATGTTTTTGATACAAGGTTTAAAGGGTTTTAATTTCTCGTCACAAACACTTGCAATATTTCTATAATGCATACTTGCCGCTCCTTTTAGATGCCTATTTGTTTATTTATATTCTTTATATACATTACGGTATCATTTATTGTCTTCTTATTACTAAGGGTATATTTTGTATGTTACAAAGATATTATGTTGTTATAGGTATATGTACATGTTACTTTCTGATTAAGATTGATACATCGCTTTTACAACATTAGATGTTTACTGTACTGTATATCACCTCTTTGGTGCAATAAGATTGTATCTACCATTTGTCTATAGTGTTAGTCACAACCTTGTTACGCCAAAGGGACTGATTGTCATTTTTAGAACGTTGCTTAAATGGTTACGGAATTTAAAGTACCATTCCGATGATTTTGAAAAATCACAACAAACTGTCCTGTGTTCATATTTTGGCATGCTCCTACCTTTTGGACTCTGACACAACTACTTCCTGCCTTCTAGAATTGCATGATGGGTGGTTTTATTTCATTGACAATTATTACCTATCCATTGACAAGATTTTGAGTTTTAAAAAAACATACCATCACCAATTTTTGAGTGTCACTAACATACATAGTGTTTTCATAATGCATGGAAATGATAAAATACAATCATATCATGGATATCTTTATGAATATCTCACGATTCTTGATTTTGCTTAAATTTAGAAAATGGCATATATTATTTCTTTGCCTATCATGAAATTTTTATTGAAAGCTTACTATCATTTTTAGCTTCACAAATATTCAGATTTTGAATCATTTCTTCTATGATATCTTCATCATGTTCATTATGAAAATAAATTGTAACTGTGTTGTCTAAAAGGTAGGAGCGTCTCTAAGTTAAATGGTTTTACCACTGTTTGTGCTTGTATATCTTATGTTGATGTGTTTTGCAATAAATTAGCTGCTACTGCCTTACACAATCTACTGTCTGTTTTATTTGCAACCATATTGTGTGGTTGCACAGCCTGCTGCTCCTTGATTGGTTCATTCAAACTCATTTCCCATGATCCTCTATTATGGTCAGCCAATGAAATGCTGGCTTACATTTGAAAATGAAAATTTGAAAAATGAACTGTAACCAGTTACCAATCTGTTGAAAAATCACTTTATGCTTTTAGGATTTACTGCCTTGCTCTTTTTGCCATTTATTACCAGAACCTCTAAACTCTCTTAGATACAAGCATGATAAAACCTAAAGGCATGAATTACAACTCAACAGATATATGACATCAACACAAACTATTCATGATATGTCACTTTGTGTATTGATGGATGTTGTCTTTAGATCTATAACAAAAGCATGGTCAATTAGATTGAAAACTAAAAGATGAAAATGCCGTATAACCATCCAAAATTAACACTGTTGACACCTTTTTAGCTCATTTTTATTTCAGTTTAACCTGAATCTTGCATTTTCTGTTTCACAATATGGAATCCTATTAGACCAAACTTGTCTCTGTCCTTAGTTGTAGAGAATTATTTCCTACACTTAATTCATTTAACTCCACTTCGGAGCTTGCTGCTCCTAGTTTTTCACTCATGCATCATTTTTCATGGCCCAAAATGTCCACATTTTTGGCATTTGTTCAAAAAGGAGCAGCAGGCTATATATTGGTTACTTTATGTTTGTTTTTCCTGCAACTTTTTGCTTCACCGTCTGCTTGCAGTTTATCTTTCTCTGTGCATGGCATGCTTTTCTATAGTACAATATTTTCAGTTTTCTTCTTTCATTCATTTTCATCTATCATTCAAAATCATTCGCAAAGCTCTTCTATGAACGTAACAATTTGTTTTGCACAGAGAAAAAAATCTGTCTGGTTTGTTAATTAATGTGTTTGATAGTGAATTGTCTCAACAGACAAACATGGCATTTGTCATTGGTATACTAAAACTTGTATCTAGATCTACTCATGAGTGAATTTGAAAACAAAATGGAGTCTCCTTTTCTGTCTTGGTCAGAAGCATTCTGTTTCGTGCTGTTTTGATAGAACTATTTGTCTCTTTTATGCAAACCAAATGTTTTAAGTTACAAAATTATGCATGAATCATGAAATGTTACACATTATCAATGGCAGTCTCATTGATATCACTGTTTCCTTCTGTCATAGCAAGTGCTTGTCTGAATTGCTTGGTGTCTAATTGATGAATTAGGCTCTTTAATGACCATACGCTTAATATCATCTTTTGTTTATTGGCAGAGGATATGTAATATTTTACAGTTACTGTTGTCCTTCTATGAAATGCCTTGATTATCATATGACAGATTATTGACCAAGTTTTTGGTGAGCCCAACTATCGTGGCAATGTGTTTTGTGTCAAAACAGTAGAAATATTTCATAATTTCTGTAATTATTACTGTTTTAGACAGTCATACAGCAGACTCCTCTCATTTATTGATGCTGAATTATTGATTACAATTGTACTTGCCAAATACTTACTTGTTATAATGTGTCAAGCATTTTGATGAAAAACAGTCCAAGATTAATAATTCAGCAGAAATTTTGTTTTGCTAGTATAGAGTGAGAACAAAGCACTATGTTCCCTTATATCTTTGGTTAATGAGTATGAAAGTCAATTTTGATTGTAGCAGTTCATGCTTATGGCTGCGTTTGTGAGTCTGCAATATATCCATAAGTCCATTCTATGAGTGTTTTGCTATTGGCTTGCTAGCTTGTTTGGTTCATCAGGGACATGATTCCAAGCTAAAGAAAAGGAGACTAAATCTGCACATGATAATTTTAATGATTTTTAACAAGTTTACTTATCACAATATCCAAGAATTTGGTTTGGGTTGTTTATGCTGCAATGCTTTACTAACATAATCCAGATTTCCCCTTTCTGAGATCTTTCTGTATCTTCTAAATTATCACCTTCACCAACCATCATTTGTAGGTCATTAACATTGGTTCCACTTCTATTAACATCCCAGTAGAGAAACAGTATCTAGAGATCTTTATACTCCCTGGACAATTACACTAAATTTTGTCTCATTGGCACAACAAAGTTGTATTTCACTATATGGATTATAGAGAGTTACATCATTGTAGTGCCGAAGTGACGAGTTGCTAGTTGGCTAGTAGATTTTGTATATGATTTAGTGGTAAGCACTTGTAGACGTTCTTGCAAATTTAGAGTGCCACTTCCACTCGTATGTGGTATCCCTTTGCTAGCCAGAGTCTGTGTATATTATTGGTAGTTGCAATAGCCATGTTACTGAGACTGGCAAGCACTGATCATGCATGAGTTATCCTACGGTAAGCATCAAAGCATTTATTTTCTAACTGAATTTCTTTCATTTCTTTCCGCCAAGTTTAGCAAATTAAAAGGATAGTGTATTGGAAAAACTTAACAAACTTGTCATGAAAGTAGTAGTAATTAAGGATGTTCATGCTCATTTAGTGTCATGTACTAATTTGCATTTGCATGGTAATTGTTCTTGGAATGAAAACAATTAGTAATTGAACTGTTTCCCCTAAACTATTTCAACGTCATAACTAGTTGTCATTCTTTGTTCTTACTTATCTTTGTACGTTCTTTCAATTAGCAAAGTGACATATCATATAGTGTAAAAATGAATCTTGACTAAAAATTATGTAAAAGCATTTCCCCCAAGAACTTGACAATTACACAGTGGCAACATTGCGTAAAATCTGACTGCAAAAAGTTAAAACCAATTCATACACATCAAGAACTGGACAATTATATATACAGATTCAGCAAAACATATGCTTAAAGAAACAGGTTTTAAATAATTGAATATTCCAGTTTCAAAAGTACTACACATTGCAGCAAAATAAAACCAAATGCATTTGAAATAACAAATTAAGCTGACACGGTGACGAAGGTAGAGAATATAGTTTCACATATATAAACACTAGAGTCGTAAAAGTAACATAAAAAATACTTTAAAAATCATAACAAATCAGTTTGGTATAGTAGCAGAAACAGCCTAGCATGAAAGGTACAAAAAGAATACAAAAAAATGTACATGAAAAAACCAACAAAAGTCGCAATGACAACCACATGAATGTGTGGAAGGAATTACAATTAAACACAACTGAAACAACAGATTATACTACAAAGGCACAACTTAGTCTGAAACTTGATTATTCCTAACACTAATCAGACATTGGTATATTGCTTTGCACATTTTGGTCGGACCATAGGTAGGCCAAATGGTTGTCCTTGTTTAACTCAATAATGCATTGCCCTAGGATCTTAAAAATGTACATGAAAGTTGGCCAGCAACAGTAGATGATCCCTTTGTATTTTAAGGACAAACGTCAAGGTCATGGTAGACCAAATAGTTTTGGTTGAATAGCTCAAGAATACTTTGCCCTATGACCTTCAAACTTTACATGGAGGTTTGCCAGCAACAGTAGAGAACCCCTGACTTTGTGACCATTACCATTTCTGACTATTGGGCTGCCATGGGGGCAAACATGTATTGCAAGCATATCTTGTTGATATTAGGCTATTGATATGTGTTTAGTTAGTCAAGGAACAAAGTGAAGAAGGAGTTGTGGAGCATGAAACAATAATAACTTTAAACAATGTAAATATGTTGCAATAGCATACACCATACACCATTTAGATGAACAAACTTAAAACATTTAAAATAATGGAAAACGATTTCACATGTGTGTATATCAGTATTAACTAACACCGATAGGATGAAGCTCTATGGTGCTTGGATCAAGGTATCAAGGTATTTATTTACTTTCATTATATATACATGTTGTATCTGCATGCACAATATGGAGGAGACTCATCAATGGTAAATATAGCTTCATTTATCATATTTTATTTCTGCTACATAATGAACATATAACAGCATGTTTTATACAAGTCCCTATTTTATCATATCAAAGTTTTCAAAGTGTCTGCAACTGATGCTGATGTCAAAATTAAAGGTGAGTCGGAAAACCTGAAAACATACAATTATTATTGCAATATATCATATACTGGTGTATACTGTATAAGATTTTTGATCATCCCCATTTCTTTATCTTCTATCTTTGGCCAGCTTGTGAAGAAGCTCACTAATTTAATGCTTTATTAACAAGTTTTGAAGTGGATTAAAAAGATGCTAGTTAATGATAAATTGTTAACATAAGTATTTGGCACGAAAGTGTTCTTTCAAATTTCTGAATTTTTCTGACACTTTACAAGAAGTTTACTTTTACTAGCATCTTTGTTATGATAACACAATATTTTTAAGCCTGATTGCTCCCATATATACGCTGCCACACAAGTTGGTCCATTATCATTGCAATTATGCTTGGTTCATTGTCATTCTGAGCACCTATATATTGCTCTGGGCTATTCTATACTCGGCTCCCAAATCAGCTAGCGTTAGCCATTCTAGAGCACACACAGTGGTTTTACTAAACTCATATTTTTTTATTTTTAAAAGGAGCTACCTTGTTGAACTAATGGCTGTATATCGCGGGGCTCTTGGTTACGGTGCTTGTCTTGCCTGTCATGTTTGGTGCAATCTATATTCAAAGTTACTTTTGCACTAACCTGATAAAAAAAGTTGCAAGAAGAACACATTTTATTTCATTTTGCTTTTTATTTTAAAATATGCTAGACACCTTTGCTTTATTACTTCAATAGTTCAAGGCTCTGATGATTTCAGACAAACCATTCATCGAAGCTGATGCGATTGAACTAACATACGCTCAGCCAAACTATGGTACTATCGAGGAAACTATTGGTGCCCAAACTGTGTCGTCTGTTGAAGCATCAGTCCCTGTAAGTATGCCATCTGACATTTCTGAGAAAGTTGACGAAAAGGATCCTAAAACAAAGGAGAGTACCAAGAAGCGCAGACGAGATAGTAATAGTAGCAATAGCAGCAATAGCAATAGCTCCTCTGATAGTGAAAAATACTTTGAAGCCATAAGTGGACCTGAGAAAGACATTAAGATCGAAACAACAGGTTTCAATGTTGTTGTTGATGAACATGAAGACAGAGTAGTCTCTCCTGCTTCTCCTATAAGAGGGCCTGAAGATGACTACAAACGACCTGTAAGTCCAATACAGGAACCTGAAGCAGATATGAAAGTGGATTCAAAAGAGAAAGAAGTTAAAATTGCAGTAAAAACTGAATTTCTGTTTGAAGAAACTAAGATGCAAGATCCTGAGGATGACATTGAAAAGGATGTACAAACTGTGGAAACAGACACTGATAAGATTCTTGATGATGTAGAGGATAAGATTGTTGTTGGGGAATATGTTTCTGATATGGCTTCTAGTGCTCCTGTTAATCCTACTGACCAACTTGATGACAAGGACACAATTGCAGAACATTCCACAGAAAAGTTAAATGAAGAAAAAGAAGTGCCAGATAAGCCCTCTACAAAATCTAAAAAGTCAGTAAAGAAGCATGTAACATTTGCTGTTACTGTTATTGACAATGAAAAAGAAAGTGAGGATAGCGATGAAAGTGAAGAAAGTGATTCTGAAAGCAGTGAGAGTGATTCTGATTCAGACAGTAGTACTGAAGGGAGTATGAATTTGAGGCATGGAAAAGGGTCTAGTTCTTCTGATGACAGTGCGACTGAAGGAGGATATGATGTTGAAGCCGCTTTTGCAAAAGAAATGACAACTGATATTGATGCTATAAATGATGATGTAACTGAAGCTGTGACATCATTCAGTGGTCCTGATGTCAGTACTGACTATGCTACATTACCAGATCCTCAAACTCCAAGGTTAAGTCATGTTGATGACACATTTACAGAAGAAGAAAATGTCCAATTTATAAGAAGTGTTCCAGTTCAAGATGCAACGGATGAATATTCAAAGGAGACTCAAAAAGAGCCTTCACTTGATGAAACTGTTGAAAAGTTAGACCAAAATGAAAAATCAAAAAGGAAATTGTCTAGTTCATCATCTTCCAGCTGTAGTGATGATGAAGATGAAACTAAGACATATACACTGTCAGGAGACATCAATGTAGATGAAGTCAAAGATGAAGAATACATTGACTCTGCTGAACCAAAACCAACAATATCGCTAGATACATTTGATGATTCAACACCAGACCAACCTGATGTTAGAAAGTCATCTAGTTCTTCATCTTCTAGTGAAAGTGATAATGAGGAGCCGCAGAAGAAGCCAAGTAAAGAAACTTCTATAGATGATGTTTTTGTCGGAGAAAAGGACAAAACAGAACCTAAACAAGATGATTCTAGCGCATCTGATGTAACTCCTGGTCCAGTATCCTCTGTGAGTGAACCTGAACCACACAAACCCAGTGGATCATCTCCAAGTGATAGTGACAATGAATCTGATCAGAAGATGCTTCCTTCTACAGAAACAAATGTTGACGAAATAATGGATGGTGAAAAAGTAAGTGACTTGAGCCCAACCTCAACACCTAGTGAGAGTGACATGTCCAGTAGTGATAAAATTATACCTGATGTGTCTGTGACACAACCATTGGCATCTGCTCCTAAATCAGATGACCGGGCTGTAATTAAATCAAAGGAAACTAATATTGATGATTTAGTAGGTGATAAGGCCACAGAAAAAGAAATATCAGGTGGATCTTCTGCTAGTGAAAGTGATAATGAGTCTGACTTGAAAGTTCAATCACCGAAAGAAACCAATGTTGATGATCTATATACTGGTACTCCAGGTGAGAGTGAGGTTTTATCTAGAGAGATAGTTATTCCTGATGTGTCGGTTTCACAAACACAGGAACCTAGTTCTGGTGTAAACGATGCTGTAATTGATCAGGTTTCTGAGGTAAAACGAAAAGAATCTAGCTCATCCTCTTCTAGTGAAAGTGATGATGAAATAAAGGGACCAAAGCCAGAGAGTGTAACAGATACAAATATTGACGACATTCCTGATGATAAGGATAAAAAAGATGACAAATCTGTATCTAGCCAGTCCTCATCTGATGATAGTGAAGATGAAACAAAAAATAAACCTGTGGTTTCGAGAAAACTTTCTAGTTCATCTTCTAGCAGCAGCAGCAGTGAGGGAAGACAATCTCCCATTGAAACCAATGTTGATGATGTTGATGATGATTTGAAACCAAATGAAACTGATTTGGATGCTGTTAAGAAAACTGTCCCAACTAGTTCTGTTTCAAGAAAACGTTCAAGATCATCTTCTAGCAGCAGCAGCGAGGGGAGAAAATCTCCTATTGAAACCAATGTTGATGATGAATTGAAAGAAACTGAGTTGGACGATGTTCAGAAAAATGCTCCAACTAGTTCTGGTCTTTACCTTGAAACAGTATCAGCTAGACAGTCAACCACTTTAGATGTAGATGAACACACAAATGAACTGATAGAGGGCAATGGTATCATTGTTCCAGACGTTGAAGAAGAACTTCATGTTTCTATGCCTGACACAGGTAAGGATGATTCTGTTGAATATCCATCTAAGCCATCAGCTGATGATTCGTTTGAAACTAATGAAGGAACACCACAACTGCCATCCACTGAATTAGAACATGAGACCAACAGAGTAGAATCATTCATTGAAGTTGGTGATACCAATACTCTTGAGAAACCCAGTAAAGATATTGAACAACTACCCATTAGTTCTGAAATTGCACAGACTCAAACATCAAGGAAGTCTTCAACATCTTCTTCATCATCTAGGGACAGTGGCGAACGAAGAAAACTATCTAGTTCATCATCGTCCAGCCATGATGATGATTCTGAGTTGAAAGATCAAAACCTGCCAAAAGAAACTAATGTTGATGAAATATATGATGCAGAATTAAAAGATGTGGCAGATCCACATTCAAAATCACCTGAAGACTCTGACACTATTGTTCCAGCACCAGACAAATCTGGTGTAAGAAAATTGTCGAGTTCTTCATTTTCAAGTGAAAGTGATACTGAAAGTCATAAGAAGCCACCTAAAGAAACTAATGTTGATTATATAATTGATGAAGGAAAAGACAAGTTAGAACCTAAATCTGGTGATTCTACTGTACCTGATACAAAATCAGCATCCTCTTCTGATGATGAGGCTGAAATAGAACCTAAGGAAACTAATGTTGATGATTTAATTAGTGATAAGGAAAAATATTCTACAAAGTCGAGTGGGTCATCTTCTAGCGATAGTGACGATGAATCTGAATTGAATAAAGTGCCATTTAATGAAACAAATGTGGATGAAATAGTAGAGGACTTAAAATCTGGAGACCGTGAAACCGATTTGAACAATGTTGCTGTTCCGAAAAATGAAACTGTGTTGAAGAAAGACATTCCAGAGGTTATTCCTAGTACTGGTATGTTTTTGGAGACAGTATCAGCTAGGCATACTAGCTATGAAGTTAATATTACTACTTTAGATGTGGATGAATCCACAACTGAAATAGTTGAAAAAAGTGATAGTGCCATTATTCCTGATGTTCAGGATGAACTGCTTTTGTCTAAACCATCTGTTGATTCTGATAGCAACACTGGACAAAGCCTCCCAATGCCTGAATGTGAAAATGAGACTAATCGAGTGGAATCTTTTATTGCGATCGGTACTCCAATAACATTTCAAAAACAAGATTCTTCTTCCGGAATTCCACCATCTAGGAAATCTTCGACATCTTCTTCATCTTCCAGTGACAGTGACCATGATCTACCTGAACCACTGGAAACAGACGTTGACAACATTCCTGTACAGGCAAGTACTGATGATCCTAAAACTGAAGGTCAAATCCCAAGAGAGACAGATATTGATGTGCCATATAAACCCGTACCCACAGAAACTGACATAGATGTGCCATATGATAGAAAAGATTCATCCTCTGAAGATGAAAGTGATGACAATAAAGATGACCGTAAACCTGATAAACAATTGTCTTCTTCTTCTAGTGAAGATGAAAATGAAAAGCCTAAATCAAAACAAAGTGGAGAGCCTATTGAGACTGATCTAGATGCTGCATTTAGAGCAGCACCTGTTGAAGAAATGAATGTTGAACCTATAGTTACCGAACCTGATGATGACTCCAAACCAAAATATTTTGAACCAACATTTGAGTCCGATATCGGATCTATCCGTCCTGAATATGTTACTACTCAATACCATTCAGCAATTCCTGTAGAAACAGGTAAACCTGGAGAGGAAGGACCTCCTAGTGATGAAGTTTACTGTGAAACAACACTGACTGTTGTTAGAAGGGTCAAAGTAAAACAAAAGTATGAAAGTGATAAAACTGAAAAACAACCAACTGTGATTGAACAAAGTTTAGAAAAGAAATATGAACAACCAAAAATTGTAGATGTCACTGAGAAGGAAAAACCAAAGGAAAGAGATGTGTTTGAGTTTGGACTCCAAACTGGTAAAAGGTCAAGGTCGCCTAGCTGGTCACTGGACGATGAACACCAAGTAAAACGTCTGGAATTAGGAGAGCGGTTTAGTGGAGAGAAAGAGGCGAATCCTCCTGCCAAAGAATACATCGTTCTACATTCTGCAGATCAGATGGAAGTGAGAAAGACAGACAGGGAGGAATATGTACAAGAAAGGCCATATATACCAACTACTCGACATTCATCATCATCATCATCGTCTTCATCATCATCATCATCAGCAGACGAGGGAGAGTTCAAGTTGGATCGTTCTGAAGAAGGTATAGATGTGGTTTGAAGGTTTGATCTTTTATACTGGCTCACACTATCATTGGCTAGCTTTATTGGGTAATGGTTTGCTGTTTTTGTTTCATACACCCTAACCCCCTAACTACATTACACACATTTACACCATACGGAGGTAAGTGTCCATGCTTTATAAGCTTGGCTTCAATGTTTGCCATATGTATTATTCATTCACTTGAAATATTATCTGGATGCAGCTTAAAAATTGGTTGCTTTCCGTAAGCTTTTTCCCAGGTTTCCATTCCAATAGATGCCTCACAAGTGTCTATGTCAGTCACAGGAAGAAGTTGATGCCTGTTGAGCATTTGTTGACTGGATAGGCATCCCATTCCTGTGTGACAGAGATGCGACCAATAGTTTTTGGAGTAAACACTGTTACTGGTTGTAATGTTTTCTTGAATTGAAAGAGATGCATATGGCAGACATTGAAGCAGATAATCAGTCTAACCTAGTCACTCAGTCACACTTAATGCCATTAATGCTTTATACAGTTGACAGTAACATTTACAACATCTTGTAATTTACTGATCGAGTCTTTGGTACATGGAATTTGGACTTGGTCTGATGTGTGTAAATGCAGTGGACTTTTAACTTATTGTTTGTGAGATACACACTGGAACACTTAGCCACATCTGTGGTGAATCTGTCCGAAGATTTCTGTCTCTCCTGATGCCTGAATGAATGAATGAATGAATGAATGAATGAATGAATGAATGAATGAATGAATGAATGAATGAATGAATGAATGAGTGAGTGAGTGGAAAAGTGAGTGGATGAATGAATGAATTTGTAAATGCATGTATGGGTAATCAACATGGACTACAAAGATATCAAACAAACATTTGTACAGTATAGTCTTGATTTTCTACATGTAGTACTGACATATATACCAACATATATCTACATATAGTACAACATATAATCACATACCACAATGTATACACCCTCGTCTATGACCCTGTGTAACATTACCAACCAAATACCTGTGTAACATTATAGTCCAGCAATAATGTCCAATAAACATTAATTTTTGGAGAAAGTTACCAAAATTGGTACAACTGTTCCTTGGTCCATTTGAAACATTTTTTTCATGAGACCCACTTAAAATATTTTCTTTGGTTGCCATAGCAACGGTTTTCAAAATGGCCGCCAAAATGATCAAATGGCGGTTATCGCCCAATAACTTCAGTTTAGAATTGCATATCGTGATGAAACTTGGTGTATACGTAGCTTGACTCAATACGCCACTAAAAATAAAAAGTTTGATGGGTGGTGTCAATATCTAGGTCACCGTTACTAAAAATAGAAAATCGGTTTTTGTTCAATAACTTCTGTTAAGAATGAGATATTTGGATGAAACTTGCTATATACGTTGCTTGTAGGCTGATACACGTTGGGATAAAAAATGGGACATTTGGGGTCAAGGTCACTGTTACTAAAAATAGAAAATCGGTTTTCGCTGACTATATTTAGTCTGGAATGACATATATGAATGAAACGTGGTCAATATATAGCTTCCGAGAAGATACTTTCCATCAAAATAGGTGTAAATGGGGTCAAGGTCGACGTTGATAAAATAAAAAGCCAGTTTCTGCTTAATAATAACAATTAGTTACGAATTACAAGCAATATATAAGCACCCTGTTTGGTTTTCTATATTTTTGTTACCATAGCAACCGCAATTGTTGTCTGAATAAAACACAAATGGACATGAATAATTTGCTTATTAATCTGTATCCACATACCAAGTTTTATCAACCTAGCTCCAAAACTGTTTAAGCTATGACCGGATCCATATTTTATAAACGGACAAACTTTGAGTTTACAATGTTACATATATAAGCCAGTCTCCGGGAAAACCTGCTATTTTGACAAGAAACATTTTTGTGATGTTTCATAGTTATAAAGACTAATGCCAATGAAGCATGATTCCAAAGAAATTGTGTGAATATCTTGAGTTTTGAGGAAGTTACAGCTATTTTTGTAAAGTCAATATTCCGAGTTTTTTGCCTGACGACGTGAACGTCATTCGAACGTAATTTGACTGTAAAACGTATTTCATAATTACACCATATGATTAATTCTTGACATAAAATGTTCAAAGTAGTGTCACATTTTAGAATTATGTTCTGATTTTTAAAATATGTATCATAATAGAAACATGTTGCATTTAGAGAAAGGCTACTGTTGTTTTAATCAGCTTACTCTCAGTTTTTCTTAATTGAAGTATTTTTCCGAAATTAGTAACCATGGCAACAAAGTATATAGTTTCAACATAATTTATGAGGAAATTTAAAGCTAAGATATAGTACTATATGGATAAATTACTTACAGTAGAATCAACAGATATATACATTGCTTCACTTATTTTAGAGCCTTTTCAAAACCTTGTTTTATACAGTAATTACATGATGTCAAGTCAGCAGGTTTTCCTGGATTACGGCTCATATGTAAGTGGAGCATCAGGGGTCAACGTCACAGTTACTTTAAAAGAGTACCAGTTTACTATTAAATTACTTTGAATGAGATATTATGATGGCAAATGCTGTAAATGTAGCTTGTCTGAAGAATATATAAGTATTTTGCGCCAGATAATTTGGCCGACTTGAAAACATGCTTTTCAAATTTTCATGGAATTTCATAGTTTCTTGTGCAACTTCAGTGTGTTTTTTCCCGAGTATTTCAAACAATGCAACGTTAACAAAAAAATATGAGATGGTGACCTAAGAGTGTAACACTTAACAAATTTTGTAACAGTAATCAAGGAAATGGGGCCCACTTGTAGTGTTAACCTCATTTGATTAGCAGACTTGAAGCCCTGTATAATTTCGAAAATGTCCAGGCCACACCAGGTACTAGTATTTGAAAATATGACCAGGTAAAGCCATCTCAAACAATATGATCTACTGAAAATACAATATGCAGAGATTCCATGCATGTGTGGTATTCACCAATATGCCTAGGTCTCACTGAACATTTTTATCATGACAATAAAGATACCTAATTTGGTCGGGCACAGCAATTCCTCGTCAGAAATTCCTTTCTTAGCGACACGTTGTGTTTTATTCCTGTCTTAGCAATGATTTTGGTTGATAACGGCTCTTTGTGGTACACATCGTTGCCTGATACATAATTGCTTGGAGTAGGTTGTTTTATTTACACTTTTTGTGTTTCATTCCAAAGAATTGCATTTTACACAGTCAAGTTATTTCATACATAAATGTTTTGATGTATTAAGCAAATTGTTCGACCAACCAAATGCAGTGAGTTATTAACGAATACGATGCTAAAATAATTGTGAGGTCTTCTGATTCCAAAAATACTTAATTACTGTTTATAGTTAGTAATGTTTTACACAAAAAAAGATAACATAACATATGAACAACTTTTAGAACAGATTATTAATTTCTTAATATGCGAAAAGGCAACATGTGCCTATCTTAGTGATTAATTATAAAATAGCATAGTTTGTGGCGTTATGACATTGTGATCATTAGATTCCAAAAATCCTCACTTTTATTAATTTTATATTTTTGACTGTTTCACCCCAAATATATCCCAAGACGCCAGTCATTTTGAAACTAGATTATTAATATCTTAATAGGAAAAACTGCATATGTCTATCTTAGTGATTTATAACTAAATAATGCTATTGGTGCCATTGTAGTAAACCTATTACAAAAATCACCATATTAGTTTATATTTTGTACGATTTTACCCCAAAATAGCATTCAGTAATCATAAATGATAATATATTATTTGATATACTAAACTTTAAGTTACTACAAACGAATTGCAGTTGTTTTATAAATAATGCGATTTTAAATGCCATCGTGGCCAATCGATACCTCAAATCCTCACTTTTGTTTATATTTCCAATGTTTTTGCCCCAAAAATGTCTTAAAATACATAACATTTAGGTACCAGATTAGCAATATCATAAGCACGAAGACAAAATGTGCCCATCCTATAGATTAATAATCAAATACCATGATAAATGACATTACAGTAAACAGATTCCAAAAATCAACATTTTTGTTTTCATTTTGTAGTAATATACCCCAAAATAGCGTATCTTGACCAATAGCCGATAATTTCGTATGATATATAATACTATAAGATACTACACTTATATTAGGGGTTTTCAATAAAATACTACTATAAATGAAATTGTTGTCTGCCAATTCCAAAAATCCTCACTTTTGTTGGTAGTTTCTCATATTTTACCCCAAAAATATAGGTCTCAAGTGTTAGTATAGAACTCCACATTAAGTATGTTTCAAGGCAACAATTATGTGGCAGGATATAACATAAAACATTTATGTGCATTTTGTGCCCAGTTCTGAAATTCGCAGAAAATGGTGACGTAACTTAAAAACTCAATTTTCTCAATTTCATGTCATGTTATTTAAGGGCCCTTTTCTCAGATCGAGGCTTATCTATATTGAAATTTACGTCCCTAAAATAAAATGTCTGCTTTATCCACTACTTAATAATTAAACTGGAATACATTTAACCAGATTTTTTCTAGAACTATCAGTATAAATGTTAAAAATATAGTATAAGTATACCTTAAGACTATTATATAGAATATTTCAAATTTGGCGGCCATTTTGTCGGCCATTTTGGATATTTCGAAACGAATTTTCGGTTAAAGGTATAAGTTAGATGTTAGTTAAGTTATTTCTAATAAAAATACTTTACAATTACTCATAATAACGTTGTTATCATGCGTTAAATAAGATATACACCGATTTTTCGTTTTTGGCGGCCATCTTTAAAAATGGTTGCCATGGCAACCATAATGGCAGATACGAGATGGGTCTCATGAAAAAAATGTTCCAATATGTTTGCCCAATGTATATACCAAGTTTGGCAACTTTCTCCAAAAATTAATGATTACTCGATTTTTGGAGACATTATTGCTGGACTATTACCAACCAAATACTCGACTCTCCTTGAGATATAAGATAAAAATATATACCAATTGTTACATAATACATTAGTGTATAGTACAACCTGTCTCGAGCAACACCCATTGGGAAACACAAAGTTTGTTAGTTGTACAGAGGTTGTTGCTCTGGGTATTTGTCTGAATAAGAAAATACAAAGTGAAAAGTTATTTATAATACAAACTGATAAAGTTGCTTCAAAAAGGTTGCTGCTCTGTAGAGGGCTGCTCTGGAGAGGTTGGTTGTACTGTATATGTAGTAATATGTGAGAAAAACAAACAACATGTAATACCAATAACTATGTGGTCAGTAAACAAACATTATATTAGGACAAAACAGCATCACACATACATATTATAGATTATATATCTTATTGGTATACTAATAATGAATAACCTAGTGCGATACTAGTAGAATATCATGTATTAGATTGAATAAATATGTATCTTAATATGATCATCGTAACATCTTAGTTTTTCTCTACACTATAGGTACAACAAGTTTTGTATAAAGAAATTTTTTAACCACAGGTAACTGTATCATTGATACATACAATTTGAAAACGAAAACATTTTTTTTGTAAAATTTATATTTTTCAATATAAAATATAAATTTCCAAAAAAAGTTGTTTTTGCTTTTTTTTCATTTTCAAAGATACTGTTACCTGTGTTTTTGACTGCCTGTATGTTACATTTTGATGAAAAAAATATAAGTCAGGTTTGGCTTCAAGGTCTAGGTACTAAGTGAACTTTCTGGCAATAATTTAATTATAAGTTAGTATGCCTCAGGTAATTGTCAGAGTAAATCATATTTTTAACTTAAATGTTATATAAATTATATTCACACAGTTATTACAATATTCAGATTACTTTTATATGTACATAATATAAAGGAATATTTGTTTTAAATTAATACTAGTAGTAAGTATTATTATCTCATGTACACTTATTAGTAAAATTAATTGGTAATAATTAAGAATGATACTTAATATTAGTAGTAAGTATTATTATCTTATTAACACTTATTGATTACCAATAGATAATAATAATTATGAAAAAGTTACTATATAATTAACACTAACAATGAGTATTATTTATCATAACAAATTCAGATAAAACGTTATATAGAGAGATAGTTCTTCTATCATTGGGGCCATACCACCTGGTTGGTGACATTGTTTGTAGCTATGGTGGGATCATCGTCGGATACCCACGGTCGGTGCCTCCGCTTCGCTATGTACATCTACGTTCAGATGTATGTAGCGGAGCGGAGGCACCGACCGTCGGTATCCGACGATGTGGTGGGTTGTAAATTCTTCAATTTGAACTCAACAAATTGTTGTAAGTTTCAAATTATTGTACTTTGAGGATCATGTGCATATTAAGTTCCATATTTACTTAGTAGATTCTGGAATAAGTATGTCGTTCTGGGGCACCAGCTCCTCGTCTAAGGAGTCTGAATGGATCTGACTATATTTGATTTTCACTGTAGCTACGAATAAAGTCACTGATCCTAGTGTTATTGAAATACACTGATAATTACGGTATTCATACTTTAAACATTTAAAAGCCAACAATGATTAACACATGTAATTAGAAGTGTTTGAGTGTGATTTAAGTCTTTACTGTCCATGTCAAGAAGTTGGCCTTTATCTGAAGGGGGCAGTATGTCATTACTTCAGACAATGCAAAGTTTGTGGTATTTCGAACAGAACTTTCCATGGCAGGCACCATAAACAACCGAAAAAACTACAGGGCTCATATTCAATATTGATCTTACCTGACCTAGGGATAAGCTTGGATATAAGCCAATCCGATCTCACCATAGACCATATAATCTCTGGTCAGTAACAGGCGATATGATTGGCTATCCTTATTCTCCAATTAAATCAAATCAATATTGAATACCACCCCAGATTAAAGTTTACAAATTGTTAAATAAAATAATATTT
The DNA here is from genome assembly GCA_963678985.1 of Spisula subtruncata. NCBI lineage: Eukaryota > Metazoa > Mollusca > Bivalvia > Venerida > Mactridae > Spisula > Spisula subtruncata. The sequence continues at coordinate 66,743,515 of OY787660.1, forward strand.
TAACTTTTATAAGACTATTTAGAAATCCTCTTGTTGTTGATCCAATTTAAACATGATTTACTTATTTTCTTAATGGAATATTGTCGTATATGTTATCAATTGAGCTATTGGTAAACTATTTTATTATTTCTTAACTGTTCCTGTGATGACAAAATTGTCTTATTCCCAGGATTTGTTATCGCTTCTATAATTAAATTGATCAAGAAAATTGTGTTAGGAAATGGATGTACTCGATTCATGGCCGTTAGTTGTAAACATCACGTCATGCTATTGTGATACAATGATTAGGTTGTATCTCGTGGGTAGCATGATAAAGTATGTATCAATTAAGGCAATCATGTCAAGCGAGCGCTTGGGGACATTGTATAGCAATCAGAATATTAGTTAGTGTATGTAATGATTTATGATGTTATTCCGACATACCACTGGTTATATCAACAAGTTGATTGTATTGTTACGTTTACAGTACATTCATTGGAATAGAATATTTCCGACAGCAAATAAATCTGGTTATTAAATTGGTAAATTTGGTTAGCAGTGTCTGGTCAAAATGAGTAACAATTTCTTTGCCTGTATCTAAAAAGGTTAAGTTACCAATTTTCTAGGGCTCTTTTCAGCTGTTAAATCACTGAAGCACCCTTTGACATTTTAACTTCCCCTGGTCGTCAGGCTACCTATAATGGAAAGCTACATTCTTGTCTCCCAAACTTTTTCAGTTATAAACTTTTTCAGTTATGGCCCTGAAGACTTGGAAGGATTGCCTTCTTTTTCAGCATGTGAAATTATGTACCCTCCCTTGAGTGTTGTTTTAAGTTTCTGTGTCCTTTCTTTCAGCTCTTATATAAGTTAAACTAAACCTTTTAATGAACTGTCCTGTTAACCATGATTGGTCAGTTACAAAATAATCTTTGTGTTTATGGTAATCAATATTGGCCAAAAACAGTATAATTTTTTAGAGCCATGGAAAACACTAAATCTGAGTTGTACGCTCATGAAGTCACCTCTAGTAAATTGTAATATTTTTTTCCATATTTTTGTTGAGAAATATGTTGTTGGCAACTAAACTTACTATTACCGTATGATAAGCTAGCTTGAGCTGCTTCCAAGACGTCCTAAAGATGTGTCTTAGAATTAAGAATCCAATGCTATTGTTAGCTATGTAGAGCTGTTTGGTGCTTTTGGCTTTAAGAGTAAAAAGTAGAAGTGGTATTTTATGGTGTCTGGCTTTTATTAAGTTTAAAAAACATCAATGCAATGTGTAGAACTTTTCTTATTCCCAAACATACAATTTTGTATTATGATGATTTCAGGTTTTTTTTATATGGGTTACACATGTGGGTGGGTGGGGGTGGTGTGGCAAAAATTTGCATTTTGCATTGGAAAGAATAGCGGTAACTACTTTAACTCAGGTATACCCAGTTAAACCTAGATAAACATAGTTTAACTGACTGAATTGGCTGATGTTTACAGTTATAAACATTTAACTTTGATAAGACAATAGGAATTGTATGATTTCATGATATTGAATACAATCAGGTGTAATAATTGGCAGGTAAGAAATACAGATAAGCATATATGTCAAATATTGTTATAGAAGTCCGCTATCTCATGCATGGTTAATGTCTATCTGATATAACTGATTAACCAATGCCAATATTACATAATTTATTGAATTTTTGGCTCAAAAGTATTGTAACTTTATTTTGGTTTAAGTAATATTTAAGGTATTTGTGAACTAACTGCAAACTGATGGTTGCAAGCTAAACTGTTCTGTCTTAGACTTAAGTTATATTGCTTTTACAGCAGTTTTGCCCCTCTGCAATGGTCGTACCAATATAAGTCATTTCATCTGTAGGTCATGATTGTTTACATACTTATGTTTTATCATTACAACTTTTAATACGGACATACTGAGCTGATTTTAAATAGCATTTTTAGAAATGTGAATAAATTGTACAAAAAATGTCAAATTGGAATTATCAAAATTAGATGTTCAAAAATGAAATCTGGAAAATAAATTGCCTTAAAATTAAGTGTGAAATTAAGTGTAACAAATTTTCACCTTCACAATGATTGAATATACCAACAGTCAAGAATTGGATGATTCCACCAAGGTGATTGAATTCAGTCAGGAACTGGATAAATGTAAGTTTCCCTCACCAATTTTTAAAATAAAGCTGTCAAAGTTTGAAGAAAAAGTATAGGTTAGCATGAATAAGGTAACGTTATCGCCCATGACATGGTATCCGTGCACTTTTGATGCATTTCTTGAATTTTGACTGACCACTAGTACAAATATACTGCTGGTTTAAGTTAAGTGCAACCTGTTTTGTGTACTTATTGATATTTGTAAACAAACAATGGTGCTTGGCCAATGAAATCATCAGTCACAAAGTATGAGCCAATCAGGTTTATTTGGTGTACAGTGTATTCTTGATTATTGTTTATCACCAGTAAAAATGAAAATAAAGGTTTCTTGGGGATGAGTTCTACACATTTTGACATTCCGCCACAGCCCTGGCATCATAAAAAACCGCTTCTACTTTCTGTAAATAGGTTAAAACTTCTTGATAATGGTGTGGACAGCATTGGAAGGGGTTTAAAAGCCCAAAAATCTTGGATCAGTAAGAGGTCCTAAGTCGTTCCTGCTTTGAAATTGAAAATTTTGTTATAATGTTCTTGCATTGCTATTTCCAGTAGTTTGTGCATTTTATGCCTTCGTATATATGCATTTATGAATAGCATGCTTATATATACTGTTTCTATTTTTTGCTGGCCATATCAATTTTTCATGAAGTTTTATTTTTGCTCACAATGAATTACTAGATCAATAAATCATACAGATATAGTTATGCCTGTGACAATCATTCACAGCTATAAAAACTAAAACATTTAGTTAAAGTGACGTCATTTGATAGACGCTTTGACTTTTATGGTATACTATAGTCTTGTGCATAGAAATTGACTTTGAAATCTACTTTCTACTTTGATACATTGTCTTAACGCATGTGTATATATTTAGACATGTCAAATGATGAAATCAGCTAGCATGAACTATTACTGCTATATGTATTACATTATTAGCACCATTAGGTTTAACTGGCTTATATTTTAGTTTAATTGATGTAGTAATTCATTGGGCTTTAATTTGAGAAGACGTTATTTTGTCTTGCCTAATATAGTGAAATACTAAGGACTACCAAGTGTGGAGAAATAGTGGAATTATTTTATTCATTATTATTCTACTTCTGGATAGTATTTCACTATAAACATGTTGAAGCAGAAACGTCTGGTGAAGCAGAAAAGCCTGTTGAAGCAGATGTCGTTAGATGGAAGTACTACACAGTTTTTTGCTATTTTATATATTTAGCCTTTTAAGCGATTTTTATCTTAGAACTTTTTGCTTGAATTTCTAATCTTTATTTTTCGTCACATATGGTAACTGTCTAGACTTTGCAGGTAGCAGATCGGCCATCTTGTTAACTCTTGTATATATAAGCAATGCTTGCTGCATTTTGTTGGCTAACATTTCAGTGTAGTTACCTTTAATCCCAAATCTATACACAGCCTTGTATAACCAACCATCTGATTTCAGTGTTTGATCCAGACCTTAAAAGTGGCGAGAGTTTCATGGAAGAGAAGAAACCCGATGGATCCATTCTAAAATCTCGACGAATCAAACACTTACCTCGTGGCCATGTTAGCTTCGACCAAACGGAAGATGTTGAATTCCGTGTGGAAGAATCTCCCTTGCGTACAGAAACCGAAATTAAGGATGAGGAAGAAATACTGGAAGATGGAACCGTTCATAAAATCCACAAAGTCCACAAACACTCATTCCAACATGTGAGAAAGTGTCTAAGATCTGACGCTGGCGAAGAAGATATTGTAGAAGATGAAGAAGTTGAACTACCAGGCAAGAAAGAGATTGTAGAAACATACGATGAACCACCAAAGCAGGTTTTCGAAGTAGAAGACGAAGAAGAGACTTTAGAAGATGGCACGAAAGTCAAACGTCACATTGTGATGAGTAGTATGGTACATAGGATCAAAACGAGAACCAAGTCGATTGATGAAGGCACCGGGGAGGTAATGGAGGATGAACAAGAAATAGATGAGGTTGTTCCTGGCACTCAATCGTTCTTTGTTTCCAGGGATGATGATTCCTCATCGAGCTCGAGCTTTATAGATGACCTTGATGAAATGCAAGCCACAATCGAAGAAGAGGATGAAGTTTATGAAGATGGTTCTAAAATTCAAACAACTTTTCTTGAAGCCACTGAAAAAAGGAAACAACGATCGAGGTCAGGTTCCATTGAAGAATTAGAACAGAAAATATCTGTTACTGAGCGTAGAATAACACCAGCACATACTCCTGTTTCTTCTCCTCCCGGAACTCCTAGGTCTGGATCTCCTATAAACATCCAAGAACTAGCAGCTAAGATTGCAGAAAAGACCATTAAAAAGGCACATATTGAAACCATTAGACATCAAACCGAAACTGACTTAGAACAAACTACGGATATTACAACAGAATCATTTGAACCACCTCATGCTGTCGGTGGATCGAGTGTGCCGCAGGATAGCGGTGAAGTATTTGATGAAGATGAAGATGCCCCAGGTAATGCGCACGAAATAGCCTAGCCTCTGCATATTGATAACATGCTACCACCCGTATACCCTTGACTAACACGGAGCACTATGTATGCTTAGATGCATTTTGGCTGCTTTAATTTTCTTGGCTTTATTAGTGCAGTATTCTGTTGCTTTTATTCAGCTTTCATTGTTTGTTTCAGGCTTCTGTTGTGTTAAGGCCAGGCATTAATAATTGTTAGTTTGGCATAACCCTTTATGTCCATGAAATACTGTGAAATCATTTAATTTCGTTGGGACAAAATTTTGTGGTTTTGATGGTACGTTAATTCCTGGATTTGGATTTCAGGTAATAAATACGAGGTTCAAAATTATTGTTTAATCCCCCACGAAAATTAGTGATTTTATACACATTAAAAATGCTTGTCTTATGCAATAATTTTCACATTTAATAGGATTCAAATCTTTACTTTCTTGGGGCCATTACTTGGCAATGGAAAGAACAAGAGCAGTCATCTCATCTCCAAAATATTGCAAGGATTATAAGTGAGAGTTATTTTTAGCTGCAATTTTTAAAAAAAAGTCTGCAATAGCATGGCCATGAAAAGATCATTGCCAACATCCCTTATCTGTGTATGTTTAGCTGGTTAGGGTTATGCCAATGTTACAATTTATTAAGGTTGGCTTTACAGATCAAAATATGCCATAAAGAAGCAGATATTGCTATAATGTATATTAGTTTAATGATATTACTGTACAATGTATAGTTCTTTAATTTCTTCTGCAAAGATTGGTATAACGACTAATTCACTAAATAAACACATCTATAACACTAAATGCAATTTATGAGAATGTGCCTGCTTCATTTTGCTAATTCTTTGCACTAGCATCTGCTTTGGCATGAAATATTTTGTATCTTGATTATGCTGCCTGTTACTAATTAGCTGAGATTGATTTTAAGTGGTTAATTATTGATATTATTATTTTAATTTTATTGAAATTAATCAGTTATTTTTCATTTTTATTTATTTTGTTTTGATTTTACTTTTAGTTCATGTTTTAACTCTATTTTATGGAATTTTAAAATTAAAAACAAGTAGAAACAAATACTAAAAATGTTTAAAGGTTCTGATAATATAAATAATGCAAATAAGATAAAAATAATCTTCTGACCACATACATAAAACAACAAAAATTTTGTGCCTCCCCTTTTAATAGGGAGTAGCAGATAGATGTGTTGACACCCCCAACCCCTACTAAAATATTTATTTAATCATAAGGTTTCTTTATATTCTACATATTTACACAAGAATCATATAATCATAGACTGAAAGATGATGTGACGATAGAGTGAAAGAGTCTTATTGTATTCTGTCTACATATACACTATTTTCTCACTTTCAAAATCTTTCTTGCTCATCTGATAATCTTCTTATGAACTTTATACATATATTTCCCTTCTATTTTAACGTTATTTACTTCTGTCTGTGTTATATTTTTACCCAAAAATCTTATAGTTCTACCAGTAAAACTAACACAACAATTATATCACATAAAAATTACCTCCCTTGGATATGTGGTCATTTGAGAGTGACTTCCCTTAGAAAGAAAAGAGTTGTTTCCCCTCACAAAATTCAAAAATTTCAACCAATGAAACTAACACAACAATTATATCACGCAAAATAACTCCCTTGGATCTGAGGGGATTTTACTTCCCTTTGAGAGTAGAGTTATTTCCCCCCACAAAAATTCATATATTTCAACCAATAAAACTAACACAAATTAAACCAAGCAACAAATTACCTCCCTTGGTTATGAGGGCATTTGAGAGTGACTTCCCTTAGAGAGAATAGAATTGTTTCCCTTCACATGGTGTTTTACAGAATTTGTGTATTTTCCCCTACACACCCTGGTAATTGTAGATGTATAACACATAGCACTTCTTTATTTAACCTTGTATGTAACCTAGATATTTACCAATTTCTGCCATTTATTATTTGATTAAATATTTTATCATCTATTAAAGACACATATGACGTATTTAAATGAAAATTTCTGTTAATTAATCTAATTATACTGCGATTTTAAAGATATAAAGTTGTTTTAATGTACCTGTGATTTATGCCAATGATACAATCTTTTTTGATTAATGCCGTATTAAAGTGAAAACTACTCTTCACTGTTTTATTTACTTACTCGAAAGGTTTCTTAAATAGTTCATTATTTTCTTGCAAAGTGCATATCGTTCCAGTTTTGTCTGGATGTGTTGCATAGCACAAAGTATGTACCGCTCCACATACTAGGAGGAGCTCAAGCATTTGTTTTCCCTGAATGTTGGTGAAAAAAATGGTACATATATCAAGCCTAGTTGTGCTCTGTTATCATTTTGATAAAGTTGTTTAGCTACATGAGTTGTGGCCCTTTGAATATTTGTTTTTCAGCATTATACTTCTATAAAGTAAACCATTCCTTAAACAAGTTATTGTGTATGATTTTCACTTTGACTAAAAGCAATTTCTTGTTACAATGACAATAATTCTGGAATCCTTGCTTGTGATCTCTTGGTTATTGTAAAATATGTCAGCTGTACATTATATTTCTATGGAAGAGGGCTTTGCACTGATGGATATTGAAAAAATAATTGGAAAACGGTACAGATATCTGATAAATACTAAACTGACAAAAAAATCACAGTAGCGTACATTTATATTCGTCTTGATGTCAGAAAATATAATTTGATGCGCCAATGGAGCAATTTATAAAAAAAATGTTACTGATTACATTGATGTTTTATTGAGTAAAAGTTCAGAATTATTTGTTGATGGCATTGGCCTTTCTTAGAAACGGAACTCTACTATAACAACTATGTCTGGGTGGCATTTATAACATAGATTAGGGTATTAAAGTTTAGAATGGTTTGTTAATGTCATTGGCCTCTGCTGAGAAACTAACTTAATACAAAAAATAATAATAAAAGATCAGAATTGTTTGTAGATCAGGCATTGGCCGTGCTAACTTGCTCCGAAACAGGGCTTGTATATCTGTGTATAGTTACATATATCGCCGAAATAAAACTTAAGAAAGAATTATTTGTCAATGCCATTAGCCTTGCCTAGAAACATAACTCTATTATATTATGTCTGTATGGCATTACAAAAGAAATCAAAACAAAAGTTTGAAAACATAAAAAAGTTAGTTGACATTGACTTGCTAATTTGCTCAAAAACCGGGCTCTAGTGTATCAAGAAAGTCTATGTGACACTACATAAATTGCAGGATTAAAGTTCAAAAACATTTGTAGATGGCATTGGCCTTGCTGAGAAGAGTTTATTTACATCAACCATGTCTTTATGACTTTATATAGACTGATAGCCAATCCCCTTGATGTCGATTGCTATAATCAGACAGTATGATTTCGGATTTGGTTTCTCTAAATGGTTGTACATTTATGACTGTGAGACTACTTCAGTGTTTGATATTTTGAATGATTTGTCTGTTATTTGACAGAATGGAAGGAGCTACAGGACGATGGTCTCGTTAAAAGACCGGTGACTAAAGTGACATATTCACCAGCACTAGAGCGAGGTATGGGTGTTTGAAAAAGTAACCCCATATAACCTTGACCTTTTCATATCATTTTTATAAACAGTCTTCGAAGTTGACCTTCATATAGAAATGAATATATATTCAGCCTTGGGTGCATGTAGAAATATAATTGCCTTGTTACATACTTTTTTTTAGTTATCGGTATTACATTTATGAAAATTAATTTTCTATTCTTTATTAATTGAAAATTAATGAAGAAATTACCACATGTTTTGAGATAGGACTGCCAACTTAATGTTGTTAACAAAATTATTTGATTCGCTTATTGAGATTTATCTGATTTTGATGACGGGTTATTTTTGGTGAACAAAGTTACACACCTATTTTGTTATGCTTTTTGTTCGATAGTAAAGCCAGTTTATGCCTTGTCATTTGAGATATTTACAAATGCTTTAAGTCCCTTATCAGGATCGTTGGATTAGGGGTTTACAGAGTAATTTCAATGTGATGGTTTTAGACCTGTTTAATTTTGAAGTAATTAAGATTCCGCAAAAAAATTTTCAGTCAAATTCGAAGACATAATATTAATGTCACGATTGTCTGTTGATTTATAGAGCACTTCATTACTAACTCTACGTCATTAGTTGTTAGAGCTAATCTCATTTCATGTTTTATGTCATTAATTTACTATATAATTACAAAGTGTAAACTGTGTGATCTACTAATGATTCACTACACGTATCAACTTTGTGTCGGGTTTCCTGTCCATATTTGTTGCTACTATTTTTCATGAAGCCGTCTGGCTTCGCATGTACAATGACATTTCAGTCAGGTACAGGAAATGTACATGCTCAGCCTACGGCTTCATTATAATAATGACCCTTATCCTTCACTAAAGCTTGGATGAGCGACCATTTTCTATCAGTTAAAGAATATAAGTTATTGTCCTGGTCAATAGTGGCTCACTTGGTGACGGCCAATGACAGGATCATGTGAATGGTTAGGTTCAAGTATGGGAGGAGTCACTCATATGCCTGACATATTTCAGCAGAAAGCTGACTGGCAAATAAAGGCTATTCTATGCATTAAAAAAGTAAAGAGATTATTTAAATATCATTAGCTGTGATATATGATGTTAAAGTACATGACATTGAGGGCTTTTATTTGACATTTGAAGCTGCATTTTGACTCCCAAATTTGACTTAATTGTTTATTTTGACTCTAGAGAATTCCAGGTCAAGAGTCAAATTTACTATACTTATAGAACAAATTTTCGTTGATGACTCTTAAAAATTGACTCTTCATTTTTGGAGCCTAGTGAAAGCCCTGACATTGTGTAATAATGAAGACTATGAACACTTATTGCAAATGTCATTGGGTATGATCATTGATATTCCTAAATCATGTGTAATAAGACTATGAAAACTAGACATGATCCAGTGACAATAAGATTATGAGAATCCAGTATTGATTTCAATATTATGAGAGATTTCAGTGATGCCTGTTTGCAATCAGCTGCTTCATTATTGCCTTTATGTTGTGATAGCGCCAAGTGTGATCGGCAGGTAATTAGTCAAAATCATAACATTTCTTAATATCTTTCCATCTGCAATTCCCATTGATTGACAATTGGTGCCCGTGTAGATCACAATTTGGATCACAATTTGGCAGTGTGTTCTGGAGAGTCGGAGAGTCGAGATTTCGAGTCTTCATCTACTGGGTTTAATATTTTATTCGTCATACTTCTATTGTTCCCTTGGTAACAGTTTTATATGTATACGATCTCCAGTTTTCATGGATTTTAAGATTCATTGTTTTTTAGACCAGTATTGGTTCCCTATGTGTCCCATGGAAGTTGTAATTACTTTATGATGTCCCCATTTATCATTGAGAGTGTTGTAGCATGGTAATTTTCCTTCTGAACTAAGAAATTATGGAATCAATATCTTTATGTTTATTTCATTTTTGTCTTTGATTTCTGAGAGTTTTCTCACTAACGATCACATTTAATTTATTCAGTCATGAAAGAATTAAATGATTAAATACATAAAATGAAAAAAAGTAGGGCTTAATTGACAAAGGGAAAAATTGTGTATGCCAACTTTCGTACATTTCTGTTACAGAAACAGGATTCTTTGTAACAAGTTTATGATGTTACATTGTTTCATGTTATGATTTTAACTGAAATACTGGAAAAAACCATTTGATCTTTGTATTTAAATAGTATCATTTTTAACAGTTTAACAAGTTTTTGTTGTGAAATGCAGAGCTCAGATGTTTTTCCTTCAAGATAATTTGCTTTTCCGTTTCCTCTGAAGTACCTGGTGCAGTTCTAAAGATCACCTGGTGTTGTGACCAGCCCAACTAAGTTGTGATTGACAGACCATGACTTTCTTTTGATATTGTTGTCAGAGTTTTGTGACCTTGTGCAGTTCTAAAGGTATGGTGACCAATTTGTGTTTGACAGACCATTGCTTTCTTTAGATATTGTTGGCAGAGTTTTGTGACCTTTTGCAGTTCTAATGTCATTGTGACCACGCAACTTGTTTTTGGCAGATCATTGCGAAACTATTTAGACATTGTTGCCATACTATGGTATTTTGACCTTGTGATGTATAGTATACTTCAACTTCAGTCTTACTCTTTATTGTTGTTGGACTGTTTTGTTGTGAAGTCACAATCTGGCTCTATGCAAAATTCGGGTTGAGTACAAACTCTTTTGGACCCTCTATGAAACTACTTAAAGTTTCAAAATGATGATTTTCTTGAAGAAGGATATGTTGGTTTGTTTTGTTTCATTTAAACTTCTATTTTTATTACGACCAATTTCTTTATTATCATAATTATGACTTAATATTCACATCTCTGTGCTTTTGTACTATATGTTGTGAATTTTTATACTTTTTACGTGTTTAGTGCATGACTTTGTTTTCACCAGCATGATGTAGACAGAAGATTTGTGTGCACACTTTGACCACCTGGTTACCTCCTATTGTCATTGAGAACGAAGGTACTCTTAGTAATGTTGCTTTTACCAGATATTGTCTTCTAATAAAATGGTTTTCATAATGTATAACAAAATCTTTCATTTTACTTCATTTCTAATTTACCTACAGGCTTTCGATATTCTTACTTCATTGAAACAGATTGTTCGAAAATTGAAACAAATTTTTTGTTGATTTATCTAAAAATGAAATGAAAGAAAATGAAAGATTTGTTAAAATGAAATTGTGTTTATTTCAGGATTATTTAGTATTCAAAGATTTTTTCATGTGTTATTTGAAGATTTTTCGTGTGTTATTGGAAAATAGTTTCCCAAGCTATTCTTTGCTGTGAAGACTATTAGTCTCGCTTTCAGTTTCCGGTTCCAGTTTTGCAAAGTTTTTTTATGGCAGAATGCATTGACAATTGCCTGTAAAATATTGCTTCTGAAATACATTGCTTACATTATTACTTAATTAAGACAACCTGCTTGCTAATTGATTAGCCCCTCTTGTTGATTATTACAGTTTAGATATATTGTGTGAGGGATATAATCATCTCTTGGGTTTCTCTGGCTGTTCCCCATGTTAATGCTTTGAGAGTTGAGCTTCTGCTTTCTTTGGTGCAATAATTGTGCAACCAACTACCAAATTACCACATATTACTTGAAAAGTGTGTTGAATGCAACCAATACCAATTAGACCAAAACAAATTGATACGATGGTTCTGGTTACCGACCTGATAATTTTGTTCCTAACCTAAACATTTTATTGACATTTCGCTGGAAATCACAGCCAATCATTGCTTTTCCTGTTAAAAAAAAACAATAAAATTATAATTTAAAAAAAAATAAAAAACTATTTTATCTGCATGGTACCGGGACCACAATATTTATTTATTTTGACCTAATGCTTTTTGTTGCTGGTGTTATCACTTTTGTCAGCGTTGTTGTTCTACTACTAATCAAACCCATTGTGTTGTAGCTGCACAGTATGAGTCGAGAGAGAAAAGTCCAGTCTCCAGTTATTCTACATATTATTCCAGCTTCTCTGAAGGTAAAACTAAAGAACATCGTAGGCTATGCTGATGTTCATCACTATATACCTATAGTTTGTGATTTTGACATGTGTGTGTGTTTGTGTAGATGCCTCATTTTCTGACAAACATGTGCCATTTGTATTTCTCTCAGTTCTTGGGAAATCTTACGTGTACTTTGTGACATATATTTTTTAAATTCCAGAAAATAAAAAAAATAATATAATTTCTAAGTAAATCTGGTCACTTTTATATTAAAAGTCATTGACTTGGCATTGCCATGCAGATTTCCCTTTCTAATGGTATTAAAGTAAATTCATACGATTACTATATTATCGGTCTTCCAATCTTTTGATTGACATCATTTACTAGTAGCTTGTCTATTTAGTTCCACTGCTCATCATATTGGTAATGAAAAAATGAGAAATAACTGGTTATGACATCATGTAGTCAGAAAATGAGAAATAACTGGTTATGACATCATGTAGTCAGAAAATGAGAGTAGTTTTATTTCAGGCATCAAACAGTGCATGGTACCCTGGACGTTGTTGGTAGATTCAACCTAGTACCAGATTAACTTGTTCAACCTATTTTTGTTTCACAGCATACAACAGTTACTGGTGTAGTTCACAGAATGACTAAATTTTTGAATATCACTTACTAAACCTATAGTTGAATATAGATGAATTTATTTTGCTCTTAACATTTCTAACAAATTTTCCCCTTTTAATTTTTTTAATGCTTGCCTCCCCTTGGATCCCCTTTCACCTGGATTTGTTGGATTCTCTTTCACCTGGATTTGTTGGATTATAGAAGTTGATTCCTCTCCAGATATACCTAAGTCTGTTTCCTCAATTATTCAGAAATTTGAAAGAATAGCTTCTATTGAATCAGATTCCTCTGTAACCAAGGAAACAAGCGTTAAAAAGGATGAGACTCATACAGTTGAAAGTGTAACTACAAGAACCGTTGCTAGGGAAACAGAGTCTGAAGTTCTGGACGATGATTCCGCCAAAAGGGATAGTCTTGAAGTTGATATTCCAGATATTGCTGATAGTGATGTGTCCCCTGGAACCCAGTTCAGACATATTGTCGAAGACATCGAGGCAAGAGCTCAAAGTATTACAAAAAGTATTAGTGAACAACAAACCACTGAAAGTACAAAATCAGAAGTAAGTGAAACTGTGGTCAGTGAATCTTCTATTGAAGTTGAAGAAAAACGACGTTCAGTTAGAGAGTTAGTGCAGAGACACGAGTCGTTAGTGAAGGATAGTAGTGAAGATAGTGCTGGTGAAACTGAGAAACTTTCCAAAGACAAACATGAGGAACCTGTTAAACAAACACAAAGTGTTAGTGATGAACAACATGCTTTGTTTGAAATGGATGTTGAAGCTTCAGCAGTAGAGGAGGTGATTGAAAAAAGTAAAAAAGCCAAACCTGAAGAAGCCAATGTTCCATGTTACACTGATAATATTGATGATTTAATTGAAGAAGAACAAAAACTGAAACAACTTGATGATAGTAATATAATTGAATCAAATATGATAGAAAGTAGTGAAACTATTGAAAGTCTTGAATCTCCTTGTAAGTTACCGTCACCTTTAGAGCAACAATATCCAGTTTACACGATTGAAGAATTAAATGTAAATGAAGAGCAACCTAAATATGCTGAAGCTGATGAAAAACTCGAACCATGTTTGGAACTTGTTGAACCATCTGTGAGCGGAGAAGTATTCGAGAAAGTTGAGGAAATTGAACAAATTGAAAGTACAACCAGAGTGAAACTAAGCGAAGTGGAATATGTCTCTGAGGAGATGGTTGAATGTGAAGGTTTGGAGCTAGAAAGTATTCAAGAAGAACAAGTAAAAGCTACCGAATATGTTACTCAAAGTGAGGTAGCTGAAACAGATGTTGTGACAGAGACTATCGAAGGGAGCGAGTATGTATCTGCAACATCAGCACCAATGGATGAAGATCTAGTTTCTGCATCAGTTACAACTACTGAAGTGTTATCAACAGAAGCTGAAGGGTCCCAACAAAAAGATCAATTACAATTGAATGTTGATTTTCCTGAGTCCTCATCTGAAACTGAAGGTGATTATTATGATGCTAATGAAATTGAACAAAAGAGTGAAGAAAAACTGTTTGATGATGACATGACACCTATTGAAAGTAAAACTATTGCAAGTTCGATTTTACCGGATGTAACTGTTGGTAGCAAAGCTATTGATGAAGATGAAACAGATGTATTAGATGCTGAAACTCCTGTATATCATCAAGAGGAATATGTCATTGAATCTGCTCCTAGTGTAGCTGAAGAAATTCCTGTTGAACCAATACCTGAAGTTAAAAAAGTTGAAGATGTTAAACAAATAGAACCTGAATATACTAAAGAAACTGTAGCTGAAGATGATAAGACAAAAGAAAGTTCACTTGAAACTTATAAGGATGTAAAAACTTCACATCAACAAGAAATGGTCATTGAATCTGCTCCATGCTTAGCAGAAGAAAAAGAAGTTGAAACGAAAGAAGAAATTATAAAAGTACAAAAAGATGAAATGCTTGAAGCGGAATATGTTGAGGATGATAAAATCGAGTCAGATACAGAAATTACAAAAGATTATCCAGCGAGTGAAAGTATTGTTGAAACTGCTCCTGGTATAGCTGAAGAAATTGAAATTGAACCAAAAGTTGAAATTAAGAAAGTAGAATCAGTTGAAGCAGAATATGTTGAGGATGATCAAGTTGAAGTAGATATTGAAATTTCTAAAGATTATCAAGAGACTGAAAGTTCTATTGAAACAGCTCCGGGCATTGCTGAAGAAATAGTAATTGAACCAAAAGATGAAATTATGAAAGTAGAATCAGACAAGACAGTTGAAGCTGAATATGTTGAGGATGATCAAGTTGAAGTAGATATTGAAATTACTAAAGATTATCAAGAGACTGAATATTCTATTGAAACAGCTCCGGGCATTGCTGAAGAAATAGTAATTGAACCAAAAGTTGAAATTAAGAAAGTAGAACAAATTGAAGCAGAACATGTTGAAGATGATAAAGTTCAGGTAGTAATTGAAGTTACAACAGATTCTCCCGAGACCGAAACAGCTCCTGGTTTAGCTGAAGAAATTGTAATTCAACCAAAAGATGAAATTAAGAAAATTGAGAAGGAAGAAAAATTTGAATTAGAATATAGTGAAGATCATTTAGGTTCACCCGTTTCAGATGAAGACCTTGTTGAGAAACCAACTCATGTAAGTAGGGAATCCAGTTTTGATTATCCTGAAAAGTCTGTTGAATCATCACAAGATAGAAAATCAGACATTGTTATAGAAAGTGAAAAAGTTATTTCAACCGAAACAACCGATAGTATGAAAATTAAACATGAAGTGAAATCAGACATGGTAGAAAGTGAAAAGGTTATTTCTACTGAAAAGACAGATAGTGTTATAATGGAACAAAAAGCAGAGACTGTACATGAAACCACAAATATAATTGAAGAAAAACATGAGACTGAAGTAAAATCAGACATTGTAGAAAGTGAAAAAGTAATTACCACCGAAACAACAGAAATAATTGATGAAAAAAAGGAAACTGAACATGAATTAAAATCAGGCATTATTATAGAAAGTGAAAAAGTCATTTCAACTGAAACAACTGAAAGTACTAAAATTGAAGAAGAAAAGGAAACTGAACATAAAGTAAAGTCAGACATTGTTATAGAAAGTGAAAAGGTTACTTCCACCGATACACTAGAAACTGAACTGTTAGAACAGGATTATACTGAAATGAAAGTTGAAACAACACAAGAACTCAGATCTGACATTCTTACAGAAAGTGAACAAGTTATTTCCACTGAAACAACAGAAAGGGATATAATTGAAGAAAAAAGTGAAACTAAACCTGAAATAAAATCAGATATTGTTATGGAAACTGAAAAAGTAGTTTCCACTGATAATGTTATAATTGAAGAAAAAAGAGAGACTGAAATGTCTGAACAGGAATATACTGAAGTTAACGTTGAAACGCAAGAAGTTAAATCTGACATTGTTATAGACACTGAAAAAGTCATTTCCACCGATACAACAGATGAGGTTATAGTTGAAGATATAAAGGAAACTGAACTATCACAACAGGAATATAATGAAATTAAGGTTGATACAACACAAGAAGTTAAATCTGACATTGTTACTGAAAGTGAAACAATTACTTCCACTGATAAGGCTGCAGTTGAAGAAAAAAGAGAGACTGAACAGGAATATTCCAAAATGAAAGTTGAAGAAATGCAAGAAGTTAAATCAGACATAGATATTGACACTAAACAAGTTAGTTCGACTGAAACAACAGATAAGGTTATTATTGAAGATAAAAGGGATACTGAATTTTCTGAACAGGAATATACGGAATTGAATGTTGAAACAAAACAACTTAAATCTGACATTGTTACTGATTGTGAAACATCCACTTCAACTGATATGACAGATCGGGTAATAGTTGAAGAAAAAATGGAGACTGAACAGGAATATACAGAAATGAAAGTTGAAACAACACAAGAACTTAAATCTGACATTGTTACTGAAAGTGAAACAACCACTTCAACTGAAAAAACCGATAGGGTTATAGTTGAAGAAAAAAGGGAAACTGAACTGTCTGAACATGATTCATATTTCCTACAGGATAAACAAACCACAAAAATAATGAAACAAACTGTACTTTTGTCTCATCAAGAGAGCAATATTGAAATTACTCTTGATGAATTTGGGGACCACGATCACGAACTTGATAATAAAAAAGAATCTGAAGATGATAAATTGGAGAAAATTGAATCTGAAACTGAAATGTCAAAAGAAAAGGAGGAAATTATAAGTGACAAAGAGGATAAGTCGCAAGAACCAGAAAAAGATAAATACATTGAAGATGATGAACAATATATATCAGATGAAGAAGTTAAGGACCAGCCTAGAAAAACAGACATTCCTGATGATTGTACAGCAATGTCTGAGACAACTTTACATGGTAGAATATACACTGATATAATTCAAGCTGCAGATGAGGAAATGGCCGGAGAACCAGTTGGATTTTCTGTTGAACCTACTTCTGATGATGAAAATGAATATGATACCCAAGATAGTGTTAAATTTGATCTTGATGAAGGGGAAGATATTAAAAAGGAGCAAACAGAGGATTATGAAGCAGTGCCAACAAAACCTGGACCAGAAACTTATGAGTGTACAGCCGAAGTTATTGAGATTATTGAAGGGGATGATGAAGATGATGTTGTACCACCTAGCCCATCAGTTATCAGTGAAACTGTAGAAATAGAAGCAGATGAAGCCATGAAACAATCTACTTCAGACTATGACCTTGCACTTAGTTACACAGATAGGGTCGAGGAGATGGTTGACATAGAGAAGCGTGATTCATTGACTAGCAGCACAATTGTAGAAAAAAGCACCATACTAGAGGAAGTCGGTGTTCAAGAGAGAGATGTTGTTATGAAACATGAATATGATGAAGTTGATGATAAACTCTATCATGTTGTTCAAGAGGAAACAGAAAAAGTCAAATCTTGCATTGAAACGACTGAAGAGATCCAACCTGAAATTGAAGAAGTAAAACCTTGCTCTGATGTGACAGAAGATGTCCAACATGAAACTGAAATAGATCAGGAAAAATCTAGCCCTGAGGTGCTCAAAGATGACCAACCTGAAAATGGAATGGCAAAACCTTGTTCTGAGATTACTGAAGAAGTCCAACCGGAGGAACAGCCTGAAATTGAAAAGGAAACACTTGAAATTGAAAAAGAAAAATCTGAAATTGAAAAACCTGAAATTGAAAATTTATCTGTTTCCCAAGAATTCATTGATGTTACTGAAGTTGATCAGGATGAAATTGTAGAAGTTGATTATAAATATAATGTTGATGAATTTGATGAATCCTATATTGATAGAACTGAAAGGTTTATAGAAATCTCACGGGAAGATTATCAATCTAATAAAGAGAAACTGGGCAAAGTTGGCGTTCAAGGTGGATTTAATGCTCAGATACATTTATCAAAACAACAAGAAGGGGCTACTTCTTCTGGTACAGATCTGAATGGTACATCTACTTCTGGTACTGGTGACTACATGCATGATGATATCGACAACATTGATTCAGACTCAATTGAAGATGAAGAAATTGATTCTTTTATTGAGAAAAGATCTGATCGCTCTGTTGAACCTGAATCACAAAGTATCAAAAGTTCAGAAAGGCCCCTTTCTCCAACTGACTTTACCCTTGAAATGGAAGAATCTGCAATAGCTATGGATGCAAACGATGCTGATGTGGACGACCAAGATGATGGTGATGATGAAAATGTAGAAATTCTAGTCGAAGGTAGAATATCTGCGGATGTATCCCAACAAATATTTATTGAACAATCCATTGAGCAACAGAGAACAAGAGTGAGAGAGTTAGGTGATGGAGAGGAAAAGGTTGAAGAGATTCCACCTTCCCCTTCTGAATACACTCTTGTTACATCTTATGAACAGGAAAAATTGAAAGAAGTGCTCAGCACCCCAGACAAGAGATCTCCTCAGTTAGCAAGAGTTTTTCGTGAAGAGATTTTGTCAGTTTCGATGGATGATTCTGTTCTTAAAAAAGAGTTGGGTATTGAAAGGGATATTATGAGTGCTTCTTATGATGAAGAAGCTCTTAAGTATGTATATGATGAAGATGACATAATGGTATCTTCCACAGAGCATCCAATGCAAGACTCTCTCATAGCATCCTCACTGGGAGCCGAGGACATGCTCCGAGTGACCGGCAGTGTCGGCTCTGCTGTTGAAGAATACTCGGTGTCGTCATCGGAACATAAATCTGATGCTATGACTGATTCTTATGACCAAGACTCATTACAAAAATCAGTGGGATCAGCTCGAGAAAGTGGAATGGCTGATTCCCTAGACCCTGACATGCTTCAGGGAGCATTGGGACGTGATTCAGATATAATGTCTGCTTCTTTGGACCAAGACGCCCTGAGAAGTTCCCTTACTTATGACACTGGGATTTCCTCCTCCATGGACCAAGACGCTTTGAAAAGATCTCTAGGTTTGGATGTTGAAGGAAATGAAATGACCGATTCCATTGAGCAAGAACAAATGCACCGATCCTTAGATGTTGTCCGAGAAGAAGCAACTGCTCTCACAAATTCACTGGATGATGAGTTGATGGAGAAAACGTTAGGTTTCGGTAGAGCATCGGTTATGGAAACATCTATGGACCAAGATCAGTTGAGAGTCTCCTTAGCTGGCGACAAAACAGCTGATCTAATGACAACTTCACTCGAATTTGATGATTTAGATGCTCTTCACAGATCACTTGGTTTAGCGGGAAGTGAAAGTAGTATTGAACAAGGTGGTAAACCAATGTCTGGAATAACTGAAGAATCACCAACTGAAGCATCCGAAGATATGTTTGAATCAATGGATGAAGAAGCACTAAGGAAATCTTTCGATCTTAGATCAGAAGACCCTATGGCTTCATCTATGGAACCTGATGCACTTAAATCTTCGTTAGGACTCGGTACACAGGATATTACACAGGATATTACACAGGACATAACACAGGATAAAATGTCAGCTTCTGATGACCAGGAGAGTTTGAAAATATCTGCAAGTTCTGAAAGAACACAAGGTAGTGAAAGTGATAGCTTTGACCTAAAATTGATGAAAAATGAGAATCTTGACCCAATGATGATGTCTATGGATCAAGATGCTCTTCAAGCTTCGTTAGGCTTAGATAAAGTTGTGGAAGGTAGTCTTGAACCGGCGGAATATTTGGATGAAATAGAGGAGACTCATGATGAGACTGATGTTGCCGGGGGTGAGGGGAGTAGTGGGGACATGATGATGATGGAGAGTATGGAACCAGATGCACTTAGAGCTTCACTAGGACTGGATCAGATCATTGAGGGAACCACTGTGGTAGTGTCAGAATCAGCCTTGCATGATGATAGCAGTGAGATGATGCATGCTACAGGTAAATCTTTATCCTAGTTCTCTTCTAACTCGTTCAAATCTTCCGTAAACTTTAGTTCTAGATTCGGATAGGCACAAGCATGAATTTTTAAAATGTCTTCACCAATAAATTATTGATTTTAATAGACCCTTAATTTGCCTTAAACAACCAAAAGTCAGCATGTTTTTAAAATGTCTTAATCAATAAGTTGTTAATTCTAGTTGACCAATAAACATCACAGTTGACCTATAAACATCACTGGCATGTTAATTAAAATGTCTTCATGAATTAGTTCGGGATTCTAAATACACCTAGTCATATAAATAACAGTAGCATGTTTAAGGAAAGACACTCATTGTCCAGGAATGCATTTTATAATTGTTCTGTGATTCTAGTGCATGAAGTTATTTGCTTGTCTGCCTGACACAATCAGTCATTGAAAACATTACAATTATAACATTTTCGCGCTACAAAGTTGTATCTTTCTATAGATTATGCAGTGAGATATGACCTTGTTGCACCAAAGAGAAGAATTATAGCATTTTGGTGCTACAAGGTATTATCTCTCTATAAAGTAAATAGTAAGATACAATCTTGTTGCACTAAAGGGACAAATTACTGTACTTATAATGTCTAAATTCTGTGATTTGAAATCATCAGTAGGTCCTTGGTTTCCTGGTGTAGAATTAGAAAATTTCTCATTAAATTTTGTATGCGAAGAAATTATTTCAAATTATTTTTCTGTTAATGGATTAGATGTGTGCTTAATATGTTTCAAAGGAAACAATTAAGCTAATTCTTTCATGGACCGAATAACTAAATAAATGAATAATTTCATAATTGTGAATGTATGCACAATGGTAAGGATGTTAATATAGCATTTTATGATTTAAAATAGTAAAATAGTATTTAATGACATTCTGGCATTTTTTAGTGAAAATAATTTGGTAATTCACTGTTTCAAAACTGTATAATTATAAGATATGACATCAGCAATGATGTCATTTTACATTCTTGTAATTATACAGATGATTTTCCTGTATAATTTAATTCAAATAGAATTTCCATGGAAACTGAAGCATAAACGAAACAGAAAAGTTTGTTTATTTTTGGTGAAAGACTAAAGTTTAACGCAGACTATGATATTGCTGTCTGTGCTCATTGTAAAATAAATTCAGTCTTGCATCAATATAAAAAAGAATTCCTTTTGAATTATTTGCATACTTCTGCAGTGTTAAACAGTCCAACTTTTGTATGATCGATCCATTGCATTTAATTAATTGCCCCTAGTCTGAAACTCTCATGAGAGATACACTATAATTATTCTGTCTGATCAGTAATGTGTCCTATGACACCATGACTGTCAAATTTTGTCTAGGTGAGGGTGCTAACTTCTGATAATTGTCAAACTCGCATTAATAAACATTGTCAATAATGGAATCTGGCTGTAGGCATATTGATGTAATGTCCATTGATTCAGTCAGTCACCAGGAGGTTGAGAAAATTAGCTTCAAAACATGTTGAATTTTTATTGTAATAGCCTCATTGTCTGCAGAGTGGGTTCAAAGACTGTACATCACTGACCGAATAACTAAATAAATTAATAATTTCATAATTGTGAATGTGTGCACAATGGTAAGGATGTTAATATAGCATTTAATGATGATTCAATGACATTCTCGGCATTTTTTAGTGAAAATAATTTGGTAATTCACTGTTTCAAAACTGTATAATTGTGAGATATGACATCAGCAATGATGTCATTTTACATTCTCATAATTATACTGATGATTTTCCTAGTAATTCAATTCAAATAGAATTTCCTTGGAAACTGAAGCATAAATTAAGCAGTACATTTTGTTTATTTTTGGTGAAAGACTAAAGTTTAATGTAGACAATGATATTGCTGTCTGTGCACATTCTGAAATTAAATTCAGTCTGGCACTAAAAACAACCAAATAAACCTTCTGAACTATTTTCAATTTCTGCTGTTAAAAGTCCAACTTTTGTATGATCGATCCATTGTATTAATTAATTGCCCCTAGTCTGAAACCCTCATGAGAGATACACTATAATTATTCTGTCTGATCAGTAATGTGTCCTATGACACCATGACTGTCGAAATTTGTCTAGGTGAGGGTGCTAACTTCTGATAATTGTCAAACTCACATTAATAAACATTGTCAATAATGGAATCTGGCTGTAGGCATATTGATGTAATGTCCATTGACTCAGTCAGTCACCCTGAGGTTGAGACAATTAGCTTCAAAACATGCTTAATTCTCGATTTACCACTTTATTATAAGTGTCTCACTGTCTGCAGAATGTACATCACAGACTCTGTTTGGCATTGAGGTGTTCACCTTAATTATCTCATTCCATATTTATTTCAATTTGAGGGCTCAGTGCAAACTATTGTAACTACATCAATTTATAGAAGTATGTACCATAGTTTTGCACCGTTCCTTCAAATTGGTCTGTGGCTTCACCATTTGATTGTTAACTTATTTTTGATAAGCATGGATATTTATACGCAGAAAGACTATTACCTATTGTATGTATGTCTATCTACATGGAATCAGAATGCTTTAACCGGAAGTACCCCTTCATGTCCTATATTCAAGTAACCTACCTTAAAATGAAAATCCTATAAAATAAAATTTTGTAAATGTATTGCATATTATTGACTTCTCAAGATAGTTCAAAGCTTTTGGTACTTTGCAATAGATGATAATGCCCTGCAATCTGAATTCCAAATCCTAGTATAAATAATGAAAAAACTTTCTTTTGTTAAATTTACAAACTATCAAATACAGGTACCCTAAAGACCACTATGAGACTTTAATATCAATATTACACATGACAATCTACTATCCACTCTACATTTCTGAAATGATGCATCTTAAGTTTGAATTAAAATATGAACTTTTAAGTTTCAAGATTTATTCATTTTAACACTTCTATATCTGAGCACATGGTATTTATAGTATATGTGAGTCAAAGGCATACCATCCAGACCTTACAACAGATATAAACACTAGCTTCGAAGGTTTAATATTCAGTTTAAATCTTATTCCTTTTTAACTTTTCTATATCTGAGCATTTCGAAGGCTCGGTGTAAAACTGGTAACTTCTTATATAGTATCATTTATTATAATTTAGTTACGATAGTTTTGCACCAAGCCCTTGATTTGATATTTGTAATATCGGCTAAACAGATAAAACTGTGTGTCCTGTAATTTTCTGTTTGTGTAATTGTTGACACATGTTTTATTATTTGACTTTTCTAGCTGATGATACTGCTTCTATAACATCCAGTGAGCAAGCAGCCATTCTCCAGACACCAGATCAGTCTGAAGGCACTCTTAACACAGTATCTGGTTTCAGCAATGATCTAATCGAATCTGATGTCCCACAATCTGAAGTCCCACCCCCACAACCAATGGAACTCGAAACACTAGCCGCTTTAGAGCGTAAGAAAATGGTATCTAGTTATGAAAACGTCTACACTGGAGTACCATTGGAGCCTACTGTCAATAGAATGTCAATGGACGTCACTGACATGGATATTGGTGATCGTTTCGACACGAAACAACCGGATTCTAAACTGGAATCAGGTCTCACATCTAGCTATGAAAAATTATATGAAACGCAGGATAAAGTGGAAGATGAAGGTGAGTGTCACACAAAGTCGGAATCTATGTCGTCTGCTTCTGCTGCCATTGACATTAGCTATAATTCTGTGTCTGCTGCACACATTACTCACCCTGCCTCAGATCATTCTTCTCCAGTCTATATTACAGTAGAATCTGGTCTTGATAAGCTTGCATGCAGCACTAAAGACATGAGTGGCATTGGGAAAAAATCTGCTAGGATTAGAGCCGACCTTGCAGAGAGGTCGGTATCATGTGACACGACAGATTACCGTGGTAGCAGCGGAGAAATGTTTCGACCAACTTCCTCCCCTGATGTATTCAGCCCAGTAGACCCAAGGTCCCCTCTCACATGTTTAGGCAGAGGTACCTAAGTTGTTAGCCTTTGTCGTGTTTTCTTTAACTTTCTTCCATGGTTTTGGTTCATACCTTAGTTCTGTTTGTTTTAGTTTTGCATTTTATGGTTTTTCACTTGCATCTTTATTGTTGTTAAATGTTTGGTATTCATCATATGTGATAGAATACTAGTGCTTTAAGTCATTGTCTGCTTGCAGCATAGAATAGTGATCGTGTTTGTGTGTGTTGTAAAATCATTCATCTTTCTGGGCAATTATTTTCATTACTTACTAATTGCATTATGCCCTCTGGTATGTAGAACAACATTTTAATGAGTCTGCAGGTAGAACTAGACATACATTTTAAAATCACCCTGAAAAATATAATCTCCAAAATAAATTGTGTTGGGTTTACCTTCAAATCTTTTATTACAAACTGATGAAGTTTGCCAATTTTTCAAATTTCATAAAAAAAATATACAAAATGTAATGTCTTCAAAAATGTGTATTTTTTTGTATTCCATAAAAAGTTACTGTGAAATTTAAAGACTTTGAAAACGAGTGGTTTTACAGATTTTGTAACTTTTTTCATCAACTTTTTTCACTTTCAGATTTGTCTATTGTGATGTATTTTAGTACAAATTCATGTTTTTATTTTTGCATGTTTATTTTTCACAGGTTTAAGTTGAATGTTTTCTTATTGTCATTTTGATTTGTTTGATCCGTTTTTGATATTGATTTACAGGTTACTTGATTTAATGATTGTAAATGATATATTGCCATCATTTGTCCATTGGCTCCATCAACCATCTTATTTCATATGCCCCATAGCTCTGTTTGGCTGTAAATGGACGCATATATTTGTTTATGAAGAACAGTCCTGCATTCGTGCCGCCTTGTATCTAACATGTAGAAAATAAGAATACTAAACTAAATACTAATATCATACTAGACTAATACTAATTCAACCCGACTTTGTTGCATGACGTGCATGTTATTGTATATACTAGTTAACTTATAGTTTCTATGTAAAGACATTTTAAGTTAATTACAGGCATGTCTTGTCATTTGGAAAGGAACAAAAAGTTTGATTCCCTCTTAATTCTAATTCTGTCGCTAATTGGCTGCTCTGATTCATACTTAATTCTAATTCTGTCACTAATTGGCTGCTCTGTAGAGCACTTCATATCTGCTAATATTATCATTAATTTATGAAAGCACCTTTGATTTAAATTTGAATAGTAAAACTTCATATTAGCTATTGCTACAATTAAATTTATGAAATCACCTTTATGTTGAATTTGAATATTGCTCAATGGAATGATTTGAATTTTGAATGTGTTTGCTGAGCTTTGCTTGTATATGTTAATAATGCCATGTTATAAACGAGAGTCACACTTCACACTTTGTTCATTTTAATGCAACCGTAGGAGCTAGTCTGCAAGAAGAATGTAAACATGACCTGTCTACGGACAATCAAGGTAGACACTTGTTGTGCCTTCAATGTCTGTACCGTCATCAATTAGGATTGATTAGTCAAATTGTCAGTGACAAAAATGTACATGCTTTCTATTTATGTTTCAATGCAATGTTGGTTATCTACAACATATTGTCCCCACCCTTACTGTTAAACATTAGTCAAAACCTTAAGAAATTCACACACAAAATTTCGGAATTGGAAAGTACCTCTCATTGCTTGTCTGTCATTTAGAATCACATTTCTTTGTCTGAGAAGTTATGAACTTCTGCACTGTCTACTTTGCTAAACCTTTTTGATTTGAACAAACCAGGATTAGCTTTAAGCATACAAGATTTAGCTTTGAAAATAAACAACTTATTTAGCTTTAAAACAAACCACATATAGCTATGAACATACCAAAGCTATACATTTTTGTCATTTGCGCCTCTTTTACATGTATGTCCGTCCGTCTTCTTGTTGCAATCACAAATCTAATGTTGGAAATGCTTCCACAATTTATGTGTATGCTATTTCCATTTTGCTGATTATATTTTATTTTAGGCCTGATTTAACTTGGTTCTCTCTTAGCATTAATAAGTACCTCATATGCTTTTGCTTCTTTGTCATTTGACTTAAAATACATCAAGGTATAAATAGTTGTATTAAATCTCAATTTTTGAAAAATATGCATGGTGTATTAAAACTAACATTGGAAATAACGTAATAACAAATCATCCCTTCGGTGCAATATGATTGTATGTTACTTAACACTATATAGAGAGATACAACCTTTTTGCATCAAAGGGTCAAAACGAGATGTCTTAATTAATTACTAATTAACAATTAATCATTTATGTATTGTTCTATACTTCTAATCTTTGCATGCAGCTGCTCAGGTTTCGAGCTTAAAGGATGAAAGGATCCCTGTAACCCCTGAGAAGCAATCCCCAGCTATGAAAAAGAAGCTAGATATTGACATTAAAGCTCAAACTGAGGCACCTAAATTATCAGTAACTGACTCACCTGTTGAATCTGTTTCTCCTGCAAAAGAGATAGCTGAAATTTCACCAGTTCTTGCTGAACTTAAAGTTGACAAAATGAACATTTCATTAGGACGCTCCCCATCTGATGTATTCTTGGAATCGGATGAAATCGAAGAAGAAAACCTAGAAAAGATGAGGTTTCTGTTACACGAGAGAGTCCTACATGATTCCCGCGATTCTCTCTTTGATGAAGAAAGTCGTGTTGGACATTTGAAGCAATTTGAAAAGGTGGTTTCAAAAGAAAGCCACCATGAGGAAAAGACTACAACCACATCTACATCTGTCGAAGAAAAAAAGATTTCAAAAGAGGAAGTTGAAGGCGAACCTCCGAAGATAATTACGGAGGAAAAAGTATTTTCAACCGAAGATACAGAAACATTCTCCAAAAGTACTGAATCCCAGGACGAGGTCAAACTCACTACAAGTGAAATAATAACTGAAGAGATTGAAATACAAGATGACGGTACTGAAATTCGGAAAGAGAACAAAGAACTTGTTGCAGTAATTGATGAAGATTCTAACACAAAAACAGAAGAGAAGTCTTCCAAAGCATTAACTAAACGGGAGGATGTGAAAGAGACTGTATATCCATTTGTACAAAGTACCGAGGATGGTGATACCAAGGAACAACTCCTAGATACCATCTCAAGTAAAGTTGAAACATTAGAAACTACTTTACATACCATAACTGATGAAGGTAAACATAAATCAGATGAGACTAAACTAACTTCAGAGAGAAAGATTGGTGTCGAAGGTGACCAAGAAATTGTTATAGGAGGTTCTGAAAAACAATCTGAAGAACACAAGCATACAGAAGAAGACAAATTAAAAGAAACAGGCACCGCTTCCGTTGATTTGAAGAAAAAGGAAAGCATAACTGAAGTATTGTTTGATGTTGGAGTATTCAAACCTGGTGAAAAACCTGCAGTTGAACCTTGCAAAGAAAGGCATGGTGTAAGAGAGGAACACATAACTGATGTTGAAACTTTCAAGTCACAAACTTCTTCAAAAGAAGTTGTAAGCTTTGACGTAGACCATGACAAGAAGGCTGAAGCAACCATTGAGAAATCTCCTAAAGCTATTGCAAGACAGCAGAGAGATAGTGGTTTACATGATGAATCATTTAGTGAGGATTCTGATGTTGATGAACCAGTAGAGCATCGTGAAAACCTGGCCTTTGATAATATTGCCTTTTCTGAAGAAGAGTGTGTGAAACCTAAGGAATATTCTGTGAAAGGAACCTACTTAGACCAAGATTCTGAGTTTCGGAAACAAAGAGACATATCACCAGAGGATCTGATGAGGAAATTTGATTTCACTGAAGAGTTGAGAGCTGAAATGAGAATTGTTAGAGATGTTGAGCAGGACGGTTCACTTTCCCTGTCTGGTGCTGATTGTGCTGAGAAAATAGACCATTACATGTCTACTCCACAAGGTTATGATGACCTCCCCGCTGATGAAAGTGAACGATTTCGAGAGTCTCAGAAAATAGATATTGATGAAATAGATGAGGCATTACTTGGAGCTGTTGGTCCTGCTGTTGTACCAGATATGCACCAAAATATTCATGAAGCAGAATCTTGTTCATCCTCTTCTAGTGGCCCAGAAAATGAAATATTTGATACGGTAACAGGCAATGTTGTTCCTTGGGAAATACAAAGCCAGTTTACCAGGCAGTTTTCTGACTCATTTGTTGACCAGGAAGACAAAGATACAATTGAAAAGGTAGATTCAACCAAATCGCTTGACATGGGAGAATTCTACAGGCGAGATACAGAGAAGGACACCAGTGTCAGCTTTGGGGAAGAAGAATTAAGTAAGATTCATATGGAGTTACAGGAAGCATCAAATGATGTTTCTACTGAAAGACCTGAAGCATCACCTGTGCCTAAGAAGAAAGGTCAGCGGGTAAGATTCTCACTGTCAGAAGATAGAACTGAAGAAGTTTATCCAAATGAATCCGATGATGTAGGTCTTCATCCATACGATGCTAAGATAAATGAAGAATGGGAGAGGTCGGGTACAGACAGTGTTACATCAGAACCTCATGAGAATATAACCACTGCCTATCAACAAGCAGTCATAGCTTCGATAGTAGAGTCTCGAATTCAAAGTGAGCAAGCAAGACAAAGGCAACTTGAAGAATTTGAAAACTTTGAAAATGAAGCTAGTGTTAGCCCAAGCACTGAAGTGAGAATAACAAGTGCAGATCTGGTTATGTATACCTCTGATATATCTGCAACTATTCTGGAAGATGATAAAGATGAAGACGTTGTGGAAGAAGAATATGATGAAGACAGTGATACTAATGTGGAAATGGTTACAACGATGTCACAAACTGTGGAATGCCAACCTTTGTCTGTGGTTAGTCGAGAATCTAGACTGGCACATGAAGAATTATTGAAAGAATCATATGATGAAAAGGACCGATCTATATCACCTTCAATTGACAGTGAGGAAATGTCGACTACATATGAAAACCAGCGGGAGTTACAAGAAGAACTTGACATAAGTGGTATGTCCAGAAAATACCCCCTTATTGTTCATGTAGGGGGAAAACCTCTTATTGATAATGAGATATATGAATCCAGTGAAACAGATAGAGATACAACTGAAGATGAAAGATTGTCTCCAATTCAAGAAACATCTGGCGATGATGTTGAAGTTGCTGAGATCAAAGGAGATAAGAAAGTCACGTTTCAAACAGACACACATAATCTGTGCTCAGTGTCTAGTGAGGATTTAGTGAAAACATCTACATCCTCATCTGAAGTAGAACCAACACTTTTAGCGGCCTCCTATGACCTTGAGTCAGGACGAGTTTCACATGTTGTGACATCCTATGATTTGTCACCAGATGCTGTTGAGAAGCAGTTCTTACCTGTGACCCCAGCTCCCAAAACAATTTTGTCTAGCCCTGAAGATGATGTGTTTGAAGCTGATTTGACCATTGAAACAACTGACACTGTAGTGACTGTAGGTGAAAGTGAGCAGACACCTACTGAAGGTGATATTGAACTTCTTCCTAGAGACTCCCCAGATAAACTTCAAACACAGAGAAGCATTGAATCAACATCAGCAGGAAGTAGTCACTTACCTTCGCCACCAGCTCCTTCACCATTTGAAGGTCAACAGAATAATTTCCATACAACCAGCAACCTTGAAGGTGCTGCCCTCATAATAAAAACGTTAAAACCAACTGATTCAGTCGAGTCGACTGAGAAGGTAGATTTAGATATAGAGTTTCCTGTTGTAGAAGAGGAGATCATGTCACCATTTGAAGTCATGTCTCCTAGTGAACTTGACGGCTATGAATCTTACACTGAGAAGCAGTTGGAGTTTGAGAAAGTGATGGCACAGTCAGCTTCCTCTCAAGCTTCTGGTAGCAGCTATGCTGAGGTAGAATTACCAGGAATACCAATTACACCAACTGCTCCACCAATGCCTGACCTTTTAAGCCCTGATAAATCGACCAATGAATCTTCTTTTGAGCATTCTTCTCCGGTAAGTAGTGAACCCTCTGAGAAAAGCATTGGATCACCATTTGACATGCCAATTTCTGATTCAGTTGGACATATACCAGATATACTCTCATCGGTTTTGCCATCAGCAACACAAGAAGCAGATGATCAGGAAACAGACCAACAAATAACCTTACCAAATGGGCCTACGGAGGTAGAATACAACCCTGAAATTGACCGTGATGACGATGATGCTAGTTATCAACCACCTGCCGAGGAAGGGAAAGAAGAACAGCAGGATCCGGCTTCTTCTGATAACTTTGTAATTGTGTCTCAAGGGACTGTTCATACCTCCCAACAGCAAACAAGCTCATATGTTGCAGTGTCTGGGTCAGTTATCACTACTCAGCAAACTGGACTGACTGAAAGTGTTATTGAAGAATTGCCTGGACAGAGTGGTCAAGATGTACTGATTGTTTCAGACCAGACTTTATACGGTTTAGAGATGCCATCGGATGAAGCTGCCTCAATGACTACATCACATGATTTAATGAACATATCAGCCTACACATCCACTTCAGTTCAAGATGACACCTCAGGTCAGGTAGATAGTAGAGAAGCATTCAGTCAAGCTATTGGTATCGATAGAACTGAAGAAGATGTTAGTGAACGGCCCTCTGAGTCGTTACAAGATATGCCTGGATCACCTGTCACTGAGGAAAGTCATGATACTATAGAGGGAGAGACTTTGATTGCCACACAATCTGCTACTAGTGCTCTAGTTGATACAACAGCATACTATGCTACCACTGAAACTAGCATTACACCTTCCCCTTTAGGATCACAAGGTGGCCCTTTAGGGGCAGAAGGCATAGACGAAAGCTATAAATATTCAGAAGGTAGAGCCAGTGTTTATCCCGGAAAAAGAGCATTAGAAATTGATGAGGGAACCATTGTAAAGTATGACACATTGAAAGGTTATGAGGCAACTGTTCAAGATATCGAAGATGTTGATTTAGAAAGAAGAACACCAGAAACTTATCTAGATGATGAATTAGACGAGGAACTCTTGAAATTAAAGGAAGCTTCTGACTATGAAATTGATGTGAAATCCGATTCACCTGATGAAATTAGAGAAACTGCAAGAAGTGTTGAAGAAGAAAGAACAGACTTTGAATTTAAAGCTGATAGTTGCGACCTAGATAGACCTTTAACACCAACACCTGTTGACAAAAATCAAGGTTTTTTTGATGAAAACTTTGATGGATCAACTGACAAGCGAACTGATAATATAATGCCTGAAAAGGTAGAACAACAAAGCGAATTAAGTCCATTAGATTTTGAATTGGATGAGGTTTCAAAAGAGGAAATTCTAGAAAAAACTGCAAGTCAATTTGTTGAAAATGTACTTGAGGAAGTAAAAGTAAAGGTTCGGCACAAAGTTGCTCTTGAAATTGATGATGATGTTGCACAAGTACAAAGTCCACTATCTGAAAATGGTGGTGATATGACAGACTTTGCTGATGATCTTCCATTTGATGAACCAGATGAAGAAGACGAAGATGAAGATGATTTCTACGATGCTCACTTAAAGAACAAATCTGTTGATAGATGTGAGGAATTTCTAGAAAAAGATGAAATTCCTGAGTTAAGGCCTGTGTTCAAACCTACAGTATTAGTGAAACAATTTTCGGAAGAAATTCCTGAAATTACTCTTACTCAGCATTTACATGATGAGATTGGTGATAGTGATGAAGAACTGAGGTACAGACAAGAAGATGAGAAGTCCAGACAGGACGAGGAAAGTATTGAAGAAGATGTGATTCTAGCAGACATAGTGACAGCTTCTGAGACAACTAGAAAGAAAACTGATCTTGTTGATTCAGGAAAGTCGTGTGTACCTGAAGAAGCTGATGATGATGATAGCAGTAAACATGCTGAAGAAACATTCACAGCAGTAAGAAGTGGTGTTACTTCAGCGGGTATACCATCACATGATGAACGTGATTCTGGTGTTAAATGTGTACCAGAGGACGCCGATACTGAACCTGAGATGGAAGCTGTGCAGTCTAAAACTCTTCACTCGAAGGTAATGTCAGACCAAACAGATTCTGTGAAAACAGAACATGAAGAAAGACGGTTTGAAGCAACAGCTACTTCTGCAGTTGTTTCCACATTTACAACTGTGAGTTCGTCATCTACTGCTCAAACAGTAGAACAAACTTCTTCTACACATACGGTCGAGCAAATGTCATCGGAAACACATTCTGCTTCAGAGACGCATTCAACAGTTTCAACACAAAACATTACTGAACAGAATCGTTTTTTAGGGAAATGCTCTGATTCTAATACTTTTTTAGAGAGTTTGAATTCAAAGACATCTGAATGTCAACAAGGACCAAAACATTCAGAGGTTGAATTCAAATCTGCATCTGAACAAGTTTTAAAATCAGGGCGATCGTTTGATAGCTCTGCCAAAAAGGAAAAAGTTGAGGAAACATTCTATGACTCCCATTCCGAGATAAAAAATGTGGTGAAATTAGATAAGATACATACAGTAACATCATCGTCTTCAGTAATAAAATCATACAGATCTGATAGTGCTGAGAGTCTGGAGGATGATAGATCTACGGAGGCACCTAGAAGTGCAGAATATGATGATGCTGGTGATTCATCTAGCGTTGATAGCTTCACTACTGTAGTTGCTGCTGATGAAGAGGCAGAAGATGATGAAGACAGAATGGCTGATTTTGCTTCATTAACTTCTTCTATTCATTCTGATATCCAAGGCACGCAACCTGATGCTGAAGAAGAAGAAAAACATGACCCGTTGCAAGAGTTAATCGCTTGGGCTCAGGATAAGAAGATAAAAGAATCATTTCTTGCCAAACAAGAAATAGAGGAACAAGAACTTATCAGAGAGGATGAAAAAGAGACTGAAATGTTTCCGTGGAGTAAGGAAGATGATTTTGCTAAGAAGAATGAAATAAAAGGAATATATCCGCATCCTTGGAGAAAAGATGAGGAAGAAGATAACGACTCAATCGGTGGTAGTGATAGATATGATTATATTGATAGAACTGCTCTAAGTGTGATCACCGAACTGTCTGATGAGGATCGTTTCGAGATTATTAATAAGGAGGATGTAGAAAGTGAAAGTACAGGGACGGGATCTGACTCCAGGCATTACAGCTCTCCCGACTTCCCACCTCCAAGTCCTTTAAGTAATATCAAATTCTTTGGTAAGAGTGGAGAAAAAGATGATATATCCATTTCTTCATCTCTGCTAGAATTTGAAAGTTTGGAAAGAGAGATTAATCATTCTCGATCTTCAGGTTCTGTTGAAGATGGTAGCAAAGATAGCCTTGGAGGGTCACTTGATGAATCCAAGTTCCTGAGCAAAAGTTTAGAAAAGGACGATGTTTCAATTTCATCTTCATTAGCTGACTTTGAAAGATTAGAAAGGGAAGTAAATCATGGAAGTTCTGATAGTTCAGTAGAGAAAATCTTATCACCTGCTGTTGTATCACCCCCAGACAAAAATGAAAGCGGAAAAAGTAGCGTGTCAGGGTCAATTACATCTCTGACTGAGTTTGAACGACTTGAGAAAGACATTATGTACGAGGATACTAGAACTACTAGTACTGGGTCTATTGAGAGTTTCAGTCGGCAAAGTGTTACATCAGTGACTTCTTCCCAAGCTTCATTAAATGAATTTGAGCGACTAGAACAGGACTTCTTGATTGCTGAACAACTGGAAAGAGAGGCACAGAAGATTGTCTCAATTCTGGAAAGTGGCAGTCTCCTCCCGAACCAATACAACAGTGAACCAGAGCTCTCTCATTCTGAATCATTGACTACAACTCGAGAAATTCTTCTGACGAAAAGTTATTCTAAGGATGATGACATTGATCGTGATTCAATCGAAGGTAAAGATGACATTGAGGAGGATAGCCTAAGTGAAAGCAAGAAGAAAGCTCGGGGAGACAATGTAGACGACACAGATTCACTAGATGGTGACCAATCCATGACTGCATCTATAACATCAGCCATATTGAAATCTGAATCAGCGTCAAAGTTAGGAACTGATTTTGATGTTGATTCATTACATGACAGCACACATAGTAGTGATGGAGCCATGAAGATATCATCAGATTCACTTGGTGAGAAACTTGGTGGTTCTAAAGCTGCTTCAAAGGACAAATTTGATTCAGATTCTTTATCGGAAGAACACGAAGGAGGCCTAATGGAAAAATCTGGTGACTCTTTGGGTTTGATGGAAAAGTCGGGTGAGTTTGTTGGTATTATGGACACATCTTTAGACTCTATTGGAGTGTCTGAGAAAGGTATGGACATCATGGAAAAATCTTCAAGTTCTTCTGGGAAGATGGAGAGATCTGTGGATTCTCTCGAACTCAACAAAGATGAACAGCTTGAGAAATTCGACAGAGATTCCCTACACGGTGAGGATACAGCTGCTGCAGATGCCATGCAAACATCTGTTGACTCGCTAGAATCATATCAAATAGAACCAAGACACAATGTGATGGAAGTATCAATGGATTCAGCTGGTACTGGTTGGAGTTCTGCTAGTTCTATGTTTTCAAGGTCGTCTATAGATACAATGAGATCAGCTGATCATGAAGAACTAACTGATCCGACACATATACATGACGTAATGGAAGCATCCTTGGAATCCTGGGAAGAATATGAAGGCGAAGAGGAAGAAACAGATAATTTTTACATTATATCCAAGTATCAATCTAGCATGAAAGAAGCGGCTGAAATGAGTTCAACTTCAAAAACTGAAAAATCTGAATTCACCCATCCATATTATGACTTTGAGGAGAATGTGCCTGCAGATAACTACCAATTTATGATGTATGAACCTGGTTGGAATGAAAACTTTCAGAAACTCGATTCAGAAAAATCTTTGTACTTGAGCAAACAGCCGTATGAAGAAAAGAAGAAAATATTTACAATGACTGAGTGGGAAGCCATGAAGAAATCCAAGAAAGCACAAACCGCTGAGGAAGAGGAATTAACAGAGAGAATTGAAGAGGAACAAGCTAAAACACCTGAAGATGATAGTATGAGTACAAGTTCTGTGATTAAACAAACTGAGAATGTCAAAGTCTCTGCAATGGAAAGAACTTTGACTACTAGCTCTATTGAAGGAGAAACAGATTCCTCTGAAAAATCAATTACTAAAATATCTGTAAGTGAATCAAGTAGTTCTACTAAAACTTTCGAAAAATCTGAATGTATCAAGGTGAAAACTACTGAAACGGCTGTAACCAGCAAAAAAATGAAAGGTACTTAACAATGTTGTCCAGTATGCATGCTTGTGCACCTTCCGTTTGCTACATTTTTTGTCTTGTGAATTATTTCTTTATGATGCTGTTTGATCTCTCACTACTTTCTTTCAGTTCTATTGTGTATTGAGGATCTAGCTTTAAAGTGCTCTCTTAATTGGCGATCAATTAGAAATATTTTCAGATAATAATTGGCTTTTTTTTTATTTTTAGATATAAAAAACCTGCTAACTTGCTAACAAATTTCTTTTATTTTTTGGGAGGCTTGGTATAATGAATGTGACCTTTTTAGTGGGACCAGATATTGTGAATTATTCCCATTCCATGTATTGTTTGAATGCCTTGTTTTATAAATAAGGAATACTGCCATTCCTTTTTCTGCTTTTTTAACCTGTTCATATTTCCACATATTAGTCAAAAGGGTGTTTAGATAC
Organism: Spisula subtruncata; assembly: GCA_963678985.1. Taxonomy (NCBI): domain Eukaryota; kingdom Metazoa; phylum Mollusca; class Bivalvia; order Venerida; family Mactridae; genus Spisula; species Spisula subtruncata. The sequence continues at coordinate 66,779,372 of OY787660.1, forward strand.
AAAACTCTCAATTTATAGTGACAAGAGCCATTTGAAATGACTTAATACACTGCAAAGTCTTCGTATTATCACTGTCTTGTTTTCATGTCTGGCTTACACAATCATGTGGTGCTTATTTCATCAAATATTTTCTTGATTACAGTGTGCTGTCGTATACCCGTGTTCTGTATTATGTTTAACACTGATATAATACATAGAATACATATACTTGTACTTAGCTCTATTAGCTTTTAAGCTTCCATTTAACAGAATAGTTTCTCTTAAACACAAGTATATGTATCTATGTATTAAACAATGCAAATGTATATTATATTGTGTTTTTATTATTTTACAGTAATTTTCTTCATGCATAAATATATAATAACAAAAATCATCTAATCAATTAAAGTTCATATTGTTTCAGAAACATGACTGTATAAATATACACTCTTCCTGATTTTCTTGCAGCCCTTAACTGTAGTTGCTCACACAAGAAAGTTTGAACCTCTGTTTGAAGTTCTGTTTGATTGTTACCATCTGATCTTTTCAGCTGTTTGATTGTTATCAACTGCTCTGTTCAGCTGTTTGATAGTCTCCTTGTTTTCTTCCAAGAGTTGTTGTCATGAAACACGGGTGTCCATTTTCTTGACGGAACCGGAATTCCGGATTTGCATATCCTGAAAGAGCCATGATTTCTGACTAAACTAAAAGTTATTTAGATTGGCTTTATGATTCACTGCAAATATTTGAGACTTCTTATCCAACAAAGCTATGGTCTGCTAATTATGGTTTCCGTCTAGTTCCGCAGGGCATTTCTGTTTCTGTCCAGAAATGAGGTAGATAGTTAACCATGTGTCAGTGGCATATATTAATGCAACTGGCTGACATGTGTTTATTTTAATTGCACTTCATTTGTATCAGCTGGCATGAGATGAAATTAATATTTTATCTTTTGTCAAATTTTCTGGTCTATCATAGTGAATGGTGTATACATATTGATCGGAGGGTACGTAATTATTGGATCTCCCGTTAGCCTCCTATCACAGACCATGTCATGCTTTCACCGACAATGTGTACTATTTTCCAATAGCAGTGGAAAACGCCACATTTTGTGAAATTTGTTTCCAATTACAAATCTACTCGTGGACAATCTGGCTGTAACTCTGACTTATTGCCTTTCACATGCTGTTTGTGGCCTTGTTAAATTGTCGGCTATTTCGGACACTCTAAAGGAAAAGTGCTAAATAATTCCCGAGTCCAACTTTTATTGGATATTATATTGGAAATCTTATTTAGTCTTATTCATTGGTGTGATTGGAGGAATATTTATCATATGTTTGGTCATTGGATTTATTTAATGGAATTAAAACCAGTTCTTGGGCAGCTTTTTGATTAACTTACATATAAAAATGGATGGAACTGAAGTTGTTTGTAATCAAATCTCAAAGTTGGATTGTCATAAACAAGTAACATTTTCACCTATTGAAGCTGCCGGCACTGAAACAGAAGTTTCTGGTATTATTTTTTTTTAATTAAAAAAAATATCATGGAATTTATCGTTAATTTTGTGCCTGGTCTGGTGGGATTAATTTGCAATCAATAGACTGATTGAATTTAATAGTTTTTACCCCTTGATCTATGTTGTCATGGGTTTAATTGTGTGGTCCAAAGTGACCTGATCACAGTCCCCTGAATACTTGATATGTTTTGAATTAGTCATAACACAAAGCAACATGTATAGAGGAGTGTATGTTAGTCATCTAAGCAATATACTACAACACACTAATGTTATCTTGATTAATAATTAATTTGATTGGAAATTAACTTCAAAAGCTTCGTATTTCTGTTCAGCTAAATTTTCCAAGTGCATTTGATTTCCATTCCGTATTTTGGCACTTCTTATTTAGGTAGTCTATTGCTGCAATGGCTATGTAAAATTTAGATTTTTCTTATATATTAGAATGGATGCATCAAACAGTTTTGCCAGGAACACCCTAGACATTTCAGTAACAGGTTCTGTAGTCTCAGCAAAATAATGATGTACTAGTCTAATATAGTACATGTCTTGACCAGGTTGATGGCCCCTAACTATTTTCCTGGTCCAAAGGCAGTTTGAGGCATTTAAGTTCTACTTTATAGGAATATTTTGCTTTCTGGCTACTTTTTTCTTGTCAATGTTGTAATTTAGTTTTAATTGCAATCTAATCAAGCTTGTTTGGAACAACTGCTTAATAAACTTTGAGTACAAAGTGAGCTCATTGTTCTCTTAAATTTACCGTGAAATTTCCGTAGAGGGAAAACTGGGAACAAACACATTTTAATTAAAAAAATTAAGAGCTAAAAGAAAATAGTGTTTGTTACCCCTGTCGCTGACCAACATTAATTAGGATTGGCTATGTTGGAGGAATAAAGTTTTGTTAATAAATGTTTGTATAAAAGTAGGATTAAACTATACTTTACGGTACCTAATTTCATGCCAAAAGTGTATTTTTTCTATTCGCACACATAAACCTTTTTGGGAGGGGGGTAGGATTGATAATGATTTAGGCAAGAAGGTAGCGGTAGGGGAATCAAAACACTATTTCATTGTCAGCATAAATGTTGTCTGTAAGTCTTTGTGTAACCACATTGTTACATGGCTTTATAAGTTCTATCTAGTATAATTATGATGCATGGAGCTTTTATGGCACTGTTTAAATGTTTTGTTTTTTTTAAATTACGTAAAAGATCATGCTGGCTTTTGAAGTGTTCTGTTTATCACATGCACATGTATTTGTCCTCATTGTAACTACTACAATTAGAAATTCTGCTCATTAAAAACTAAATTAATTAATGAATTTAAGTTTTCTGCCATTGTTTTTTTTGCTGATTTTAGATTGTACTTCTAAGAAGGTAATTTCTATGCTGGTATTGTTATTTCCTGCAAGAAATTATTTCCATGGTTTTTTTTATACAGGGTATTTTCAAATGCACTTCCTTTAAAATGAAGAGTACCCTGTTTGGGTACAATAATACTAACAAACCTTTGAACTGCTGTTCTGTTTTACTTTTGACGTTAGTTTGAACTAATGGATATTCTTACTTTATTGCTGCGTTAAAAGGACACACTGGAGAAGATTCAAGAGGTGGGCTACCTTTTTTTCAGGCACTATAAATTCTTTGTTGTCACTTATTTGCTTAATTCATAATGTACCATATCACCCCCATATGAAATACTAGACATTTATTTCTCTAAAATGTCACCACCACAGTGCAAAATAATCATTAAGCGCAATTTCTGCTATGTAAATTGAATGGCAACTAATGGTCTGGAAGTACATCATCAGGAACAGGAAGTTGTATATATCACTTCCTCTAAAATAAAGAGTTAAATTGAAGAGTAATCAGTTGGGGAGGAAAGTTCCTCTCTTTTTGATAGGTTTTATGTATTGCAATAAAATTACAAAATAATAAAAATGTTTGCTATAAATAACACATAGTGACATATTTAGAGTTCTATTTTAACATATCTGAGATGTCCAACGATTGAGCTGTTAAATTGTATTCCCTTCAGAAATAAATTTAAGTAGATTTCCGATTTTAAGATAATTTATTGCTTTTGGCAAGTAATAAACCTTGTCATAAAGTTGGCTTTCAGAATTAGAACACATGTTTGTGGAAGACCTTGATGCATATGTGACGTGGATATACTACACACTGTAATCATATTTCAAGTAAATAGTGGACTTGCATACACATGTGAAGTCAGCTTGACTCATACTTGTTCTAAGTTCATGTTTCATTATGAAGTAGTTAGGACACAGGTTTTGCTTAATCTTGAAACACATCTGTTTTACTGTATGGCTATGTTTGGTTGACACAATAGCATTAAAAAATGCTCCATTCGGTCATAAAATAGATTGTACCACAGTTTTCTATGGTATTGTACCAGAGTTTTCTATGGTTCTTGGTCGCTTGTTGTCAACTCTGATCCAGATTCTATCTGAGAATTAATTCAGTTAATAGCTTTGGTAAATTCCAAGTCCCTATAGACTGCATATAGTCACTCCATGGAATTGTTAGTATAGCTTTTATAATGATTACTTCACAATCTTATACTTTTTGGTCACATGATCACATGTATGCCACCATTTTACATCAGACTCTTCTGTCAGGTTGACTGGTACACTGATATGTTATTCTGTATTTTGATTTACCGACAATTCTGGTGTTTTCGTTCCTTTGAGTCTGATGAAATTTTTGCTCATTATGTTGAGTTGGAACCTCTGTATTGGAAATAAAAATCATCAGATTAACAAATTTTGTAACATTTTCTTTAAAAACTCAGTTTTCACAATTTCCATTATTTGAGACCATGCTGACTAAAGCCATATGAGCTTTTAAACGAAAGGAATTCAATTATTTACGCATTTTAATCTGGGTGATTGGATTTTCACAACATTAAAATCATAAAAATCTCAATATACAAAAGTCAAGTTTTTAATTACCATCTTTGTTTTGTGGTCTTAATGATTTCTGAATTGCAAATGTCGTGAAATTATATAATTATACTCTTTGAATCTTTTTAATCTGTTTTCTGGCACAAATTGGACGCACCTCGCTTGCCTTACTGTAAAACTTTTTTGTTTTCAGGCGTGTAATATTTAGTGGATTTAGTTAAAAAAGCATATACTGATAGTTGGGAGGCAAAAATAGGTGGATTTCAGTTCTTTAAAAGCTAAATAGACTGGAAGTTTAAAATGATTATATTTAATATCATGGGCATTTAATGTCATTTTTAGTTGGCCAAATCCATTGTCTGAATAAAACAATTGGTGTAAACCTGGAAAATACACCTATTGTGTTTGCTTAGTAGAATAAGGGATAGTTGGGTAACCAACCAAGGTTTCTACATGTTGCCCTAATAACATGCTGCAAGACTTAGTAGCACCCAGGTCTTTTTGTTCCACAATAATGGCAGGAAAAGTGAGCGCATGACCCTATGGCTGTATATAATAATAATAATAACGAGTTTATTTATAGTGGATGGCATATATCTGGTTCTAGACCAATTTTCATTTTGTTCACAACCAATTTTCAATATGGTCCATAACAGTTTATGAATGTGCTAGTAACTTAAAAGACACAACAGTTTATGAATGTGCTAGTAACTTAAAAGATCATGTAATGAAAAAGGGTTAATACACGTCACATGTATATAATCTATAATCTACAGAGCGACAGCAGCAACAACGTATGTTGTCTATAGATGACGATGATGGAACGACAGAATATGATCCACATGAACATGCTGAAAGTCTTAGACACGGAATTCCGGACCATTTTGGTACAGTTTGATATTGTACAAATACACATGTATGCTTACAGTATCTGTGTTTGTATAATTGTATATATATATCTATTGTGGCATATGTAGTTTGTTGATCAATCTTAGCTTTTCAGTTTGTTCCTCAGTTTTTGAATTTAGATTTTTTTCACTACTCAAGATTTTACCAATATGAGATTTTTTTCAAATTAAGTTTTTCGCCCGTGACTTCAAATTACTAATAAAGGTACAAGCTGCACCAGAAAGCCGTGTAAACTTGTATCTTTTAGTGTTTTAAATTTTTTCTTTCAATTGATAATTGCAATACTGGAGTTTTCACTAATTAAATATAAAATGATGCCTAGGAAGCTGTCCCCCTCTGTCCAAACAGGGGTTACATCTCTTGGTGCCTGCAACCCCCATGATATCCCAGTCTGACATTTTAGAAATCAGAAATGAAAATTGCTAATACAATATCACATTATTTTCTAAATGTGTCAATTTTATGTTGGAGTACATGCTAAAAAATTATTTCACCATTTAATTTAGATTGATGTTTTTAAAATTTCTCATAAAAATCTGCAATTATTCTGATATCTTCTCCTTTTATTAATTTTTAGAAAAAAGTAGGCAGATAATTTCATGGCAATGAAGTAACAAGATTGCTATAAATTTAATGTCATCACCTTTGGTAGAGTTTTTTGTTTGAAAAATGAAATTGGATATGTTTTTATTGATAAATGATGTTCTTATTTTTAAGGGTAATGTTTCTTAAAAACTTCTCCAGGGAATGTGCTTGTCTTCAGTATTTCAGTACTTACTTTATCTAGGTCATTTCTAAAATATTTCTTTCATATACCTATTTATCAGCTTTCAACCATATCTACGAATTTAATGAACAAATATTCCCATATTTCCCTAGGTACCATCCAGTATTATAATAACCAGTTGAAAAGATGCTCTTGTCGGTTAAGAGCTTGAATAAAAATCATGGTCACCCAGCAGCTTGTCAGACAATTTTTTGATCATTGTCATTCAGCTACTTGGTTATGTATAATAATGCTGTGCTATGATGTCACTACGCAGTCAGAGGTCTTGTTGTTTTCTTACAATTTACGAAAGATGTATCGGACAAATATGGTCTATAATTACTGCTACCACTTATTTCAAAAATTATTTGTCACATGGTTAATATATTCTCTCAGCTGAGGGACATTGTTGCACTCAGCAGGAGGGGTACTATAAATGTCTTCATTCTAACCTTGGATATGGACAAACAAAAATATAATGACAAATTGGATAGGAAGGCAGAACTCAACAGAAACAGGGGAGCACTAAAGGTACACAAAGAAACAAATACAGACCAAAACATCACTTGTCAAAATATGGTCCAACCATAAGCCTATAGTCGATTCCATAAATAATACTAGTGAGAGAACTATTCGTTTCGAAAGAATATCGGTGAATACCGTTAACTCAGGTGTACCCAGTTAAACCTAGATACACATAGGTTTACCTACCGGATGATAGTATATTTACAACCGTTCTCATTTGACTTTGAAAGGACTGTAAGTTTACTATAAATCTCTTCATTCTAACATTTGCTATTGACAAAACAAAAAGGTAATAACAAAAGGGACATGGAGGGCAACACTTGACAGAAATAGTATAATAGCACAAAAGCTACAAAATGGAACATCAAAATATTAGAAAAATCTAGGCTAGCACATCACATAGGAGTACAAAATATGATCCAACCATTAGCAATATGTGATTGGTACCACAAAATATGATCTGACCATTAGCAATATGTGATTGGTACCACAAAATATGAACCAACCGTTAGCTATATGTGATTAGTACCACAAAATATGAACCAACCGTTAGCTATATGTGATTGGTACCACAAAATATGAACCAACCGTTAGCAATATGTGATTGGTACCACAAAATATGAACCAACCATTAGCAATATGTGATTGGTACCACAAAATATGAACCGACCATTAGCTATATGTGATTGGTACCACAAAATATGATCCAACCATTAGCAAACTGTGATTGGTACCACAAAATATGATCCAACCATTAGCAATGTGTGATTGGTACCACAAAATATGATCCGACCATTAGCAATATGTGATTGGTACCACAAAATATGACCCAACCATTAGCAATCTGTGATTGGTACCACAAAATATGATCCGACCATTAGCAATATGTGATTGGTACCACAAAATATGACCCAACCATTAGCAATCTGTGATTGGTACCACAAAATATGATCCGACCATAAGCAATATGTGATTGGTACCACAAAATATGACCCAACCATTAGCAAACTGTGATTGGTACCACAAAATATGATCCAACCATTAGCAATGTGTGATTGGTACCACAAAATATGATCCGACCATTAGCAATATGTGATTGGTACCACAAAATATGATCCAGCCATTAGCAATATGTGATTGGTACCACAAAATATGATCCAATCATTAGCAATATGTGATTGGTACCAAGTATTGGCGTACCAGAATCTGATTCAAAGTTCTCCAGTATTTTTGTCTAACCTCTCCAACCTCCTAGAACACCCATATGGCATACCTGCACATCTGTGAGACTTACCACCATAATTGTAGAGTAAATGCCATTACATTTCTGTAATATGATATTTCCTCTAAATGTCTAATAATTGAGAATTCAACAACAACACATCTATTTTAAATACTGTATTGACATTTTGGCCGAAGCCTTCTTCAGAATCTTTTTTTTCTTCTCTAAGTGTCTATAAATACTGAAGTTCAAAATAGAAATAACTATTTGTATTTCAAGGTGGAGTTATCATGTTTTCTGTTTATTTCTTGTGTTTCATTTTTTCTCTGCGATGTCTGTAAATATGTTTACTTCTGTGATGAGCCACATGGTACATTCTTACAGTACACTATTCTAACCCCATTGTACAATTCTGTAACAAGATATTTCTGAGAAGTTGTTTTTTACAAAAAACGTTGTACTCGGGCCAATGTCTCATTTCCTGGCTGTATATTGAACATACGTCAGTATGGGAATATTTTGATCACTTAGCGATGTGGTTACCATGGTGTCATGTGTCATGTTTTACGGGATTAAATCACTTAATCAATGAGTTAGAGACTTTACTTTAGTTAATTATATTGATAGGTTAATGTCTAATGATGTGAAGTTGAATGTGCTAATTAACACCAACATGTCTACATTTTAATGTTCAATGCTCGAGGCAGGGTACCATGTGAACAAAAATATGGAAACTTTGACATGTTACCTAGTACCATTACAACAGATAAAGGCCTAATCAAACGGATTTCAGAAGTAATCTAATATACTGAACTTGATTGGCCAATATATCTGCTTATACTCTGACACTAATTAATTCTGGAAATAGAATCTGAGGTCTACTGATCTGCTAGAAGCTAGTGTACTTCAATGTGTATTCAAATTGTCACAGACCAATGTCAGGCCATAAGTCAACATGATAGTCAAAGGTCGGGTCAAGGGTCATCAGAGTCTGGTCATAGGCATAGGCAAAGGTCACAGACCAAGGTCAGGTCATTGGTCAATGTCATAGGCAAAGGTTGGGTCAAGGGTCATCATCATAGACAAAGGTCACTGGCCAAGGTCATTTGTTTGAATCTTTAGATGAGTGAAAGAGCAGTTGTCATTTTTTAAACCCCCTTTATTAGGGGTGTCATTTCTAGTTGAAAATGAACAAAGTTAGTTGCTACGCTAAGTTATTATAATACAGTAATAAAGCGTTAAAACTTGTTTTTGGATTGTAGTGACAAAACACAAGCAATTTCATGCAATAAACCGCATTATTATGTTATTTGTTTCTTTAATTAAAATTTTGTTCTTCTTAACCTCTGCTGCAGAAAGATCCAAAATAGCAACAATTTCATAGTTATCTCCCCCCCAGAGGATTTGGTTTGAATGGAGTTAAGGGGTGTAATTAGATTAAATGTGGCTGAAGTACCCAGACCTAGGGCTTCTCTGGCTTAAATAGGTTGAATGCCCTACCTGAATTGGTAACCCCTATGAGCTTAATGGTTGATTGCAATCAATTTGCTTAGAGTTTTTAGTTCATTCGTTACTTTAAGAAGAGATTCACCCCTACGGCAGCCATTTGAGTCTTCAAATAATACCCTTTGGTACTGAGTACTGATCCACTTACTGTTCATTGATACTTTGGAAACATCTGTAGAGATAAGAAAAAAGTTTTATGGTAAGGGTCATTAAGAATCTAGAAGATTTAATGATGTGATTAGTTGTCAGGGCAATGACGTTTATGGCAAGTAACCTTTACTCGGCCTGAATAGTAGAACTGAAACCAATGATCACTGCCAGTTAGAAACCACTTTCAGAAAATCAGGACTTTTCAGGTTCCAAATTTCTTTGTCTTGGAAGAATAAACTTTTCTTAACTCTAGTAATAGATTTTTCTCCTGTCATGAACTTCTTCCTGAAAACAAAGTTGAATCAGGACTATATGTATGCATGTTTTTGTTGTCATATCTATAGTTGCTGAAAAGAATTAAAAGAATAAGTAATTGTTTAAAGAATGTTGTTCTGAAAAAAAAACATAAGGAAAAATGTTTGAAAAATATCACTTGCTTTGGAAAAAAATGGTTTGGTCATTATGACCTCTTTTGATTTGATAAGAAGAGTTGGAAAGATATGCTGTCTCCCTTGATAAATTAATATGTTTATTTACGATTGTTTATGTTGCTGATGTTGTTGTTGTTTCAATTATTGTTGCAGCTAATGTTTTTGTTGTGGTTGTTGATTCTATTGTTGATGCATTCTATTTATTGGAATCGGTTAATAAAGGCTGTAATTGGCTGTCCAATTGGCTTCAAATGTATCTGAATAATACTTGTACAAGTGTATGGATAAATTCATTATGGTATTACAGTAATTTAGTTCTAATTTGTGTTGCAACATATGTTCGTTACACAGTTTGCTAGTTCAAAATGCAATAACCATAAAGCTGAAATAAACATTTTATATTCGTAAGTTACCAGAATCCTGAATTTGAACTGAGCTCTAATATAAAATTGATATGTTTATATTTGTTAGATAGTTAGTAAGTAACCTTATTCAACGAGGCTGACACATTCGGTTTCCCTATCTTCCATGTGGGCCTCAAATACCAGTTATCACACTGTATGGCACTCTAATATAGAAATAGGTAGAAATCAAGTGTGTAAAAAAAATTTCAATCCATTTCTGAAGAAAAGGATCAAATAGAATTTCTACAAACATGTAGAAAAAAAATTGCTGGGCAAACATTTGTTGAGTTTTTTTATCTTTGATAATTGTTTGTTTGACTATAATATTTCATGTGTTTTATATTCCTGTATAGCTCAGAAAACTGGACCAGTGTTTATAGATCCTCAGTATGGCGACTCCGAGGAAGACGAGGTCGTTGATTATCAAGGTCAGCTAGTTGAATGTCAAGGTCACAGCCTTGTAAAGCATGTGTCTTGTGACAGTCTTGACATTTGTTGCTTCCCCTGCCTATAAATTTCAGTTTCCTTGGCAGCATGTTATTTTTTCCAGCTGTTTATTGAATTTTCAGTTTTATACTATTGATGTTGCTGTTGTACAATGTACAATATGCTGTTCCTTTTGTTTTGTTTGATACTATTTTTCTATTTCTGTGTGAGCTCTTGTCTGTACCCAACCTGCATAACGAAATCATTCCTATTGTTGATACTACCCATAACTTTATATATGTGTTCAGTACCAACCTATTTGTTGTGGAAAGTTTTCCCTCTTGCAGCAATGTCCTTACATCCTCTAATACCTAAGAACCAGCCTTTTGCCGGTAAAGGAATACCAGCCTATCATCATTCTAGAACCAGCCATTGTATGGTATCCAAGTCTATTGTTGTGACAGTCTTATTTTCTATATCCATTCAGTTGTTCTATGGCACCATGGAGCCTGTTGCCTAATCAAACTGCTACAAAAAAGTGTTTTCCTTTATCTGCAACTACATGCTTCCAGCAAGCCAGTATACCATTTCTCAGATTTAAGCTCGGGAACTGCTGCTGAACGCTGTATTGTGCAACAGACCACTTTTGTAGCATTGTTTTGAGCAATGGTCTGCTTTGTGGAGCACTTCGAGGGGTTCTTGCAATACTGTAGTAAGTCATTCTTTAATTATATGTAGTTACAGTCTTGCAGGCACCCCTCAACTTGCTTGTAGCCAGTTTTATGCTTTGAAGCGCTTCTTGATAGCAAACAGTTTCCTAGCAAAGTGCTTTTGAGTTCTTTCCTTAGGTAATGGGTCTTTGAGTCTATTATTGTTGTTTTGGGTTGTAATGTATCTGTGTTGTGTGTAATATTGGTTTATCCTCCCTGTGGGGTATTGTTGCTCAGTTTTGTCTGATTACTGTGTAATGAACTCCCTGTTTTCTTTCATGCCCTACTGGAATTGGGGTCCATTAAGAGTTCCAGTGTCTTTTTCCCCTGTCAGATCAAATTGTTCCGTCATGTTCTTGACAAATACCATTTCCTGGCTGAAAGTAGGTAACTATACACTGCAAATCATTTATAGAAAGTCACTAAGTCTCTTTGGATCAACAAGGTTGTAAATTATTTTATTGTATATAGTGAGATACAACTTTGTAGCTCCAAACAGATAAAAAAGAGGTCTAACTCATGGAAATTATTGGTACTCTAAATTTGATGATGTCATATGTAAGAAGTTGAAATGGTCTGTAGGTTATCAAATGTGTAATTACAGATATATTTCATTAGCAGAACATGTTGGCAAGCTGCTTGGATGAGTGTTTTTATCGATTAATTTATTAAAGTATACAAAAATGTTCTTGTACTTGTTGGCATGTCACATATTTTCCTTTATGTTCTCATGTCTATTTGCGATTTATGAGTAATGGAACTTGATATGTTTAGTAGAAAGGGCAACATTTGGTTATATTGGAGTTTTTTCAGTCAAAATATTCAGTGTGAAGATATATTGCTATGACGCAAAAACTACTTGCTCTCATTCACTTTTGTTTGTTGAGTGACTTCAAATGATAATGGATTGGATTAATTTTCTGTCTGTAATGTTGTTGAGACATTTGTGTATATCCAGTGAAAAATGGCATCTATTAGGTCATAATGATTTTCATCATTGGCATGGTCCTTGTATATAGAATAACAATATCAGACACTTTTCTCTCAAACTGAGCCTGACAAAGATCATAAGTCAGTCTGGTAGGGGAAAATAGAATGATCGTGCTCTTATGATTGTCTCGTTCTTATGCAAACAAGCAAGCAAACAAGCAAACAAGCAAGTAAACAAACAAGCAAACAAACAAAGGTTTATGATGTAAATGTGCTCCTAATTCTGAAGCTGTTTCTAACCTTGCTTTTTATTATTTTCTTTTTCATAAACAATACTCGTACATTGATGCGCATTTATAGTTTTACCATCAAAGGTTCACATTGAAGTAGGAAACTGACATCAAATTTATATATATGGAGACGTCAGTGTCTCTTAAATCAAAATATCAATCCAACAACATGAAAAACCTCTTTAGAAACAGTAGTATTTTTTATCTAAAATGATTTCTGGTTGCTTGGTTGCTTGTATGTTACTTGGCAACCATGTTGATGATGCTGAGACATCATTTAGCCAGCTAGCAGATATATTGACACTGTTTCACATGATGTTGTCAAGTATTTTAACCTAATTGTTCCGTAATTGCTAAGCAAGCTTGACATGCCATTAACTCCTCATAAATCACTCTCTAGCATGTAGCTTTATTGTAAGGCAGTAATAGAAGTAAAAAATGTCCTCTAGAGTTAATGCTTGTAAATGCTTCTATGGGATATAAAGACACTGGTTTAAAAAGTCTTGGGAAGATTCCAAACATCATCATGATGTGGATGAAAGTTTCAGGGCACATGTCTGAACTTCAGGTCTTTGAGAATACCAAATATCCTGTTTTCCTTTTATTTTGATAAGTTAGTGCACTTGCCGTCTAATCTGGCGACTTGGGTTCAAATCCGGATGGAGGCACATATATATGCCTGCCATATTTCAGTATAAAGCTGACTGGCAAATAAAGGCTATGCTCGGCTTTTTAATTAACGAGAATTTCAGGTTTTTCTGAATTCTAACGTTTACCCATGTGATTATGGTACTTATCATGAGATCAGTCAACAACTGTACACAGTACTAGTCAGCAGAAGAACACTAACATTGTGGAAAATATAGGTGTATTAAGTTCGTCTGACCTTTGCCAGAATGTGTGTGAGTATGTTCTTAGTGTTGCTAAGGAATTTGATGACTGTAATGTAGACTTTAAGCTCCTTTACCCTTCTACATTCATGACATTGCTATAAGGAATTTAATAAGGACTTTGCAGACAGTTTATGTCATGTCAAAGTATATATGCCCCATTGATATTGAGATTACTGTTATTAATTGCTGTATGTGCTTGTCTGGTCTGGCTGGTGTAAACTATTCACCCTGTAATAACTATGTACTGGTGTATATATCAACAATCAAGTGGTATTGAAGTGCTGCTTGTCACACAATGGATGTCTGTCAGATGTTCTTAGCAACATGCTGTACCTTCATGGTTACAGCTCAAATGCATTCAATGTGCTTACAATGTCAGGTTTCAATGTATGCTCTAACAAGCTTATTTGGTCATGGTCATGGTGCACTCAATGTTCTTACAATGTTGCTGGGTCAGTGTGAATAAACATTGAAGGTTCTTAGTACTTCTTACAAGGTTATTGGGCCAATCGCATGGTGCATTGAATGCTCTCACATGGCTGTTGAATCAAGGCCAGGTTTAATATATTTTGGATACTAGGTCAAGGTAATTTAGTATTCAATGTTCTTACGAAGTTAGTAGGTCAATGCATCATGCATTGAATGCTCTCACATGGCTGTTGGGTTCAGGCCCAGTTTCCATTAATTGCAGATGCTGGGTCAAGTTATTGTGTATTTAATGTTCTTACAAGCTTATTGAGTTTAGGTTATGATGCATTGGATGAGCTTACTAGTTTGATGGGTCAAGGTCTTTTGCATTAAATGCTCTTACAAGATTAATGGGTCAAGGTCATGATATATTGAATGTTGTTATTTGGTGACAGGGTCAAGGTCATATGCAGTTTTCTTAGAAGGTGCATGCTAATGTCATTTTGCAGTGAAGGTATCAATAAGTGTTCTCAAAAATTACATTGCACATTTTCAAATTAATTTCTGATCTAGTCAAGTTTTAAATCCTGATTTCATTCTGAAAACAAGGTTTATTCAATAATACTGATTTATGGTGTGCTTGGGGGATAGTTAAAGTCTTTGAAACCCTTCTAAGTATGTACATGTAATGAAGCTTGGATATTCTAAAGGTTTCTTGATCATATTAGTAGTTGGTTTTAAAGCCTAGATTCAATCTTTCTAGATAACATGATGTTCCATTTCCAGAGAATGTAAGACAGCCCCGCATTATGAAATAAACCTGAATGGCACATTTATTATCAGTCTGCTGTTAGAATTTTTATTGCAGTTCAATGTAAATTACATGTTGTCTCGGAGTGTTTGCTTTTCTGTTGTGAAGAAGAAAAATCGGTGCAATAGGTTACTGTGCCGGTGTTTATTTGATTTTCTGGTATAATGGTACCATTGTGAAATAATGTTTTATATGTTTATAATACATCTAGATCTATTCCAAGGTCAAATATATAATACGGGTACTTTAATATCTGCAAAAGATTCCTCAATTTTTATTAACTGACTTGTTTATACTGTGATTTTTCTCATTTTCTTTTGCATGTTCAGAAGCATACATAGTCATATTGTGTTCACTGTTGAACAATGACAATAGGCTACTACACAGATTAGGTAATACAAGGGTATAAAAGTGTGCCTGAAATTCGGAAGTGAAATAACGGATTTTGTGCATAACTATGTAATGATTAGTTGAAATGGTTTCTAAGGAAACGAATAGCACAAATTTTGGGGAAAAATATTCATACCATTCATGAGAGTTAGTAGAAATATGTATTATACTATTAATTCATCTAGTGGGGCAAAAAGCGTCCTTGCCCAATAAATGTCTCCAGGTTTTCTAAAATGTCCTCGTATAAAATACTCTCGTGATATCACAAACACAGACAGAACTATAGATTAAATTAGGTTCTTTGTGACAAATTCAATGTGGATTTTTTCATGATGGGTATAACTCATCAATACTGTTGTTATTATTACCGCTACATCTGCATCTAATCAGGTATCAATAAAACAATAATACAGATCAATAAATAAGCTATAGCTTGGCCACATTGACATGAGCTTGACCTATTGATTACCATAATTTAACAGTCGATATTTTGTCTACGTTTATAACACAGATTGTATGTTTTCATAATTGGGCAGTATCACAATGACACTCAAGATATAATACAAACACAAATCTTAAATGCCGATATTGCACGATTTGCTTGTGGAAATTGATATATTCAAAGCAACAACCTTGTAATATATTCTTGCATATAGATCAGGTTGAGGTCAAAATAGCCAAGCTATACCATCTATTGATGCTCATTGGTGATTAGTGTAATAAAGCAGGCAATGTTATATCCGGCTCATGTTTCCTGTCGCCATTTTATGATCATGTCATGGTATTAAAGGGACTCAACTCCAGTTGGTAAATTGCAAAAAAAAATGCATACTATTTCTATTTAATGAGTTTCTTTATCCTTGCCACCGGATAATTCATATGGTTTTAGTACTTTTAGGTTTTGGGGGATTGTGCATGATACAGATGATATCCCAATTCTATAAGCATCCCTGGTTCTTATACGTGCCAGTGTATAGCACCATACATGGGACCTAGGTTTAAAGTTTCATCCGAAAGACTATTAGTAATTTTAGATGGCCAGCCCGGGATTGGAACCCACAACCCCGAGATCAGTAGTGACTACTAATCTCGTGCTCTACCGACTGAGCTAAACGGCTGGCTCTTGGCTTGACTGACCTAATCCATTTATATACAAATCTTGAGTAAGAATACTTTATGTATTCGTAAAACATTGTTTTGTGGTTTAAACGTCTACAAAACGTATTTTATCATCGAAATGGAGTTTAGTCCCTTTAAATATTCTTCCAACTGTAAAAAGCTTTGATTGATTTCTCTGAGGTGGGTTTGTGAACATGTTTCAGTTTGCATAGCAATATAAGTACCATTGATTTAACAAGCATTATAAAAATCATAAAAACCATTAAAAGAATTTTTCATGAACTGGGTTTGTGTACTTGATTGCTATTGGTCAATCTTGTTGTAAAACATGTTTTCATTGGCTTGCCACCACCAGTAAATATAAACTGATTTTGTTTACTTGATTGCTATTGGTCAATCATTTTGTAAGATTTATCTTCAGTGGCTGGTCATTTCTGGTAAATATAAACTGATTTTGTATACTTCATTGCTATCGGTCAATCATTTTGTAAAACATGTGTTCAGTGGCTGGTCATTTCTGGTAAATATGAACTGATTTGAGGTAAACTTAATTGATATTGTGCAATCTATTGAAAACTTGTTTTCATTTGCTTAAACCGACTATTCTTTAATTAAAACTAAATATAAAATCATTATACAATACATGTATTATGATAATGCAAAAAATGTTATATTCACGTAGGTGGAAGTTTAACAGGACATTGCTATTATTACCTAGAACATAATATGATGATACTGTTCACAACCCACCCACATCAAGTGATAGGTAATCTGTGAATTACTGGAGAGTAATTCTCACATTGACAAAAATATCTGATATTACATGACAAAATCTGGTTATATCTCACATGGCATGTCAATGAGGTCAACTTAACCATTGCAAATAAAGGTACCAGAGTATAAAAATTCTGGAAAAGTGCTTTTTATTGTCATTGAACTTAGTAAAGGAGTGGTTGTTTTTTCTGAGGATGGTATTGTTTATTGATGGTAGGAGTATACAGAATGTGGGACGTTGTCAGCTTAATTAAACATGATCATGTATCACCCTACATGTGTTCTAGTCCTGGTTTGTGCTGATTGAATTAGTCTTAGAAGAAAATGGACAGGAAAGGTAGCACTCCCCAGTATGTCAACAAGGCACAAACAAGAACTGTTTGAACACATTACTGTAATAAATTCTGAAGAAATCACAAATTAAGAAAAATCTCATACTTCATTGATACAAGCCTCTATGATAATTATAAAAGTGAACAAGAAAAAAAAGAAACCAAACAACCATCTCCAATGACCGTCTGCTGCCTCGGTCAGTTAACCACAATTCACGTTGATGTGGCTGAACCTAAAAATGCACTAAAGTTCATAGAGAGTTATTCGTGGCAAATAAAAGTTGACAAATTTCTTGTTATCAGATGCACAGAAGCCGTACATACACCTAATGGGAAATCATTTCTAAGTCATTTCCTGTGTAATTCTAACACAGTTTACAAATTACTGTAAAATCATTCATCTAATTCCGATGGAACGAAATTTCACGGTTTTGGTGAAAAAGACAATTTTGATGGGACGTTAATTCGTGGAATTTGCTTTTCAGGTAATAAATACAAGGGTTAAAATTATTTTTGACGGAATTTGATTTCGTACTTTAAGATAACCATGAAATCCACAAAATTTAATCCCCACAAAAATTAACAGATTTTAAAGTACTCATTTTTACTTCCTTATACGATTATAATTAACAGTGTAAATAAATCACAACATTGAGTATAGAATGGAGTTATCATCAATACTCAATGATAAAAATTCATTAGCTTATGTGTTTGTTGGGTTTCCTAGAAATCTAATGAGATGTGGTGAGGCTTCACAAACTAAACATTTCTAGAACATGAACTTCCTGAATCCTTTAAGTGTGAAAAGAGTATTCGAACTACTGAAGGATTGCTTCCTGGTGCAATTATTAAACAAGAGCACCACCTATGAGTGCTGAATGCTCGACTGTCTCGCTTTTTATCGTAACAAGGGCAGATAACTTCATTAATAAAGGTCACATGGTTATCAACCTGATCAGTATGGACTCCTCTTGTGATGGTGAAAATCTATGCTAAATTTCAAATGGATACCTCTAAAAGTCTTTGAGTAAATGACTCTGACAATAAACTTAACCGACTCACATGCAGATGCACACGATCTGTCAAGACAATAACTTTTTTCCTTGAAATGTCTAGCTAAAAATGCCAAGCAAAATCTCATTTGTCAGTCGGCTTTCTGCTGAAATATGTTAGGTTTATGATTTCCTCTACTCATATTTGTACCCTGGTAGCCAGATCAGCCAGCAAGCTCATTTTAACTTCTGAGCCTGAGAGGTGTATTTTTGGATCTTATGAGACTTGTTGTCCGGAAATCTTGATTGGCTGCATTGGAAAAAATTATCTTTTCTGAAAAACATAAAAGTTATATGATGAAAATATTCTATGCATTGACAAAGTTATGGTCATTTCAAGGTCCATGGTCTGTATTTTAACAATAATACAATGTTTGAAGCCTTGTTAATGTGTAAGAATGTGATCTCATGGCACATGAAGCAAACTTGTGACTCGTGTTCAGGATTGGGCGTTATGTCTCAGTGTGTCATCTACTAGCCTAGCATTCTTTATGACAAATGCTTATTTAGAACTGATAGACACTCAGAAATTTCTTCCATTTATAAATATCTATTCCTTATTTAGAAATATCCTTATGATATTAACTTGTCAGGCAATAAAGTGCTCGCCGTCCAACTAGCAGACGCTTACTGTGGAGAATAACATGCAATAGTATTGCTGTTTGAGTTTGTCACAAAAATTGGTTACAATTTGTCATAAAAGTTTGTCATAAAAATTGATTGCATTTTTCTACGAAGGTTGTTCCCTTGACATAGTAACCATGTGCATGTCAGAATTACTTTGCTGCACCCCTTCCCATCACCCTTTGTGGATATGTGTTCATTTGTTATAATTTTGTTCACAATTTATGGAAACCACCAAAATACACATAATTTGGTGAGATGCCATTGTATCCGTGATCGTTTTCTGTTATATTTGGTACATGTATTGGTTTATTTTTGTTCTCAATCTGTCAGAATTATGAATGTCTGACAGTGAACGAATAGAAAATGTCGTGTTGAAAATATGTTGCATGCAGTTCTAGATGTTTTTACCTGTTAGGCGGTAAAGTAACGCAAGCATTAAGTATTACCGACATGCTATCCTTTATGAGGTGCTTGTTACATGTCTGGGCGTGAGATTTCACAGCTTAAGGTATCGATTGTGTCATTGGCAAGAAATCACCATGGTACTTAAATATGTTTCTACACCGTAAACGGTAAACGCCTTGTCACTTTTTATCTCTCCCATAGAATGTAAAGCAAAACTATTTCTAGTTAATGTCTTTGACCGAGTTCCTTGAAGTTATTTCCGACAAAAGTAGTTCACCGAGATTGTTAATTACTAGTATTAAATTTTATCTAGACATTAATTTGTTACCAACATTAATCATACATCAGTTCTTATAATACTGGTTTACCTGTAGTATTTATGTATGCAATTATTTCAGATTTTTTTTCCATTTTGCTAATGTTTCTCTTTTAAGTGCATTTACAAATTCAAGATTCTTACATTTTCTTCTTATTCAGTACCATTATGTCACTATTATAAAACCTTATATATAAAGGCTTTTGAAATATTCATCATTTATTTAGGTTTCTGAAATATTCATTTTTCAGGCTTAAAAATATTCATGATTTATTTTGACTTTCCAAGTATTGATTATTCCTTAAGACTCATAATGCATAAGTATTCATTATTTATTAAGACTTTCAAAAAATTCTTGCTTCATTAAGGCTTAAAAATGAACTTGATTTGTTTAGACATTAAAAAAACATGATTCTGTAAGGCTTAAAAGTATTCGTGATTTATTTAGGTTTTTGAAGTATTTGTGATTTATTCTTGTTTCTGAAATATTCTTGATTTATTTAGGTTTGTGAAATATTCACGTTATATTTTCCGTGTATTGTAGATGATGAAGATCAGGACCAAGCTGTGGGCGCACGTGGAGGTGACACACAAACCACAAGGTAACTCATCCATTGATTTTATACAATTCTTTCCAAATGTTGTCCTATATCATATTTTTCTTAGTATTAGTAAAACACATTAAATTGAGCCTGTAATCTGTTAGACTAGAATTATCAGATACTTAAATGAGCACGGTTCAGAGTCTCGGGCTAATTTGGTCAGATAATAAAATGACATATTCCATTGTCCCGGATAGTCAACTTTAGGCCAATTTCATGTAAACTAAAAGTGCTGAATGATGTTGTATCTGAATGGGTGAGGCTACTACATGCAAGTCATAGAGAATTTGAGTCTGAATTATCTAGTTCACATACTAATTATTAGGCCATACCAACTTTTGTTTTGTTCAGTGTCAGATTTGCCTTTCTAAAAACTAGCTACCTATTCACAAAAACAAAGGAGATTAAATCAAACATTGGCTCACTGGGATCAGAATAGTTGCATTTACACACCCGAGTGACAATGTCTCCCCGAATAGTATTCTTACATTGAACAAGTTAGTAAATGCATTCTGTCTGGAGAACAAATTATTGTTTTTCAAAGGAAAACATGGAAAACAAATTATTGTTTTTCAAATGTATGTTTATTTCAAAAATTGAATGCAAAACCTATGCGCACGACAAAGCTAAACATAAAAATTGATTAATATGGCCTAACAGTTGTTCTTATTCTTTTTTCATGGAATATTTATTGTAGTGTATTTGTATATAGGACTGTTAGCTCAGAAATTTGTAGTTCATCATAATTTACCATTTTGTGATTTGCATCTAACATTATATGCTTTATAGTTTGTTTAGTGTCTGAGCTTATGTGACCATACTCCGTACCCGGTCATAGATTTGTCACTAAGGTTTTGGTTTTATTCCAGATTAATGTGTTAATTGTTTTAAGATCTGAAATCTTACACTCATAATTATGAGACACAGGCTCTCGGTTAGATTTTTAGTGTTGGGCAAAATATTATGCCCGACCCTAAAATTGCAAAATTGATTCTGAGTTGCTATCAAATTATTTATTTGAATCCATTTATTTATTTATTAAGTGACCCTGATAACGTAATCAGGTAAAAATAGAAATTTACTGATGCAAGCTCATACTAACACTTTTATACTAACACATTTATTTTTGAAAAAATTATACTAACACGTTCATTTTTAGCTCACCTGACCACAATGTGGTCATGGTGAGGTTTTGTCATACCGAGATGTCCGTCGTCCGTCGTGCGTCGTGCAGCGTGCGTCGTGTGTCCGTCAACAATTTCTTCAAACGACTTCTCCTCCTAAACCGCTTGGCCAAATTTGATAAAACTTAACAGGAATGTTCCTTGGGTGGACCTCTACCAAAGTTGTTAAAAAAATTCCAGTCCGTCGCATAACTAGGTCACACAGGCTGAAAATAGATTTTCAAAAAGGAAACTTCAAAAATCTTCTTCTCTGAAACCGTAAGGCCTAGAGCTTTCATATTTGGTATGTAGCATCACCTTGGGGTCCTCTACAAAGATTGTTAAAATTATGTCCCTGGGGTCAAAATTAGCCCCGCCCCGGGGGCCCTTAGTTTTACATAGAGTTATATAGGGGAAACCTTAAAAAATCTTCTTCTCAGAAACCGCTTGGCCCAGGGCTTTCATATTTGGTATGTAGACTCAGCTAGAGGTCCTCTACAAAGATTGTTCAAATTATGTCCCTGTGGTCAAAAATGGCCCCGCCCCAAGGGCCCTTAGTTTTACATAGAGTTATATAGGGGAAACCTTTAAAAATCTTCTTCTCCGAAACCGCTTGGCCCAGGGCTTTCATATTTGGTATGTAGACTCAGCTAGAGGTCCTCTACAAAGATTGTTCAAATTATGCCCCTGGGGTCAAAATTGGCCCCGCCCCGGGGGCCCTTAGTTTTACATAGAGTTATATAGAGAAAACCTTAAAAAATCTTCTTCTCCGAAATTGCTTGGGCCAGGGCTTTCATATTTGGTATGTAGAATCAGCTAGAGGTCCTCTACAAAGATTGTTCAAATTATTCTCCTCGGGTCAAAATTGGCCCCACCCTGGGGTTCACCATTTTACTTAGACTTATATAGGGAAAACATATAAAAATTCCTTGTCTAAAACTACAATGCCTAAGAGCTTTGATATTTGGTATGTAGCGTCATCTAGTGGTCCCCTACCAAGATTGTGCAAATCATGCCCCTGGGGTCAAAATTGGCCCAGCCCCGGGGGTCACCGTTTTACATAGACTTATATAGGGAAAACATATAAAAATCTTCTTGTCTAAAACTACACTGCATAGAGCTTTGATATTTGGTATGTAGACTCAGCTAGAGGTCCTCTACAAAGATTGTTCAAATTATGTCACTGGGGTCAAAATTGGCCCCGCCCCGGGGGCTCTTAGTTTTACATAGAGTTATATAGGGGAAACCTTTAAAAATCTTCTTCTCCGAAACCGCTTGGCCCAGGGCATTCATATTTGGTATGTAGACTCAGCTAGAGGTCCTCTACAAAGATTGTTCAAATTATGCCCCTGGGGTCATAATTGGCCCTGCCCCGGGGGGCCTTAGTTTTACATAGAGTTATATAGAGAAAACCTTAAAAAATCTTCTTCTCCGAAATTGCTTGGGCCAGGGCTTTCATATTTGGTATGTAGACTCAGCTAGAGGTCCTCTTCAAAGATTGTTCAAATTATTCCCCTCAGGTCAAAATTGGCCCCACCCTGGGGGTCACCATTTTACTTAGACTTATATAGGGAAAACATATAAAAATCTTCTTGTCTAAAACTACAATGCCTAAGAGCTTTGATATTTGGTATGTAGCGTCATCTAGTGGTCCCCTACCAAGATTGTGCAAATTATGCCCCTGGGGTCAAAATTGGCCCAGCCCCGGGGGTCACCGTTTTACATAGACTTATATAGGGAAAACATATGAAAATCTTCTTGTCTAAAACTACACTGCATAGAGCTTTGATATTTGGTATGTAGCATCATCTAGTGGTCCTCTACCAAGATTTTTCAAATTATGCCCCTGGGGTCAAAATTGGCCCCACTCGGGGGTCACCGTTTTACATAGACTTATATAGGGAAAACATATTAATACCTTCTTGCCTAAAACTACACTGCCTAGAGTTTTGATAATTGGTATGTAGCATCATCTTGTGGTTTTCTACCAAGATGTTCAAATTATTCCTTTGGGTGAAAATTGTGCAGGGTTTATAATCAGGTGAGCGATATTGGGCCATCATGGCCCTCTTGTTAAACTATTCATGTATACACATTTCTACTTACACTTTCATTCAAAATATTCATACTTAAAGCATTCATGATAACTCTTCGACAATCCAAATGAAGTTCTTACACTTCCCTCCAACATTTCCTACACACTCTTAAAATTACATGATTTTCTAAAATTGACAACCACCAGCGTAAAATTTAAATGTTTTATTTCAGATAAATGCTTATCAAGTTTCAATTAAATAAGAAAATCATAAAAATACAACCATGTATGGTTTTGAAGAAAATGTGAAATTGTTTTTGTCAATGTTAATAAATTGAATAATTTTATAATTTGAGATGTGTGAGGGAACTTTTGGAGGGCAGTGTATAAGTAATGGAATTGCTATGTACCAGAATTGAGTTACAAAAAAGCGCTGAAATTTAAAAATTGCTCAAACATTTTCACTAACCCTTTTGGACACAACTATGAGTATTTCAGCTATCTCAATATGGACAGATATTTGAATACTTCACATTCTAACTCAAAAGAATCATAATACCATTAATTTTCTCTCTCACTTTGTTTTTCGCTTCGTTCACTGCAAATTTCATTTTCAACTCTGTTTTGAAATTCACAAGTTTTACATAAAAAGTTTAAACAAATATTCGTTTGTTGTTCATTAATTTTCCTGTTCACTCCATTTTTGTTCTGCAATTGCTCACAATAAAACACTCGATAATGCAATGAATTTGTTTTGCAACATAATTCACAATGGAGTCGGCATTGAACTATGCAATTGAGACTTCCAAATGTTTTGTTTGTGTTCAAATGATTTAATTTAAATTATTCCATTGTTAGTTGAAGTGACAAAGTTTTATTTTTAAAAAAAAGTTGCTTTTAAATTGGTTTTACGTTTTTGAACAATAATTAGTTCTTGTGACAACTGACATTACACCAGTTTTCAATCAATGTCCTTTAAATCAATTTTAACGGTAAATTATAATCACATAATCCAATGGTTTAACTTGAACACCTTCGCCAAGCATCTTTCGACGAACAACCAGACGGAGCGATCTCTGCTCGGGCGTAATGTCAATTAAAAGTAAGCAGCAAAAAATATTTCAATGAATGTGCAAACATTGCTAGATGACATTGCATCATTTATTAGTACCCAAATTAGGACAGCAGCTCATGTATATAATCATACATGTATAATGCAATAGCTTCGTTGTTATAACATTTTCGGGAAGCTTCTGCAATAAGCTGAGCAAGTGTTTATCCAAGATGTTCATGTTATTCGTGGCTTTGCTTTTGGTCCTTGCAAAGGGAGACAACTGTTCAATCTTTTCCTTGAAAGGGAGACAATTGTTCACCATTTAACATCAAATGACCATTACGATATACAAATATAACTGCTTGCTTTCAGGGGATGTAAATTATCCTGATATACCAGGTTTGACAAACTCAAACTCTCATGATATTTGACTTTAATCAACTTCGAATATTTCTGCTGAATGTTATAATTCTAAACATTTTACTCTGGAATTTCTCAACATTAAGAATACCATGTTTGTAATCTGAAGTGTTATCTAGCTCAATGTGCTGTTTGATTTAGTTTGAAGGACTATAAGAGTATGCCTCTGTGTATAAAACCTATAGATTGTTGATAGCTCTACTTCTGTTTTGAATTCCCTGTCAATACATCTAAACAAACCTTCTGTCTGTAGGGCTGTCAGCTACTCTCTCATTTGACTGTCAATATTATGTTTCAAAAACTATTTGAGGTAATGAATTTCAGAGTCATCTTTATAGGATATAAATTTATATCAAAGATCGCAATCCAACAATCTCGGAAGTGATGAATACCCTTACTGGAATTTCTAGTTGAGATCATAGATATCAGTAGATATCGAGTACCCGGTTACTAGCAACAGCCCTGCTGTCTAGCATTCTACAAAGCAAGCCTAACATCTTAAAACAGGACATACTTATTTACTTTCCAATGGGACATAAGTCTGTAATGGTCCCTCTCCACTGACATCTGTCTTCGGCCATTCTCCGTGCTTCACATTCATAATGTATTTAAAATAACAACTTTGAATTAATGATATTGGCGGTATAAAATTGTTGGTTGCTTAATTATAATACAGCTCACTGCTATAAATATAGACTTGACTGTATATCTCTAAATGTAATGGACCGCTCGATATATTCATGTGTTTGAGGGGATAATATAGCAGCACTAGCTACATGCATTGTATGTTTAATTGAATCACTGATGTTTGACTATTGAGCTAATTCAACACAGTTATTGCAACTCCAATGTTAAGTTAATTGAACTTTGATAATTAGCTAATTGAATGCTAATGTTCAGCTAATAAGTATATTTGATCTCTGGTTTTCTGATAATTTTCTTTCTGTGAAATGCATTGCATGTGATTCTGCAATCAAGTAAAACAAAAATAATTATAAGTGAAGCACATACCAATGACTTGTTCAGGTTCATTTACAACTTAAAAGTCATGAAACTTTGGTTGTCTGGTCTACCAACTTACTAGTACTTGTTATTTCCTTTAATCTTCCTATCTATTACATCCAATTCTTTCATTGACCATCAACATCACTGCATCATTGTGTTTATTTTGATGTAAACCTACTGTCTAAGTTACTTCCTACACAATGTTGTTAATGTCTTACTTTCTTTTCGTCAATATGGTTACAATTTGTTATATCAATATTTGTATGTAAAGAAAATTAAGAGGAAGTGATATTGATCAGTACTTAGCACTGTTATGGGTGCTTTTATTATTGTGTGAAACACTTCGACGATAAGTTACCTCTCAACTATTAATTTATCCATTAGGCATTTGCTTCAGATGACATTACCAGTATTATACAAGAATTTTATGCCAAAGCAATCTATATGCTGTTATAATACCAGTAATACAGATTGGTTTGGCATAAAATTCTTGTATTTTGTCTTTCATTAAAGTTCTGTTACAATAGTTTTTCAATCACCTCTGCTCCTTTCCAAGCTATTGGCTATAAACTGAGTGAGAATATCTCAGAGAAATGTTGTTGAGTAATCACATTCTGTGTGTTAATAACCAGTTATGCTCACTTACAGCTCATCAGTTTCTCTTTGTTTTTGCTAATAGTAGTGTTTTAAGTCAATTATAGAACTAATTAATGATATTTCTTCTCATGAATAATTTATATGTTTAGATGGACTGTGCAAATTCTCCAGAGTGGCACTCCCTTCAGCAACAACACCTACTTAGCAGCATTATATTGGTTTTGTTTCAAAAGTTACAATTGGCTATTAATTTTACCTTTCCAAAGAAACAACCTCTGCATTACGCCTGATATGTGAACATGCCGTTTCTCAAAGGATGCTGCTCTAGAGAGGGTTGTTCTGTACATGTATACCCGTGTATAGACTAACTATTGATAAACTTATAAAAATCGATAAACTTATAATATTGTATAATATTGAGGGCTCAGTGCAAAACTATGGTAACTACATCAATTTATTGGGGCACATACAATAGCTTTGCACTAAGCCCTCGGACTATGCTGTTACTGTTCTTACGAATTGATTCATTCAAATCATTCAAACAAAATTTTCTCTATTTTACAGAATTACAATGAAAAAAGAAATTCATACAACTACGGTACTGAAGGACGGTCAGGAGCAAACATTTGTACATGAAGACTCCAAGGTGGAGACTGACCCCAACGCTCCTGAAGAACTTCGTGATAGCATGCAGCAGATCATTGACGAGTTCATGGGAAGCCCGACGGAATCACAGAAACCAATACAACCTGATGAATAAATACTGTTTTCTGATTGGACAGTGTATAAATTTGCTTCATTTTGATTGGTCGACATTTAAATTTGAATGTCATACTGAATGTTTCATTCTTGTTTTTTGGAAAACATCATTTTTAAATTCATATTAAGCAGTGCTAAAGTGTGACTTATAGATGTAGGTTTTGCATGTGTTTGCTATAATAATATATATAAAACAGACCATAAATTGAAACAATGTTAATTATTCTGTTACACTTGTGATTCACAAGTGAACTTACCCTATGAATGCTTAAAGCACGGAGACTGATTGTCCCCCAGATTTTCTGTGTGTGAGTTTTTTCCATGAATGTATGTGAATTATTCTGCTATTCACTTGCAAAAATACCGCCATTTTATGGTGTGCTTGATTAACCTTTTTTACACAGAACATGTTCTTGAAATGGGGGACCAGGACCATATGAAGGACCTAGATTTTCAAATTTTGAATTTTAAGAAATGGATTTATTTAATGAATCTGTAGAATTCTACTGGAATATTTCAAGGGTTGGGATTGGGACCTTATACAGTCTAGATTTTGTTATACATGTGTAGTGACAATGACATCTTAATGTTTCATTTATATGAAAGTAAATGGATTTACTTAATAATATGTAACCATAGATTTATATGTATCATTTATAAACAAAATCTTTACTTTCATTTATTCAACTAATATTCGTTCTTTATATTCATACTCCTTGGCACTTTTACATGTTAAGTTTATTCCACGAAATAAACATATGCTTCTTTTTATATCTCTGAGTGCAGTGCCACATGTATATATAAACTTTCTTCCATGTTTTTTTTAAACCATCAAAATTAAATATAAGTTTCTGTACATTACATATATGTTACCGAGGCTTTGAGACGAGACACAAATATGAACTAGCTTTGTTATGTTATGTATTTCTGTTGTATTATTAATGATTAATTTTACCACCTGTTCAATTTAATGGTGATCATGTTACTTGTTTAATAGATATTATGCCATCAAATATATTATTATTAACACTACACAGAAGGTAATGTCCATTTTGTATTTTATGAGCTAAACTGAAACTTATATGAAAAGGGGGAAAGTTTGTCCCATTAAATAAGGTTTTGTTACGGCCCCAGTGACAAGGCTTTATTTAGGGGTCATTAGAATCCCCTTCTATGAGATCGTCATCTTTTCACTTTATAAGTCAGATAAATGTTTGCATATACAAGCACCCGTTTTATTAGTAATATAATAATAAAAGCTCATTCATATATACTGCCTAACCTGAATGTGCATCGATAAGCAGAATTTTCTTGTTTTTAATTTTTAGTGATTTTTTAAAGAATTGAACAGGAAAAATCTCAGTGTTTTTCATTAAATATTAATCAATGTTATGTTTGTTAAAGTATCTACCTTTTGTTAGCTAATTGTTTCACTTTCTTAGCATTTCTCCCTCCATCTGTAAACATTATAAGCCATATTGTTCTGTTTTATTCAAAGGGAGAGAACTTGGGGAGGTATAATAGCTTCTCCTCTGTTACCTCCCCTGGTTACTGAAAATATTCAAAGGGAGAACTTTAGTGGCAAAATGGTATTTTCTGATGTGTTGCCCTCCCTAATTACTGAAATCTCATGAAATCTGGCTTAACCAGTGTGTGAAATAAATCCTAGATTTATCATTCTGTGTTGTGAATATGTCTTGATTAAACTGCTTCCAGTATACACTAGTGTTTGTTATAATGTTGTTATATGTATTTCATAGTATACAATAAAAACAGTAATTGATGATATAAGGGAATAGATTTGATGCCGCAGCCATGGTCCAGTGGCTTCTCAGAGGGATTTATGATACAGAGTGCTCTGGGTTTCATTCCCGACGCAGCTGGTTGGTCTATTCCATGAAACTTGTATGATGATTTTTGCTCATCCTGCGTAAAAGTTGCTGATTGCTGGTACTGATAAGAAAAGAGCACTTACGGAAATCACAAACTTGCCTTCAAATTCTTTATTTCTCTTTGACAACTGCAAGTTTTGGTTAAGGGTTGTTCAATATAAATTATTATTCAGTCTGCAAATGTCATTCCCTTTGTGTTGCTAATAAAGAACAAAAAATGTTATTTTAAAATAAACTTTAAGTTTGAATGTAAGTTTAAGATTTCGATCAGTGCTTTAATAAAACAGTACCCAGCTTGAGAAGGCAAATTATACCAAGGTTCTTTAATCCAACATTACAAGCTTGTTATCGAAGCCAAAGAAAATCGGATGTGGGCTAACTCCTCTATCCTCGCTTTGAAGTGGTCGCTCTGTGGAGTAAGGGGATGCATAGAGAACGAGTTACAACAGATGCCTGCTTTAGTTTACTTCCAAAAATGGTGTATACAATATGTTGCATTTGAATCGGGTTTTATACCTACCATAGCTGGCCTTTCCACAAACATTTTATCTTCCGTTGACTTTCTTACACATGTGGAGTGTGGAGACGTTGCTGGTTTACTGGTGGAAGAGTGAGTAAGTTAGTACTGTTTAAGAAAAACCCAGGAAAAAAGGTGTGTTATTGTAAGAGGGCGGCATGAACATACAGATATATCCAGCATCATGTTGGGAAAGTCAAGGATTCAACGGTATTATAGAACAGATATTTTCAGGCCTTGTACTGTAAACAGTGGAATTGCAGCTGAAAAAGCACATTATAGCATGAACTCAAGATGAAATAACTTCGCTTGGATACAAATAACCAAAACCACAACATGGACACACATACAACTGTATTTATGCTCACATTCACACATCGTATTCCGTAAATTTATTTTTCTTCATGTTATCAGTGACACTGGTAACTGTATCATTGAAAAATATTTTTGTGTTAAATTGATGCTTAAAATTCTGTGTAAATTATATATTCACCTTCTACAATATATTGATTTCCAGGATAATCCATTAGCATGAGCTCAGCACATGCACTGCTCTGTTGAGATCATGAGTTAAAAAAAATTATGTTTAGATTCATAGTTGAGATGCAGTCACTGTCTTCCAGTCTATAGCTTGACAATAACGTTAACAAGAATATTTGAACATTTTAAAGTACTTAACACTTAACAGGTACTTTTGGAAATGTACTCATAAGGCCTACGACCATCGAAGATATTAGAACAATAGTTAAATAAATCAAGACTGATACCAACATGCATGTCCAAAAATAAGATTAAAGGGAGATGACTGCATAATGGACTTGTAGCATTTTGCTTTGGATTACCCCCCTTACATACGTTTTTCTTCTTGGCTATTCAAGTAATAATGAATCAATAACAAATTGATTGCAACTATTGTAACACCACAAGTAGCTAACTAGGTTGCATTGAAGTGACAAGTCCGTTTTTAAAACACACCAAAAGTTCTCTCGCTCTATAACTCTCTCCTGTTATCTCCCGCTCTTTCGGGGTACATCGGGTTTTATAAGGTCTTTGAGAAATATGTTAAGCTCGTTAAGATCTCCAAACAATTTGAACAAAGGTTTAGACAATCGATACAAAAAATAATTGAATTAATCACCAAAACAGGTGGCAATGAATTCAATTAAACATAACCAATATAATGACGTTCGACACATCAAACTTAACTCAGTGCCTAGTTTCATAATAATGTAGATCAACAGATAAGGAATTCATTAAACACCTTCCTGCTATCATAACAGGTGGGTTATCTCAATCCAATCGCCACTCGACAAGTATATCAAGATTAAGTTAATTGTCTCAATTTTGATTAATCTATTTATATGAATACACTATTGTAACCGTTACACAAACAACTTATATTATAACTATTAATTCTGGTGAAACAAAATAATTGACCCATGTGGAAGGTGCATCATTTTAAAATACTGGAATTACTCATTAAAAAGACCGCTGGAAATGTAATTAGGAATACCCATCCATGAGTTTCTGACCTACAAGTTGTTTGCATAAATTATGATCAATTCATTAATTTACCGAAGCTTGGTAGACCGAAGGAGTTGATTGTAAAAACACGGTCATGTACAACTGAATTAAGCGATTCTACAGAGCAAGTAAAAAATTAATGCTTGATCTATTTGGTTGTTGTCTACTGGTTAATTACTATTGCAGGTGCATGCATCATATTTCCTAAATATTATACTCTAGGTGAATAACACCATTGTGTTACAACAGGGATTCTATATAAATATGTATAGGATAGAACACGAGTAAGTGTTGGGTATGAAAACTAAATCGAGTTTGCGAGATTTTATGTTTTCATACCCAACACTTACGAGAGATCTATCTGTCTTAGACCACAGCTAAAAATGTTAGTTTCTCAGATACAATTTGCACAACAATCAACTACTTAATACTATGATTAATACTTAGTAAACACAATATCCCCAAATCGTTTACTATCCGACCAACGATTTTTGACAGTGACGTCATTTTGTAAACAATCTAAAAATAAGAAGGGTATATCCCCAAAAAGACCGAGGATCATACCATATTGAAGTATGTCCTTACCTATTCATATATTTCAAGCAATGCATGGTTCTGTGGATGTTTATGTTGACTCTCACTCAGGCGGTCTTAGTTCAAAGCTTATGATAGTCATAAACTTTTCATCACTTTTTATATACGAGAAATATAGGCCTATACCCTTGATGATTTGATAAGCTATTTATTTTGAAAATAAATGCTTTGCCTTATTAATATTAAATTTAACCTGTGGAATTCGGGTAATTGAAAATACGTTTAGGATAGCTGTTGGTTTCTCTTAATTCTTCAAAGACTCCCAAGTGAAATTTTTTTAAGCTTGTTCTTGGCTATGAAATTAAGCCATTTGAAGGTGAGTGAAATGACAATGGTGTTTTTGCTCAAGCAGCATTCTGTATACATACTTTGAATGCGATTGGAAAAAATAAAATAAAAATAAGCGTAAAAAGTTCTGCTGACCGGGTTCGAACTCGGGACCTTTTAATTACTAATACTGCACCATTATCCTCTCGGCCACGATTTCATGCAGACCATAGGTAATGAAATATATTGATATTCTACATCTTTGCAGACGATATATTTTTTTATAAAGTAAACATTTGATTGTAAACACAACGTGACGTAACTGTCAGGTATCCCTGGTCGGACTGTACATTAGCCATTCATAAAATAAAATTAAGGAATGTTTGGTGCACGGGTTTTTTGTGTTTTCGTTGGTAACATTCCATTGGTCAACTTTCTTTCTGTATCGTACATATTTTCATATCTTTTTTTAAACAAGTGTGCATTGTGCTTTTAAAAACAAGTAGTGGAATTTGATTTACTTAATGAAACTACTACATCGATGGCTTGGAATAAGAAGGTCGTAACTACTACTTACGACCTTATAAGACTCATGCATATTTGAAATCTGCTTCACAATGCGCTTCTTATGAGCCTATTTTCATGAAAATCTAAAATTGTAATGTTGACCAAAATGAATTTTTAAAAACTTGTTTTCCTATAGTTAAAGAGTAAATTACAGACAGTTTTCTCTTGCATGCATGATGTTTTCGATTTTGTAGTTACGACCTTCTCATTCTAAGCCATCGACATGAAGTATGTTTTTGGAGTTTGAGGACGTAACCGCGATTATGCAAATCAAGCATCTTCCATCCTGAGACCATTTAGATCTGAATGAAAATCAAAGGTTTAAGGACGTGCAACCGCATTCAGAACAGCGTCTGCCGAAAGATACCAGAAAGCAACATTCTTGGACATGTTCAGCATACGAGCAATATGCACAATGACGCAATTCTAAGATATTACCAGGACTACATTTTCATCATTTAAATATACAGGGTATCCGTCTATATGAAAATTTTTTTGACGAACAAGCAATAATGGCAAGCAGTGGGCATAGAAGCACTGCTGTGTATTATTATAAACAACCGTTAGAGTCCCTGCAGTGTAACTTATCATCCAAACTACAAACGCCATCGAAGACGCCTCCATCGCCCCAGTCTACAGCTGGACTAGTCGTCTCGGCAACGGTTATCAAGGCCGAGTCTGCTGGCTTGCCAGACCCAAGTGCTATTGTGATAGAAGTACCTGACTGTATAACTGCTATTATCGGTTTTCAAAGGCGGCAGAAAGATGTCGATTACACTGTAAAATCACCAGTCGAAACATTTGTGTAAGCAGCAGTAAAATGTAAAAATGAATAGTTCATTAATTAACAATGATTTAATATTTTTTTAGATATACTTAACTGCTTAAATAGTATTTAAGTGCATGTATACATATTATAATCGATACTATTGTAATTCTTACTGCTTCAGCAATAGATTATTCTGTATTTTAATGACACAAAATATAGATATAAAGTAACATAACAATTTTAAGTCATTGAAAACGCTGCTTCATCCTCTTTAATTAAACTCTATGTTTGATGTTTGTATTGGATATATGCATGTATAGTGATATTAATGCTTAACTTCACTGTTAAAATCACACTTGTCGATGGATTGTGTTTACAATAAAGCTATAAATTCCTGACTTGATGGATTATTTTGCTTGGCCTAAATAGTATTGGATAAATCAATGTAAGTTTATATACAACACTTTTTCGATATACCACAGAAAAGTGTTGAATAAAAAAATTGATGGGATTTATTCAACACTTTTTCTGCTCGTTGATTGGTCAGTTACAGTAAGCTGTGGTCTAAATAGAAGATCCTGGTTACAACAAAGATAGAGTTGTTTGTTAGCACTGCATCACTCATAGACTATAGACTAGAACTATAAATTGCTAAAAACCGGATTTGAAACCGTTTGTTCATAGACTATTGTATGAAAAAATCGCCAAGGTGTTAATGTTCCTAGCTCACAAGCTATATAAATATGAAGAACCTTATTTGACGGTAATTAAAGATCCCGCTGTAAGATCAGATGTAATTAAATTCCGCATAAGTTCTCACAAGTTAGAAATTGAAACGGGAAGATATAAAACACTAAAAGTTAATGTTGAGGATAAATTATGTAAATGCTGAACTTTAAATGAGACTGAAAATGAGGAAAATTTTCTATTAAAATGTTCTCTTTATAATTCAGAAAGACTGTTATACCTGCCAAACATATCACATATTGTTAATGCCTTTAAGGATCTTACAGATTCGGAGAAGTTCCAATATGTCATGTCTAGCGAAAATGTCGAACCAATAAACATGACAGGAAAATTTATACATCTATATACGTGGGGAGTTCCACAATTAATAGGACTTTTTTCATAACAGAACGGAAATCAGAAATTAAGAAAATTAATGGCATATAATTATTTTTTATCTTTCACTGACAAATATGCGAAATATCAGAGTCATTGGATGAAAAATAAGAAATTTATTAAAGGTCATATACGCTAGATTATTTTTTGCTGTTTTAGTAAGTTTATGGTATAAATATAGGATTACATCAATCTCTACACTTCAGATATGATTATAACACACAATAAACGTTATCTCTTATTTCGATTATCTTATTTTGTGAATAAACTAACCCGAGTTACTTCCCTTAGCTTGTGACGTGTTTTTGGAACATCTGATTAACACACAGAGGCTGTATACTATTAGTGTACATTCGCATAAATCTTGATCTCTATTGAATATGTTAAAGTTACATGAAATTCATGTGCTATTATGTAATAGTGGGTCAAATATAAAGCACAATCACAAAATAATTATCCACGGGGGTTATACATACATATACACAGCGTCGATCTACGAAGGGTCATACATTGGTACATTATGCACGTCACGGGGGTTGTAACATGCCAAAAACGAGATTATAATCAGCTGCTGTCTGTCAAAATTTATCTGACCCATTTGATGTTTGATGCCGGACATGCATATCTTTTGCAGCTCCGGTATTTTATAAGTTTGAAATACTGACCAATGAAGATCCGGTATTTTATAAAAGCGCCAAAAAAAACCCGTTTCTGATTGGCTTACGGGCCTGGTTATTATATGGAACGACGCGGAAAATTATATAGATACGGAAAATGAAATAAAACAAATTCGTAAAAATGTAGGTCCGGGATATTATAGTGGAAGCGACGATATTATATAAAAAATAAAGAGCGGTATTAAATACGTTTACATGTATATATTTTTTATATAAAAAACTTGTTTTCCTAATGATACAGTCCCTATACTGTGTCCAAGATAATAAATAGCAAGTAACACACATATTTCAATGTTACATGCAATTACATGTAATTTCATATAAAAACATTTTTAGTAAACCACAAAACCAAGTAACGTTACTCTAACACAACATTAATATTATTATTAAATTAAAATTGCGGAGCTAGGGTTGTCCTTTTAGAGCTATATACGGTCGTGTGTGAAAGTAATAAGTGTCTTGTCTTCGTCAGCGTGATGTTGTGTAGGTGTTTCAATGCGCCATTTTCAAATGCACGTTTCCTGAACACATTAATTTTAGCATGACAACACCATCACATTTATAAATATGACTACACCACTCATAATACGTAACAATAACAATACTAATTTTAGTATGACTGCATCAGTTATATTATAAATATAATTACATGATATTCAATACATACCAACCGCACCACCAAAACTGTAAACACTGTAAAATCATTTATTTTCGCGGTCTTACATTTCGCGGATATTTGTGAACTGGTCAATTTGTTAGTTTCATTAATTCGTCGAAATAAAAAAATGAGAAAAAAATCTTGTTACGTTTTCTTGAGGTACATAACTCGATGGGATTTAATTTCGCTATCCCGTTCATTATCGAAATCAGCCATTCAATTCAATTCATTAAAGCAAATCGGCACCTTAAATTTGGACAACAAAATTTATGGACAATTAATCGGCCACAAATGTTATTGTTTTCACATTAACCGATCTGTAATCATTCCGAGGACAAGATAGTCAAAGCACTCGGAAATCACCAAAGATGGACAAGTACTGGTTGATTAGTTGGTCACTTGACAACAGTTTGATCGTGTTTTCTGATAATTCATCCAGGCCACTCAGAATCATACGTATATTGCTAATTGTCAATATGTAACGGATGTGGTTTTTGGCCAAATGTATTCAGTCAGCTTAGTCATACGTGAATACAACTATAAGTGGAGCTGATAGCTGTCCATTTAGTCATTTGGCTTAATCATTTTCTGCCTATTATCATTTGTTGTAATAATTTTATAGCAAAAATAAAAAAGGGAACATATTAGAGAATTTATTCTACAAAAACGGCGTTCACCATGGACAGAGGAAGTCGGATGGAAACACCAGAGAGTCCACCTACCCAGGTATGTAGAATTATAACTTGTATTTTAGTATTTGCACATTTTCTTTGTTGCTTTTATTCTCCCTCGCTACCGGGAATCCTGCACGGATGACCAAATACTCATAGAACTAGTGCTTCAATACATACGTATGACTGTATATT
This sequence comes from Spisula subtruncata, assembly GCA_963678985.1. Taxonomy (NCBI): domain Eukaryota; kingdom Metazoa; phylum Mollusca; class Bivalvia; order Venerida; family Mactridae; genus Spisula; species Spisula subtruncata. The sequence goes on from OY787660.1 coordinate 66,816,274, forward strand.
TGTGGGATATCACCCTTAGTCTGTCTGCGTAATTTTCTTACCAGCAAAAAAGTACCAGTAAGATTCGTTTTAACCAAACTTGAGCACCATCAGATTCCTTCTTCAAATGGGTATATAGTATATACCTATTACACAAATTTGTTCACGAACGATAGATGTTTCATTTATGTTTTGATTTGCACACACTATTTACTGTACCTACCATGTTTTATCTTGCACGATGGGTTGCTGAAAGGCTTTCTGTACCTACTCCAATTACTAATAATTGGCTCGTCAGTTTGAAAAGCAACAACAAGGCAGTGATTTATTCATTTTTATTTTATTCCTTTTACTTATTTTTATAACTCCCTCTGTGTCCAAAGTGGGGCATAAGATCGCTATGTTCTTTCTACACTTTGGCCATTTCTGTCCTTCTCCAAAAGATAATCCTATCACTGAGACTTCTGCCACCATAGTCCATCGCCATGTTGTCTTCGATCGAACAGGTTTTCTTCTTCCATGTAGTGTCCAGCGAAGATTTAACCTTTGGTAGTTGGGTTTGATCCATTCTCGGTGCATGACCTTAGCCTTCTTGAAAAGTTCTTTGTTTATGATCGTCTGTGTCCGAAAGATTCTGGAAATTTTACGCAATCAATGTAATGTCCTTCTATTTTCTTCATGTCGCTTTGACATGCCCGTCAACATTCAGATCCATACTATAAGACGGATTTAATGTCATTGTATTGTTGCGAACATCTTGCTGTTAGCATGAATACAATTATGCCGTGCTTAATACGCCAATGCCACGGTTCCAGAAGTAACCCTGGTTCTTGTAAATGCTCGTTCATTGCATTGTTTGCACCCATTGTGGTACTCGATTACAGTCTGGCGCACTCGTTTAATGAGTAATGTCACAAAAGTATTATGCACCCTTTTTAGCAAGACTAAGTGAACTAGTAACCAAACACCATGTTAAGTACTATGTACATCCTACTACATCCAGTCTAAAGTCTCATCATCATGAGTGTCCGTTTAGTCATGAAGTAGAACTGAACTAGTTATCCGACCCGCACGGTAATCGAGCCGGTGCGTTACCTTTGGGCAATGCGTCGACTACCTTAGCTCTAAATAACTATGTGAATTATTTAAAAATACGTATACAAACTAAATACCGCTAAGCCATTATGATTTTGATGTTCTATTAATGCATAAGTTTACCAATTATACATTGTATACCTAGTACTCGATGGGTCAGATATCAGGGCGGTTGATCAACAACTTCAAGCAAATGTCGTTCATTTACGAGTTCACGAACACTTCGTTTCAAGTGGCTTCCGACTATGCCCGATACATCTCCAAAATTGGTCATGTTTATTTCCTAGGTTTAATAATTATGTACTGAACAATTTTATTTATAAACATGTACATATTAAAAATATTTGTTTACATGACACTAAATGTGTTAAAAATTAATCAAAAATGTAAGTAAATGTAGACAAAACCATGTCGTCAGGAAATCGTATCAAAAGTCTTATTACAATTTTACAGGTTTTATGAAATTTGGTCAAACCATGGTTTTGAAACTTTATGTTTTATCGTCTCGTTACATCTCTTTTTCAGCTTCCGGTACAGAACTTTCCAGATTATTTACGTTATGTCATGATGAAGTCCATGGCAGGATTTGGAAAAGTTCATGACGAACTTTATAAACTTTATAATGGCGCGTCTGACAGCCCATCTAGATCAAGCCAACAAATAAACCCACAAGCAACTTCAAATGGAAACTGGAAAAAACTTCGAAAACGATTGTCGCTCAGAGAGTCATTTGGACCTTCAACTGGGTCCCTGAAGACACCACCCGTGACACAAACGTTTACAAGCTATATACTTGAAGAGGCGGACGAGGCTCCAGACTCAACCCTTGGATCAAATTTACATACGATGGCGTCCATGTCAGATCTTACAAATATCAGCAACTGCGACATCAGAGCTGACAAGGGGACACATTCTGCGCCACCTATCGGCGTTCGCAAAGACGTATTCAAGTTTGATGAGTGCAGGGAATCAATGCCGCACGCGGAGCTGATGACCGAAGCCATCTATATTAATGACAGAGTGTTACATGTAGATCAAGAAAGCGACAATGTAAATGATGGCGATATTCACGGTTCACCGGTGTATTCGAGACCAATACCAAAATCAGAAAGAAATGAAACCGACGATTACATGAATCTAAGCACTGCCCAGCGTTTAACCGAGTCTGACGACTATGTAGATATGGGTAATGAAGGCGAACCTAGTCTGAAACAGACCGAACGTAGCACAAACAAACCTAACATTGACAAGTCACAAAAGAATTCTATGTTAACACGAAATAATTCAGTAAGTGCACCGATCGCAGTTACAACTGGTCACCAAAGAAACGACAATGCGTCAGAATCTGAAGACGAACACGATTATGTCGATCCGAATTCGTGGACACAATACTATGTCAATGCACCTGAGAAGCAAACCCCAAAAGAACCCAGGAGTATATGTGACAAGCGTAATAAATCAAAAAAGGACATTAACATTTCTATTAACATGCCAAATAAAATGACAAAAAATGTTCCCGCTGGTATTGCTGCTGTTAATAAAACGGAAAGCGATTACGATGAGTTGCCATCAGGTGCTCGTGAAATAAATATACTAACTGAGCCCATTAGATCCAATAACGAAACTATTAGTTCTAAGGAAACGTCAAATGAAACGACAAAAGGTGTTGCTGATACTTATGTTGGGGTTAAACAGACGGAAAGTGATTACGATGCGCTGCCGTCGGGTGCTCGTCCAATAAAGAAGGTAACGGAGCATATTCGGTCAAATAACGAAACTGCTATTTCCAGTAAAAATTCAAACGAAAAGACAAAACGAGTTGCTGATGCTTCTTGGCGAGTTAACCAAACAGAAAGCGATTACGATGCGTTACCGTCTGGTGCCCGTCCAATTAACAAACTCGTGGAGGCTAATCGGTCCAATAAGGAAAACAACATTTTCAGAAAAACTCCAAATGACATGACAAAAACTGTTACTGCTCCTTTTGTAGGTGTTCTTCAAAAGGAGAGTGATTACGATGTCTTGGCACCTGGTGTTCGGCCAATAAATACACAGGTGGATATTGAAGGTGACTATGACGTTCCGAAAGCCTTTAAACAAAACATTACAGACATTACTGTAGAGAAAGAATACGATATACCAAAACCGAAAATATTCTGGAAGTTAACTAACAACAATTGATGCCCCAGCAATCAATTCCAAATGGACGAATAAAAATGACCAACCGTGAATATTACATCACAGAACAGCCTAAAACATGTGTCCTAACGGAATATGGCCGAATGTGTGCATTATATACGACTTTTTATTGATTTTTTTTCATTTTGATCACTGTTTGTCAAAGAAGCCCGAATCTAAGGCCCTCTAGATACGTCCTCAATTTACAAACTTCGTCAACAATTCCACCAGGTTAAACTATTGCCTTCGTATGTTTCACCGGAAAATGTACTATTGCCAAAAGTTGAAATTTAAAATCCGCTAACTTTTTGACCTCAGGAAATAATCACTTATAAATCTTATAAATAAACATACTTTATGAATGTACAACTTAAAGTTGAAGTGAAGTTGAACTTAGAGTGTTTCTTGAAGACTTAACTTATAGTTTTGATGATTTTGTGCAATCATATTGTTTTTTGTTTTAATGTGCCAATGTTTGTTATAATTATGCTAAACTATTGAAACTAGAAACTGATTTTGCTTGTTTGTTTTTACTTCGAATACCTTCTTAAACACCCAGAAGAAGGTGATCAAAATAAAAAGTCAAATAAGTTGTTAAAATCAACTTACTTTTCACCAAATACCCATACACTGGTTGTATCCACTATATCGCTGGCTTAGAATCTGAAGGTCGTTACTACTATTTACGACCTTATAAGACTGATACATATTCTTACATCACAGGGTGCTTCTTATGAGCCTATTTTCATGACAATTGGAGCTTGTCATTTTGACCGAACTGAAGTAAAAGCAGCTTGTTTTAACATAAATAATTTTCGGACAGTTTTTTCTTGTTTTCTCAAAGTATTGATTTTGTACTTACGACGTTCTCATTCAAAGCCGAGGTTGCTCAAAAAACTTTTTCGTCGGACTCTATGTGTACCCATTATGCTAAGGGCGTTCGGTGAATGCTTCTAGCATGTTGAATGTCCATTGTCTGTTAAACAACATGTAAACATATATTAACAGCCATAACAATAGAAACACATACACCAATATAATATGTTTCGGAAATCGCCAAACAAATGCGTCTCTTGCACATATACATGTATTCATAAATCCAAAAGTTGTCAAGAACTGTCCGAAAGTCAGCCTGTCTGCAACTATTCGAGCGTGTTTGTTAAGAGCAATTATTACATTTATATAACAGTTATTGTCCGTGATCTGTGATTGTAAGAAAGTTCCATTACATCACTGATAAAATAAAACATGCGTGCAATGGATAATTGTAACCCAAACTTCAATTGAAACTTTCTGCAGAGTTTTATGGCCAATACATCCTTACAAACTCATCGTATCATATGGATAGTTCATTTGTATTATCAGTAATGTTGACTTATATTAATGCAAGTTCTTATGAAAGATCATTGATATATAGTCCATAATAAATACAAGCACATTATAACTCAAAACTTTCCTTCAAACTACCATAGCATATCCTGCAACAACCATCAGGCTATATTGTTGACCAATATTTCAAAGAAACAAGATTAATAAGTAAAGACAAACACAACCACGCAAATCCGTTTCCTCGAAAGCCTAGGCTTCGAGTTATGGAGGTTCTGGGTAGATTTCCTGCCGCGTCATACCAAAGACGAAACAAAAATAGTAGCGGTTTGCTTGACGCTCAGCATAATCCTTACACGGAATCTGGCTTCTCTTCTCACATACCCTCATGGTGATGGATAATACCAGGAATGAGGTGTCGATGGGGATTAATATAAGTTGGATATTTGTTTCACAATCGACCTCAAATAAATTAGTATACACTGAAAGATTCTACAGTTGACCAATGATGGTAAGTACCAACTAGAACGATTACGATAGCGCTGATAGTAAAACGCATCATAATTTGGTCTGGAAAACTGTAGTGTTCTACCATATTCATCACAAATTCACTGTTAACATTTTCAATACACACATGTCAAAATGGCCGATCACGTCCACTTTCGAGATCCTTCCACCCAAGAATATAGTTCTGAAAAACACAGAAAGTTGCATGTTTTAATGACCAGAAATGAGACAAGAGCATAAAACGTATGACCACACAACTCTCATTTCAAAGGACCATACCACATGATAAAATACCTTTACAGGGACCATGACGCTGTGGTCTGAATGGGACGCCGAACGTAATATTTAATAAAGCAAATTATACATCAAAGGGAGATAACTTCTTACATAATCTTTTAGAGGTTTTGGCTGGATTGACATTGTTTTGATATACCTGTTGTAGGATTAGTTCACTCTGTAAGAGTATATTCATTTTAACTTAAGAGAGTTGTCTTTCTTACATTCTTAACATTCGGTATCCATTAGATCTACTTAAAGCACTTAGGTGGCAGGGGATATATTGGGGTGATGGGGGTCAAAATATCAAATCTTTAGTGTAGGGCTTATTTATGGGCACCAAAAATTAAATTGGTATTTTAAAGACCCAATTCTGTATTTATTTTGTACAAAGAAGGTGTTTAATATTTTGAAAAATCATAGAAACTAAATATCAGTTGGCTCTGAAGGATTTGTAGCTCTTCAAAATGGAGGTTACCACCACTGGCGGAAGTTCAAATTTAGCGTCGTTAGAAACCGCGAAAAACTTTGACAGCAAATAGCAAAAAATCGGCAGGTATGGGAGACACTTTTCTTGCTGAATTTACCTAGCTCAGACATGTTATTTATGTAAAATGGGACCAAAAATAGGATTGCATTGGGTTTAAAAATACTGTGTATGGGGTGAAATTGGTCACTTTTGTATTTTTTTGACTAAAATTTGGAGGGGTAGGGGCAAATACAAAGGGCCATAACTCCACAACCCTAGGGGTTAGCCTTGCAATTTGATGTTATTTTCTATTTATGTTGCATAGGCCCTGAGACTGACACATAAATACTTTCTTGTCTTATTTGCTGTTTTCAAGAAATCCGCTTGACTGTTTGTGGCCTGTCGGAACCTCAAAATTGGCCAATAATATATCCCCTGCCCCCTTAAGCAGTACTAGTCAAACCAAACGCTATTATAATACTATACTAAGATGATAATGTAACGAGTTATGACCATTTGACCTGGATAGTTTGGTGGTTTTAAAGCTTTTTTGTGTTCACTATTATAGTTAATATTTGACATTTCCCTCTTGGAACCTCCCCCCGTGGGCCGTCCCTCATTCATTTCAACCTATTCACTTTTTTAAACAGAAGTTCCGCTGAAAGTAGTGCAACTATTTGCTGTAGAACTTAATTACCAGTATTATCATCGGTCAGAAGTACCTTGTCTTACATATTTGCTGTCTCACTTAATGGCTTTTATATTACGTTCAGATTAATAAAGCAGTGGTCAAGGGCGTCGGACACAGTCTCAGATGGTCTCTTTATTTAGAAATTAGGAGCACCAGCAATGTCGTGTAACTGCATCGGTAGGTACTTCCGAGAACCGGTTGGGACACCACAAGATGGTGAACGTACCAAACGTTACCACGCCTTACAGACAATGTAATTGACTATAATACAAAAGATATATCGATACTTTTCACACGAATGTCTTTCTTAGTTATTGCCCTCGACAAAATAAAAAAACCTAGCGTTTTCATTTTCTATCTATAAAGCATCTTAACTTATTAATTGTGACTGAAGAGATGACCTTTCCATAGAGCGTGATGACCTTGAAGCGACCTTCGTGTGCATTTGTAGAACTCGGTCACCTTGACATCGGCAAACGCGACACAATTTATGTAAGGAATGCACGCGCAATCACTTTTATCGTAATCGAGTTATGATTTATTAAATACTTCTTTTCACAAAGGTATGTAGTTAGACAAAGTGTCGTCACGAAGGTCACCTTGTGGATAATTGACATCGGTCTACCTTATACAATTAAGGAATGCATCAACAAGACTACCAATCACTATTATTTAAATAATGTGATGATTCATTAATTAAATCTACCAACGATATCTATGGATGTACTAGTATCGTTGCCATTCAAGTCGCTGTCCTGAATGGCATTTTACTGGCGAATTTTCCTAATTCGTCTCGTGTTTATCACATCCGGTAACAAGTTAAAGTAAGTTCACCTGGAAGTTCCCTTGTCACAATAATACCTGTGTGACAGAGTACACACATTAGTTTCGTTAGTCTGTCACATACCCTTTGTCTTTAGAATCTATACAATCTGGTTGGAGAAATCTTAAAAGAGAAGTGTTCACGTAGTCGTACAAACGTTCAGCTCCACAACCTAGCTAGTACCATGAGCACCGATTTCTGAAAGTCTGCGAGTTTTCCTGAAAGTGTCGCAGACCGGTTTTACTGTTTTTAATCTTCAATTGGAGAATTATTGTGAATTTACAACTGGAGAATTATGGTTAAGAACGATTGCAGCATTCGGGCCTTTCAAAGATTAAAATACCATATTTGGGACACTTTCTGACACCCTAACAGACTTCTATGCTCATCGGTGACGTTGAAGCGACCTTGATACAGAACGGGTCACCTTGACATCGGTGATCTTGAAGCGTCTTTGATACAGAACGGTTTAGCTTGGCATCGGTGAGCTTGAAGCGACCTTCATAAAGAACGGGTTACCTTGGCATCCGTGAGCTTGAAGCGACCTTGATACAGAACTAGTCACCTTGGCATCGGTGACCTTGAAGCGACCTTGATAAAGAGCGGATCAACTTGTAATTTATTTAAGAAATGTGTTGTTTAAAGTGTATATACCTATATTCTTACAGTCATTCAATGTCAAAATAATTACCTACATCATGTTTAGTATGATACTAGAGCTGAATGGGTCAAGGTCCCCCCGGGTACTACTTCACTGTATCCGGGGTACTTTGAAGTATACTTCACCGTACCCCGATTTCACAGATAATACTTCACCGTACCCCGATACACTCAACCGTACCCGGATTTACAGCGCGCCAAAAATCGATGTCGTAAAATAGCAAAATAATATAATGACGCAAACCGGCGGTCATCGCGACATTGAAAAAATATTGTTTATAAAAATCAAAAGAAGTAAAAAAATGTTTATTCATAAGTACGTACCCAGCAGAGAAAAGGACGAAGAATAAGTGAATATTCAGGCTGGTGGAAACGAATTGAACACTATTTGCATACACATAATCTGTTGGAAGATATAAATAAAGTGCGCCAAAAACGTCAGTGTTTTGATTACGGACTTTGTTCCAAGCGTAGTCACGTGACCATCACGGGATCGATTTTTACGACAAAGAAATCCCTTTTTAGAAATTCGACGGTAAAACAAAACAAATATTATCGGTCGAAGTATACCAAAATGAAATCTTTCTACATTTCTTTCATGTATAAAAGTTGTGTTCGGCGATTAAAATTATATCAATTAATTTTTTTTCAGCAGTATTAAAAAGGGGGTACATGTAAGCATGCTGGGATACGGTGAAGTATTCTGCTAAGTACCCGGGGTACGATGAAGTAGTACCCGGGGGAACCTTGACCCATTCAGCGATACTAAACTACTTAATTGCAAATTAAAACTTTGGATGGGTTCCGTGTACTTTGATTCAATCGTCGAAAAATAGACAATTCTTATACAGTGTATAGACTTTCCATCCAGAAATACTGGTTTCCAGTATTCTTTGATCTGGGTCTCAATGGCTTTATAATTGGTTAAGCCTGCGGTCAGCTCAACTATCCTGATAAAACATTACCAGCAATAAAAAAGAAATCAATTATACAGCAACTGATATGCCACATTCCGACCAGGATGGCTGTATCAAGTTACAATGAATCAAGAAATAAAGATTTTTTTTAGATACAAATGTACATTACGGTGCTGTGTATATGATTTTGAATGTATGAAAGTAAAGTTATAATATAGTTTTTAATTATTATTCTGTGTTTTATTAGTAACAGGATCTTCTCTATATATAGGTACCCTGTCTGTAAGTAATAAGTATACACGTGAAGGCACATACATTTTTGTCGAGCCCGCTTGTTGTCGAGCCTGCAAGCGATAAGCGAGACTAAGTGACCACTTTTAGTGAATGTATGTGTGTCTTGCCGCGCGTACGTCTGTCCGATTTTTCTGAACCATAACTGTGTCATATTTTGACCAATCTTGCTTATATTTGGCATGAATTTTCACTTTCATGTTGGAGTACCCAATACAAGATTGCAGTCGTCCTTTAAACCCAGGTTCCTGTCTCAAAAGTTAAGACCACAGTTGAAGGTCAAAGGTCAAATTGAAGCTTGTCCTAGCCCTATCTCTGTCTTGCATTGACCAATCTTTCTAATCTTTCGCATGAATATTTGTCTTCATAAGGCGGAGTGTCATGCCTAACCCCAGAATCCTATCTCAAAGGCCAATGTCACAGATGGAGGTCAAAGGTCAAATATGCTTGTCCAGACCACAACTTCATTATGCTGCATATGTATGGACCAATCTTTCTCATATTTGGCATGAAGATTTGCCTTCATAAGGCGGAGTGTCATGCCTAACACTCTGACTCCTATTTCAAAGTTTTGGTCACAGTTCGAGGTCACATATCAAAGTAAAGCTTGTCCTGGCTATAGCTTTGACATTTGATATCGGAGTGTCATGAGCAACCCCTCAAAGATCGAAGGTCAAATTGAAGTTTGTTCGGATCATTTCTTCTTTATGCATCGTGGCATTAGATGTAACGTTGTTCATTTATAATTTTGTGCATTTTTTCAACATGTGCTGAGGTTCGACATAATTTGCCCTAGGGAACAAATTTCTAGTTTCTAAACTACGAACTGGTAGCCAGCAACTAATGGTTTTTTTTTTATTACGGGAGAATCGAAATTCATGGCAACTCCGAACTTGCAACCAGCTGCCAATTCGAGTTTGTCTACATGATCTTATTTACAACTGCAAACTGTCAGTCAGTTGCAAATTGACTAGCGAACTGAATTGGTAAATGTGACCTGTTGGCCGAGATTCGAATCACCTGAAAAATCTAAGATTTTGCTTCGACAGCAAAAAACTGAATTGACAGCCAGTTTGCATTTACTGATTTGATTTGTCTGGCAGCCGGCTGCCTATTCGAATTTGATCACGATTTGATCCAACAGTGAAATTTCAATTGACTGCTGGATGCATTTCGGCAGTAAAACTGTTTTTGATACATGTCTCCTATAAATGTAGAAAAATAGAATAGCCAACTGGTCGATTTGAGTCTCCTGTAAAATTTGAATTGGCAGCAGGCTGACGGTTCGCATTTGCTATTTCAATTCAACAAAGTAATTGAATAAGAAGCTGACTGCAAGGTCGCAATAGCCAATTCTTTCGGGAGGCTGCCAGTTCCCAACTGCGTTCCAATAGTGAAATTCAAATTGACAAACTGGTTGCTGGTTCGAAGTTTGCGATTCGAGTCTCATTTGTAAAATTTTATGTGCAGTTCACTATTCGATACTGCAGAAAAAATTGTATTGGCCACTGCATGGCGATTTTTTAAAATTTATATTGGCAGCTGGGTTGCAGGTTTGTGGTTGGCGGTTCGAGCCTCCTGTAAAATTTGAATTTGCAGTTTGCATCCGGCTTATTTTCACCGATTCAATCCAACAGTGTAATTTGAATTGACTGCTCAATTTGGCCAATTGGAGTCTCCTGTACATTTGAATTGGCAGATGACTGCCGATCCACAGTTGCCAATTTGATGCAAAAGAAAAATGGAACACTTTGCAGTTTTGTTACTCTTTCAATATAACTTTGTGTATAAATCTGTTATTATTCTAAAGTGTATTGTAAGCACCACACCTAAAATCTTGTCTCACTTGTAAATATACGTAGGCCCCTACATGTAAGTTTGCTTTGAATTATTTGCTGTGAAAATCAAATGTTGGTTGAAAATGACTCTACACAGAAAATACTGAAATATGATCTTCTAATTTTCCCTCACCACAAATCTCATGGAGTGATAAGCTGTAGCATTCTGACTCTAAACCAGGGCAGTAAGGGCCATTTAATTAATGACCATGAAGGTATCAATTACCTGCTAGATAAAACTTTGCTGTAGAGAAACCTGGTTCTCTCTGGAAAGTCTATACACTGTATAGTTTTTACATGATTTATTTACATGGTTAAATAAGATGATTAATTTACATGATTACTTAAGGTACATTATTAACATGTTTTGTTTGAAAAACCCGGTTTTTGAGGAAATTCCAAAACAATTTATTACATGACAATATTTTTGCAGCTTTAATGAATTCTAGAAGAACACTTTCGTATGAAAATGGACAGTTCGCATGTCGAATAAATCACATAGAGAGTTTCTGTTAAAACTGAAGCGAAAAATGATCTAATGGATATGAAAGCAAAATTGTTTTTCAGTTTTTGAAACTTTAAAAAAAATATCTTCCGATATAGCTATATATATACACTTTAAAACTTACTAAGTGTAAACCTTTCGAACTCAAAGTGTTCTGCAATGCAATTATAATTTTAAAAACACCAGCTAGTACCAGCAAGCACTTTATACAATGATCGCTTATGGAGATTGCAAGTGTTAACATACAATCAAACTGTCCTTTATACATTTTGTATTTTATTAACCCTATTTTTATACAGTGCAATATAGATGACATTCATCTGCAACACAAGACAATATATGTGTACAGTAATTTATTCAAATTACATTTTATCGAAATAAAAGATTTGTTAATATATAACTTGATATACTTGCATAATCTGAAGCAAGCACTTAATGGAAATTTATTCCGAAATTACGATAAGGCCACAACAAATTGATCATGCGTTCGTCGGGAGCGCCCGCTCCTGATTTTTCCAAAATGAAAAATAAATATTTAAATTTAAATTATTGCTCCCGCACCTGGGAAAACCACGCGCATGTGATTTTTTCCTAAGTGTTAACTTACCGTCTCGCGTAATTAGCCTTTATAAGAACCCCTCTTCCGGACTTAATTATGTCACTGATAGCCATCAATAAACAGATCCACATTCTCATGAATCAGTGTATAGTCAAGTCCCTAGTATTACGGAGGAAAAACACGCTGGTTAAACGAGGATTGACCAGTTTATTGCCCCATTCACACCTATGGATACATGTCATACTGTATACCTACTCAGCTGGAGACATAATTAGCAGACAAACTTTTGTTTTTCTTGATTGTCAATTTGTGAACAGTGTTGCGTGTAATTTTTACAAACGTGAGAAACACTCTGTTTAACGTTTGCAACAATACGTAACAGCCTCCGTTGCTTTAGATCTTTAATAATTAAAAGTCAATTATGTTTAAACTTTTGATACCTATTTGTTTGCAACGTCAATTACTGATGACAGGACTAGCACGTGTGTGCTTGAGTGGTCCAAGATGGCATGAAAACGAAAACAAGAAAATAATGGGGGGGGGGAAGGGGGCAGACAACTAATTGAAAAACTTTATTCAACAAAAAAATCACACTTCAGAATCATTCACAAAATCTAAGAAATATGTAGGAGAAGTCTGACGTTATGCAACACAACACAACACAAAAGAAATACCTCACACAAGAGAGAAGATTTTTGTGATTAATGACTCCCTAGAGTAAATGCCAGCATTTTATAGCTGTTGTAACTGATATTTAAAAGGTTAACCCAGGTCAGCAAGGTCAGTCTTCAAGTACATACACAGATAATATACTAAAATGCCACCTTTGAACTTGTTAAATATTAATTGACCCATGATATAAATTAATAAACACACAGTCACTGTATAGATTTGTTCTGTTTTGCCCCTCCAAATAATGAGGGGGGGGGGGGGGGGTAGATTTAAATGAAATTTGCTACACATATTGTCTTACAACTACACCAAATTTAGTAAGAAAACAATAGGAGCCATCTTAATGATCTACAATTTCAACAAATATAGCAGTGAGGTATAAACAGAAAGGCACCAAACAGAAAAGCTGTTGATCTGGGCTGGTATTCATCAAGCCATAGCTATAGATAGATAGGTAGTAAAAAATTAAGCATTCTAATGGAAAACTTGCTCAAATAAATTATAACTAAATATAAACACCATCATAATCAGTCACACAAAATTCACTTTTATTTAGGAAAAAAAACACAGGAGAAGCAATCTTGAAGGTCTACAAATCCAAAATTTTCTAGGGGGAGGTCCCCCAAACCCCCCCTTGCATAGCATTATGCATCGATGCGCTACTAACAGTGCTAAATAAACAGCCGTCTGAGCATGATGTGTCACTACAAGAACAAAACTGTACATGGTGATCATTGAGACTGACTAGCTTGATGCTTAGTTGATTTGAATCTTTAACCACTTGTCACTCAGTGCATTTGTATTCATTATCATTTATATGTATGTGACAATGTCTGCCCACAATTACCTTGAATACCTGTATTCTGGTAAAATAATTTGATAAATCCTACACAACATAACAAGAAATATATAACAATCATTTATTTGGCCTCATTTCTTATTAAAGCTATTGTAATAATTTCAATATTCACACAATTTCCTAAAAATGGGTGCATCAGAAATGAATAGGGCACTTTTGCTCCTTCACGCGCTTTCAAAAATGGCATTTTCAAAAATAAATTTAAAAAAAATTATTTCGCTCCTTCGCTCGCTCTCAATTACGGGTTTTTCAAAAATAAATATTTAAATTTATATTTCGCTCGCTCGCCCCTAATTTTTCCCAAAAAAATCCGTAGAACCAAAAATTAATTTGGTGTGGCCTAAGTAAGAAATATCACACACGTGTTTTCGGTGAATACAGTATGGTTGATAAAAAATAATGCGTTATAATGATATGTTTGCTAGGCATTCAATTTTTAGAAGAATAACATACACACGTTATCTACACAATTTGTAGAAACTTGAGCAATGGTTGAACTACATTCACCCTCAATTGTTACACTTAATTAAGTCAATAAACAAAGTCATTCAGCTTCCGGTTTCAATTCATGAATGGAGTAACCAGTGTGCTGATAAGGGCCATAAAATCTTATAGTGTTGTCTTGTCTGGACAGTTGCTATGGAAACTGTATTATGTGGGGTTATTATTTTTACATTTTGCGAACAGAGAAAAGGAGATACTACATGTAGAACAATGATTTCAACCGTTTCCAGAACAGAACGAAAGCAGCAGTTAAACAATGAAATGTCTTTGAGCCATCTGGACTACGCTGTTTGCTTTTGTCATTGGGACAATGGCTTCATTCAATTATCTACATATAAATATCCCATAAACATGGAAATAGTGTATAGTCAATTGTCATTTCTATACCACACTCAATCCATTCGCTGAAAAGATAAGTAATACAATGATGTTGGTCTCCATCGCTTTGTTGTCTACAAAAGTTAGGTTTCACTTCAAAATCTAATATCGCCGTATGTATTACTTCATAACAAATGGTCAATTATCACTTCTGTATAATATATTCCATATGTTAGACATATGTTGCTTATCAACAGCCCGCGTTGTGTATTGTATATAATACTTATTAGAGATGCACGTGGAGATACCGTTAACGTATAATTACTAACATATGTTACGATATGTCCGACGTGATGCACACACCGTTCTTCTGCATCACTGGGTAGGCTACTTTATACAGCTTCCCATAAAAGCTAGCAAAGCGAGTGTCGTCCAACATACGCTGACTTAGAATGAGAAAGTATATTATTTTATATAAAATCAGCATCACAAGACGCTTCTTATGAGCCTATTTTCATGAAAATCATGTCGGAACTTGTCATTTTGACCAAACTGAAGTTGCAACAGCTTGTTTTACCATAAGTATAAAGAGTATTTTTCGGACAGTTTTGTCTTGTTTGTTCAAAATATCTATTTTATAAAATATCAAAATATCTCAGCCAGATGCTAACTCTACAAGTTCTAATATATGCCTAACATTACAAACGGGTTTTAACCACTACGTCTAAATCTAAGATTCGTATTCCACTGGGTATGTCCATCCGTTTGTGTTGTAATTGTATAACTTAATTGAGTCAATATGTTTAGATAATCAACAAATCTTGACTGGGAGATGTATAACACCTGGAACTAATATTATATGCAGTACTAAAGCATAACTGCAAGCGTTTCCGATGCTGGGAGATCGGAATAGAGACAACAATAAGTGATTATAAATCTCCGAAATGTATTCCCCGAGGTAATAAAACATGGAATACCATGGTTACATAAATAATAATCTTGTAAGTTGTAAAAACTCTAAGAAAATTTCGCCGTTTCTCTTTTTTACGTCGTCTCCAAACACCAAGAAAAATTTGTCTGTGGCCAGTTGACCCGGTGTGTCTCAGGGGATTAGTCCATTTGTTTAGGATATAAACCTGTCTGAAGCGATCTGTATCTCGACGAGGAACTGACAACTGACACAGCAATTTCATGTAAATCAAGAGTGATATGTGATGACTCAGCGAATCTCAGGGTAGATGCAACTAGTTTCTCAAGCAAAATCTCCACAGGGAATGTAGCGGCTCGTTGCAGAACATGGGGAAATGTATCAAATAATGAGTGTGTGAATATTTTGGTTAGAAACGGCACTTTCACCACTTGGGAGAACAGCAATGAGTCTGTAACACTTGGGAGAACAACCATGATTAATGGGTATGTTTTTGTGCTAGCTAGATACGGCACTTCCAACACTTGGGAGAATATCATATACAATGATGGAGAACATTTCTGGTAATTGGAAGCACATGTTACCATCTAAGGACGTGTTTCTATGTCACGATTTATAAAAGATTATAATCTAATTATAGACTTGCATGTAAAATGCCAGATCATTTTTACCCCACAAATATTCCCAGGAACTTAATGTTGGAAATCAGCGCAGGATCAACGTGTGGTAAAATGAATGATGTGGAAAATCAACAGTATGAAAATGCCACCATGGCATAAAATTCCTCATATTCATTGATGGGTTAACATTACAGATGACAGATGCCAGAAATCCTTAAGTAAAGTAAATGCTTGGTCAAAAAGGCTAGACATAAGTGGAATGTAGAAATACGGGACATACGAGTGTACCAGCTATGTGGCATCGCCATGTAGATACCAAAGTACCACTTTCACATTAAAGGCTCCTTGGGTGCACTGTGACCCCAAAAACAGTTTGAAGACTGGGTTGACCACGAGGTAATCAAACAGGAAAGGTAGCACTCAACTTAAACAGTAACATCACAACACAACTATACGGAACAATACCTACAAACAATTTTCAATTGAATTTATATGCCCTTGTGACCTTAACCTTTGAGTATAAGAACGACAGGTCTAGTACTCAATTGGGGCATGCATAGTTGCAAGTTTGAATACTAGGCTATATGGAACTCACATAAACAAGCATTTACCAATTTAACATTCTAAGCCCTCGAAAAAGAAAACGGGACAGTTTATATAAACCTACAATGCAAGTTGAAGATTCTAGATTATGTGTTAGGAGCCCATTTCTGACCATCACCCTTTATATGTGACCTTGACATTGGAGGTACAGACTTGTGACCTTGTAGGTACAGACGTGTGACCTTGACATTGGAGGTACAGACCTGTGACCTTGTAGGTACAGACCTGTGACCTTGTAGGTACAGACCTACGACCTTGTAGGTACATACCTGTGACCTTGGAGGTACAGACATGTGACCTTGTAGGTACAGACCTGAGACTTGCATACAAGACATAGTTTCATGATTGTGAGCATTTCTGCCAAAAATACATTATTGTTTGACCACAGATATAACTTTTGGACAGGTGCATGCATGGACAGGGGGTTTCACTTTACACTCCATACTTTGAATGGTGGTGGTGGTACACCAACAAACAGAATAACAAACACTGCTAGTAGTATCTTAAGTTTTAATATCCAAACATAAAATACCTGATCTATAATATACAAAGTATACTTTTGATTGATTTTCGGACATACAGGAGGTGGTGGGTGTGTTGAGTATATGACAATACAATACAATCTTTCCTACTTCTGCAGTAGGGAGAGTTTAACTAGATCCCTGACCTTCTATTAGTATAATTAAATGGCTGATATCTTGTCCTTTTATTATAACCCTGGTTGCATGTTTTCAAAAACATGGAGTATCGGGAAGATGTTTGGGGTTTTATATAAACATAAATCTAAAGGACAGATATTGCACAATTTGCGTGTTCTCACAAATTGATATATTCAACCCAAGAAATTGAAATACATTCATGCATTAAGGTCAGGCTCAGGTCAAGTTCTCTGTACACATACTACGAGTTTTCCTACAAAATGTTGTTTATATGAATTATATATGAAATATCCAGATGGCAAGCTATAAATATTTTGAACACAACATGGGTAGGTGAACACAAGCTATACAATATACAGACCCACTTTTTCAAACAGTTGAAAACTCTACATTCTTGACATTTGGCAGTAGGCATTGAAATCTAGTCACTTGAAAATATTTCACTAATCTCAATACAATGGAAGATGGTTTAACAACGAATTCCACATCTTCACATCAGCAGTGTCACTAAAATTTAACAAAATAAGTTTTCGATGCAATCTGAACTAACTACAAAACAATGGTTTCACGGTAGAATAGTTTTTAAAGACAACAATAAACAAAAGAAGATGAAGAAATGTTTGGGTACATGTAATTTCATTGTCAGCAACATAGTTTCAATTTTTTTAACAAAATTCAACTTTTGGGTATACATAGGAGTACATACATGCATACAGAAAATGAACAACTGCAGAACACTAAAATAATGCATAATATATTCATTTCTAACATACAAAATTTCGATATCTTTTTGGTGATCTCCATCTTATTTTAACAGAAATATTTTTAACAAATAATTGCAGAAAATTATATATCTTAACATTACATATTTTGATACACTTTATTCTGATTTTTTGGTGATCCCTGTCCAACTTTTTATTGACATATTAATTATTATTCGTTAAAAAATAACCAACACCACGAATATTATTATACTTATCCACCAGCACCCAAATTTTACTTTTTAACTAGCACCACATGTTTATAATCAATTTTTAATGAAATGAAATAAATATCTATTCCAAGGCTACAATGTAGTTAAAATAGACACAAAATAAGTCGACTGATAGCTGTTACGTTCGATGGCATAAACCAAATATTACAATAGAAATACTAAGTTGATAACGTAATAGTCATAGCCAGGTAAGTGGTCACCTTTACTAAGCAACCATCTGTGTCTAGCAGTTATGTGCCAAAACACATGTACAGTACAACCTCTCTAAAGTGGCCCTCTGTGGAGTAATAACCTCTCTATAACAACACCTTCCAAAACTTTCTTCAGCCTTTTTCAACAACATATTTAACCTCTGTGTAGCAACCCGTAAACAGCAGCTAATATTTGCAAGGGGATTGTGCAACAGAGGTTGAACTGTTGCACTACAAAGGTTGTATTGTATATGTATTGAACGTCCACCTCCGTCAAGCTGCCAGATGTTGCATATCATGACAGGGTTACATAAGACAGGTTATACTGTATTACATCAAACTCTAAATATATAGGATAGACTATATGTACCTTCATTAACACTAGCACTTAGAACAACATTATAGCACTATATGTAACAATACAAACATTCATTTATCATGGTTTTCAATCAGCAACAATTTAATGTGATGCATTCTGAACCTGGTTTCAAACTGACCAATAATAAGGCTGCGTATTAAGACTATTCTTAATTTGACCAATTATAGAGCTGCATTCGGACAATGGTTTCGAGTTAACCAATGAAAGAGCTGAATATTAATACTATTTCAACATTGACTAATGATACAGCTGCATTCTGACAATGTCTTCATGTGGACCAATAAAAGAGAAGCATTTTAGACTGTTCTAATATTGACCAATAAAAGAGCTGCTTTCATGGAACAGTATCAAATTAACCAATGGAAGAGTTGCATATTTAGACTGTTCTGGAATTGACCAACGAATGAGCAGCATTCTGGCAATACTATCAAATTGACCAATGACAGAACTGCATTCTTAGAATTGCCTGAATATCAACTTGAATAAAAAGGTCCAGTATTTTGTGGATATCAACAAGATACTAAAATATGTTTCAACACATGATAAAGTGATATAGGGATAAAATATTATTGTTTTGATTTAAACAAAGATATACACAGCAAACACAACATAAAATATATCAAGAAACACGTAACATACTAATATAACGGTATGTTTTTCATGAATACCTCAACATCTAACATTTCATGACATAGTTCAGTAGCGTGAAAGTTACGGTCTAATGCTTCATGTCAGTCACTTAAATACACATATTGCATTTTTATTGTTTTAAACATCTTAATTGGAGAAAATGGCAGTTAAAACTAATACGTTATTGCTGCTGCCAAGCATAGCCTTTATTTGCCAGGCAGCTTTCTGCTGAAAATGGCGGGCATATGTGTGTCGCTACTTGGATTTGAACCAAGTTGCTGGATTAAGCGGCAAGTGTGCTAACCGCTGAGCTACGGAGACCACCAAAACCTTATTATCTAAGCCATGGCACATACAAATACACATACTATACTATCTTATATCAATAAGATGTTGATAAAAGAAACTGTAATGCAAATATACACCAATATTATGTATACAAATGACCAACCGAAGTTACAGCTTGCACTCACATTGAACTATGTGCATACTGCCAAAACATAATAAAATCAGCATTCCATGCATGTATGTGTATGATACAAGACATATACAGAACAGCGTTTGTATATACACTATACAGGCTATATAAAATCTAATAGAGGTGTTGGAAGGTTGAAAATGCAATCACTATACAAAAACTGGCCTAAAACACTGAACTAACACATTATATACATAGTTTCAAAAAAGAAGAAATTAAAACACATCTTTTTGCATAGTCAGTAAACCTGATTTACTTTAGTCAGTAATGATCCAGCTCATTGTGTCAAAAACTGACATAATGGCGATCCTACTGGGTTTCACTTCCTATTGTGCTGATCCACTTATGGGTTGATTGATCCACTTGTGATTGTATTGATCCACTTGTGACTGGGTTGATCCACTTGTTGTAAGGATGATCCACTTATGGATGGGTGTATCCACTCTAGGTGAGTTGATCCACTTGTGGTTAGATTGATCCACTTCTGACAAGACAGTTTGAATCAACTTCCAATCAGACTTTTTTTTCTCCTATAGACCATACTAAGGGTCTAAATGGAGCCGTTTGTATTCATATTTTTTTTTCACATACAAATCCATATTCATAATCGTTCAGTGCTGAATACTTCTCGTTGAAATCTCTATTGAATGAAACCCATCCATCAATGGGGACGCCTCAAGCATCGATATCAATCACTGTTTTAATGACTGAATATATTTCTCAACCAAGTTTTAGTGATCAATATATCAATAACATGAAGTAGTCCTGTTCTGGTGTAACCAGTGGCAGAGGCTGATAACTGATTTATCAAACATCTACGAGGGTTAATACCCAGTGTTATCACTGATTTCTTCCTGTCTACCAAGGGTTTATATTCGTGGGGTTGATATTCGTGTAAAACACACGTAATTGTACAAATTAAGGAGATTTACTTATCGATTTCTTCAAGCCACCAATGTGAAGGATTCTCTCTGAAATTATTACAGGTATAAATAACATAAATAACATAATAAATTACATTATAACAACATAGATAACAATTATAACATAATTGATAACAAACATTGACTAGAAATATCTACAATCAAAACTAAAGAGAAATATATCGCTGGCTTAAAAAGAGAAGATCGCAAGTACAAAATCAATATTTTGAGAAAACAAGAAAAACTCTCGAAAATGACACATTACTGATGGAAAAACAAGCCTTTTCAACTTCAGTTTTGGTCAACATGGTTACATTCAGTTATGAAATCAATGAAATTTAAGCCAAACAAATGCTACAGCTTTCATGTTAGGCAGGATTATAAATTTATACCTTTTGTCAACAAATTGACAGGTATTCATATTTATTTGAAATTAAATACACTATACTGGCAAGTGATGACGGCAAACAATACCACCAACAGGTAGATACAATAGTTAGAGCCTCCAGCATTTTTGCTTGTTTAATGAAGAGATCTAATAACAGACAATGCATGTTTTGAAAGCTCACACATGGGTTAACCGTTTATTACAACTTATGTACTGGTATGTCAATGTAAAATCCCTGAAGATATTTTGATCATTTTGATAGGAATACCATGGCAACATATATTTCAAGTTAGCTTTTTGTGACCATAAAGTATGTAAAAATTTCTATAAAACTTAACACCTATCAGAAGGTCATTTTACGATAGCGATAATGATAGTGGCAGGAGTGTCCGGTCAGTATGTGTTGGTCAGTGTAGGTTTATTACTATACTTTCCCTTCAATTCCTGCAGGGAGAGGAAGCATAAAATTAAATTGTGCTCATTAAATGATTTTAATGTTAATTTATATGCAATGTATGAGAGAGTTCACTGACTGGTCAATCAAGTAATGGAACAGCTGGACATTTAATATAATAATAATAACGCTTTATTTAAAGTGGATGACATGTTTCGTCAAGACCAATTTTCAATATGGTTCACCTATTCCTAGTCAAACTCACTGATCAAGATTTTAATGGTAATTTTGAGGCAGTCATTATCATTTTATTAATAAGAGCAGGTCTTTTTGAGGTGGTCATTTTATGAAGATGGTATCTTAAATGAGGGGCCCGGGGGTCATTTTTTTATTACGACAGTATTTCTTATTGATCTTTTATTGAGAGGTTATTTTCTAAGGCAGTCTTTTCAATAACATGATCTTTTTATTGTAGTTGTCCCTTTCATCATCAAGGTGGTTGTTTTACTGAGGTGGTCTTGTTAATGATGTGGTCCTTTTATTGAGATGGCTTTTAATTGAGGCAGTCTTCAAGTTAGATAATCAAGTTAAGTGAAAACAAAAACTCTCCTGAACCAAAAACAATTTATGTAAATTATAATAAATACACACCTTCTTCAGTTTGTGGTTTTTGTTTAGGACTCGTCTGATCTTTCAACTTTTGTTGTGACAATTTCAAGATATCTGAAAAAGTAAACAAAACAACAAGTTAAGAA
Organism: Spisula subtruncata; assembly: GCA_963678985.1. NCBI lineage: Eukaryota > Metazoa > Mollusca > Bivalvia > Venerida > Mactridae > Spisula > Spisula subtruncata. The sequence goes on from OY787660.1 coordinate 66,838,683, forward strand.
AAAGTAAACAATAAGTTTAGATAATACAAGAGAGTGACAACTTCCTCAAAATGTTACAATGTTCCTTCAGTGTATCAGTTAAACAGGAAAAGTAAGAAAACAACTGGGTTAAATTGTAATTGAAAGGCTTTTTAAATATTTAAACTCTAAATGGCCAATTATAACATGTTATAAAGTGTAAACTTTCTTGAATCATGGTAAGAAACACACAGAAAATAATAAAGTTATAAAATGAAGGGAAGTGACACTACATGCCTGGTTGTAAGCATCATATGCAAGTCTTATGCAATTCAAACTCTTATTAATGCACATATGCACCACAAATTGATAACAGTCGAATATAACACATGCTTTGGCAAGCATTTCTTGGCACATGTGAGGCATATCACAAAGGAATGTAAATTTTTTTTGGTATATATAAAACATATACTGTAAAATCATTAATTTTCGTGGGGGATTAAATTTCGTGGATTTCGTGGTTCACTTCAACCACGAACTTTAATCCCAACGAACATTGATTTTGACCCTTGTTTTGTTACCTGAAATGCAAAATCCACGAATTCAAGTGCCAACGAAATTGCCTTTTTTACCAAAACCACGAAATTTCGTCCCAACGAAATTAAATGATTTTACAGTATACACTTATCTCTCCAGACACCTTGATATATACAAGCATCAGTTACTGTAAAATCATTTAATTTTGATGGGACGAAATTTCCTGGTTTTGGATAAAAAAACATCATTTCGATGGGGCGTTAATTTGTGGATTTTGCATTTCAGGTAATAAATACAAGGGTCAAAATTATTGTTCGATGGGATTAAATTTTGTGGTAGAAGATGAACGACAAAATCCACGAAAATTAATCCTGCACGAAAATGAATGATTTTACAGTATAATAAATGCAAGAAACAGTGATGAAATTAAACCATGGGATATTTACCTTTATCCATAGTGCTGAGTCCCCTTATCTTCAGAACATTACTCAATAATAAAATATCCAATCCACCTGAAATGTTACATATACCAACATATAAATCTATCAAACAACACAGTACTACCTGTCTTAAACAGTCAAGCATACAGTACAGTTATTGTGGCTGCTTTAAGGAGGTGGATGTTAAGTCAATCTGTATTCAGTTTTTGTTGCTTTAGATTTAGCTTTGCTGTTTTCAATATTTTTTCTTTTATGTACAGCAGCAATTTGCCAACCAAATTGTCTGGACTGTATCATAACCAGTTTTCCTGGACTGTATCCTAACCAGTTTTCCTGGACTGTATCCTAACCAGTTTTCCTGGATTGTATCATAACCAATACTAACTGGCCCTTCCATGAAAAGTGCAAGACCAGTCCTAAACTTAAGATTTGTGTTTGTATTACACATTTAAAGCCCACATGATTAACCCTGCTTACAAAAACATACAACTATTTTATACATTTAGACAATATATCAGCTGTTAAATCATGCTTATATAAAGTCAAAGAACAAGTCAAATTCTCCATACTAAACATACAATGCAGTTCATCTATTTTTTCAGGTTCACATTGAGTACAAAATAAATCTAAACTTACTGTCTCCTGAATTAATCTTTTGTAGCTTACAGAGTTCCTCGAGTAGCTCACGCTTTCTTTCTTCAATGTCGACCTCATTCAAGATGTTTTCATATGTAGACCCACTATTTACCATAGGTGTTGACCTAACTGCCACGGGTTCTGTGTTCACAACAGGTGTCAGGCTTGCAGATATTGGTCCACTGTTTTTACCAGGAGAAATGCTTGGAGATGTTGATGTTGTGGTTGGAGATGCACCAGAGGATTGTTGCCCAGGAATCTGTTGCTGGACAGCTGCAGGCTTGTGAAGATTTAGCGATTGAATCAAGGCTGCATTCAATGATGAGGTAGGGCTTCTAGTAGTCGAAGCTGTATTTAAAGGTTGATTATGCATAGAAGAATTTCTCATAGGAGGCATTTCTGGAGTGTTATACTCTTGAGCCATCAATAGTTTGTCTGATGCTGTACCAACTGGAGCGCTTCCTGAATTGACCATAGCGGCTGGATTATTTCTCGGGTATGGTGGAGGTCTAGTACCAGTTTGGACATTGTTTGACACATTACTTGTTTGTGTGTAATTTAATTGGCTCTGTTTAGGCAGTATTGGACATGGCCTTTGTCCAGGGTGCTGTGTTTGCATTAGGTTCTGTATTTGTGCAGGGTGCGGTGTTTGACCAGGGTGCTGTGTTTGACCAGGGTGCTGTGTTTGTCCAGGGTGCGGTGTTTGACCAGGGTGCTGTGTTTGTCCAGGGTGCTGTGTTTGTCCAGGGTGCTGTGTTTGTCCAGGGTGCTGTGTTTGACCAGGGAGCTGTTTTTGTCCAGGGTGCGGTGTTTGCATTCGGTTCTGTATTTGTGCAGGGTGCAGTGTTTGACCAGGGAGTTGTGTTTGTCCAGGGTGCGGTGTTTGACCAGGGAGCTGTGTTTGTCCCGGGTGCTGTGTAATGCCTGGTTGATAACTGCCTGAAGGCATGTTTGCCGCTTGATGTCCATAAGAGTTAGGTTCCATCTGAGGTGAACTATCTCGGTACATACAGTCATTACCAAACGGTATGTTTCTCATCTGAGGTTCAGGTCTCCTCTGGTGCTCTAATGTCACATTCCCTGTGTTATACATATTCGATGATGTTCCCATCTGTCCCTGAGCGGAGGCGTTCCTATACTGTGGAGCCTTATCCACCATCCATTGTTCCATAGAATTCGACCTTTGTACTCCGTAGTATGGCATGTTCTGGGTTTGAGCTCCACCCATGTATGGCGCAGTCAAGGGATTAAACATTGGAACATTGCCAACATTTGTTGAATACTCTGCAGGCCCAGATTTTCTTCTTCGACTCCTGGTTCTGGTTCTCTTTCTACCAGCATTGTTCTGACTTTCTGGAGTATTAAGATCAGCTGTTACGTTAGACTCATTCACTAATTGGTTAGGATCAGGTATAATTGCTGCTGGTCTTGGAGCTGAATCATTTGCTTGGGAAGTGAATACAGCAGGTTGTAGTGATACCGTTACTTGAAAACTTTGACCTGCTGTCGGCACTGTGTCCATAGCTGTGGCTTGTATGGGTGGTACCACCTCACGTTGTGAACTGTTTGTAGTTCCCATTTCCACCACAGGTTGCACATTATTGGTCTAAAAATGTAAATAAACTATATTCAGTTTGAGCAATGACCATTACAACATATCAAGAGTTTAAATGAAGTGTACCACTATCTTAACTGGTCTTAAATGTGAAGTAATAACAAGTTTATATTCTTACAAAAAGCATGCACAAATGCCTATAGCAAAAATCACAGATCATTTATTCTAAATGTTTTTAGTACCAAAACAAAACAAATACTGTACACTGTAAAATCATAAATTTTCGTGGGGGATTGAAGTTTGTGGATTTCGTGGTTCACCTCAACCACAAAATCAAATCCCAACAAACATTAATTTTGACCCTTGTATCAAAACCCACAAATTATCGTCCCACTGAAATGGTCTTTTTCACCAAAACCATGAAATTAAATGGTTTTACAGTACCATCATAAGTAATATGTAACAAGACACACACACATACCAAAATTAATCACAGTATTATTCAAGCATCAATATTATTTTTAGAAGTATTTGCAGTATTTTTTTTAAAGGGCTCACTGGCATTTTTTTCCATAAGAATATAAACTAGTACAGTGCTGTCGGGTAATTCTGCGCACCTAACGGGTATTGGCTTTCTACATTTGAGATAATTTTATTTTTAGAATAAATTTTGGTGCTGTTTGGATAGAAACAACCTTCATTGACAAATGTAAGCAATTCAAAACATCATACCTTCGCTAAATTAGGTCAAATTTCGTCACAAAACAAGATGACTTCCGGTTTTCATGACGTAAAATTTTTCGGCTAATTCTGCGCAGGTGTGGTTGTTTTTTGGTATAGTCTGTTTCAAAGATTTGTTTCACAAAAAAATTATCACAGTATCGAAAGAATAAGTCATTAAGACAATTTTCACAAAAAAGAAAAAGTCATCATCCATTACAAAAGTGTTTTTATTCAATTTATGTGTCACGTGGTATGACAAATTAACGAAAATTGCCGTTGACACTCATTTTGGTCAAATTTTCGTAAAAATACTTTTCCGATTTTGTTGAAATGATTATAAAACTTTACATAAGTAGCACACAACTACAAAATCACAGGAGGACCGAAGAAAAACGACCCAGCAAAGTCTGTAAGAAATAGAAAGCTGAGGTGCGCAGAATTACCCGATGCGCAGAATTACCCGAAACGACTGTATCTGTGGTAAGATTAAACCACAATAATTTATAATACTTTTAAAATTACGGTAACATACACTTCAAGGCTTTATACGGGCATATATCAAAGCAATGAAATTAATATTGTTGCCTTGAAATATCAAGTCTGATTTCCATATAGAGGCATGTTTGATCTTTGGTAACCACGAATTATCATAATATAAACCAACACAAATGTTTATAAAATTTGTTATATATCGTTCTTGAAATGACTACTGTAAAATCACTTAATTTCATGGTGTTTGGTAAAAAAGACCATTTGATGGGATGTTAATTCATGGAATTCGAGTTTCAGGTAATAAATATGAAGGTCACAATTATTGTTCGATGGGATTAAATTTCGTGGTAAAAAGTGAACCACAAAATCCACGAAAAAATTAAACCCCCACTAAAATTAATGATTTTACAGTATACAGTGGGTTAACATAATCATATGTTATTATGACAGTTCAGCATGCCGTAGGGGGTCAGACCTGTCAAGGTACACACACGATCAGAGTACACTAATTGTCACCAGGAAGTGAATTATGACAGGTTTACAACCCAAAATATGGATGTTTGTGTATTACCCTAGAAGTGACAAATGGACTATCAAAATATCCATAATTAATTATATTACAAGTAAATGAAGAGGATTTGTTGTTATACTGAATACTGGTATAAATGTATAATATATACTACATGAACATTAACTGGCTACAGATGTCATCAATCATCTTGGTGACCTCTCGTTAATGTTAATGAACTGACAGTCTGATACTAACGAAGATCATTAATTATCTTTGTGGCCTCTGGTTATACAGTTAATCTGATTTTACAACATGAACATACAGAAATACTAATAGGACAGAATATAGTAAAGCCTCTGACAAGTAAGATAATAACAACACACATGTTGAAGTTAAAGTAATGGAGTCTTTCAATATGTTAATTCAACCTGAGTCTGAATTCACAACTTATTAGATATTTTCTAAAAGAAGTTTTCTTGGATGAAAAATATGAGCATTTCATTTCACATGCCATCCAATGAAATTGCTGGGAAAATCGAAACATTCATGCTGGGAAAATCGAAACATTCACCTACCTGAGAAGTTTGTCTGCCATCATTAGCTGTAGCATTGTCTTGAATGGTTGGTGTTTTCTGAGGTAAAGTTTTCCCACCAGCATTTGGGACATTACCTTCTGTTGCTGGTGTTTTCTGAGCAGTTGGTTTACTAATTGTGACATTTTCTTCAATCGTTGGAGTCTTAGTACGAGGGAGCTTCAGAGGAGCTGATTTACCTCCTTTCCTGCAATGTTATAATAACTGATTGTAAAAATGGAGGCAAGTTACAACAAAACTAGATGGTTTACTGACACAAAAATGTAAGGAATGTCTTGAAAAAGAGCCATAAAAATTCGACTACAGTCCTTTCAAAGTCAAATGAAAACAGTTTGAAACATTAGCTCATCCATCAGGTAAACTATGTTTATCTTGGTGTAACTGGGTATACCTGGGTCAACGGTAATCCCTGCTATTCTTTTAAATGGGATAGTTCCCTCATTAGTATTACTTATTGAATCGACTATACATTGGCTTTTATAGCAGGCATGTTTTTACATATTGTAATAATTACAGATAACGTTACCATGAGTCATTAGAACCATTACATTACATTAAAATCATTCAGTTAAAATGTCAAAGGGTGGTTGAGCGGCTGAACTGCTGAAAACAGCCTGCAAAAACTAGCTTTTGACTTATTACAAAGAGTTTTATAAACGGTAAAATAAGAACATAAATTTACCTGTATTCTCGCTCAGCATGGAAGTACTCTACAAAATTCTTGAAGATGGTAGCAACAGGTTTACTTGGTCTCTCTACAAGTCTGTATTCTGAGTAGATACTTCTAGCCGGATCTATTAACACATTGATGCTTTGGGTGTCATGATGTTGTGTAAACGTTAATGGCGAGAAGTACATGGAACAGATTTGACATCGAAGGCATTTACCCTTACTTCGTCCACCATTTAATGAGGTATCATATAATTTCTTAGCTGACAGGAATGCTTTGGTTTCCACATAGTAGCCTTCTGTGAGGTATTTCTTATGAGCCACTTCCATTTCTTTGTTGAACGTCTTGTAATCAAATGGTTCTTGTTCTTCGGCTACAATTTCATTATAAACACTGACTACAATAAGTTCTTCATTATTTGACTCAGCAGTAGGTGAAGCAATCTCACTATTAACCTTGTAAAATGGGTCCACAGTAGACACAGTATTTTCGGTCCCGTTTTGTTTAGTATTTCCCTCAATTGTATCATCTTTGTCAGCATGGTCTTCCTTAGAATGTTCAGGTTCTTCATGTATTGCATTCTCATCAACATCTATGTAAACATCTTCTTGTGATATCTGATCTGTAACTGTTTCATCTTCAAAATCTTCTAAAGCAGACACTGTTCCTTCAGTGTCAATTTCTTTATCTTCAGAAGTAGTTCCAGTTTTTGATGAATCTAAATTTTGATCCATATCTTTTGAATCTCCCTGGTCATTCACAGGTTTTGGTAATCGAATAGGCTTTGACTTAGCTTTTTGCAACCACTGTCTGGAATTAGGTGATATTTTTGTGGGTGTTAATTGAAATCCACCAGATAAAAGTTCAGCATCATCATCACTCTCTTCATTTAAAGATTTTTCCTCACTAGCTTTCAGAACTTCACTATTCTTTTTGGACTTTCTGTTTCTTCGCTTTGGTTTTGGTTCACTTTGGGTTAGTTCACTTAACTGTTTACCTAAACCTGATAATGTTTGAGCAAACCTTTTTCTAGGTGTTTTATTTACAGACTTTGTAGCATTTATTTGTACTTCGTCAGATTCACTCATATCCTTCATGTCATTTTCAGACGTCTCACTTATATCATCAACGTTATTAATCTTATTATCATCAGAGTCACTTGTATCTTTCAAGTCAATTCTATCCATATCAATACTGTCATTCATAACCTCAGAATTATTCCTTTCAACTTTCTCAGGGTCACTCGTTTCTTCCAAGACATTCTGTGCCATTTCAAAAGTGTTACTTACATCTTCAGTGGGAGTCCTTTCAACTTTCTCAGGGACACTCATAACATTTGTGTCATCGCTCTTTAAATTGACATCAACCGCTTTCACCACAACTAAATCATCACAAAATTTTACTTTCGTTATAATATCGTTGTCACCAGTGTTTTCAAGAAGTTTGTATTTCGATTCAACAAAATCATTTTGTTCATGGTCCTCAGCATCAAGATCCCTTTCATTTGTAAAAACAGAGCCGATCATTTCAATTGGCATAATGTCATCGTCATCATAGTTATTTGAATTCATATAATCATCTTCAATGTTCTCAGTTATTAACTCATCATTAGAACTCACAGGTGTGTCTTCACAGGACTGATTTTCTTTAATTGCGTCTAAAGGCATAACTTTTTCAGAGTCTGATTGTTTAGTAAGTTCCTCATTAGATATATTGGTATGTTCAGGACTTGAGTCATTTTCTGTTAATTCAACAGGCAATTCATTAGATGATTTTGGTTCCTCGTCCGACTTCTTTGTACTATCAACAGGTTCTACATCCATTTTACACAACTCAGACATTTCTTCTGGTATTGCTTCATTAGCCTTATGTGCACTCTCACAGATAGACATACTTTGAGGAGTTTCTTTGACCATATCATTATTTTGATTCAATGGCACCAATTCACTACTTGGTCTTCTCTTTTTTGTCAAACTTAGACTTGATGTGTCACTAGATTTAAAAAGTTTTTTCTTGTAAGTTGGAACACAAGCAGGGAGACGAGTATGAATTCCTCGTACAGTGTTTTTTGATGATTCACAATTTTCCTGATTAGTCTCATCAACAGCAGCTGGCACAGCTTCATTACTTTTATTAACATCAGCAGTTTGATTACCTAGCTTATCAGAATCTGTTTGTTTAAGACTGTCACATGTTACACTACCAGTTTCATTAGATTGTATTGTAGATTTATCTTTATGTTTTTTATTTGTTTCATCAATAACTTCCGACTTATCGTTGTTCTCGTTAACTTTAGACTTATCATTGTTCATTTGTGAATTAGTATCACTTTCCTTTTCTATTGTCTTAGTTATTTGCATCTCTTCTATTTTTTCTTTTGGTTTGACTTTTTTAAGAGTTTTGTCTGACGGTTTGTTATTTTCTAGTTCAGCTCTCCCTTTTAATTTCATATCAGTAGTAGACCGATTCAAATTTTCAGATGTCAGCATTTTATTTGCAGCCAATTTATCTTCTTTTCTTTCTTTCTGATCGTGTGTTTGTACTTCCATTTTTTCGAATATATTACCAGACAAGCTGCGCTTTTTTCTTGCTTCAGGTTTATTTGTATGACTTTCAGAGGACAGTATCTCTTTGTTGTGTTTGGTTTCTTTCTTAAATTCTAACACAGTGTCAGATTTATGTCTCTTCCTAACATCATTCTTCTCCTTTGGTGTATTTCCATCTTTAGCATCTAAATGCTTCACTTTTTCATTTTGTTTTTTTATTTTTTCAGCATTGGACTTGTCATTTCTCTTACTTTGATCGTGTTTTTTCTCTTCATTTTCTTTCTGCCTTTTCTCTCCTGTTTCTTTTTGTTGTCTCTCTACACTTTCTCTCTGCTTTTTCTCTGAAGCTTCTTTTTGTTGTACCTCTACACTTTCTTTCTGCTTTTTCTCTGAAGCATCTTTCCGCATTTTCTCCACGATTTCTTTCTGTTTAGAAATCTCTGCTTCTCTACTCTCTTGTTTGTTGGATTGTTCCATTTTACTCCTAAATTCTTTACATTCTCTTGATGAATCTGTAGAAGCACTGGACCTATTTTCTTTTTTTGTCATTTTCAATAAATTGGCTTTATTTAAGTTCAAATGTCTTATTGCTGAATTCTGTTTAAAAGGGTGTTTAACAATTCTTCCCGTTTTAAGTTCCTTTCGCTTCTTCACAGGAGAAAGATAAACCTTCTGGTCTTGCTTTGAACCAGAAGAGAAATGAGAGACTCTGTGTTTGTTTTTTGAAAACAACTGACATTTGATTCCTGGATTATCATGTGAAGCAGTAACCGTAGTTTCGTTCTTTTCACTAGATTTTGGATCGTTAGGCGTAGCAGAGACCATAGTTTGATTCTTTTCACTAGATTTTGGATCATTTGGCGAAGCAGAGACCGTAGTTTGATTCTTTTCACTAGATTTTGGATCATTTGGTGAAACAGAGACTGCAGCTTTATTCTTCTCACTTGATTTTCCAAGAGGAATATATTCACCAAAACCTCGAAACAAGTTTCCTTTCACAATCGATGGTGATTTAGAGTTTCCTTTCATAACAGACGGTGATTTAGACAAATTTGGACTATCAGCAGTTGTGTTTTCCTTTGGCGTATCATGTTTCTTAGGCATATCGTGTATCTTCTCATGGCTTATATTTCTATTCACTATAGGTGATTTAGATGAACTAATTGATTTCTCAATATTCTTAGAACTTTTAGACGCTTTGTTTTCCTCATACGCAATTCTGTCACATCTGTCATTGACTATGGGCGGCTTCTGCATATCAAGTTTTAACTTTGATGAAATATACTCCTTTCTCTCAACACTTTTGGTAGGTTCACTGGTGTTTTGATTTGAATGCTTTTTCTCTGGTTCATTGGTGTTTCGATTTGAATGCTTTTTCACTGGTTCATTGGTGTTTTGATTTGAATGCTTTTTCACTGGTTCATTGGTGTTTTGATTTGAATGCTTTTTCGCTGGTTCATTGGTGTTTTGATTTGAATGCTTTTTCACTTCTGTATCAGTCTTGTTACGTTTACTGCTCTCTGTCTTGTTACCTTTTCCGTCATTTTTGGTTTCATTTTTTGACTTATCTGAAACGTTTTCAACTTCCTTAGTTATCTTTATACATACACTTTTTAGAGGTTCCTTTTTAGCATCTTGAGAACGATCATAGGATTTATCTTTACTTTTTTCTGTAACTGTTTTTGGTGTTCTTTTTTCTGAAGATTTCTTAACATCTTTCGATGAAATGTGTTTCTCATTTTCTGAAGTACTGGTTGAAGGTCGTCTATCTTTCACAGTATTAATCCTTTTGTGTTCCAACACAAGTTCATCCGATATAGTTTTATGGTCTGTGTTGTTTTTTATTTGTTTCTTTTCAGTTTCTTTTCCAATGTTCTTATTCAGAGGTTTCTTACACATTTCTTTTTCATTTGAGTTTAACTGATTATCTGGTACCTTTTCAGGCTCTTTAGTTTCACTCTTCTTAGAATTATCAGACTTGATCACACTAGTATCCTTATTCTTGACACCACCTTCCTGCTTTTTCTTATCCTTCAGAATATTTGATGTCAGAAGTTTGTCTAAAACACTTTTCATGTGCGGGTCCACTTTTTGCTGTGACTGCTTCAACGTTTCTTTCAACTGCTCATAAGAATCTGTCGCAGATTTTGTATTACATTTAGCCTTTTCATTGACTTTTATTGATGCCTCAGTATCGGACTTCTTCTTTCCTTCCGAATCAGTTTTTCCTTCAGGAACAATCTTTTCAGAAGATTTACAGACAACTTTGTCAGAGTTATTTTTATCACTTTTACTGAGATGAATGAGTTCATTACCAGCAATTTCCTTTCCAATAGACTTATCTGTGTTCTTATCAACTTTGATTTCAGCATTTTCCTTTTCTATAGTCTTGTCTGCTTTCTTATCAACTTTGTTGTCAGCATTTTCCTGTTTATTAGTCTTGTCTGCGTTCTTATCAACTTTGTTGTCAGCATTTTCCTTTTCAATGGACTTATCGGTGTTCTTACTTTCATTTTGCTTTTTTGTCTTGTTTTCAACATTGCTGGTTTGCTTTCCATTATTAAGTGGAGCTACAACTTTGGGACCTTCCCTTATTTTCCTCATTACTCTTTCATTCAATGTTTCAATTGTTGGCACATTACTTTTTCCATCTGGCTTCTTCTTTTCTTTCATATCGTTTTTTCTATCAGGTGAAGTCCTTTCAAGGAATTCACTGACAACTTTGTTAGAGTCAGTTTTGGTTTGATCGCTTTTGTTATTAACTACTTTGTCACCAACATTTTCCTTCCCAATAACCTTGTCCGAATTCTCATCTTTAGTTTTTTCCTTAGTCTTATTTTCATGATTACTAGATTGCTTTTCATTATTAATTGAAATTACAACCTTTGTACCTTCCACAATTTCTCCCAACTCTATTTCTTCCAACTTTTCGATTGTCACTTTTCGTGTACTGTTACCGTTTTGTTTTTCAGGTTTATCCTTATTCTTATCAGACACAGTAGCAGTTTTCTCATCCGAACCATCTTGCTTTTCAACCGATTGATTGTCATTACTGCAGTCAGATTCAGCTTCTTCACTTCTTTGACTGCTTTCCAACAGGTCTTCACTAGAAACATTTGATAATCCTGAAGATGCAACATTTTTTTCCGAACGCACCCATGTGTAGGGATCATTTTTCTTATTTCTGTTATATCTTGGATTTTTCTTCCAACCTACTCCTGACGAACTCTCTGAGGAAACAGACCGAGGAGAAGCGGTTTTAGGCGAATGATGATGACGATGATGGTGGTGTTTATGCTTGTGTTTAGGTTTTGTATAAGTCTCTTTTCTCCGCATTCTTTTTATATCATCAGCTGTGTCAGGACTAGAACTTTTTCTACGTCTTTTCTTCTCAGCTGTAGGCTCAGGACTTGAGTCCAGGACAATGACATCAGTTTTGCGAGACTTGGCTCGGTCTCTAGATGATGATCTGGACTTAGACCGTCTGGTTAGCTTTCGTTTATTTTCCTGGGGTGGTGTTCTAGAGTAACGCTTTACAGGAGACCTTGGCGAAGCATTTCTTTCAGCAAATCTTTCCCTACTGTTTCTTCTGCTATTATGTCGTGGTGATCTAGAAAACTGTCGGTCCTCAGTACATTGCGGAGAATAAGTATTTCGTTTCCTTGGTGGTGTTCTAGAATGCCGCCTGCGTTCTGGACTTCTTCGCATGTCTCTTTCATGGGGCCTGGAATCCTGTCTTCCAGCAGAACCTCTGGGTACATAATTATCACGACCGTTCAAATAATAGTCCAAACAAGCCGGGTCGCCTCTAGCATCCCTGTGATGTGCATTCTCTTTATTGAAATCGCCAGGATGTTGAGCATTTGACTGGTAATGATGATTTTGCTGATGTTGAGCACCGTGCCAGTTAGATTGCTGATTAGGATATCCACCTTGCTGATAATGGTGCTGATTCCATTCCATTTGGTTGGGAACCCCAGGATGATGATTGTAGTGTTGCGGTTCACCAGGAGGGTGAAGTAGTTCCGTTTCTTCTAAATCATCTATTATCCCAACATGTTCCGGCCGGGTTGTGAATGATTTTCTCGCAGTCCGAGACCTGAAAGAACAGTAAATAGAGTTTAATATTTAAGTTAATTTTTTTGTTCAGTTGTGAGTTGGGCAAAGTGTTAAGTAATTGTGGTCTGTGTTCTTTTTACAGTTTCATTGCTCAGCTGTTTTAGTTGAGTGCTGCCTTCCCAGTCCAATTTTTATTTTCTTCTTTAAAAAATGTGTTTTCTCTCATATTTTGTTCATGTAAATTATACACAAGCATTACAATAGCTGCATGACATTAAAAGCAGTACATATTTTACTAATTCAGGTTTCAAATAGTGTATATACAGTGAAAATGTTTTGAATGGGTGCAAACCATTACACCAAGAATAAGCTGAAAACTTAGCAAATATTGGTATATTATGTATGGTTGATAGCTCACATTCTGTTTCAAGATGATATAATACTGTGAATTGACATAACACCAAAGCAGAGATCGCTCCACCTGATTGTTTGTCGAAGGTTGCTTGGCGAAGGTTTTCAAGTTAATCCATTGGACCATGTGATTATAATTTACCCTTAAAATTGATTTAAAAAGTATTGATTGGCGACTGGCGTAATGTCAATTGAGGGCTTAGTGCTAAACTATGGTACATGCCTCTACAAATTGAGGTAATTACCGTAGTTTTGCACCAAGCCATTGATTTATATACAAGTACATCAAAAATTCTAATCTCTTGTCAGATACTGTTTGGTTGTTATCTATGTTACATATGTTTACGATTTTGTCATTTAGACAACTAATTAATACAACTGATTACAAGACACTGATTATCATAGATAAATAGAAATAAGCTGCAAATAATCTTAGTTAATCTTAGTTATGTCATAAGTATCTGTCATACAACACAATGTATATTGTACAGAATAGAATCATAAACAGTAATCTCAGTTGTATCTTACTACATCTAAATGGTGAATACTGTAAAAATCATTTAATTTCGATGGGACGGAATTTCATGGTTTTGGAAAAAAGACCATTTCGATGGGACGTTAATTTGTCGCTTTAGCATTTCAGGTTATAAATACAGGGGTCAAAATTATTGTTCAATGGGATTTGATTTCATGGCTAAAGGCGTACCATGGAATCAACAAAATTAAATCCCCCACGAAAATTAATGATTTTACAATAAACAGAGAACAGAATAATAAACAGACTCTTTATTAAACTTGATTTCTTGGCAATACTTTCATACAGATCTACACAAAATTTGGCAAATCTAATTTATTTTTATTACATACACAGTTACTAGCTTATATCAATGCTGTTGAAGATATTGTTCGAAAACACTGAAACAGAATCAGTTGAGGTGATCATATAATGTCCAATTGAATAATTGCCAAGAACATGCATGTAATAAAGTTTTTTTATATTTCCACCAGCACATGTGCACAAACAAGATCATGCTAATCACTTCACCAGCCATCTCGTGAACAAAAGCCTTCCATAAACAATGGGCAGTGTTTCCGCGAGAGTGCGTTTCTTGCGTTTTTGACGCATTTTATTTACATATGACGCAACTTAAAGCCAAACCTGCGTCCGTCGTGACGCAACTTAATTATTCAATCATAGAAATATGTTTCAAGTAAAAAAAGGCGATAATTAAATGTCAAATTAATTGCATAACGTCTTATTCCCATACCGTCGATACGCGAGATGTTTACAAATTTATCACTTCCGCTATGGTTGAGTGTAAAGTTCGGGCTCCGTACTAGTCCGTACGCTTAGCGTAGTATAAAATTTCGATACGCCGCGCATTAAACTAAAGTCTTAGTAACGTTGACGCATGCACATAAAATGTCCGTTAATGCAGACAAACCAAAACGGAAAAGGCAAAAACGCCTTTCAGACTTCTTTTCTGTGCCTGGCTCAATTCCTTTGGAAACAAATAAAGAGCCATGCGATGAATCCCAAAAGGAATCAACTGATGAAGCTCCAAAATCACCAAAAGAAGATCTAACAGGAAATGGTAAACAGCAGCGTGCAAAGCGAGAATTTAACTCAGTATGGCTTAAAAAAAATCTGTGGTTACAATTTGAAACCAATAAAATGACTTGTAAAGTATGTGTATCAGAGGGAAAAGACAACCCTTTCACGTCTGGTTGTACAAACTTCAGACATTCAACCCTTCTTAGACATATTGCATCAAACCAGCATAAAGCAGCCTTAGAAGCACAATCCCTTCGTTCTACTATGAATAAACAAACTCTAAATGCAATCTCAAAGAAAAATGAAGCTGTTACTGGTGCCATGCGATGTGTTTACTGGCTTGGGAAGGAGCAAATTTCTACCACTAAGTACAAGTCCCTTCTTAATCTCCACACTATCCAGGGGTGTTCATTTCCAAGTGAATTACAGGTTAAATTTTACTATAAATTAACATGATATTGCACTACATTTCAAATTTTGCATATGACCCTTCAATACTGCTGATGACCCCCTGATTTTTTACCAGGGGGTCACAGATGACCCCCCAAAAATCCTGGCTCGCAGAAACACTGAATGGGGAAAAAGAATTTCTTTAAATCATTCTAGAGTAACAACCTCTCCATTACAGTCAACTACTGTTTACAAGAAGGTGTTGTTGTGAAAAGGTTGCACTGTTAAATGCAGTAATATTAACCCTCTACTCCATATTCCAGTCTCATCTGTGTACAGTTGTTGATAACTTTTAAAATGCCTGGCAGCCAAGCATAGCTTTTATTTACCAATCAGCTTTCTGCTGAAATATGGCAGGCATATGAGTGCCTCCATCCGTATGTGAACCCAGGCAGCCAGATTAGATGGCAAGTGTGCTAACCACTGAGCTACCGATGCACTGTATTTAGATGATGTTTGGTGCCCATTAATCTCTGAAAACCATAATTTTGGTAAATGATTTAGGAATTAATGGAGTAAAGAATTAATCAAATGATTAACAAAAATATATAAACACATGCAGAAACCAATATATTGTCAAGTGGTATACACCAGGACTAATTTATCTTCCTGTTATGCCATACCTATGCCATAATTTGTTTTTATCATTTTAACTTGTTAAAACAAACATCTGTGATAGGACGACTTCTAGGTAAATAACTTCACAGAAATCTATTTTCAACTTAATGGATTGTATAATTATGTCAAAATAAACACAAATTACGGAGTGAAAGAAAACTGTACACTGAAACCTGAAACCGGGATAAACACACAATGCAATGAGAAGAAAAGGAATATATATGAAAGCCAAAATATGCAATATTGTGCAAGATTATTGACCTTAACCTATTTTGCCTTGTTGAACCAAAATATTTAGACTGGTTAATTTGCTATAACAAATCTTACAATGCAAGGGATAAACACAAATATGCATGGGGTTCTGGTACAATACTATACAAAGTATATCATCAAGTTGTTATATTCAATCAATAGCTTTTATTTGATCAGAGAATAAGGACAGCCAATCATAATGCCTGATAATGACTAACAGTTTTATATGCTGTGATCTGATTGGTTGTCCTTATCCTTATGTCAAATAAGATAAATATTGAATACCACACCAGGTAAATAGATTTGCATGACAGTCCTAGAAGAAATGTAAATATCCCTATCAATATGTTCATCATGACCTTCCAGTTCAGTTGACATAAATGGAAACCATGTTAAAACTACATATCAGTGTCCGATATTTTTCATATCTGACATTCTGGGGTAGTTACAAAACAATTTTAATACTAAATATGACTGAGCAGAAAAATATGTGCGATGATTACGCTAAACATTTTAGGTATTGGCGTCAGTAGGCATGGAGTAAGCTAACACTAAAATATATTAAGTCTCAATTTTCATTTTCGACTAGTTAAGTGTTTCCATGGCAATTTTTAAATGCTATTTCCTTTATTTGTTGTTTCCTTAAGTTGGTATCTGCAGCTTGTATAAACCTTAAATCATTACTTTAGAATTTCTGGTGAGGCTATAAAATAAATTTGTATGATCTATGCTATAGCATTGGCAAAAGCACCTGTAACTCCCGATCACTGTACAACTTATTCGGAGATTTCAATTCAATGTGTACGACTTCTTGCGACCACCGGAACTCGACTAATTTAACCATAATGTGTAACCAGCACCAGAAGTATAATCATGCATACATATTTATTGTAAAACACCTTGGACTACCAGCCACCTGTGCATAGCACCTGCACATGCCAATCTTTTCAAATTAATTATTTCAATCACCAAGACCAATCAAACCATTATGATTTAAAAGAATCAATTTAATTCATAGAAATAATTGCAATAAAAAGAAAATGCAATTTAAAATATTACATCATTCAATAACTGATCTTGTTTTAACCAGGACGGAGGTGTTTAATGAGACATGGTGATTTATCAGCGCAAAGAGGGGCAGTTCTGTACTCATTGTAACCAGTAGGACAGCAATTATTGATCATTGACTGGATGCTGATTGCCTGTATATTATAACTCATGGTTGTTAAATTAATATGCTTCAAACACTATATGTACCGGAGTAAAAGCAAGAAATGACAGGGGGAATCAAGAGTCTGAATGAAGGACATTACAAATGTTTATAAATTCTAATAGATAATCATGAAATTAATGAGTGAGCTGGGAAAAGACACGCACAAAAGTTGGTGCAACAGTTCACAATGCTGTGACAAGACCAGGATAAATAAAACATGCAGAAGGGTTGCAGAGGAAAAAAAAACAACAGCAATGACTGAGTTAGCCCCAAATTTTGAATAAAACCATCAAGGTATAAATGAGAATGAAGGTTAAGAATGATTTCACACTACACTAAGCCCAAGCAATCCGATTATAATACCATCAACCACAAGTCCTGATTACAAAGTTTTATAATATTGTAATACCATGGTGGGTGATACCAAGGGGGCTGATACCATGTTCCTCGTGGAGCCAATGGTTGTTTTGGCAAAGGTCTTCGGAATCTGTAACAAAGTTTCGTTAATATAATTCAAAGGTTAAAGTTTGAAGTTTTTAAAATACTGAAAACTGCTGGTCAACATGCTAAACGGATGAGTTTCATACGAGCTACATAGTGCAGTTCATGAGTTGTTTCTCAAAGTACTGAAATCAGTATTTAGACTTAAGACTTTTACCAATGATAATTTATATAATACAATCAAATAAGAGCTATAGCTGTGGTCCCTGTGTACCATTAAATCTGGTACTTATAATAGTACTTCAGTATTAGATGACCAGGCACAGGACTTGATCCATCATCCAAGTAGGTGGCCATGATCTGAAGTTGGTGGTGGTAAAAAATGACAACTAATTGGCCTTGCTTTAAATAGTCAAACCATACTGTAAAATCTGAGGTAGAAAATGAACCACAAAATCCATAAAGTTTAATCCCCCACGAAATCAGGCCACTAATTAGCCTTGCACCAATTAGTCCCCATATCAATAATGACTATAAATTTAGCCTCTGTTGAGCATCAACCTTTCAACAATGATAAATACGAACAGCTAACAAAGGGGCACTCTAATACAGGGGATGCACTGAACATCTAAATTCAAAATGTGTCAACAAAATTAATCTAAATACAAGCTTGAAATATTTAAGTTAATTGTCAACAAAAACAAGGAAACTAAACGCCTTTTGAACAACTATGGATTCATGGACGAAACCAATGAAAAGATGTTGATATGACATCTTAAGAGTACATACATGTATACAAACATCTCAAATGTACAGGAACTTCTAAGGTTTCAGGACTAAACACAACATCTTTACAATTAACAGTGCATTTTCATACTCATGTTTCAGTAACAGTATATCATGTAGAATTTGACCTGATCCTGACCTTTTTACTTTTATAACAAGGTTCTCACCAACAGATCACACAAGTTCTATCAGGACTTCTATCGTGATTCGAATCTTTGATCTACTGCTTTCATGGCAGACGCTCTAAGCACGTGGCAATGGTCCTGGTAATTGAGGTCAGGAGTAATATTTTCAATAAGCACATAGTAGAAAGTTATTAGCTAGTGGCATTAAATCAAGTATAGAACATAATTATGACAATTATCATGTCTAATTACAACAAAGTATTCACGAGCATGACATTTCCTGGCAATATAATGCCATATAACGGTCACGAACATGTTAATTCTGTCGTATTATTCCACGCAATAAATGTCACAATATCCAGTATGTGCACTGAAATATTTCTTCATTGGCCCTCCACTCCATGAAGACACATTTTCCAATTGACATATTATAACTATAAAAGGCGACTTGCAACTCACAGATGGGGGAGTAAAAGAATAGTTGGTTGAATAATAGATTTTAACTGGGCACTTTTTCTTTTTACAGAATTTCATTCTCATACATTTTGATGGGTTAACTTATACATACCACACAGTGCACCATGTAGCATTTTAAATTTATTTTCAAAACAATGCTGTTACATTCAAAGCAGCATGTGTGCATATCGAGGGATTAGTGCAAAAATGTAGTACATACCTCTATAAATTGATGTAGTTACCATACTTTTGCACTGAGCCCTTGATAGTTGATATGGTATTTTATTTTTATTATGCTAAGAGCCAACGATTGCTATATAGGAGTCGGGCAGTAGTTATTTATGTTTTCAATGCATGGCATTATTAAATTGTATTAATTTATAAATTTAAATCATGGCAGGAATTGATTAAATATTTACTAACTTCATGTCCAATTATCTGGTTGGACACTTGAACCAATATATGACAGTTTGGCTTTAAATGTACCTAATTAAGACTCTGGTCATTTGCAAATTGCATATTAATTATGTCCAAACTACCTATATCAAATTTGCTGTTTTTAATATAACAATATATGAATATCACCAATACCCCTGACTCACTAAGGTCCAACTCATTAGTTTTGAAAATACTTTATTTTTACATAGTCACAGACTCATTGACTTTTTAAGTTCATTGGAAAAGGACTCATAGTTGAAACACTGCTTATACCATGTTATATTATAGGTCTACATATAATTGACTAGAAATCAAAGTTCTGTTAAATTATGCTATAAATAGAACTTTATTTCAGGTTCAGGTTAATTTATTTGTACTATGGCCATCAGGGATTGAATTTAACTTTTTTTGCCACTAGCAAAACATTGCTAGTGCCTTATTTTTCTACTAGCAAAATGGTTTTTGCTACTAGCAATAGCATTTTCAAGTAGACGGTCTGACCGGTATTTTTCAAAATACTGTTACGTAAAAAAATGAGAGGGGTGTAATGAAAATTTCTAGACAAAGACAGACTTGTTTACACAATAGGCTTAGCATAAAACTGTGACAAAGTACAAAAAAGAAAACAAATATCTTACGCTAGAGGTTTTTTCTGCAGGTAAATCAGAGTGGGTTTCTTTACATACTGAACACCAAATTTTGTTAACAGTGTCTGTTTCTTTTTCTGTTTGGAATATGAGTTCAATATTTAGTTCTTTCATCCATTTTTTAACTGTTTTGACTGACGCCGTTGGACTGCTTTTAGTTTTTTTCTGTGCTGGTTTTTCCGAATCGGATTGACTGCCACTGGCCGAACTATCTGAACGTTTGTGTTTTTGGACGGCAGCTGTCTTTTTTTCACAATCTCCGGTAGATGTTGGCGAGGTTGGACCTGGAGAACCCAGTTTCGATGGCTGTTTACCAAAAAAACTTCGAATGTCTGCCATTTTGTCTGAATCGGCAGAGCGCTCACATCAAGCGCTTAGCAATAAACGGTGCGCGGGTACAAATTTTACGCGTGAAAAGGAGTTTAAAGAACGGAATGGAGACGGAAACGTCGGAAAGGACAGTTTGTTTATATTTGCCGATTTCTACATGCACTCGCAAAAAATTGCGATGGTAGAAATTTTGTACTCGCATTTTCAAATTGCAACTCGCATTTTGCGAGCTAGCGAGTGCTAAATTCAATCCCTGGCCATGCTGGTTATATTTTACTTCCTTCTCAATATCAGATATATAGAAGTATATACTGTTTGATACATTGATATTACATTGTACTGTCCTATTAATTCATGTAATGACAGTATTTTATTAATTAAGTGAGACAATAATTTATAAACTGTCATCTGAGTCAGTTTATATTGCTCGGACAACTTAGCTCACCAATAGAGTTGTCATTTCAGACAATTACCTAGGTAATATTTTTGTTTGTTAATTAAGTATGTGCATATATGCTGCACTGACATGAATTAATACTGTAAAATAATTTAATTTCAATGGGACTAAGTTTTGCGGTTTTAGTAAAAAGACTATTTTGATGGGATGTTAATTCATGGAATTTGCATTTCAGGTAAGAATAATAATAATAATAATAATATGTTTATTTTTCCTCCAAGATTGAAGATTACAATAAGCATAAACCAGATACAACATTCATAAGTATGTACAAGCTAATAAATATACAGGTAACAAACAATGGATGATCATCAGACCAAAAACATATATACATATAGAACAACAGAGATTCAACGTATCTCTGTAAAATGCAATGCAAAACTATTGTTCAATGGGATTTGATTTCGTTGTTGAAGGTAAACCACTATATCCACAAAATTGAATCCCCAATGAAAATTACTGATTTTACAGTAGCATATATAATATATACACAGATGGTGACTATAATATTTGTACCTGTCATATAGGACCAGTCTACTGTGCAGGTTATGGTCAGCTGTGACATAACAGGCTTCGGTCATCGGTGACATAAGGTCATCTGTGCATAACAGGCTTTGGTCATAATGGACTATATATATATCAGGTACAATGCAATGTTAATGGTATAGAGGGTCTAGGGATGTTAACTAATGAATATCAAATGTGACAGTTTCACAACTGGGGTTATATAGCTTGTGAGAATTTGACCTGATCCTGACCTGTGTGCATGAATATATTACAAGGTTCTTTTTTTGCTTTGAATGTGTTGGTTTTTCAGGTTTGTGTGTGTACAGAGACCTTTGATTTGTATTACATCTTCCAATCGGAGCACCTTTATGATACCCCTGCTTGTAAAACCATTACAGTCAGGATTTTAAATATAGTCATAGTACAATATATCGGTTGTTAAATTATGCTAATCAAAGGGTCAGGTTAAATCATGCTAATCAAAAGGTCAGGATCATGTCAAATTCTCAGGTCAATACAACAAGTTTGACTGTAAGTCTACAATGTTTCAATTGTCTATTTTTAAATTAAAAAGATTTACCATGGTGACTGGTTTTTCAATTTACACTACATTCATTACCCCATTATACTAATGTTCACAAAGCCACACTCCCATTGACACAATTTGTGACACCCATACAATGTATCCAACCTATTTCTTTTCATGATTTATAAATATTTTAGAATTGTGAAATGAAACATTTGAAGCAAAATATACATAAATTAAGATACCAGTTTCCATCCACATGTGGGATGTTTTGGGCCACTAGATTATTACGGTATATATAAATAGGAGACTCTACATGTACAGTCATCAGAACCTGACTATTACTTCTTTTGACAATTTATTTTAAATCTCAATAATACCATCTTTAACGAAATTGTAAACTAGTTTTATTTTGAAACACGATTGCTGTTTATAAAATAATATCTGAGATAAAACAATAAACAACCACATAATAAATATGTATGTTTATTTGTATGTTTATTTCTATCTATTTCTAAATACTAATCTAATATTAACATAGTCAAACTATTCACAAATTCTAAAATTCTTATTAAATATTTAACACAGTCAAAATATTCACAGATGTTTTATACAATTGCAATGTTCTACCAAAGCTATGTCATAATTATATCAGACTAAACCCATGGTGTGCAAAAACCCCAAAGGCAACCCAATTACAGATAAGTTTTTACCCCAGACAGTTTCAAGATAACACAGTTTCAAGATAACCAATTTATTTCAAGATAACACAGTTTGAACTAAAAGATACCCTGCCAGTCAATATCATATCACCTAAATGTATACACAACTACCCCAATATGTGCCTCAAATATTTTCCCAGACAAAAAATCCACAATTTATACCTCAAGATCTGATAACAACTCAAAGAAAATTCCAGACATTGCAAACATCACCAGATAATAGATAACAGTTACTGATAATCAAGACAATAACCTAGTTTATTATATAATTACAATCCAAGACAGCTATACAACCCTTGGTTAGATTATCAGAAAGTAAATAACTGCTATAATCTATAACACCTGAACCAGCTCAAAAAATTCACATACACACTCAGGTCTGCAAATAATATGATTCACTATCGCTGGGAATAAATGTCAGACCATTTCTTGAGTGGAGCAAAGGAACAAATTTTCAATATCGATACACCAGAAGAACTTCTAAACATCGAATCAGACCCCAATGTCCCATGGAAGAAATAATTACAACATGGACATAAGAATATTTCCCTTCACTGTGTGGTATAAAACCAATAAATTTATATATTACATTATTATCTATATTCAACTAATTGTCATAAACAAAACATCACTTATCTAAATACAAAACAATATAAACTGCATTTAACACAACATACAATTAACCAGTTCTTAAACAGTTAAATACTCATCTAGATTATAAAAGACTGTTGCAGCACTTGTACAAAACTTAGAAGACACTAAACAAGAATTTGAAACACATAATATATTATATTCAATATCAAAACAATAATAGATTATTTATCAAAAATTTAACAATTAGCGAAGAACAAATAATCCAGAAGAGTTTGTTTAGACTGATATTTTTTTTATAATAGTTCATATTAAATACAGCTTCAAACTCATGCTGGACGTGCAAACTTACTTCATTGTCGACTTCTGCGAATTTGTAAACATTAAATAGCGAGCTATTACTAATAAATAGCAATTTTTCCTCTCTTTTAAACACGGAGTATTAAGTCCGGTTGTTGCTTTTTTTCTCCAAGTTGGAAACAACTTAAAAGTTAGTCCCTTCAACAATTTAAGTTAGTCCATTGTTTCAGTATATCAACAGCCTCTCTGGCTGTTCACTTGTTTATCTGCTAACTTCCCGCAATTTTCAGCCCTTTAAATACTGCTCCACATCTCTACATATAAACCCAGTCATGCATACACTGGGATGGGCAATAAACTAAACTAGCATAAAGTAAAGTATGGACTGGAGTGGAATGTCACTGTAACATGCAATCAAAAATATAAAGCATGGACTGGAGTAAAATTGAATACAAGTACAAGAGACAGAATTATCAGACCTATGCATTTAATTAACTGAAACTATTAACTGTTTCAGAAACTGTAATACATATATAAAATGTTAGAAATAATGCATTTCTTTATGAAACATGTACATATGCCTCGAGGTTATGCAAGCTTTCATTATGGTAGTCTCACTCATTAACTATTGATTTATATTGCCATATAAAATACAGTCATGGCAAGTATACAGTCATTCTGATTTCATTAAATTTTGAGATTCTCAGTATGTTCTGTTAAAACATCTGTAGAGGGTTAAATTTGAATTGTTAATGTATTCAGCTGTAACTGCAGGTGTAACTGTGGATTTTACATGATCATGCATGCTTTTAATATATCATTCACTATTTCCAATGGTTCAACAGTTGTTAAGAAGTGCTGGTTTTCAGTACTATAGTCATAAAATAGAAGCAGAATAGTTCATAATTACTAAACTGATCAATCTAGATATTTTCTCAGTGTTAAACTATAATTACCACATACAGTAAAATAAGCTGGTTGGTGTACAATGGTTGAAACTGTATATTTACACAAAACTATATTGGACTGAAATACATGTGTGACAACCTACCAGACAGGTTTCTAATAATTTACATTTGTTAAGTGTTTAACTTGCAAGAACTCAGCATGACTGAGGATCTTTAAACAAGTTCAGTTCAGCTGTCAGCTACAAAGGGAACAATTCATGTAACTATTAACAATTTGACAACTGCCAATATATTTGTCAATTTGTCTATCATTTACATGATTTAATACAAGTCACATAACTTTTTATTACAAAAATTGTAAAATTTCAAATTCAAAGCTGAATTATACAAACTAGTTGAGCATTCCCTCATATCATATTGATTGGACCATTCCTTTGATAACTGCACAAATAAATTGTCAGTCTGTCAAATCAATAAGATTTTTGTTTGAACACAGCACCTTCATTATTCTCCAGAAGACAACCAGCCCATAATTTGGAACATGCCAGTAACTTCTTTTGGCTAATTTCCAAAATTATCTACATTTGATAATGATATCATTGCTAAATATAGATATTTCTGAAAATGCAAATAAAATAATAAAACAATTCTAAACAATTAATACTAGTTGAATTCAGTGACGGAATTTATAACAATTTAGTTGAATAGTTATCAAAGCAACATTCATTTTTTTGAGTAACCAGCACTGCAGCTGTAGATTGCAATATAAATATTAAATTAGAGTGGCAATACCATGTGACCTTGACATTATTGTAGTGGTATGATGCATCAGAAAAATTAGCCAAGCTGCCAAAAAGATCTTAAATTTCATAGAAATTATAATTTAGACTTTTTTCTGTTTAATTTAACGGGCAGCTGTAATTAACAGGCATATCATGTTTAGAAATTGATGAAAAAATAAAATGTTTTCCATCTCTGCTTTCGAAGCGAAAAAATGTATGTCTTGCATCTGTAGCCATTAGTGGCGTCAAAGTGGTAAGGTATTATTTTACTTAGTCTGTATACCATACCCTATGTTTATAAAGACAACTCCTCAATCTACTCTTTTCTCATGAAATTATGTCCCTTTGCACCCTCAAACATTATCAAGCCCAGAATAAAATCTAGCTAAAATTAAAAAAAAAATATGCTACTTGATTGATAACATATATTATCTAGTCGGATAGCCAGACTAGCGATACAGCTATTTTCATTCACTTTAATATCATTATTTTGTGCTGGTACACTTAAAATCAATTTTCAAATTACATTTTGAGTAATAAATGATTGATATCGGTTATTTCCTTGATCTGTCGCAAAATTATTAATAATTTCACGAGTCCAAGTTTTAGAGCAAACAAAGAGACAAAATTTTAGCCAAATGACAGAAATGGTTCAATTGATTATGTAACTGATGAACTATGAAATAATCTCTCTTATTGAAGGGCTAGCTTTTATGCTGGCAGCAGCCATACTATACGACTATATGTACAGGGAACAATGGATCATTTATTGTTTACTGTGAAATCATTAATTTCTGTGGATTTCGTGGTCCACCTTCAACCACGAAATTAAATCCCATCAACCAATAATTTTGACCCTTGTAGTATTTAGTACTAGAAATGTAATATCCACAAATTAATGTCCCATTGAAATGGTCTTTTTTACAAGAATCATGAAATTTCATCCAATCAAAATTAAATGATTTACAGCATGTTCATTTTTATGACATTTATAATGTTATTTTACACTTAGTGTTATGATATTCCACACATTGTTTTATATAGACAGTTAAATAACAATATTTTATTTTTTAAACTGAGTAAACAAAATAGATCAACATCAACATGTATTTATTCTATAAATTTTGATGGGTGTTATAGAAACAGAAAATTCATTTTAGGATAAAAATTATTATTTGAACAATAAATTTCGTAATTGATTCAAATGAATTATTCAATATATAAACCCAATCTGACACTTAATAACTCAATGGGATACTATAAAATTCAACATGTTTGCCTTATTGCGATCAAAAGCATATGTAATTTCTCGGATCACTGTTTGACTTATTGGGATATACATTTCAATGTGTATGCCTTATTGTGATAACTGGCAACCAACTCGTTTACACACTGAACTGTATAGCTTCTTGATACGCCCCCCCCCCATTTGACATCCTTAAGGTTAATATTTACATTATAACAAATTCCTTGTAAAGTGCAAACAAATTCACTTGGTCCTTGACCTGAAATCTATGCACGAATATATTATTACAAGGTACAGATATCTTCATTACCAAGAGGAAGTTTTGTCTAGCCAGAGATTAAGATATAAGTGTTTGTAGTACTCTACTTATAAATTTGCAATACTTTCAACAAATGAAACTTTGAATTATAGGCATGATAATCAGCTGTTAAATTATGAAAATAAAAGGTTGGTTAAAGGACCGGGTTAATTTGTTTACACTTTGGATGCAAGATCAGTGACAAGATTAGCATCAGTAACAACATTTAACTTTCATCTGTTTCCATAGAGAAAAGTACATTATACCAAGAAATTATTTTGTGTGATTCAAGTTTGCATAGTTTGAGACAAGCATATGACTACTGGCAGGATCAACCAGATAGCTATTGTTTGGCGCAGCGCGCACCCCGAGAGGCACGCGCCGCTGCTACTTTGCCGGCCCGGATGAACGGCCATCGGCTTCCATCCGTACGCGTGTGCTTTACGCTGCGTTCGGGCTTCTGCCGCGGCCGCCATCGCGGACCTGGAGGTACTGGCGACTCGCGCTCTCCCTCCGTGTGTGTTCGCTGGTCGACAGTGTGAACGCCCGTCTACCCGCCTTTGCCGGCTTGCCTGCCTCCGGCCATCCCGTAAGGACAGCGTGGGCTCGTGTGGCGCGCTAGCTGGGGGTCGACTGACGAACTGCCAACCGAGACTATTCGCTCGTCTGCCAACTGAATGACCGACTGGCTGCCTACCGACCGGCCATGCTTTTCGCGTCGTCTCCAACGCTACTCGACTCGGCAAGCCGGATGGCCGTCTTGTGTGAGTGGGGGCCCTTACGCCGCTGCTTTTGGAGCAACGGGTCCCCCAGGTTTTTTCGTTCGTTCGCCTTCGAACATCCGCTTAAAGCGGCGTCGAATCCGCAGGACCTGTCCGGCTGTGTTAATAGCGGAAGGAGCGGCCGACAATGCTTCTCGGGACCTGAGCAGCCGCTAATGCGGCGAATTTTGCACCGAGTGCGGAAGCGAGGTCCGTAAGCGCTACGACGTTAGACAACGTGCAACATCCGACGGTTCGCAGCCGCGGCAGACACCCGCCTTCTCACCATATAGTTCGGTTGTCCGGCTGGCGTCGATAGCCCTCTTTGCAAGTGATAGAATTTCCCAAAATAGAGTAGCTGCAAAAGGTTTCAAAACATTAAATAGACATATCACAGGAGACTTCAAAATTGTCAACATTTGTAGTCACAAATATGCTCAAATAAGATCAGCACAACACGAAATTGGTTAATGTTAACAAAATCACACAAAGTTTGATGACAGATTCTGCTGGAGGCAGTACTGATAAGTATGGATACCATAGATATGATAGGAAAATAAATGAATGGTGAACAAAATTTAATGAAGTAAAAATGACCAGAGTATTATAATCAAATTGAGCATAATATTCTGATTATTTAGACACCCTTGGGGATATACCTTTCAAAACGTGACACCTCATCTCACCTGGACAGTGCATCGCTGGCTTAGAATAAGAAGGTTGTAACTGCAAATCAATATTTTGAGAAAATAACAAAAACTGTCTGAAAATCAGTCTTTACTTATGTTAAAACAAGCCTTTTCAACTTCAGTTTGGTCATCATGACAAATTTTGATTTTCATGAAAATAGGCTCATAAGAAGTGCAAATATGCATTAGTCTTAAAAGGTCGTAAGTGGCACTAATCACCTTCTCATGAATTCTAAGCCAGTAATATATGTAAGTAAAGTCTTTATATTTTGAGACTAACATATTCTTCAATACCAGGGCACAAATTTTATCAAAGTTTTATCAAAGCACTTTCAGAAATCTAAAAATAAATGTACAAATTTAAATTATTTTAATGCTACTATGTAAAATATGACAGGAAAATGAGGACACATTAAAGTTTGTAGGAATCTAAATCATTGTTAGTTTGGCAAATCCCTTTATCACAGTAAGTAGTAAGAATGATCATTAAACCTTTTACATTTCTAAGTAAGTTTAAGGTGATCGAAAGTCAAAGCTTTGAAACAATACCAAAGGCTGATCTTTTAAAATTGCAGCATAAAAGGATCTTAAAATTAATACTTATATTATAAGACCACTAAATTTTTTATCTACATTTAATTAATAGACGGAATTGTGTAATTGTTAGTCGGTCAAGTTAAATCATTATATCGCATGAACCTTAACTATCCTATTTTATCCATAAATCTGACACTATCATGACATAATCATGACATTTATTATGGTCAATTTTCATTATGTGCCAGTGGACAAGTCTGACCTGAACTTCCCCCAGCAGTTTACACTAATAATTATATATACTTTTATGATATATAAATATATCGCAATTATTTCTAAAATGAAAATGAGTATTTAAATTATGTTAATAGTTAATGCACTAGATAGATAAATTGGCAATTTAAATGTAAAACCCCAAAAGGTGTACCATGGAGTAAAGGGTTTATTAGGGTACTCCTGCGAAAAGTTCAGTTACTGTTCATGAACAATTCTTGAATTATTCATGATAAGTTCTTTATAAATTCCTGAAGTGCAAATGAGACAAATCCTTCATACATTCATGAAAAAAACAGTTCATGACCTGTCTTTCAAGCATTCATGAACATCTGTTAATTAACTATTCATGAACTGTTCATGAATAGTTCACTACCGAAAGTACTTGATCAATCCTTGAAGTTGCAATCAAGAAAAGTCCTTGATATGTTCATGATATTATCCATTCTAGAACTGTCCTTATTCCGTTCATGAATATTTGATCTTGCACTGATCATGAACTTTAAAGTACATGTAGTATCATGCAGAGCCAATTTATTGAAGAATGCTAAATTTTAAATTATTTATTTGTGAAGAACTCTAACTATGAATAGATGGATCACCACTATGAGACCTACATTTTCTTAACAACACATGCCATGCATTACAGGGAGTGTTAGTGTTATTTCATCATTGATTTAAAACAAGATTTTGTTTGTTAGATCATTGGTTGGGTCAGGAGGGTTAGTGGATCATGAGAAAATAACCAGCAACATAATATCTAGGTGACCCAGGATTGACCTAACTACCAAAACAAATACCCAGGCTATCAGTTACACAACAAATACCCATAATCCATTATGGAATCAATCCAACTTAGTCAGCAAATATTGGTTGCTAAGAAACAGAATAATATTCCCATGTAATCTTATTTCTCACACTTTTCTGTGTGTGGTAGTCATTATGTATGTGGGCATTTAGTCTGTCTAACATACCCTACGTTTATAAAGACCCTATGTTTATAAAGACAACTCCTCAATCTACTCTTTTCTTATGAAATTATTTTCCTTTGCAACCTCAAACATACCTAGAGAATCAAGCCCAGAACAAAATCTAGCTGGAATTGAAAAATGTTGTGCTATTTGCTTGATAAATATATAGTCTAGTCAGGTAGCCAGACTATATGTCATTATGTATGTGGGTTTTGTAGGACTAGAACAATAGCTCTGACAACTAAAATAGTTTTAAATCTCTGTCTACACGACAGGTTAGTCACCAACAATTGTGCTGTTTTATAAACTAACTTCCTGGAGTTGTTCTGATAACAATCAAACTTGTCTACACGACAGATTAGTCACCAACAAACTAGCTTCCTGGAGTTGTTCTGATAACAATCAAACATAATACCAGGTAGATAAAATCCCATATCATAGGATAAATACAAGCCATATATCCCAATGTGACATTACGACAGTTGTCAATCATGAAATACCCTTTAAATCAATTTTAATGGTTAATTATAATCACATTGCTCAGTGGATTAACTTGAAAACCTTTGTCAAGCAGTAGTCCGGCAGATAAACAGCATATTTTGGGGTAACCGTGCAATGTCTTCTATACAAAATGTTTTTGCATTTTCTTGTTCTCTGGACCATACCATAACAGAATCCGAGTGATGCCACCTTGTCATCATTGAGCGATTCTCAGAATGAGGCCCCAAAGGGGGTATATGAATTTTCATGAATTAATCAGTATAAATACATTATTATTTTATCAAATATACAGAAAACCCACTAAATGTTTTTTATAGCTTTACAAATAAAGTGTTTATTGCATTTATAATCATTTGTAATAGTAATTTGTGAAAATGAGGCCCCACTCGTGGTTAACACTTACAACGAGGCCCGTTATTAGACAAATAAATTGTTTATATTAGTTAATGATGCATGTTAAACAAATGTTTCATTATATCTATTATTCAAATTGAATTCAGTGACATTGGTAAGTACAAACATTGAAATAATTTACTTGAGGCCCCGTCATCATTTGTCAAATGAGGCCCCAAAGGTGGTATATGAATACAGATACATAAGGCTTTTATCGAATTAATCAGCTTAAACACATATAATTTATTGTAGTCAATCAAATTTAACGCAAAACACCTGTAATGTAGTTCAGGTTATGTAAAGTATTGCGTTACATAAATTATATCTTAACCAAAGTAAATTGTTGCATTGAGGCCCGTCGTGTGGTCGGAACCTAATATGTGTCCTGGAAGTAGACCTACACAGAAAAGTAATTAGATAAGTATAGGTGTACTTGCGTGAGTGAATAAACTATAGATAAAGAATGTACTTAGAATATGGCAATTAGTTCATTACTCAGTTATGGAATATACTATTCAAATGAATTCAGTAGCGTCGATAAGTATTAATAACCTCAATTACACTTATAAATATGGCATTCCATGAATCTGAGGCCTTTGTAAGTGTAAATTCAACTTTGGATAATGTATAAACAATTTAAGATAAGTCTTAACGCCACATTTTGAAATAGAAAAACGGGGACATTGATCTCTGCTAGTGATTAATACATATGTAGTATTCAATCAAATTGTTACTTAAATCAGAAAGAGAAGGCAATCCTCAATTGAAACAGCAGAACGCAATATGCAAAAAAGAACAACTACATATTGCTTGTTGGAAATTGCCACAGCCAAAATGGCGAATACGTTGTACTGAGTTCTGGTGACAGTTGACCAATAAACAAACCATTGCATTATATGAAATGTTGGACATAGTATTACAAATAATTTCTATATATACTATTACTAAAAGCATTGAGTATGCATATAAGCAATCACATTAAATAACTTGATATTTGGTATGTAACATCATATAGTGGTCCCCTACCAAGATTGCTCAAATTAAGCCCCTGCGGCCCGGCCACAGGGGTCATCGTTTTACATAGACGGCATAGGAAGCATCATTTTGTATGAACCAATCCATAATTATTACTCTTACATCGATGTCAGTGGTGTTTATCTTCTTACCAGTATTTCTATCAACACCACATACAAACTTTTCATTCTGAAAGTAGTATTCGTATAATCTCTGACTACAGGAATTTGTGTCAATTGTCGGGACTTAACCCCTACCAAACAAATCATTACTGGCTCTACATGTGTATCAACGACCAATGCCTAATGTGATTCCGATTGATTTGGGTTTCTCAGAGCCTCTCAGAGCATGCATTAACAAGTACCCAGTAGAACAATCAGACTGTGCATCATCCATTCACGCAATGCCACGCCAGATAGCATACAAACGCGCCCACAAATGAATTTATTTAAACCACAAAGGTTACTCCCCACCCTATGTACTGCTGTTCCAGGCTGTAAGAGGCACACACGACCACCAACCATTCCACATCATAAAATTATAGCTAACTCTTTATCCCTGAAATATAAACCTTTAAAGTACTCAGTCTGATCACCAGTGAGAACCAGGCTATTGTATTCCTGGCGTCATTGAGTACACAACACCTCCATGAACTGTTCACCACCACCACGTATGTATTAATTGCAATTGCATGCCTTTTGGGTGTTCAAGAATTGCAATATTATGTGGTGGAGAGTAGCATATGGGGATTGTGTAGATTTATTTGGCTACTGGTAAGTGAGTACGTCATATTCATAGTGGACATGCCATAAATCGCTGATGGATGATCTAAATGACCAAACACCCTATTCAACCTCGAATAACGGTAAATGTTGGTAGTGAGTACACGTTTGGGTGTTGTATACTTTTACTCTTTAATGAAGAGTTTCCCATGGCTCTACTACGTAGTCGCATGTACCCATAAGGTCCCGGAATGATCACAGTCACTCCTGATACATAACCAATATAGCTTGACTATACCATACCGGGTATTACAATTTATGTTGAGTAGAAATGGCTTAACCTGATGGCGGTGAATACTTCATTGGGATGTTCTACATTTTGGTGAGAACTCAATCGGTTTGAAATGTCCGTTCTTGATAGCGATGAGTACCCTTGTGTACAGAATGGCCGTCCTCTTTTGTTATAAGGATAATACCGGATGCGGCACAGAGCCACTGACGCTGATGCCACTTTCAATAGTTTGACCAAGACCCATGGGTATTATACATTTTTTTTGGATGTCTTATTTCACGCACTTAAGCCAAACATTTGGTCTGATTTCTCACAGATGCTCGTTTCATCAAATGGTCTGGGGTGCATGTTGGTTGGCGTTAGTGGTTTAATTCTAAAATGAGGATGAAGTCTATTTCCGGGGATCCAGGATCAGTTTGCATCATTTCCCTTTCAGAAACCCTCTTAAACATATTGATAGGTGCATTACGAGTATCTCATAGTGTCTAGTTCTAAGTGGTAATATCAAGGTTTAACATCTTATGTTAAAGAAAAATATAATAGTTTAACGATACATTACGGGCCTCAATTCATCATTTCATTTCCAATCTATAATTTAGTTGTTTGTGTGAATATAGATAATTAACTGAAGTTTGATTATTAAGCAAGTCTCAATTTTCATATAATAACATGTTGAATGGAACATGGCCGATGTATCATTTTCTCTTTCTCATTGTCATTGTTTAACTCGGACGCACACCTTCAATGCCTCATTTGTCTTTTTTCAAAATGTAGTGCATGACAATTTAAATAACACTTTTCTAACAATAATAGTTATGGTTAAAGATGCATTTTTTAATGAAATAACTTGACATAATTAAGAATAGTCTGGACGAGTTTAATAAACTTCATAATTTAAACTTACCCCTAGCAGAGACTCAATTCAATTAATTTAATTGTTAATTCATGTTTGCTCTTGTCAATGCCACTAAATTCAATATAAAATATATTCAAATATAAAAATGTGCGAGCATGCATCATTTCCTAGTTTAACTCATTCGTTTGGCTAATAACAGGTATCGTGTTAGGTGTAAACCACGCTTGGGGCCCCATATTCGCAATTTACTATTACAAAAAATGTTGATAAATGGAATAAACACATTATTTGGCAAAATATAAACATCATTTAGGATGTTTTGCAACGCAATACTTAACACAACATGAACTACATTTCAGGAGTTTTGCGTTACATTTGATTGAACATTATAAATTATATGTGTTTAAACTCCACTATACCCCTATGGGGCCACATTTGATAATGCTGGCAGGGCCTCAAGTAATTAATTTAATATTTAGCAATGTTTATACTTATCAATGTCACTGAATTCGAATAATATATATAATGAAACATTTGTTTAACATGCATCATTTACTAATTTAAACCTTTTGTTTGTCTAATAACGGGCCTCGTTTTATGTGTAAACCACGAGTGGGGCCTCGTTTTCACAATTTACTATTACAAACGTTTATACACTGAATAAACACATTATATTGCATACTATAAACAACATTTTGTGTGTTCTTCTGCACATTTGATAAAATAATAATGTATTTATACTGATTAATACATGAAAATTCATATACCCCCTTTGGGGGCCTCATTCTGAGAATTGCTCAATGATGACAAGGTGGCATCACTCGGATTCTGTTATGGTATGGTCCAGAGAACAAGAAAATGCAAAAACATTTTGTATAGAAGATATTGCACGGTACCTTGCAAGTTCTGCCGGACTACAGCCTTCGACAAACAACAAGGAGGAGACTGATCTCTGCTCTGGCGTAATGTCAATTGTAACCTTCCTCGAAAGTTAACTGCCAACGAAAGTGCACTCTTTTTCTGGTCATTTAAATTTTGCGCAGTAATTCCATTACATAAACAGAAATGCTTTTTGTACAAGTGAAAGCCAACAGGCTTTATGAAAAACAAAAGTGCCCAAAGGGCCCTAGGTCGCTCACCTGTTGCACATTGGTCTAGGTATCAATACAACTTACATTCTGACCACATTTCATTAAGATTCGATCAAAATGGTGACCACTGGAGCGTACACAAGTTTTTTCTTAGATTTGACCTACTGACCTAGTTTTTGATCCCACATGACCCAGTTTAAAACTCAGCCTAAATTTCATGGAGAACAACATTCTGACTAAGTTTCATGAAGATTGGATCAAAACGGTGACCTCTGGAGTGTACACAAGGTTTTTCTAAGATTTGACCAAGTGACCTAGTTTCTGACCTAACATGACCCAGTTTCAATCTTGGTCTAGTTTTCATGGAGAACAACATTCTGACCAAGTTTCATGAAGATTAAATCAAAACTGTTGCCTCTAGAGTGTACACAAGCAATTGTTGACGGACAGACAGACGGATGACGGATGGACGACGGACGGACGACGGACGGACGACAGACGAAGAGTGATCACAAAAGCTCACCTTGTCACTAGGTGACAGGTAAGCTTAAAAAAAAATTAGTTGGTTTGATAATTGAAATGACACATAAAAATATACCTGTGGAACAACTAGAAACATTTCTAAAAATTTTATCAAGAATTTTTCTTGACATTTTTTTCTCCAATATCTCAGTTTGGGACACTTATTTGTTGTTCTGTTATGTTAACAGTCAACCAGGCAAACTTTTTAGTTTTTGTATCAACAAAGATAAAGTGCCAATTTTTACTCTTGAATATAAAATATAAGCTGAAGAGTCAAATTTATTTATATTACATGTATCCTATTCCAATACTATAAGGTCAGCATTTTTTGTTGGTATTACATATTCGTTCATTTAGTGGGTGGAACTAATTAATTGACCTTATAACTATAGAGCATAGTTTGACCCTCCCTTGTTTCGTTACCCACAAAGTAACAAACCAAAAAGTCAAATTTTACAAAAAATCTACCAAATTTGATGTCCAGGAAAATACATGTAAGTGACTTAACAGTTATCATTTTCACTTGTCACTTAGGAGACTACCCATTTGAATAAATTTCAGAAGCTATAGAAAACAATCCCTATTACATGGATGAAGTAAGTTAAAGATTCCAATGTATCATATGACTGACATGTTAAAAGAATATGTTTTAGAAGCTTACCAAAATATAAACCCCGAGTTATACAGGCTAGCATACATCAATTCATCGCCACAGGTCACAATGTCATTCATATCACCATAGTTCACAATGTCATTCATATCGCTGTAGTTCACAATGTCATTCATATCGATACAATAGTTAAAAGTCAAAATGAAATATTTCTTTCTTATTAGAATTTATTTTCATCTTATTATAAATATCCTTGACATAATAATTATATTCTATATAATGTCATAATATGATAATATCAAAGCCTGTCAAGGCTCACATCCTATCTTCCATGTATGTCCCAATATGGTATCGAAAGTTTAAAATTTGGTATCTAATTTTCTTATGTCCAGTTCCCATGTCAGTTTGATGTTAGTTCTTAGTATTATACAACATTCTTTAACATTCTTTAACATTTCAAATTCAGGAAATTTGGACAATATTTAAACATGTGATATCAGCTTATCAAAGGATTTTGTAGGTAACACAACTGTATGGTTTCAACTTTTAGGGTTTCACAACTGTAGGGTTTCACAGATATTATGTAAGATTTAATTCATTCCTGGTGATAAATATACCAATAAAAGATATACAATCTGCCCTCGACACTGTTAGTTTCCTAGCAAAATGTCGTTATAATATAACAAATTTATCAGTGTACTGAATTTTGCAAGTCTAGTTGCAGACTAGAATTTTGATTTGGAGTTTGTTTCATAGAATTCAACTAGATCTATA
This sequence comes from Spisula subtruncata, assembly GCA_963678985.1. Classification (NCBI taxonomy): domain Eukaryota; kingdom Metazoa; phylum Mollusca; class Bivalvia; order Venerida; family Mactridae; genus Spisula; species Spisula subtruncata. Next base: position 66,875,468 of record OY787660.1, read on the forward strand.
ATGCATGTAAAGTTTTAAATGTTATAAAATTGACATACTCAGCAAATTCTCAACATGAAATCATCATATTGTCCTTGTAAAGAGTGTCAATGTTGACTGTATAATTAAGTACTGTTCAGTATTGAAAATGAAAACCCAAAATAACATTATGTAATGATTAAACTTGCCTGAACATATTTATTATTCCTGAAAAAGGGATATGTACAAGGACACAGAAGGAAATGAAATCCCTAATTAACACCCTTTAAGTTAATAGTGGCACCTATTAATGAAAACAGACCTGGGTAACAACAACATAACAGAACCGTACAGAACAGAACAGATTGGACACATTTCTTGACAATTATGACAACAATGAAGGAATTACCAAATCAAGATAGAATGACACGCCCCTTATATCAGGTATTTCACCAGAACTAAGACTATAATGCAACCTGAGATTTATTGAAAACCAATACTTAAAAACATTTAAGGGATTTTAACAATACTGTTAATACAGGACCAGAAGGTTGTGATATCAAACACCATTTAGTAGAAATTAAACTTAAGCACTACTGATACAAGGTGCTGGATGTACACACTGACAGGGTCCTTTTGGGGAGGGAGTAGAGAAAATGGAAAACATTCTCTATATTATACTCTGTATAATGCATTTTTACAATCTGCAGGGACCAGGGCTGTATCCAGAGGCAAAAAAGCACAAGGCAAACATTTTTTAGGATCTATGTTTTGAGACCCTTTTCCTTCAAAAACATGCTTCATATTTTTCATCCATTCGAATTCCTCTAGAGTGTCCCAGCATGGCTAGGGCCGGTGTTCTGAAAAACAAACTTTTAGTCTTTTTTATGTGGTGTTTGCATATTCAGGTAAAGTATCAATTACTGATTATGATTGTACAGTTGTTAAAAGTTAAATGATAACGGTAATAAACATTGACTTGTCCTTCAGGTAAACTATGTTTATCTAGGCTTAATTGGTTGTGACTGATTTAACTTTAATCCGAGCTATTCTTTCCAAAGGGATGGTTCCTTCATTAATGTTTCTTATTGAGTGGACAGTAGTTTCATCCAACACATAATCTCCCTTATGGGCCCCACAGATTACCGACGCGGCAGCAACTCACCAGCTTGGTCATAACGAAGCTTCAATTTCACCGGTACGGTCATACTTATATATTTAACACATTAGAATTTGTGAATTTATTAAACTAAGTCTTAGTGTTTGGAATTTAAATAAAATGGAAGTTCCGGATAAGGTAAGGTTGCTTTCATCCATTAAATCCATTATATGTATAATTAAAACTTAACAAGAAAGGTTTTTTACCTAGAAGTTTCGTACATTAATGTTATATCGTACAAGGCAGATTATGTGCCTGAATGACGAGTTAATAACTGGTTTAAATACTGATTGAGGAAAATAAAGAAATAAATATGTCTGGTTTCTTTCTCAACCTGTAACTGTTTGGATTATTTCGGACAACAATGGCAGATTCCATGCCTTTATTTATAACGGCCGGATTCCACGGCAAATGTGTTGAGTCCGAAATCCCTACAATATATGGATTGATCTATACAGTTCGACATTTCGATGGGTAGATTCCATACCTCAATGTCATACATTCATGTTATAATTATAGTAATCAGATATTATAACTATTATAACTATGCATAATATTTCTCAGAGAATGGATTACACATTTCAGAGAACTTCAATATGCAATAATATTTGATTTACAATTACAAGCCTAAAACATACAATGACTGGATTACACGGTCATGATACACAAGCCAGATTTCATGGCAATGCTACAATGCAATTAATAATCAAGAGGATATAAATAAGGTATCACTAGCACCACATTCTTGTTTCTTGCAGGCCCTTTTGGCAACAAGCCAGGGCGGAAACGGAGAAGGGGATGCACATGCGCAGAACATATTCGAGACGATTGCGCTCATGGGGAACAAGACATCAACGTCACGTGATGTCCAGATGTCGGGTCAAGCCGATCCGTTACAATCTATCATAGCAAGCATCACCCAGATTCAGAATGATGTGGCCAATTTGAAAACAGTTGGTTCACAAGAATCGTTGTCATCTGATAGGCCTGAGAAAAGGGCCAGGTCGGAATCCAGTACTACACATGACGAATATATGTCGGACAACGAATCCGGTATTGATGCATTGTTGCAATTGCCAGGGGAAAATGCCGAGGAATGGGCAGACATAGCTACATTCTTCGAAGAAGAAAGCAGTTTGGGAGAGGACATGGCGGCCGATCTAGCCAAGGTGGTAAACACATCATTGAGAACATGCCCTAAAAAGGAAAAAATGAAGGACCTTGCGTCAAAACACAAAAGACCGAGAAACGTCGAAAACTTACAAGTTCTGAAGGTGGACGAAATGTTGTGGAAACAGTTAAGACCACAAACAAAGAGCTATGATTACGGAATGCAGCAAGTACAAAAACACTTGTGCGTAGCATTAGTACCCACTATGAAACTGATGCATCACATGAGACATAATGGGGACGCACAAACTTCGCTAGAATTAGTAGGAGACATTTTTAAGATTCTTACAAACGGCTATGTTGAGGCGAACGATGCTCGCAGGGACAAAATCAAGAACGACTTACTACCGAAATATAAAAGGCTTTGTGAAGGACCGGCATCAGAAACGAAGTTGTTTGGGGATAATCTTGAGGATAACATCAAGAAAATGAAAGAAACGACAACAACTTTGACGACAACGGCCAACCCTAGGCCTTTTTTATTCAATCGAGGAGGGGGGATCAGCAAACCACCAAACAACCGGAAGAGATACAACCCATCATCTGGAAACTACCCCCCTCCGGGACAAAAGAAAGCGTTTTCCCGACAACACCACCAATACCGACAAAAAGCAGGGAAGATGAATCGGAAATAATTCAGGTCGGTAACAATATACACGTTAGACTGAATAATACAATAACAAATTTTAAAGCCGGCAAAACGGCCGAATGTCTTAGTATATGGGAAACGCTAACGTGCGACAAATGGGTACTTAACACTATTAAGGGATGCCAAATAGAAGTCGACAATATACCTGAACAATTTCACGTACCTACACCAATAACGTTTAAACAGGAAGAAAAGTCAAAAATATTCTTAGAGTTACAAAGATTTCTAGATAACGGCATAATTGAAACGGCACCAAATGACGCCGATAAAGAATTCATTTCAAATATTTTCTTTCGACCTAAAAAAGACGGACGTGTACGTATTATTTTAAATTTAAAATACTTCAATGAACATTTTGTGCAAAATTCACATTTTAAAATGGAGTCGTTACAATCTGCTATTACGATGATGAGGAAAAATTGTTTCTTAGCCTCAATTGACCTCGCAGACGCATACTACTCAATCAGGGTTCGAGAACAAGATAGGAAATATCTGAGGTTTTTCTTCGAAGGGAAAAAGTATCAATTTACTGCATTAGTCATGGGTTATTCATGCAGCCCAAGAGTTTGGACAAAATTAATGAAGCCTGTGTTTGCCTACTTGAGATCTCAGGGTCATTTGAGCGTATATTTCATTGATGATTCATGTTTAATGGGCATGACTAAAGATTCATGTATACACAATGTCCAAGAAACAGTTCAACTGATGGACAGCTTAGGTTTAACGGTTAATGTAGGCAAATCTGTACTTTCTCCATGCCAGAGGTTAATTTATCTAGGATTTATTTTATGTTCAGTATCAATGACCATTCGCTTGACTCCGGAGCGGTGTGAAGATATCATAACCAGATGTCTCGAGCTTATCAGTAAACGTAGGGTTACAATAAGGTTATTCGCACGCTTAATCGGTAAACTAAATGCAGCCGAGCCAGGTGTTACGCACGCTCAATTATTTATTCGTCCATTGGAGAAACTAAAAGTTTTACAACTAAGACAAAATAAAGGGAACTTCGACAGGTTTATGAGTGTTCCACGACTATCTTGCGAACTTCTTCAATGGTGGAAGAATAATATTAATGACAGTTTTAAATGCATTTCCATTGGAAAACCAGACGTTATTATTTACACTGACGCATCCCTACATATGTATGGGGCGTTTGATGCAACGCACAATTTACGGACTAATGGCTATTGGACTTCAAGCGAACAGACTGAACATATTAATGTTTTAGAATTAAAAGCTTGCGAAATAGCTGTTCGGACCTTTTGTAAACACATGTCAAACATTCATGTTCGGTTATATACGGATAACATGACGAGCTACTCCTATAATATGAACTAAGGCACCGCCTAAATGAGGGATTAAATACACATTGGATATCTGCTAAGCTATGTTTCCGATAGAAACTGACTAAATATGAGTTGAATTTAGATGTTATAAAATATACAAAGATAGTTATTGATCAGCAACTAAACACTTTTCCTCTTTAAATTTAAGACCAGAAATAATAATTATTCAAAATTTAGATTGGCTATGTATCTGTGGTTTATGTTTGGAATAAGTGTAGGCATCCCTAACCTGGAGTTTTACCTATATTATACTGATTTGTTATACATTGCAACGTAACGTCATGAGTTTATTTGGCGTACTTTAGGTATGACGTCATTTCCTGTTATTTGTGACGTCACGACATCACGTCTTGTATTGGCGCCGTGTATCCAGTACAGTAGCGTATTTCTTACGTCCCTTTGTTTTTTTTAAATAGTTTGTTTTATTTATTGAATATTTTTAAAGATGGTTATAATTCGAAAGAAAATGATAGGGGGTAACCGTTTACAGCTTACTATTTTTTTATTTTCAAAGGACCATTCACCTCGGAAAACTGCCTGAAATTTTTGACCGGAAATAACTTTTTTTGAAAGCATTAGTACCGGCAGAGACTCGACGAAGATACGCACGTGGACATTATTGGTATGGGTATTTACAATAGCCAGCTTCGCTGGCTATTTAATCCCCTATTAACAAATACGGTGGGAAATACAATAGTTTGGACTCAATCGCGAGGCGACTATGGTTTTGGTGTATTGACAAACGCATCCAATTATCCGCTTGTCATATTGCGGGTGTTTCCAATACACAAGCTGATAAGCTTAGCCGTTCTGTAAATGACGACGTGGAATGGGCAATTGATCAAAATATATTTGACAAACTTTTAGTAAGACATCCAAGAATGGATATCGACTTGTTCGCGTCTAAACTTAACACCAAATTAAAAAATTATGTATCTAGATTCCCGGAGGAATTTTCATGGGGAGTTGATGCATTTACTTTTACCTGGAAAAATCACCTATATTACATATTTGCGCCTTTCAGCTTACTCTCTCGAATTCTTCAAAAAGTAGAAGAAGACAAATCAGAAGCAATTTTAATAGCACCACTTTGGCCCACTCAGCATTGGTGGCCAAACCTACTCAGATTAATAATAGGACAATGTTACCTACTACCAAAAACGCAGACAACGCTCAAACTGGTACACAAACCCGACAAGAAACATCCGCTGACAAGAATGAGACTGATTGCTTTTTCATATATCAGGTCAGCTTTACAGAAACGAGGAATATCTGAAGCAAGTCGAGATATCATCATTAAATCCTGGCGAAAGAGCACTAGAAAGCAATATAACACATATCTTAAAAAATGGTTATATTACTGTGAAAGAGAAACAGATACCGTTAGTGGCTCTGTAAACAACGTAATTGGCTTTCTGACTTATCTATATCAACAGGGTTCAAGTTATACCACTATTAATACTGCTCGATCTGCAATCAGCAACTTTATGAAATTAGTGGGAGAAACGAACATACATGAAAACGACTTAGTTTCGCGCTTTATGAAGGGGATATTCAATTCAAGACCAGCTTTACCCAGATACAAGGACATTTGGGATGCTAAAATTGTTTTACAATATTTGGAAAAGACGGATTAGTTACGTTATCCTGTAAATTGTGTATGCTTTTCCTTTTGATTACGGCACAAAGATGTCAAACATTGCATGTCATTAAAACATCAGACATTAACCGAATAGATAACGGTTTCATTATTAATATATCTAGTCTTCTAAAACAAAGTCGACGGGATTTTCACCTAGAACCAATTACACTGAAATCATATCCAAATAACCCAAAACTGTGTATCGTGAAAGTTTTAAATGAATATTTGGAAAGAACACGGAACTTACGTAATGGTGAACATCTATTAGTATCCACCATCAAACCTCATGGGAAAATATCTCAACAAACGGTTAGTCGATGGATAAAATTAACAATGCATCAAGCGGGCATACCAAGTACTTTTAAGCCACACAGTACTAGAGCCGCGGCTACATCAAAAGCTTTTAGGAGAGGTGTACCTTTAGCGATCATTATAAAAACAGCTGGCTGGAACAATGCACAAACTTTTGCAAAATTCTATAATAAACCTTTGATGACGAGTACAAACGTGTTTCAAAGTAAGATATTAGAATAATGACACATTACAGTTGATTGAATACTTTTTAAAAAATTGTGGTGGTTAAATATAAAATATGGAGTAACTTGAAAATAGAATATGTCATTAACATTCTATTGTTGTTTTATTGTGTGGACATTCTTCAATATTTATTCAGGAATCAGCTCTGAATAATCTGTGGGGCCCATAAGGGAGATTATGTGTTGGATGAAATTGAATGATTAAGCGAAACTTACCTGTAAGTTGAAGGTTGATCATAATTTCATCTAACACAAATCTCCCTTAGGGCTCACACGCCCACCCACCCTACCCATTTGATCCTTCTTAAATATTTCCATATATCTTGCACGCAAGATATATCGTTCTAAAATATGACCAAGCTGGTGAGTTGCTGCCGCGTCGGTAATCTGTGAGCCCTAAGGGAGATTTGTGTTAGATGAAATTATGATCAACCTTCAACTTACAGGTAAGTTTCGCTTAATCATTCAATTATCTCTCATAGCATCCAAGTGTTAACTATGTTCACGGTTCATTTATGATATACCGGTTATAGCTAGTTTGCGATAGAAAAAAATCTTGTTTTTCAAAGATTTCTGAAAATTTATTCATCAGATTTGGGTAAAAAATTACACCGAACTACACCAACTTCCTACCTACTCTCATTTTGAATTTCTTAATTTTTAGTCACCAATTAAAAGACATTTATTCTTTATTACATATTGAAATTACATGAGTATTTACAATTTAACGCAGGGAGGTAATCTGGTATTCCATTGATGATTTACTATGGAAGATCGGGAAACTGAATGTGTCAGCCTCGTTAAATAAAGACGTTACTTACTTACTTACTTACTTACCATCTATTATTTAACCGTTACAATCCGTGATCAGCGGGAATGAGATAGCTGTTATAAAGACAAGACTTAGAAGGCCCTTGTGATTCGGTTTATTTAGGTGTGTTGCTTGTAAACAATGTACAGCAAAAACATGTACTTCGTCATATTCACAGACGGGCCTCGCATGTGCTAAATTAAGAAGGTTGCAAATATGTAAATATACCGTTATGCGTATCACGTAACCGTAAAATTGGCTGTTGCAAGTATCAAGTCTTCTAACTTGATTTTTCATACAAAACTACAAATATGTTACATTACATAGAACTTATTGAACAAAACTTTTTTACTCATTTCTGATGTAGCTGAAATTTCAGTGTGTATTAGGTAGATATATTTCATTTATTCGTGCAAAATTACATACTTATAGGTTTAGTGATTACAGAGAAATATTTAAAAAAACACGATTTTTTTCTATCGCAAACTAGCTATACTAGGGTGCGGCCTTCTTTCCCACAGGGGACGAAGAGGATAGGAAGGTAGGTAGGTTACTAGGGTGCGGCCTTCTTTCCCACAGGGGACGAAGAGGATAGGAAGGTAGGTAGGTTACTAGGGTTTAGACACCTGCAAAAGTAATGATCAGAACAGTATCAACAGAACCACCAGTTATAAATTACAGTCCTTTCAAAGTCAATCAAGAACGGGTGTAAATATACTATCATCCGGCAGGTAATTTCACCTCTATTCTTTCCAATGGGATAGTTCCCTCATTAGTTTAACTTATTGAATCGACTATACAGGTGAATAGATCACAGCAGTTTCATATAGACAAATTACCTCACTGGCCACTTCTCTCAATGATGTTAATATTCAGTGTTGTTTCAACAATTAGACTGTGTTATTATTGTGATTGTTATTAAGATTAATGAGTTTATTTACATCATAAACTTTGTAGCATACCAGTAAGCAACAATTAAACATCATTTATACAATCAATATTATATATTATCTTAATGTTATTGGAACTATGGTCAGTGATTATGATCATACAATGTGTAGAAAGGCCTTGGGATACTGTAAAATCATTAATTTTCATGTGGATTAAATTTCATGGATTTTGTGGTTCACCTTTAACCACGAAATCAAATCACATCGAACAATAATTTAGACTCTTGTATTTATTACCTGAAATTCAAAATCCATGAATTAACATCCCATCAAAATGGTCTTTTTTACGAAAACCATCAAAATTAAATGATTTTAAGTAAACCTTGTCTCAATGAGCCTGGCAGGGGTTGTTTGTATCATTTAGCAGATTTAGCAGAATTTCTTGGGACTCGGAATGAATTTAAGGGCTTGCAACATTTAACAGCACAGAAAGAAGTGACAGGCAGAGATGAAAGTCGCAATGTTTTATTAAATGCTGACAATAGTCTTTGATTACCCGTCAGCTTTTGCTGAAATATGGCAGGCTTATGAGTGCCTCCACTCATGTTTGAACCCGAGTTGCAAAGATTGGACAATAAGTGCACATACCACTGAGCTATGGAGTGAGACTCTAGATGCCCAAGTTGAATGGTTAGTCATATACAGTCTCAGCCAAACTAGGCCGGACCGACGGACATGTCCGGTAAAAATCGCACAGGTCCGACCTACGAGTCTAATTACACAGGACCGACTGTCCGGTGAATTTTTTACCTCATCACCGGTAGATTTTGACCTCTACGCCGTACCTAGACAATCCGATTTTCCGTTAGAGGTCTGCAAATAGCGGTATACTATACGGCGCATTTCATTGGTCTGTTGAAAGTTGTTTTGTCGATACGTCACACATATCGCGAGCAGTAAACTTATTGGTTCCTGGTTTACTGATTATCGTGTATTTAGCGGATTTAGTGCGGGTACCACACTTGTAAATAAACAATCGGCGACACAAACAGAACGTCTCGATCGTGCGCACAGAATATTCAAGGACAATATAAATCTGGTAGTAATCTTTCTTACATTGTTATCGTTTATGAGGGAATGTTGATTGTTCATCGGTCTGATCTTGATCCTCTTTATGATGATAATAAACTTATGAAGACATATTGAACTATTGTTTTATTTTTTAGAGAATACTGATTAAGAACAATCAAATAATAACCAATCTTTATCATTTACTGCATGAATTATTTAAAAAAATCCGGTCCTGTAAAATTTGGTCCGGTCCTGTAAAAATCTGAACTTTACAGGACCTACTGTCCTGTAAAATTCTGACGTGTTTGGCTGAGACTGCATATATTGAGACAGAATTTGTGTTACTGTGAGTAACAGCAGTAGAAAAACGTGAATATTGACACTTGACAGCTGAGATGGCTGAGCTATTTTGAAACTGGAAAATCATTTCCAACTTCGCTGTATTTCAGACTTATTATTTCTCAGATCGCAGCTGAACATTAATAGGTACTTGATTAGTACTTTACATGTATTTCAAATATACAT